>CAWUFW010001702.1:1117500-2317500 GCA_963921515.1 Calotriton arnoldi | reverse complement strand
GTTGCTTGGCTTGCACATCAACACAATAGTGTTTAGTGAAGGTGTGTGTTGTAGACCATGTGGCTGCCTTACATATGTCTTCTAGGGGAATGTTCCCTAAGAATGCCATGGAAGCCCCTGGTTTGCGTGTTGAGTGCGCTCTAGGGGGAATTGATAATGTGCGTTTGGCTTTTTGGTAGCATATTTGGATACATTTAACGATCCACCTAGCAATCCCAGCTTTTGAGATAGGATTACCCTTATGTGGTGGAGAGAAAGCTACAAACAATTGTTTGGTTTTGCGAAATGACTTGGTTCTGTCAATGTAATACATTAGGGCTCTTTTGACATCCAGGGTGTGGAGAGCTCTTTCTGCTACAGAGTCTGGGTTTTGGAAAAACACGGGTAGTTCTAAAGATTGGTTAAGGTGGAAAGGCGAAATGACTTTAGGAAGGAATTTCGGGTTTGTTATGAGAACTATTTTGTTATGATGTATTTGTAAGAAGGGCTCTTGTATAGTTAAAGCCTGGATCTCACTGACTCTCCTGAGGGAGGTGATTGCAATTAGGAACGTGAATTTCCATGTAAGGAATTGAAGTTCACATTTATGCAGGGGTTCAAATGGTGGTCCCATGAGCCTGGTAAGTACTATGTTAAGC
Organism: Calotriton arnoldi; assembly: GCA_963921515.1. Taxonomy (NCBI): domain Eukaryota; kingdom Metazoa; phylum Chordata; class Amphibia; order Caudata; family Salamandridae; genus Calotriton; species Calotriton arnoldi. The sequence goes on along the minus strand of CAWUFW010001702.1, from coordinate 2,316,862 downwards.
TTCCACACTGGGGAAGGTGGTAATCTGGGAGGTATGATCCGTTTAAGGCCTTCCATAAAGGCTTTAATGGCGGGGACTCTAAAGAGTGATAAGTGTTGCCTGCTTTGTAAGTAAGCAGCAAGGGCTGCTAGATGCAGACGTATGGATGAGTATGCAAGATTACATCTTTGCAAATGTAGTAAGTAGCAAATGATGTTTTGCGTGGAGGCCTGTAATGGCTGGATATTATTGTTAGTGCAGTAAATAGCGAATCTTTTCCATTTTGCTGCATAGCAAGCTCTGGTAGTAGGGCGTCTAGCCTCTTTAATAATGTTCATACAGTCTGGCGGTAGGTTAAGATAACCGAATTCTAGGATTTCAGGAGCCAGATCGCAAGGTTCAGTTGAGATGGATCTGGGTGCCTTATCTCTCCATGGCTCTGCGTTAGCATTGATGGGGAGAGGTGTAGTTTTTGATATGGGACTACTGATAGTTCCAGCAATGTGGTGAACCACGGTTGGCGTGCCCATGTGGGAGCTACTAGGATCATTTTTAGAGACTGTTGTCGGAGCTTGCGTACCACAAGTGGAATGAGTGGTAGTGGTGGAAAAGAGTACGTAAATCTGCCGGACCAATTCATCCATATTGCACTGCCCTTGGACTGCGGGTGTGGAAACCTGGCGGCGAAGGATGGGCATTTTGCGTTTTGGTGTGTGGCGAACAGATCTATGTCTGGCTGGCCCCACATCTGGAAAAAAGGTAGAAGAACTTGTGGATGTAGTTCCCATTTGTGAATCTGTTGTGTCTGTCGACTTAACAGATCGGCAATCTGATTGTGAACTCCTGGTAGGTGTTCGGCTAGAAGGTATATGTTTTGTGGAATGGCCCACCTCCAAATGTTCTGTGCCAGTTGGGACAGTTGTGGAGAGTGTGTCCCCCTGTTTTTGTATGTAGTACATGGCTGTGATGTTGTCTGTTCGGATCAGGACAGCCTTGTTTTGTACGTGGAGCTGAAAGGATTTGAGAGCTAGGAATATAGCTAGTAACTCTAGATGATTGATGTGGAGCAGCTTTTGTTGAGTGGTCCACTTGCCTTGTGTTGTATGATCTAACAGGTGTGCTCCCCATCCTGTGAGTGATGCGTCCGTTGTCAGTATTATTTGTGGAACAGACTCTAGGAACGGCCGCCCTTTGGACAAATTTTTTGTGTTCCACCACTGCAGAGAGCGATGTGTGCGGCTGTCCACCAACACCAGATCTGTAAGTTGTCCGTGAGCCTGGTTCCATTGGTGCGCTAGACACTCCTGTAGGGGACGCATTTGAAGTTTTGCATGAGGGACGATGAAAATGCAAGATGCCATCATGCCGATTAGTTGCATGAACACTCTGGCTGGGAGAGAGTGTTGTATTTGAAACCTGGTGATGAGGGTTTGTATACTGGCTATCCTGGCTGGGCTGGGATAAGCTAGAGCCGTGGAAGTGTTTATTGTGGCTCCCAGATATTGATGTATATGGGAGGGTTGGAGGTGCGACTTGGTGTAGTTGATTGTGAACCCCAAGTTGTGTAGTGTTTGTATAGTCTGATGAGTGTGTTGGACACACTCGTTGAATGATCTGGCTTTGATGAGCCAGTCGTCCAGGTATGGGAAGACATGTATTTGCTGTCTTCGTAGGTGTGCTGCTACTACTGCAAGGCATTTGGTAAACACGCTTGGAGCAGTGGTGACTCCGAATGGAAGTACTTTGAACTGGTAGTGTTGTCCATCGAGTACGAACCTTAGATACTTCCTGTGAGCAGGATGTATGGGAATGTGGAAGTAGGCGTCCTTGAGGTCTAGTGTGGCAAGGAAGTCTTGTTGTTGTAGTAAGGGAAGCACTTGTTGGAGAGTGATCATGTGAAAATGATCCGAATGTATATACTGATTGAGGGGTCTGAGGTCTAGAATAGGCCTTAGAGTCCCATCCTTTTGGGGATTAGGAAATACAGGGAGTAAACCCCTGTGCCCTGATGTAGTAGAGGGACTGGCTCTATGGCGTGCTTTTGAAGCAGGGAAAAACTTCTTGCTTTAAAAGTATGAGATGGTCTGCGGACATTGGACGCTGCTTGGGTGGTATGTTTGGGGGGCAGCTGTAAGTTCTAGGCAGTAACCATGTTGGATAATTTGTCTCACCCACCTGTCCGTTGTAATGGAGTTCCAGACAGGTAGGAACTGTGCTAGTCGTCCTCCGACAGGAGTGGAATGGTCGGGGGAAGTGGAGGGAAGTCACTGTTTAGGAGTGGGGAGGTACGGGTGTTGGTATTACCTCGGCCTCTCCCCTTACTGTTGTTGCCTCGGTAACCACCTCTAAAGTATCCTCTATTGGGGGATGTTTGGGTGGTATTTCTGTAAGAAGAGGAACTGTCTGTGTTGGTGTTTCTAGAGGCTCCTCTGTAGAAGGAGCGACGAAAGGAGCCACGTTGTTGTGGAGACTGCAATGCTCCCATTGATTTGGCAGTGTCAGTGTCCTTCTTCATTTTCTCAAGTGGTGTGTCTACAGCCGGACCAAAGAGTTGGTTCTGATTAAACGGCTGGTTTAAAATGGTGGTTTGAACCTCTGGCTTGAAGCCTGAAATGCGTAACCATGCATGCCTTCTAATGAGTACGCTGGTGTTGACAGACCTAGCGGCGGTGTCGGCTGCATCAAGGGCACACTTAATGGACGCATTGGAGATGAGTTTGCCCTCCTGAATGAGATCATTTGCCTGCGTCTTATACTGGTCAGGTAGATGTTGCAATAGGGTTTCTAGCTGGTCATAGTGGGCCCTAGCGTATCTGGCCAGCAGTGCCTTATCAGGGGGCAGAGCGTCCCCTGAAGTCTGAGAATTAGCCCGTTTACGAGCATTGGATACGACTAAGGAGTCAAGAGGGAGCTGGCCTTTGATGTAGGCAGGGTCATCAGGGGCAGGTCTATATTTTTTGTCGATCCTAGGGTTAAGAATTCTGGCCCGTACAGGATCTTTAAATATTTCAGGAGCATGCTTGATGACTCCTTTAATCATGGGCAACGTCTGTACAGTTCTTTGAGACTGTTCGAAGGTATCTAAGAGGAAATCTTCCTCTGGTGGGTTGGTGTGTATATGTACCCCATGAAAAACAGCAGCCCTGTGAATGAGTTGCCCAAAACCAATGTTATCATCTGGGGGAAGATGGTTTTGTTGGATATGGTGGAGGGCTTGGGAGGTCTGGAAGATCTATGGGATCGTTGTAGCCCCAATCGTCTTGTGGTGGGTCATCTGGGTCAGTGAATGCGTCATCAGGGTCACCACCGTCCCCCATGTCGTCCTGATAGTCATGTGGTGGAGATGTTACAGGCTGAGGCGGTGTAACAGGGATGTAGAGAAGAGGGGTGTTAGGGGGAAGGAGAGGAGGAGAAGGAGGCATAGGTGAAGTAGCACAGTCCTTCTTTTCCACAGGGACGGGCTTGTGGCGTGGCACAGTAGTGATATGTCCAGTTTTGGGGTTAATGTGGAGTTTAGCTTGTTTAGGATCGACAGGATCCGGACGAAAAAGCTCCTCCTCCTGGAGATTTGGCTTCGGTGCCGACTTTTTCGGTTCCGATCAAGGTGATGGCTGTTTTGTGTGCTCTTTGGCCTTAGAAGGCGTGGAAGAGTCTTTAGTCTTGGAAATCGGCTCCGAAAGCTTTGGCTTAGGGGCTGTGTCGTGGAGTCTTGGTTTCGACGCCGACTTATCCCCATGCTTGGAGGCGGGCTTTGGAACGGAGGAGGATTTCGGAGCCGAGTGTTCCCTTGCCTTCGGCGCCGAAGGTGCCGGTGGAACTAAAACATGCGGCTTGGTCGGTGCCGAGGAACTGGAAGGCTTGAGTCTTTTGTTCGGTGCCGAGCCAGAAGGCGGGGTGTCCAAAGCATGTTTTCGGTCGCGACTGGGGCCAGCAGGCGAAGTCTTGACCGGTGCCTTCTGTTTTGGTGGGGGGGTTGGGGCAGGGGCAGTCGTACTCACTCGTTGCCCAGGAGTGATGGAACCGTCTGAGTCCTCTGCCTCCGACACGATCAGTAGATCTTCGGAATCTTCCTCCGGGACATCGGGGCCCTCGTTGAAGATGTCGACAGATTCTGGAGCGGACCTCTGCGCCATGACGTGTCTTCGAGCTCGACGATCCCGAATGGTTTTCTTCGAGCGGAAGGAGGCGCAAGCTGGGCAGGTAGCCTCGTTGTGGTCGGGCGAGAGGCACAGGTTACAGACCTTGTGATGGTCACTGTGGGGGAACTTTGCTCCACACTGGGGGCATTTCCGGAAGGGCGTCCTTTCCATTAGCGGTAGGCCTCACGGCGTCGATGGGCCCAACGGCCCGCGTCGACGGCTGGAAAGGGAATCGAAGAAGAAGCGCGTCGAGATTTCGATGTCGATAGAAGAATTGATGATGAAAAAACGGTTGAAAGTAAAGTTTCGAACCGGAGCGTCGAAAGTTGCATCCGAACCCAATGGCGGAAAAAAACAATCTGAGGATGGAGTCGATGCTCATGCGCACTATTGTCCAAAGGAGGAGTCACCTATCACATGACTACAAAAGACTTCTTTGAAGACAACAACAAAGTGCAAGCATCCGAGCCCAACACCAGATGGCGATCTAATGCAAAGTGTGAGCTCTGCAGCTCACATGCCTCGAACTGTATGTTCGACCAAAATTTAGGAATCCCAGAATTGATTGTAAATTCTTCAATGATTTTGGAGGTTGTAGCAGCGCACACTTTTCTAAAAAGTTAGCTGCTAGGCTTTTTCCTTCACTTGACAGCTCATACCCTAAAAATAGGACACTGAGGTGGACAATTTTTGATTTTTTTAAATTAAATTTATAGCCCTCAGAGGCGAATCCCATAATAATGGTGCTCACCCTGGTCAAGTGCCTCGGTAAGTCATCGTCCGTCAGATAAATATCATCCACATAGGGCAATGCTTCTTCATCCAAATTTTGGAGTAACTCTGTTACTCTTGCTGAAAATACCCCGGGGCTATTTTTATACCCTTGGGCTAGTCGACAAAATTGTCGCTGGGACCCAAACGCACTGAATGCGGTCAGATACCTGCTTTCAGGCGCTATATTTTGGCAGAAAAATCCATTTGAGATATCAAGTGTTGTTTTATATTTTTTGCGCACAATGTTATTCATTAATGCGGCACTGTGTGCATTTTGAACTGCAAATGTCTTTGTGCAAGTGTTTAAATGTCTGTAATCTAAGACTAGACGATATGTGTTGTCAGGTTTGGCTACGGGGAACAAAAGATTGTTCATAGGTGAAGTGCAATTTTCTATCACCCCCTGGTATTCAAGTTGATCTAGGATCTCCCTAACTTGTTTTTTAGCTTCCTGCTTTATAGGATATTGCCTTTGAGCATTTGGGGAAACTTTTAACGGGATCACATGGTGGGTTGAATCCTCATCCCAACCAACATGATTTTTGTACAATGCCGGAGCTAGGGCAACCGCCCACTCCTGCGCATATGCATGTTTTAAATGTTTGGGAACGAGGTCGGAAAAGACTGGAAAAATTACAGTTTCTCCCCTAGGGCACTCCATGACGAATGCTGGCGGCCAGTCTTGTTCTGCTAATAGAATGTCATAACCAGATGACAGATTTTTCCAAAAGAAACCTTTAATTTTTCTGGCTTTGTCCTCCATCCGGAGTGTTATCTCATGTAACTTATGTGGGACACTTACCCGAGTATCAGGTGTTTCCACCGTGATATACTCACTCAACTCCGCTGTCACCAGAAATTCCTTCAGGTTCTGGCGAGCTATCGTTACTTCTGCCGCGCTGTCTAGCATCGTCAGAGCCCATTCCCCGTTCAGAAGCTGTGTCCTCAGAATTCTGGGCATGTCTGATCTTGAGACCTGCTACCTTCTTCTTTTTAAACTGAGGTTTCTGTTTTTGTTTATCTTCTTTTTTAGGGGCGTAGTCCGCAGCGCGTTGCGTGTCTCTGGACTTTGTACGCTCCTCTGACCGTCCTTCCCTCTCGGAGTTTTTTTATGAACCCTGAAAGGAACGAGAGGAATGAGTATCAGTATCCTGATACCTGTCAGGTTTTTTAATATTATCCCTATTCCTGAGGTTATACCTCCTTTCAGAGGGCTCCTGTTGAGGAGACCTACCTCTGGATTGAGATCTGCTGTCTGTAGACTTTTGTTGTTTTTTATTTTCCCACTTCTTTTTAGAAGAAGTAGGTGTCTGCTTTGTAGTGTCCTTTTCAGGACTGCCCACTAGTTGTGGTTTTAATGCTTTCCCACCTAGACTGTCTCTGCCTAATTCTGCATATGCAGTTTCAATTATTTTGGGTAGTTCGTGTTGTTGATCTATTGGACCGAACTCCCTTAGGCATTGGCGGATCGCCACTGAAGCTGCTCCCCCCTTAATGTTAGCTAGTATTATGGCTGATACCTGGTCAAAGTTATTTAGTAACTTCATCCCTAAGTTAAGGGCAGGTTCTGCTCCGTACTCATTTTGTACCTGTCTCAATACGTCTGGCACTACTGCTAAGGACGGGATACCAAGTGTTCTGGTATATATGACAGCAAAGACTGAACCCCAAGAGGTGCAATCCTCTACTTGTGGTGTGATCCCCATGGGCAAGCAGATTGTTAGAATTCTGTGTTTTTCATAGGTGGTAGTATTCGGGAATACTGTCTCAAGCTGAGTTATTTTCTGAGCTATCCAGAATGGTATTTGTTCGCGTTTTGCTGGCATTTTGCCCATTACCGCGTGTAATGTTTGAGGTGTAATTTTATTTCCTGTACCCTGAGCTGGAGTACTATTTGCTGCACCTGGTGCAGGTTGGATTGTTAAAGTCCTCATGACGAATTGTGTCAGGTTTCTGTAGATTTTAATTAAATCTCTGTGTTGTACGAGTAATTCTGGCTGTGGCATTGATCCAATGTCAGGATGCGGTGTGTAAGCCGCTAGTATTGGCCATGTGGTCCCGTGTCCTCCGAGCGGGCCTAATCTTACTCTTCCTCGTACGTGGGGTAGGGCGCCATTAAACCAGTAATAATGTTCCTGGTAAGTGAGTGGAATCTCTATGTCCTCAAACGGGGCATATTCATGTGGTGCATCTCCTCTCAAATAGTAGGGAAATGTCTTTGTTATGGCATTTGCTGCTGGGAGTGTTACCCATGAATAGAATACCTCTGTTTTGTTTCATTCGTGTGCCTCAATCACGAAAACTACCATGCCACCCTTGGCTGGTAAGCCATTTTCTAATAGTCTTATGGTGACTGTCCTTCTGAATTTTGGTGCAATCTGTATTGCATCCTCAGGATCTTCTTCTCCCTCTAAAACGTTCAGGTCAACTCTCTCATCCCCTGAACCAGTCATGTTTAGAGGAAGAGGTGTTATGCACAATTTAGGAACTAAATGTCCTTCAAGCTTGATTAACCAACAGCCAATAAATAGTATTCTCGTACTACTCAGCTGTGGCGGGTTTAGTGCCCACCCACTCCAGACGTCTCTGGGGTTTTGTGAGTAGGTTCTCTGAGAATAGCACGACTGAACTACTCAGATTCTACTGTTAAATAAGTATCCAACCAACATTGGCGGCACCATGTCGTGTAGTTCCTATAGTACCCCTGCAGGACCTGCACGTTTGGATAACATAAACCGTGGGATTGGTGGTAGACTGACTCTGTGCACCCCCACCGCGTATGTTAGCCTGATTTGCATTAGCTAGCTCACAGTGCCACTAAGATCTCCTCTTATCGGGGAACCTTAGCAACCTTGGCAACCTTAGATCATGACAACCCAAATTCCTCTGAATCGTGGAAACAATGTACTACCTTTCGCTCAGTCACTCGTGCTTACTTATTCGGTTTGTCTCAGAGAGTTACACAGAATAAACAGTCTGGGCGTTTCAATAAGTATTTATTGAACAGTTGTTATTCTAGTGTAAAATATATGTGCTACAGCAATCAGCAGACAATAGCAGAGATATATTATCAGTAGTATGATAAAAGCAAAGGGATAGAACAGTTCTACCATATTGCAATAGTCATGAATACATGAATACATACATGAATATAAAAAGCATTATGAAAAGTGCGCATACTCCTACGATGCCTAACTAGGTGTACCTGAGTGTACCTAGCATATGGGTAGGTCTAAAAGCCTAAGAGCCAAGAATCCTTCTAGGATTTAGTCGAACCCCCATACCTGAATAGAGAGATTTTGGGACCCCGTCCTGGTCTCGAGTTGGACACCCCGCAAGGGCTGTGTTAGACCGCTGTCAGCTGGAGCGACTGCATGCAGGAGCCTCAGCGTCTCTGGTCAGTGTGTCAGCATGGAAGTCTCGGTTCCCTCTGTCTTACCGGGGTAAGATGTGGTGTATTTATACCCTGAAGACTCTAGTTGCTTCGTATGGTTTGTATTGGCTCTTGTTAGACGTGAGGAAGACGTCAGGGGTGAACTTTGTACATACATATTATGCAGGTGGTGTATTCCTAGAGAGCCATGCATAATTGATGAGTACAGTGTGGGCCTGTGTTTGGGAAAAACCCTGCTGTATTCAAAACCACAGACTAGATAACGTTCAGCCCTCAGAGCTCGTTGTGTACTAGCGAGGACCAATGTAGGTGAAAGATCATGCCTATAAAAGGAATCATGACTATAATAGGACATGTACAGTTATGACCGTAATAGGGCATATGCGGCTTTGACTATAATAGGGCAAGTACGAATATGACCGTATTAGGGCAAATATGAATACGTCCATTTTAGGGCATGTATGAACTGGTCTACATTAGAGCCTCTATACGGGACATAACACCACCACCACTGACAATACCACCACCCCCATGGAACATCTTGTTATGAGCCACAATGAACCCAAATATAGGCCTAGGTAGTTGCACGACCTTTTACCTACATTTGTCCTACCTTGCTCTACAAAACAGCTCTGGTGCTGACCTTTTACCTAGTTAGGTGCCGAATGAATGTTGTGTTTCTTCAAAAACTAGCCTCATTTATTATGCATGAGGATTCTTTGTATCACAGCAGGATTACCATCTTCTGCATAATAACTCTGTACTCAGCTGATTGTCTCTTTAAACCAGCTTGATAAAGCTGGGTCTGACCTAGCTGGCTGTCTCGAAAGGGTGTCAGTCTGGATGGAAGGCTCTTATTTGAAACACAATGGAGCAAAAACAGAGCTGATGTTCCTAGGTAAAACCCCCTCACTGAATGTAAGCTCATTCTGGCCTGGTTGTTTTGGTCCAATGCCCCCTCCCAAAGAACAGATCAAGAGCCTTGGCGTATGGCTGGACCACAATTTAAACTTCAAGGAGCAAGCACGGAAGGTTGCAGGTAGTTGTTATGGGATCCTTAGGATGATACGCAAAATCCTCCCCCTGCTGCCTTTTCAGGCTAGGAGACTGCTGGTCCAAGCATTGATTCTCTCCCGGCTTGACTACGCCAACGCCCTTTATTTGGGATCCCCTTGTTCGACTATCAAAAAACTGCAGATTGTACAAAATTGCGCAGCACGCCTGCTCATGAATGTCTCTAGTCGTGAATCTGCAAAGCCTTCTATTGCCACTCTTCATTGGCTCCCAATTGCGGAAAGAGTACAGTTTAAAGCTTTGTGTATTGCACATAAGGCAATGTCAGCTAAGGGTCCGCCCATTATTCGGTCTATTATCTCTCCCTATTGTCCTAATAGGTCCCTGCGCTCAGGTAATAAGCACTTGGCGTCAGTTCCCATGATAAAAAAGGTCCCGGAGTGGAGGCCGTCTGTTCTCCTATCATGTTGCGAAGTTGTGGAACCAGCTTCCCACTCACATTCGTCTGGAGGCCAATTACCTGACCTTTCAAAAACTTATAAAAACGTTTTTGTTTCCTTGAAGACCGTCTCGGAGTTCTTTTGAATGGACCGCTTCAAGCACTGGGATGCCTTCGGGTAGCCATGCGCTTTAGAAATGCCGATTCATTCATTCATTCATTCACAAGAGTCACCATTATCGGCATTCTTGGCCGACAGGCCCACATTACAATGACACATCTAGGTAGAACCCCTGAGGGTACCTTTCGGGTATATAAGTACCATATCTTCGCTGGGCAAACTAGAGGAGAAAAACTTCCATTACATCAGGTAACAGGATTTGCTCTATCCTAGGGGGATTATTGGCTATACACCAACATACATGCTAGGTACACTTAGGTACTTTTAGTTAGGGTTTGCATCTTAGGAGTACTCATGATTACTGCCATGTATCTATATGCCTGCATATATTCACTGTTTTAGCACCATGGTAGAATTCTACCTTTTATTCACTCTGTTGGTGCTTGTAATCGTATATATATGTTTCTGTCTAATGGCTGATGCTGGTTCATTAAATGATTATTGAAAACGTCCCCACCGTTTATTCTGTGTATCTCTCTAAGACCAAGTGAGCACGAATGACTGAAGGAAAAGTACCGTACTGTTTCCACGATCCCTGATGGGTCAGGGTTGTCATGTCAATAGTTGTCAGAAACTATTCGCTCCTTGGTAAGGTTGTGGGGCTTATATTGGCACTGTGAGCTAGCTGGTCTACAGACTAACATATCCTTTGGGAGTGGCTTGAATCAGTCTGGACACCAATTCCTTAGTTTATGTTGTCGAAACGCACAGATCCTATATGGATTTATAAGAACTACACGACATGGCACCACCAATGTTGGTTTGGTTCTTGTTTAACGCTCAAATATGAGTAGTTCAGTCGTGCTTTCTCAGAGACCCCTACTCACATTTACCCAGAGACATCTGGAGTGGGGAGGAAAAAATCCGCCACAGCTGAGTAGGTATACTCTATGTATTGGCTGTAGGTTTATTCAAGCTTGAAGGATTATAGCTCCTCACATTGTGCAAAACTTTATCTCTTTTTACCATAGAGCTTCCACCCATAATGTCTCAAAGGGCAGACACAGGGGATAGCGGTACTAGTAGTACTAGTGGCACTAGTAGGAAGGAAACTGAGCAAGAAGGTACGATAAACATTTCAGAAAATTGCAGAAATGCACTTGCTATAAAAAAGTGAAACTTTTGGTCTCCCAGCATTAGGCGGGACCGCTACCTTCATGATTGAAGCACAAGAGGCATACAGAACAGAGGTGTTCTATTTGTGGGTCAAATTCCCACCTGACGATGCATGCACAAATACATTTCATTCATACATTCTGGATGAAATACCAGATGAATACAATCCATACGAGGACATAGAAGTTCTGTTAATGTACCAGGAACATATAAACTGGTTTAAAGGCGCCCTCCCACATACCAAACAAAAAGTGAGACTGGGTCCGCTCAGCAGAGACGGAGCGACTTGGCCGGTTCTAGCTACTTATACACCACACCCAGAGATTGACACATTACCAGCAGTAGACTTACATCCACTTCACAAAGAAACAAAACTTTACAGAAATCTTACACAGTTTGTAATGTAAACACTCACACTTCAACCTACAAGGGTTACTCAAACAGGTCAAATACAAGGGGCCGCAACAAAAATCAACCCGCAAATGCTGAACGCGATTATGGGAAGAATGCCCACTAAACGTGAGCAAATGCCATTCTGGATTGCACAGAAAATAGCGCAGCTCAAGGCAGTGTTTCCACACACAGGCCCGCAAGAAAAACACAGAATACTGACAGTCGGCTTGCCAATGGGGATAGCTCCCCCGATAAAGGATTGCACCACTTGGGGTATAGTTTTTGCTGCTGTTTATACCAGAACTTGTGGTACCCCCTCAATAGCAGTCATACCAGAGGTATTGAAACAGATACAGAATGAGTACGGGGCAGAACCTGCCATGGACTTGGGAATTAAATTGATTGGCAATTTTTCCCAGGTATCCACGATTATGTTAGCAAACATAAAAGTGGAGGCAGCAGCGGTGGCCACACGCCAACGCCTGAGGGAATGCACTCCTGTACAACAGGAGCGGGAATTACCTAAAATTATCGAAGAGACCTATGTTTCACTGGGTAGAGATAATTTAGGAGCAAGACCTGTGAAACCACAATTAATGGGTAATCCTGAAAAGGACAACTCGAAGAAAGCACCAGATTCTTCTAAAAAGAAATGGGATAATAAACAATCAAAAAACAAGCAGAATGCTTCAAAAACACGTGTTGGGTCTCCTCAGCAGGAGCTCTCTGATAGGAAATATAACCTTAGAACCTGTGGCAATATTAAGAAACCGTACAGGTATCAGCACACTGATACACGTTCCTCTCCTTCCTTTCAGGGTTCATCCAAAAACTCTGAGAGGGAAGGACGATCAGAACGCAGATCAGAAGAGCGAGCCAAGCCAAGAGACACACATCGCACTTCCGACTATATTATCAAACAAGAAGATAAACCAAAATCTCAATTTAAAAAGAAGAAGGTAGCTGGCCTTAAAATAAGAAATGCTGAGGCTACTGAGGACTCAACTTCTGAATGGGGAATGGGCTCTGACGATGCTAGACAGCGCTGCAGAAGTAACAATAGCTCGCCAGAACCTGATGGAATTTCTGGTGACAGCAGCGTTGAATGAACATATCACGGTGGAAACACCTGATACAAGGGTAAGCGTCCCGCATCAGCTACATGAAATAACACTCCATTTGGAGGGGGACGTACCAAAAAAAGTGAAAGGTCTCTTTTGGGAGAACCTGACTTTTGGATACGATATCCTTTTGGCTGAAAAAGATTGGCCACCTGAGTTCGTTATAGACTGCCTGAAAGGAGAGACAATAATTTTACCGGCTTTCTACGACCTCGTTCCAGAATCATTAAAACATTTATACGTGCAGAAGTGGGCGGTAGCACTAACTCCTGCACTATACCGCAATCATGTAGGGTGGGATGCTGAGTCACCTCACCATGAAATCCCGATAACAACTACTCCAACTCCACAGAGGCAGTACCCGATAAAACATGATGCAAAAAAATAAGTCAGGGAGATCTTAGATCAACTTGAATATCCAGGTGTGATTGAGAATTGCACCTCCTCCATGAATAATCCTTTGTTTCCTGTGATGAAAACCGACAATTCATACCGTCTAGTTTTAGACTATAGGCATTTGCACACATGCACGAAGACATTCGCAGTACAAAATGCACATAGTGCCACATTAATGAATAACATTTTGCGGAAGAGATACAAAACAACACTAGATATCTCAAATGTAACCTTTGAGCTAAGCAGCGCCCTGTCGCCTCGCCATATTCGTAACGATCTTTCTTAAAAAGCTGATATTTTGAGGCAATTTCCTTACTCCATGTGATATTAATATTGGCTTTACATCTAGCAACTGTTGTTTGCAGCTCAGTGATATTACTACCAGACAAAATCCCACATGTTAGGTTTTCTTCGGCGGCTGTCAATTTATCGTACAGCTCCTGGACCATGCGCTTAGCCTGTTTTTGTTTATGTAGTCCGAAGCTTAAGACTTCCCCTCTAAAACAAGCTTTGAAAGTGTCCCAAACATTCCCGCAACTTGTAGAGTAGCGATTATTTTGAAAGAACTCCCTAACCCAATTCCTCATATACTCAATGAAAAAATTATCAAACAGGAGTTTTCTATCAAAGGTAAACTCTCTTGGAACTGAGCTAGTGCCCAAAGCTGGAATGTCTAAGACAACTGGAGCATGGTCGGACGTAATTCGGGGAAAAACCCGTATTTGGGCTTCTGTCAATAAAAGAGGTGAAGTGAAAAAATAATCAAGCTGCACTAATTTACCATGAGGTTGAGAATAAAACGTAAAGCCAGAATTGGGTGTTTTAAGCGTTCCCCATACATCAACTAAGCCATGATCCAATGTTAAATGATATAGAGCCTTAAACACCCTAGGTTTCCTACCACTATAACTTTGGATCCCAGCTTGTAATTCACCATGTACCAAATTGATATTAAAATCTCCACATAACACTAAAGGGGTGGGCCATGTTGCGAGCTCAAGCTTTAAATATTCAAAAACAGGGGCTTCATCCAGGTTGGACCCATATACTGTGCATAATGTAAATCTGGATCCCCCCGAGATGAATTCCAAGATTGCCCAGCGCCCATGATTGTCTACTAGTATGCGTCCAGAAGTTTGTATATTCGGTTTGGCCAACAGAGCAACCCCACGATTCATAGTAGTTTGTTGTGAGGTGGCCAATACTACATACCCCAGCTCTGCTAAAACCTTACGCTTTCCCCAGGGTATGTGTGTCTCCTGTATGCAAACTAAATCTGGATGAATCACCCTAAGCTCAGCCGCAACTCTTTGCCTTTTATTACAGTTGTTAAGCCCAGAGACGTTGAGCGAGCATATTCGAAGCCCTAGCTTAGCCATAAGGCAAACCTAAATACCATCCCTTGCTCCATTCTCTTAAGAACCATTTAATGTCTTTAAGTTTCACAAACTCAACAATACTGTGGATAGTTTTTCTTTTTTTACCCCCAAACACCTCCCCCACCCAAACCGCTCCCTGCCCCCCAGCCGGTCCTCCCTCCCCCACCCTTCAATGAGGCAGTAGGAACCATATTCCCAGTGATGCTAAGCTCCCGCCACCCAGGTGACCCCGCCCGCGCAGCCATATATCCTTAAAAGCTGAAAAATCAGAGATATACAACAACAAAAAAAGAGAAAGGAAAAAAACCAAAGAACGAACATTAGCTCTTCATAGTTAATGCTTCTTCGTCGTTACTAATACCATAACTGTCTTCCTAACATACAGCTACATGAAACCCAACATACTATACGACCACCTAAGAACAGAGAAGAAAATACCAAAAGCATCACAATTAGATATTACAATGATTGTAAATACTCTTTGGCTTGGATCTCAGACATAAAAAATCTAGTATGATCTTTATACAGCATTTTTAGCTTTGCAGGGTTAAGTAGAAAAGCTTGAGCCCCCTTGGCTTGGAATGTAGAGATGAGTTGACAGAGCTGCCACCGCTTTTCTACAGTATAATGACAATAATCAGGGCGCACGAAAAACTCCAATCCTTTCGCGGCCCTCTTTCTATCAGGGCGGGCCAACTCATATACCGCTTCCCGTGCCCAAAAATTATTGAGAGATATTAGAATTGCTCTAGGTCTAGCAATTCCTTGACTGGGGCCAGAGCGAATAGAAAAAGGGAAGCGATGCGCCCTTTGCACTTCTTTGTGCCAATCCCACTGCGTAAGTTCAGGAAAGGCTTCGGTGAATAAGTCAATGATGAACTTGCGAGGATCTTGCCCCTCTATGCCTTCCGGGACCTGCAGAACTCTGAGATTGTTCCTCCGGGAACGATTTTCCAAATCAGTTAATTTCCACTGAGTGTCCTCTTTCAAAGACTGCATTGATTCTGTAATAGCCTTCTGTGCTACGAGCTCATCTTCTAAAGACGAAATACGTGCCTCAGCTTCACTGATCTTGTAGTAAAATCCGTGCAGGTCTTAGCGATGCGTCGCACCGAGTTCTGCAACTTGCGACAAGAACTCTGCACCCTCTGACTCTCTGATCGTGTCTCCTCCCTATGGGTCATTAAAGTTTGATAAATCAAAGCAAGTGATATCTCTTCCGGGGGATTTGATGCATCTCCTTTAGCCACCTCCATGCCCATGCCAACATCAGAGCAGTGGTCCCACTGCAGAGCATTGCTGCCATTGGCCCTTACTACCAATTTAGGGCCCTCTCTGTAGTCTTTTTTCTTTCTTACTGTACGAGGACTGTCTTCCGACGTATCTCCCCCTGAATCCTTCAAATGTACGCTGCTGAGGTCGCTGCCACCGGCCCCCCGCAATTCAGATTGGGATTTGGAGCCTAACTCTAGCTCATTACTGGATGAGTCAGAATGATCAGAGAGAGAAAAAAAATGGTCACCAGAGTCTGTTTCTTTTCGGTTTGATTTACTCCTTTGTAGTTGTAATTCCCTTTTTGTATCGAGGACTGGTTTGGTTATATCCACCAATTTTCCCATTTCATTTACTAAATTTACAGTTGTCCCAGTCTCTGGATCAGATATACCAGACCCATTCATAAAATGGCTGAGCCCTTCTGTGACATCTTCAACTATTGCACCGGTTTGGGGTAATGAAGATCGTGCACTGATAGCCTGTCCCCCGTTTCCATTAATAGCATCAGTTCCCCCCGCACGTATTACCACAGAGATGTCAGAGATTCTCGTATCCAGTGACTCAGTTTGCGGTGAGTGCAAAGCTTTCTTCCTTTCTTTCACCCCCGAAAACAAAAGAGGCACAGTGCGCTTACCAGTGGGGTCTTTAGTACTTTTCTCAGCCGATGTATTTGGTAACATAGTATCCACTCTGGTTGTCTTGCTGCATAAGCTCATATTATTCCCCACAGCTCCAGTTGAGTCCACCAGGGGGCGAGCCCTCCCTTTTGCAGGCTTAGGAGGCATCCCAAACACTACCGAATTTCTAACACTTTGTGCACCGTAGTGTGTTGCAGCTGTAAGGGCGCCCCAGCGGCGATATCGAAGAGTACTCCAGTGACTCCTCTGAAGTCTCCAGAATCTTGCGGTTAGTACAGCTATCGCTGTGAACAGCATACTGCAAAGGCCGCCACGAAGCCACTACATGTAGCGCTCCCGTCCCCAAACAAGACCAAGCACCTTCTACTCTTGTTGCCGCCTAGATGCCTGTAATTCGTTTTCCGCCACAAAACCACTGCATATAGCGCTCCAGCGCTCCTGTCCACCAGCGCGTGCAAGCACCTTCTCCTCTGATCACCACCTCTGCCGCCCGTACACCCGTTTCCCCTCACCGGCACACCAGCTCCGATACAACCAGAAAGGAGCGAAATCGAACGGCAGCCACAGCAGTGAAAGCGGTCAGTGCAGCACAGGGCAGGCACCGGCAACGCGGCAGCTGAAACAAAGCTCCAAGCCGCCAGGGCGTAATCCGTCTACCGTGATCAATCTGCCGGTTGACCAGGCATCCACTCGCCAACTACATCCGTACGTTTTTCCCGCAGTAGACACAAATCCTTGCCATAGAGCCCTTTCCACAGCAATAAAGCTCACAAGAGGCCACAAATCATGCGGGTGCGGGGTAACCCAGGAGCGACCAACTCACACGTCTGACCTTACGGACACCATCTTGCCTCATCATCGTTACGTTCTAAAGAAGCCACACAAAGAATAGATGGTTTGCGGAATACTATTGGTGGGTTGGTAAGTGATCCCCGGGAGATCTTAGAGATCTTTCATAGCTTTTATCAAGAGCTTTACACAGATGGAGAGTGCGATCCTGTAGACTTTGGGCTTTTGGACGTTCAATTTCAGCAACTAGCTCATGAGGAAGCAGATAAATTAGGTAAGCCTATTTCAATGGAAGAATTGGAACAGGCGGTTAATGGTATGTCACGGGGTAAAGCCGCGGGTCCAGACAAGCTACCATCTGAACTTTATCAATTTTTTTTCAAGATCTTAAAACTGATTTTTTGACTGTCTGTCAGGCTGCTCAAAATGGTGTGGCACCACAGTCATGGGACGAGGCCAATATCATTGTTTTTAAAAAGAAGGGTAAGCCATCAGACCTTCCGGGGTCTTATAGTCCGATATCACTTACAAATTGTGATGGGAAGATATATGCGAAAATTCTCGCGAATAGATTGGCTAAGGTTATATCCCCCTTAGTCTCACTTAGGCAGCATGGATTTATTCCTGGTAGGGGGACGGTAAATCATGTAGCTAGAGTCATTACTATACTTGACATTGCTCAAGTGGAGGCCAGAGATGTAGGAATCGTGCTACTCGACGCTGAGAAGGCGTTCGACCGCGTGTCGTGGAATTTTCTTTGGGGAATTTTAGTTATGATGGGCTTTCCTCAGGGATACATACAAGCTCTGCAGGTTTTATATCGCTCTCCTGTGGCCCGGATCTGCTCTATGGGCTTAACATCTAAGGAAGTTCGCATTACTAGAGGCACACGTCAGGGCTGTCCTTGTTCCCCGCTCTTGTTTGCGCTTTACATCAATCCGTTTTTGGATATGCTTGAGCGGAGCACAAGGATAAGACCGTTTACGGTGGGGCAAGATCAGTTCCGTGTCTTGACATATGCGGATGATATAGCCATAGTCACATCGGATCCAGGGATGGCTCTACCCGAAATTGAACATCTTGCATATATATTTGGTTGTATGGCTGGCTATAAGCTTAATACCTCTAAAACCCAGATTCTCTGTACTAACCAGATCATTAATAACGATGCTAGAGTTGTTAAGGAAGTTATATATTTGGGTATTAAGATTCGGGTTTGTTTGAAGGAGCTAGTTGACGCTAATTGTAGAACCATTCTTGGAAATATTAAACAAGCGCTTGAGAGGTGGCAATGTCTTCACCTGACTTTGGTTGGCAGAGCCAATGTGCTTAAAATGAATATTTTGCCGAAAGTTTTATATTTTTTTAGATCGGTGCCTTTGGAAATAGCTCATCTGCAATTAAGGCAATTACAATCTTTATGTTCTAGATTCTTGTGGGCTCCGGGGAAACCACGCAGAGCGGCTCGATATATGACTCTACCCCGAGATAGAGGGGGATGGGCAGTGCCCGATTTTGTTATATATTATTATGTGTGTATTCTAGCTAATGCTCGCATTTTGTTAACTGGAGAAGAAGTAGATAATCCTGCGGAGGCCCCGTCAATCTATCAGATGGTACTTGGCACTGAGGCCAAAAACTGTCTATTTCAAAGAATCAATGGCAGTTATTATAAGAGAACACGCTTTAAGATCTTGTGGGCAGTTTATAAGGTCTGGAAAATAGTTCGAAAGAATTTACAGATTGAGGGGCTTTCCTTTTACACACCCTTGTCGGCTGCAGGGATCCTCCCCTCGATATTTCAAGATTATGTCACTGGGAAATGGAGACTTTCTGGTATCACACAACTTGGACACTTCACGAGGGCCGGGGGGTTGTTGTTTTCTTTTTCTGAGTTGGCGGATAAATATCAGCTTCCTAAATGCCAATTTTTTTAATATCGTCAGATACGTGACTTCCTGAATAAGCATGTTACGATGCTAAAACCAGATAAGATAATTGAAGTCATTAGATCTCAAGATAGAATTGGGGTTCTCTATAAAGCATTACAATCTGTTAAAACTGATGATCTTGAGAAATACAATCTTAAGTGGGGGGATTCTTTTGGAATCCTAGGCGTGTCTATAGAGAACTCAATTGACTTGGCAGGAAAAATATTTATGGCCGCAAACTTAAAAACACAACACTACAAAACGATATTTAATTTATATCACACTCCGGCAAAGATGAAGAAATGGGGGGGCAGACATGATGGGAAATGTTTTCGCTGTGGTGTTGATGATGCCGATAGTCTACATATCTTTTTTTCATGCACTAACTTGGCTTTGTATATACAACATATTGAGAGGTTTTTATCAGAGGTTACTGGAGTGGGCATAGTGATTTCGGCCCCTGTTATGTTGCTAGGCACTGGTGAGGAGCTGGGACAAGGGACACTGATGTATAAATATAGGTATCTTATTTTTGTGGCTATGGGGGTAGCACGGTTATGTATTGCCTCTGTATGGCTACACCCGGAGGCACCCTCTTTCAAAATGTGGCGTGCTAGGTTTTACAATATATTTAACCTGGCGTTTAGTCTGTATTCGCTTAAGGGCTCAAGAAAACGAGAGCTGGGTATGCAAATATGGGGTTCCATGCTTGACCATTTGGCTTGCTGATATCATAATTTGTTATTTATTTTCTCTTTTGATTTTCTTCTGCTTGTTTTGTTGATTGGAACGGGAATGAAATAATATGTATTTTGTATTGGATGATTTGACAGTATGTATTGGTTTAGTTCTGTTTCTGTTTCCTATACTGTGGATTTTTAATAAATAAAAAAAAATTAAAAAAGATATGTCAAATGGATTCTTTTGCCAAAATATAGGGCCTGAAAGCAGATATTTGACAGCATTTTCGGCCCTAGGTTCTTAGGGTCAGTTCTGTAGACTGCCCCAAGGGTGTAAGAATAGCTCTGGGTTGTTTTCATCAGAGTTACTTCAAAATTTTGATGAGGAGTCATTGTCCTATGTAGATGATATTTATCTGACGGACTATTAATTATTGGAGCATTTTAACAGGGTGAACAACATACTTCTGGGATTCGCATCTAAGGGCTATAAATGTAACTTCAAAAATTGCCCACCTCAATGTCCTATTTTTAGAATATGAGCTCTCAAGTGTAGGGAAAAGCCTAGCAGCTAATTTTTTTAGAAAAATGTGCGCTGCTCCAACCTCCAAAGACTCTGAAAAATCTATAATCCATTTAGGATATCAAAATTTTGGCAGAACGTACATTTAGAATTACGCACAAAAAGTAAAACCTTTCTATGACTTGATAAGACCTGATTTTTCAGTCTGACATTGGACATGCGAACATACAGAAATTCTCCGTTCACTACAAGCTGACATGATAGCTTCCAAATATTTACACATACGTGTAAATACTACAAATTTGGTGATCCGTGTAGTCGCAGGTCTATCTGGGTACACTTATCTCACCTTCACTGAAGGCAAAAATGTACCCATTGCATACAAATAACATTTGTACACAAATGCTGAAATGCGTTTTGCAGTAACTGAAAAAATACTGCCAGAAGTAAAGACTGCTGTAGTGAGAGAAAGAGCACTAGCTCAGGGGAAGTGTATAATTGTCGTCATTCCAGTACCGACCTTAGAGGCCGTTACAAAAGCAAGCGTTTTAAACGCAAAAGCACTGCATCCACGATGGATACAATGGGCTAATTCTCTCACTGCAACAGATGTAGACTACAAATTTGACTCTACATTAAAAACACAAGCATTTCTGCAGTACGAAAAAGAATATCCTCTCTCGAATTAAATAATGCCTCTAGATCAGTATGAATATATTGCTGCAATCACTCGTTCTAGCACAAGGATAGATGGACAGATAATGGTAGCTGTCATCGCTATGCGTAAAAACAGCTCAGCCTTGCCAAAAGGGTTTCCACTCAAGTCCTCCTACAAGTTAGATGGGCAAAATATTCTGTATGCTCAAATTCCAGGAGTGGGGGATAGAGTAATACCAAACATGGATCGCAGATTAGGTTTAATTTTAGCTGCACACGCAGGTATTACTGCGACAGTTTCACTACTGAAACAACGTTATTGGTGGCTAGGTCCTACCAAGCAGACCAAGGGCTTTGTCCTTAAGTGCGACATCTGTCAACAGATGAAGGGTTCGATCATAGCACATCCGCCACAGACACCACTACTGATATCAGACAGACCACTCGCATATGTCTATTTGGACCACTGTGGCCTCTTAAAATCTGATGGGGCTTATAAGTACATCTTGGTGGCAGTGGATTCATGTTCTAGATTCCTGTGGTTTTGGCCTCAGCGCTCGGCTGATGCCCAAACTGTTATAAAGGATTTGCGAGTCTTCATAGGGACAAACGAAATTGGCACATCACATTCTGACCGTGGCCCTGCGTTTAGCTCTCGGGCTTACAAAGAAGCTATAGGAAGTTTAGGTGCGGTCTTGCGGTACTCTTCTCCGTATCATCCTAAGGGAAATTCGATTTTGGAGAGAAAAAAACGGGACATAAAGCAATCCTTAACAGCAAGGGTATTAGGATCAGTTAGGTCAATCACCTATATGGGGTCCAGAGGGCACTTAATAACATGCCAAGAAGTTCCCTAGGAGGCCATACTCCATATGAGGTTCTGTTTGGGACGAGAATGTGGGTACCCAACCTCGATTGAGGCAACACAGAGGAGGATGTAAAAGCATTTGACATCAATGATCGTTTGGCTGTTTTTCAGGAACTCAATGAATTCCGGGCATTACAAAGCAACGTCCAAGTAAAACGCACCGCCACTGGGGAAGTTAAAGCTGTTACGGCAAGACCTGCCTGGGTCCCGAAGATCGGGGACCTGGTCAGAGAAAAGACTGTGGACAAAAAAGAATTTAGGCAACTTACAGAGTGCCTGTACCTGTCCTGGCTGTCGAAGGAAGAAGAACAGTACATCTCCGTCGATCTGATCAAAACACACTATGAGGCCGATACTGAATAGAAGGCCGCGCGGGCTCCTGGGCAGCCGCTGATCTCCTCTCGCTACAATTCAGGAAGTTCAGACAGAAAGACTAATAACGTTTGAAGATTCTACTATGCGAAGTAATGGAGTTACCAACAATGGAATGGAACTCGTACCTGTTGAAATTGAACAGCTACAAAATACAAATAAAACACAGATCTCAATTCGGTCTAATACCGACATCTATGTGAATATGTCTCGAAATGAGTCAACAGCCAGTTCCACACAACCTGCTGAGCTACCAAAGATAGATCTAACAGCGTCTGGCTGCTTCTTTGATTTTGATAACTACTCACTGGATCCGAGTGAACCTGAGTCAGCGCCAGCTTATGTTTCCCGCAAAGAAAAAATAGATGATATCTACCTTTGGCTGAAAAATACTTATTTTGTTTCTCCCTGGCGCCAGCTCGGATTTGCAATTGGTCTACTTCTCCTAGTCCTCTGGATAGGTGTAGTGACTGTATTTTTCCTGCTCCTGAACGGACACTATCTCCTAGAAAGCTCTGCAGTACCACATGTGAACTTGGTCCTGAAACCACATATGTAATCTCATCGTGAACAAAGAGACCTGTCCTTTGGGAACATTACCGCAGTTCCCGTTCCTGAAGGAATAGTTTGGGATATGGTTTCATATGATGTATTTGGTCCCACTGAACTTTTGAAAATACCACATTTATTTAAACTTTCCTTGAATGATATCATCACCTCCAGTACTTTCTCTGATGATTGGGACTTTGAAACCGTAAATAGTATGCTGTCTGATTTAAAACAATCTCCTGCATTATCTAATAATGAATTGTATGATGATACATCTGATTTTGACACCATGTATTGTTACCAACACTATGGTCATCATTTCTTGCACAAAGCAAGTATCCCACGTTATATTTTCACTTACCATCAATGGGAACATTGCCCGACACCACTGAAAGGTAGTTCACAAACATTTGTACAGAGGTTTGCGTATTTTTCTGGGTTTAACACTTCAGACCCGACATCTTAATATTATACGATTGTGCCTACACCTTCAAGAAAAAATATGCTCACCAACACGAAACAGATATACTCTGCTTCCTTTATTTCCCAGCTGTCTTTATAGGGTTTTGACTTTTGGAGGGACACCATGGACACAAAATCTGTCTAGGGAACTAAAGATTGGCAAGTTCAGGGAACTGAAGCATTATTTAGAGCATGTCTCATACCACAGAAGATTATCTTCCTGAACAACATAGTGCAACAGACTTCCTGTCTTGGACTAGCCAAGATTAAGGACTTGAACACACCTCGGATTCCCTCACTCACATATTCAATCAATCAGTCAGGGGATTTATAGAGCGGGCTACTCACCTGTAAGGGTCTCAAGGCGCTGTGGGAGGGGGGTTCGGGCAGCTCCAAGGTCATCCGAAGAGTCAGGTCTTGAGGTCCTTTCTGAAGACTTGTAGTGTAGGGCTTCGTTTGATGCTGAGGGGGAGTTCATTCCAGGTCTTGGTCGCGATGTAGGAGATGGATCTGCCACCCGTTCTGGCTCTGTGGAAGCGGGAGAAGTCGGCGGAGCGGAGGGTTCTCTTGGGGGCGTGGTAGGAGATTCTTTCGTTGAGGTATTGGGGTCCAGTGTTGTGGAGGGCTTTGTAGGCATGTGTGAGCAGCTTGGAGGTAACTCTCTTTTCGACGGGGAACCAGTGGAGGTCACGGAGGTACTGAGTAATGTGGTCGTGTTGAGGCGTGCTGAGGACGAGTCTGGCCGCGGCGTTTTGGACGGTCTGGAGTTTGCGAAGGAGTGATTTGTTGATTCCGGCGTCCAGCCTGCTGGTGATAAGTGAGTGAGCACTTTGAAGGTCAATCTCTTGTCGACGGGGAGCCAGTGGAGGTCTCGCAGGTTCTGGGTGATGTGGTTTTGTCGTGGGATTACGAGAACGAGTCTGGCTGCCGTGTTCTGGATGGGCTGGAGTTTCAGGAGT
Source organism: Calotriton arnoldi (assembly GCA_963921515.1). Taxonomy (NCBI): domain Eukaryota; kingdom Metazoa; phylum Chordata; class Amphibia; order Caudata; family Salamandridae; genus Calotriton; species Calotriton arnoldi. Next base: position 2,292,834 of record CAWUFW010001702.1, on the reverse strand, counting down.
GGAGATTTGTTGATCCCGGCGTAGAGGGCGTTTCCGTAGTCCAGTCTGCTGGTTATGAGTGCGTGGGTGACAGACTTTCTGGATTCGGGGGATCCATTTGAAGGTCTTGCGGAGTATGCAGAGGGTGTTGAAGCATGTGGAGGACATGGCGTTGATCTGTCGGTTCATGGTGAGTGAGGAGTTGAGTATGATGCTGAGGTTGCAGGTGTGGTCCGTGGGGGTGGGACGGTTTCTGAGGGAGGGGGGCCATCAGGTGTCGTCCCAAGCGGTAGTGGTGGATCCGAGGATGACGACTTCTGTTTTCTCCAGGATGCGACGTCCTTCATTCCTTCCTGGAAACTGTGCCTGGTGATGTCATGTTCCTTGGTGAGGGAGATGATGAGCTGGGTGTCGTCGGGGTAGGATACTAGTCCGTGTTTTCTGATGATGGTTGCAAGGGGGGCCATGTAGATGTTGAAGAGCGTGGGGCTGAGGGAGGATCCTTGGGGTACTCCGCATCTGATCTCTGTGAGTTCGGAGAGGAAGGGTGGGAGTCTTATTCTTTGTGTTCTGCCAGAGAGGAAAGAGCGAATTCAGTCTAAGGCAGTTCCCTGTATGCCGGCGTCATGCAGTCTGGCACCTAGTGTGCAGTGGGAGATGTTTTCGAAGGCTGCTGAGAGGTCTCACATTTCATGGGGTGGCAAAATTACACACAACATAGTGAGGATACACTAGATGACATTATACATGACGTTTCATACAATTCTTCAGACCCCAATTGGAAGGGATGGTTGGTTTGGCCTATCGACACAAATAGGTGTCAGTCGAGATTCAAGGGTACCACCGAAAGGTTTAGTGTCCATAAGCCAGATCAACGCTATGTACAATTGGAACACAGGGGGAAGTGACATCTTAGAGTGTTGGGAAGTTATGCCTAGAGTGGCTAAGAACTTCAACATTCTCAGATGAGATGGATCTTAGGCATTTTTTGTCAGGTCCCCAGGAAACACGTTGTAAGCGCTTCTTATAAGCTATTTACAACGAAGTATGGAAATTCTCTCAACAGGAGGCTGCGGAGAGATTGCGTGAAAATGACAGGGTTAACCTAGAAATGCTTTGGCAGTGGTCGACAATGGCATGACCACACTAACATCCAGGATTTATTCACTGGGCAACATTGTGTCTTCTACAATAGATACAATAGAACAGGATCTGTCTATTCTTCAACAAGGGCAATCGCAGTTGCGATCCATTCTATTATTAAGCTGGACGCTACGATCATTGCGCTCTGGTCATGTGCCCTGGTGATATATCAACAGTACGTCTCTGTTTTCTGTATATAATCTAACAGAAAGGGAGACAACAATGGCATGAAGAGATGAACAAGTTACTTACCTTCGGTAACGATATATCTGTAAGAGACATAGATTAGTTATGGATTCCTCACCTTAGAATTACCCCCAGGTGTCAGACTGGATCCGGAGAATCTTTTCCTCAGCAGTACCTCTGCGCGTCTATAGGTGTCATCGGTCGATTCCGCGTTCGCCGTTGGCGTCGTGGTCGCCGGAATGACGTCATGGTATCTACTTAGACGTGGCCTTTGCACGCAGACGTCAGTTCTTTACACGATATTCCACGCCAGAAGCAAAGAGCCTTGCACTGGTGCACGAAAACTAGGGCCCTGAAAGGGAGTCCCTTACTCTAGAAGTCAGTTCGCAGAACGGGGAGGATGGGTGAGGCGGTGAGGAATCCATAACTAATCTATGTCTCTTACAGATATATAGTCACCGAAGCTAAGTAACTTGTTCATCTGAAAGAGACAATTAGTTATGGATTCCTCACCTTAGAATAGATACCCCAGCAATACCAACCCCGGTGGTGGGTCTGCGAACCAAGTTCACACCAGAAAGTCCTGGAGAACCGAACAGCCGAAGAAGCCGTCTCTCCGGACTTGGCTGTCCAGGCAGTAGTGTTTGGTAAACATGTGCAGTGAAGCCTAAGTAGCTGCCTGGCAGAGGTCATGAAGGGGGACTCCCAAGTCCCAAAGCAGTAGTGGCTGCCGTTGCCCTGGTGGAATGGGCACGCAACCCTACTGGAGGTTCCTTTTTCGCCAAGGAATAGCAGATTTTTATACAAAGAACGACCCATCGAGAGATGGTCCATTTTTGTACGGCCCGACATTTCTTGGCGTCCACGTAGCCAAAAAAAAGAGTTGATCATCCACCTGGAATTGTCGTTTGTGATCCAGATAGAAGGAAAGCGCACGTTTTGGATCCAGACGATGGAGCCGCTCTTCCTCTTTAGAAGGATGCGGAGGCAAAAAGAAGGTGGGCAAAGTGATGGTCTGTCCTATGTGGAAAGAGGTAACCACTTTGGGAAGGAAAGAAGGCCTAGTGCGAAGGACAACCTTGTCCGGATGAACAGCCAAGAAAGGAGGTTTAGAAGAAAGGGCTTGAAGCTCACTCACCCTGCGAGCAGAGGTGATGGCAACCAAGAAGGCAGTTTTCAAAGTTAAAAGTCTGAGAGGACAATTATGTAGCGGCTCAAAGGGAGCGCACATAAGATAAGTCAGAACCAAGTTCAAGTTCCACTGAGGCATTACGAAAGGAATAGGAGGGAAGAGATGAGTAATGCCCTTAAGTAATCTATTTACAATAGGGGACTTGAAAAGAGAAGGTTGATCAGGAAGCCTAAGAAAGGCTGAAATGGCTGAGAGATAGCCCTTAAGAGTGCCCAGAGCACAGCCCTGCTGGGCCAAAGAAAGGAGGAACAAGAGAACCTCAGAAAGAGGGGCGGAAAGGGGATCCACAGCCTTTGCTGTGCACCATGCCACAAATTTGTTCCATCTGCAGGCGTAGACCGTTTTAGTGGAGGGACGCCGGGCTGCCAATATAACATTACAGACCTCGGGAGGAAGGTCAAAAGCCATCAACTGCCGCCGCTCAATCTCCACGCAAGGAGGTGGAGACTGGACAGGTTCGGGTGGAGGACCGTCCCCTGCTGCTGCGACAGACGATCCTCCCGAAGAGGCAGTCTGATCGGAGGATCGATGGCCATGTGCAATAGCTCGGGATACCAGACTCTTCATGCCCAATCCGGAACCACAAGAATGACTTGGGCCCGTTCGCGCTTGATCTTCTTCAGCACTCTGGGTAGAAGTGGTATAGGCGGAAAGGCGTACAGAAGACCGCAACTCCACTTGCGACGAAAAGCGTTGCCTAGCGAGTGCCACCTTCCAAATTCCAACGCGCAGGACTGCTGACATTGCGCATTCTCTTCAGTGGCGAATACATCTAACCAAGGCTCTCCCCACTGCTGAAAGAGACCTTGCACCACCTCCGAGTGAAGACGCCATTCGTGATCCATCATGCACCTGCGGCTGAGTTCGTCCACTCTGGTGTTCAGAGTACCTGCCAGGTGTTGAATCACCAGGGATATGCCCTGATGTTCCAGCCATGTCCAAAGGCGGAGAGTCTCTTGGTATAGGGTCCACGACCTCACCCCGCCCTGTTTCTTGCAGTACCACACAGCGTTGGTGTTGTCCGTGAACACCTGCACTACTCTTCCCCGGACGGAGGGAAGGAATGCCTATAGGCAAAGACGAATCGCCCGAAGCTCCAGAAAGGTTAATGTGGAGTCCGACCTCCGCCGGAGACCAGAGGCCTCTGATCTCCGTCTCTCCCATGTGGCCACCCCACCCCAGAAGTGATGCATCTGTCACCACTGTAAACTCTGGTTGGGGAAGGGAGAGGGATCTGCTATTGACCCAATCCTGGTTTGTGAGCCACCACTGCAATTGTTGAGCAGTGCCCTCCGAGATCTGGACGCAATCGGACAGATTCCCCTGATGCTGCGCCCACTGGAACTTCAGGTCCCACTGCAGAGCCCGCATACGCCACCTGGCATGATCCACCAGCAGGATGCAGGAGGCCATGAGGCCCAGCAGCCTTAGGGTCATTCTGACCGAAATCCGGGATAGAGGCTGAAAGATCGGAATCATAGCCTGAATATCCCGGACTCGCAGCTCGGGAGGATACACCCGAAACTGCTTTGTGTACAGAACCGCTCCGATGAAAAGGAGCTTCTGAGAGGGAGTCAGGTGTGACTTCGGCATGTTGATAGTGAACCCCAGCAAATGCAGGAGGTCTGCCGTAGTCTGGAGGTGGGAGACGACTGCCTGGGGCGAGCCCGCCTTCAACAGCCAGTCGTCGAGATAGGGGAAGACTGGAACCCCTGATCTGCGCAGATGAGCTGCGACCACCGCCATCATTTTCGTGAACACCCGAAGGGCGCTGGTAAGGCCAAAGAGGAGCACGGTAAACTGAAAGTGCTCGTGGCCTACCGTGAACCGCAGGTAACGCCGGTGGGCCGGCAGGACGGGGATGTGAAAATAAGCGTCCTGCAAGTCCAGCGCTACCATCCAGTCTCCAGGGTCGAGAACAAACAGGACCTGAGCCAGAGTCAACATCTTGAATTTCTCAGGAGGAAGTGGTTGATGTTCCTGAGATCCAAGATAGGACGCAGGCCCTTGTCCTTCTTGGGCACCAGAAAGTAGTGGGAATAACAACCACAACCTACTTCTGGGACAGGAACGCGCTTGATGGCTCCCTTGGCAAAGAGAGACGTAACTTCCTGTTGGAGAAGAGCCAGGTGATCCTCCAACATGCGATGGAATTGAGGTGGCATGGATGGAGGGGTAGTCTCGAAGGGGAGGGAGTAGCCCCTTCGGACTAGCTGCAAAACCCACCTGTCCGACGTGATGTTGAGCCAGTGGGGGAGGTGATGGCGAATCCTGCCACCCACTGGCGAATGATGGGCCTGAAAGGTCGGACTAGGAGGGTTTGGAGGCTGCTGCAAAGGGGGCACTGGTGGACTGGCCCGCCCGCTGGCCTACCAACCCACGGCGGTGGGATTCACGTCCTCGGCCGCGCAGATGTTGGACAGCTTGCGCAGGCCTGTGGCTCTGGGCGGGACGTGGCGGGGCACCCCTTCCGTAGCCACGAAAGGGGCGAAAGGCAGACTGTGTTGGGTGGGAGGTGGAAGCAAGGCCTAAGGATCTGGCCATAGCCCTAGAATACTTAAAGTGCTCGAGCGCGTTGTCTGCCTTGTCACCAAACAGGCGACGGCCATCAAAGGGCATGTCCAAAAGCGTTGCTTGGACATCACACGAAAAACCAGTGGACCTCAACCAGGCGTAGCATCTCAGTGCTACTGACGTGGAAATCGTCCTGCCCAGTGAGTTGGCGGTGTCCAGCCCACACCGGATGGTGAACTTCGCTGCGTCTCTCCCTTCGGCAACAGCACGGGAGAGTACGGCCCGGGCCTTCTCCGGGCATTGTGGCAGCACCTGTGCAACCGTGTCCCACACCAAGTGGGAGTAACGGCCCAATAGGCATGCGGTGTTCACCGACCGCAGCCCCAAGCTGGAGGAAGAAAACATCTTCTTCCCAAGGTGGTCCAGCTTCTTGGATTCCCTATCAGGTGGTGGGTTAGGGAATGCGCCTTTGGACGTGGAGGCTCGGACTACCAAGCTCTCAGGGGTAGGATGGGAAGAGAGGAAAATGGGGTCGCCTGGGCCGGGCGGTGGCGTCGGGCAATCATTCTGTCCACAGGAGCCCCTGTGTTGGGCTTGGACCAAGTGCCCAAAAGGATGGCCGTAAGGGCCTCATTGAACGGCATCAGGGGCTCCGAGGAGGCCGCTGCCGGTTGAAACACCTCTGTCAGGAGGTTAGTCCTGACCGCCACCGTAGGAAGCTCGAGGTTTAGGGCCTCGGCTGCCCTACGCAACACCACTGGGTAAGATGCCCCCTCCTCCGTAGCCACAGTAGGGGGAGATAGCATGCCAAGGTCTGGGGAGGTGTCCAGACCACTGGCCTCACCCAACTCCTCTCTCTAGTCCGGTTCCTCCAACTGGTCTGCAAGAGGGTCTACAGACCCCTCCCAGTCCTCCTCACCCTCTCCTGTGAGCCACTCAGGGTGGTAGGAAACATCAGGAGAGAACAGGGGTACAAAAGTACCGGTAGGCGCCGGTCTTGACGTCGGGCGACACCGGTCCGGCGCCGTGTCCTCATCGAGGGGGAGGCCGGGGTCGACACCGGCTGGGGACACAACCGGCGTCGGAGGTGGCGGGGGTGTCGTCACTGGATTCGGCGCCAGGGGAGATGTCACGAAGTCGACCGGCGCCGATCAGGATTCAGGCCTGGATCCTTGGGGGCCCTGCGGCGCTGGAGCTGAAGCCGTCAACATCGAAGGTCCTGGGCCCCAACCGAGTCCGCGGGGTTCAAAGGCGCGCCGGCGGAGAAGGGCTGCCCGAAGATCGAATGTAAGGCTTCGTAAAAGCTTCAAAGCTGGGCAGGGGTCGCTCCGGGTCCCAGAAAGGGAGGGAAGGCCGGAGTCGACCCAACAAGCTCCGCGGGCTGAGCCGGACGACTCCTTTCCACGTCCTGCGTACCGTCGGGGAGAACGCGAAGAGCGACGATACTTCCTCGCCTTCTTCTTGTGCTTCGACTTACCCGAAGACGAAGACTTCAATGACGAATGGTGGTGGTGGCTCCGCGACCGGTCCCGCGACCTCCCTCTCGACCGGGACCTCGAACGGTGCGGAGCGGACTGCCGGGCCTCGAGAAACTTTCGGGACTGCTCCCGCAAAGACTTCTGATTCATGGCCCGGCAGTCGGAGCACAACTTCGGGTCGTGGTCGCGCTCCAGGCACCAAAGGCACACGAGGTGCGGGTCCGTGTCCAACATCAATTTGTGACAGGAGTCACAAGCCTTGAAGCCGGTCCGACGTGACATCCCTCCGTGCACCAGGAGTAGATTGACTCAAAAAAGGTGTCGACAAAAGTCGCAAAAACTGAGTCAAAAAGTGACTCGAGGTACCGCTCTCTCCGGATCTGTGCTGGCTTTTGCGGAAAAAGAAAGAACTGACGTCAGCGCGTGAGGGCGGCGTCTAAGTATATACCGCAACGTCATTCCGGCGACCACGACACCAACGACGAACGCGGAGTTGACCGACGCCACCTATCGACGCTCAGAGGTACTGCTGAGAAAATAATTCTCCGGATCCAGTCTGACGCCTGGGGGTAATTCTAAGGTGAGGAATCCATAACTAATTGCCTCTTTCAGATGCAAAATATACAATGCTGCACATTGAAAAATTGGAACAATTACCTTTCACAGTGGCTGAGTCACCCTCCACAGAATATTTAATCCATGGCCATATTACACTGCCAGTCACGACATTCCAATTTCAATATTGTCTACAGTATCACCATGTATGCAGGTATGAAGCGTTGGGTAAGGAATACATACATGAATTTTGGGAATTAACTTACAGATTTAGATGCAGGAATGAGGACACTGTAGCCTTTCTCAGCGGTTCAGACTGTGAGAATTCGTTAAGTGGGTCTCTAATTTGTCAAGATATTTTGCATCACTTAGCTTGTAACACTTCAGTTGCAAACCTGTCATGTCACTTAAAAGGATCCCCAGCTGCCGTGATTCATACAGTGTTCAAACTGCTCTCGAATGGGAGTTATTTGATGTTGAATGATCAAGGTTGTTGTGGGATGCATCGCATATCTGGTAAAAGTAAGTTCCAGGGTTACTTGTATGCAAGTATTGTTTCCACCGACCCACACAGTCAGGGAGGCACCGCTGTGACCTTTGTTGAATGTTCCCCTTATATGGTTTGATACTCTGAGCAGACTGAAAGCCATACTTTTACAGAAGGATGTGGCCTAAACGTCAGCCCGAGAGACTTATGATCTCCAGTTTGCAAGGTCTTCAGCTGAGATACAAGCACTAGTCCGAACTAATTTCCTGCTCCATTTTGGGGAAATGGTACATCGTATCTTTATCATGTCTGATATGAGTGGGATAGTACACCAATTTAAGAGCATAGGTTCCGGGCTATTAAGCACCTTTTAGACGATCTTCGGGGCTAATCCATCATTTATACACGCCGTATTGGGAAGCGTTTTTTGAGGGCTTCCGGTGATCCTACTACTTGTAGTGGGTATCCTGGTTCTAATTTTCCTGCTAGGCAATGGACATCCCAGCCTCCAAAAAGATGGAAAAAGCACTCTTGGTGTGACGTTGCCGTGAATGCATGGTACTCCATCTTAACACACCTCGGCTTCAGGAGCTAAGCGAGCATTGGTTCCTATTGTTTAGATCAGTCAGTGTTGATTGTGTCTTGCCTGTACTCCGCTGCCTATTCTGCAGATACGAATGCGTGTTGGACATATGTCTAACAACTCTATCGGTTACGCCTCCGGACGTGGACGTACTGCTGGACCCATTAAAGGCCCACATAGCGCAGTGTCCTCAGCGTATTCCAATGTTGATGTCAGCATTCTTAGAGCAACCACGGGATGCTTCAGGTCCTGTTGGAATGGACATTGGCTCTACCATAGGCTCACAGGTGTCGAGCGCTTCCTCCCCAGCTGCTATGGGAACCAGAGAAGATCACCTTTGCTCCATTAACCTGATCCAAGAGGTGTTACAGGGATGGTTGTATGCGAAGGCAAGCAGCAGTGATGTTGCGTCTCCCACACAGGACACATAAACATTTGGCTCTCCGTGTGATGGGAACATTTTCCAAAACAAACCCAAATTGGAATTCAACAACACCATTTGTGTTTTATTTTTCTCTTTTGCTCTCACTGAGCACTATGGCTTTTGGCGTGCTCAGTTGGTCTAACAGTATATTGACTATTTAGAGGACTTCTAGAGCTTTTTTAACTTTTACATCATTTTTAACACATACCATGTTTTTAGATGTTTTTATGCTCATATTTTAGCAATGTCTTTTATGCTTTTTAAACCGGCATATTTTAGCATTCATTACTTTGTCATCCAGTCAGATGTGGAGTGGGTGTTATGAGCTCCAATGTACCCCAATATAGGCCTAGGTAGTTGCACGACCTTTTACCTACATTTGTCCTACCTTGCTCTACATAACGGCTCTGGTGCTAACCTTTTACCTAGTTAGGTGCCGAATAAATGTCGTGTGGTTTTCTTCGAAAACTAGCCTCATTTATTATGCATGAGGATTCTTAGTATCACAGCAGGATTCCCATCTTCTTTACAAGAGTCATCACTATCGTTATCCTTGGCCGACAGGCCCACAGTACCATGACACATCTAGGTTGAACCCCTGAGGGTACCTTTCAGGTATATAAGTACCACATCTTCTCTGGGCAAACTACAGGAGAAAAATCTTCCATGCTGACATGAGAGGCTGAAGTCCTTGCACGCGGACACTCGAGCATGCAGTGGTCCTACATCCCTTGCGGGGTGTCCAGCTCGAGACCAAGACAGGGTCCTTTGTTCTCTAACATCAGGTAATGGGGTTGGCTCTTTCCTAGGGGTATTCTTGGCCATACACCTACATACATGCTAGGTACACTTGGGTACATTTAGTTAGGGTTTGCATCTTAGGAGTACTCATAATTACTGCCATGTATCTATATGCCTACATATTTTAACAGTTTTAGCACCCTGGTAGATTTCTACCTTTTATTCACTCTGTTGGTGCTTGTAATCGTATAAATCTGTTTCTGTCTAATGGATGTTGCAGCACACGTATTATATACTAGAATGACGCTGGTTCAATAAATGCTTATTGAAAACGTCCCCACTGTTTATTCTGTGTATCTCTATTAGACCAAGTGAGGACGAGTGACTGAGCTAAAAGTACTGTACTGTTTCCATAATCCCTGAGGGGTCAGGGTTGTCATGTTCGATAGTTGCCAGAAACTATTCGCTCCTTGGTAAGGTTGTGCGGCTCATAATAGGACTGTGAGCTAGCTGGTCTACAGACTAACATATCCTGTGGGGGTGTCTGGAATCAGTCGGGACACCAATCCCTTAGTTTATGTTGTCTCAACAACCTATATGGATTTATAGGAACTACACGACAAGCACAACTTCAAACTCCACACTGACGACAAGACAACCATCAGAGGCAACCTCGCATACGGGCCCCCAGGCCCGCACTCCAGCTTCTGCAACACCGTTGCAAATTTCATTGCGCCCCTAGCATTAGACTCCAAGAGCTAAATCTTCCTCTGCGACCTAAATTTCCACATCGAAGACCCCAGTGACAAAAACACTGCACACCTCCGTGACAGTATGATCAGTCTCGGACTGGCCCAGATCGTCCACAACCCTACACACTGCAGAACCCAATTTTAGCCTCCAGCTACCACGTCAAATATAGCTATGTCACAGAACTCATATAGACCGATCACTCTATCGTCCAGTTCAGCATCTCCAGTCCCCGCACCACCACCACCAAGATGACCAATGCCCCCCAAACAAAATCTCAGAGACCAGCTGGGGGAACACCCTCAACACCTCCAAACCCTACTACTGCCACCAACCTCGAACAGGGAATGAAAAACTTCAATGCTTGGATCACCAGTTGCGCAGACAGCATCATCCCCATCAAGAGCAACATCCAGAGAAAATCCTCCAAAAAGGCCAGCTAGTACACCCAAGAACTCAGAACAGCGAAAAGAGACAGCAAACAGTTGGAGAGGAGATGGCACACCAGCAAGGACACCTCCAACAGGGCAACCTTCAAGACCTCCCTCAACCTCTACCACCGCCTGCTTAGGGCAACAAAGAAGACGGCCTTTGCAGCATGCATTGAAACCAGTGTCAACAACACCGAGGAACTTATCAAAATCGTTCAGGAATTCTTCTACCCAGCTGCCTACGAAAACATCACACCCTTACAGGAGCTGTGCGACAACCTCACCCACTTCTTCCATGACAAGATCGCAACCATATACAGAAGCTTCTAACCCCAACCCACACCTACGGACTTCCTCGACAGATACGCCACCACCGTAACCGACACAAACCACACACTGACCACCTGAAATATCCTCTCCACCCAGGACACCACCTCCACCATGAAATCCATCCACTCGAGAGCTTCCAAAGACCCATGCCCGCAACACATCTTCAACCTCGGAAACCAAAGGATCGGCCAGTAACTCACCACTCTACTCAACACCTCTATCACCACCTCAACATTTCACGACACCTGGAAACACGCCGAAGTCAGACCCCCACTCAAAAAACCTTCTGCTGACACCAGTAAACTCAAAAACTACTGGCAGTCTCCCTGATAATATTCCCAGTGAAGGTACTGGAAGAGATGATCAACAATCAACTCATGACAAATCTGGAGAAGAACCAGCTACTCTACCCCTCCCAATCCAGCTTCCGCAGCAATCACAGCACCGAAACCGCCCTGATCTCAGTCACCGACGACCTACGAACCCTACTCGACAGAGGAGAAACAGCAGCTTTGAGCCTCCTCAACCTCTCTGCAGTCTTTGAAACTATATCCCACCACACAATGATAAAATAACTCCACCATATCTGCATCCAAGAAGACATGCTCAGATGGATCACCTCCTTCCTCACCAGAAGAACCCAGAGGATCCACCTCCCACCTCTGAACCCAAGGAGATAACCTGCGGTGTTCCCCAGGGCTCATCCTCATGCTCTTCAATGCATATATGACCCCGTTGGCCAAAATCGGCAAATCCCATGGTCTCAACATAATTTCCTATGCAGACGAATGAATGACCAACTTGTAAAGCGCAAACAATGCCCGAAGCCGTCAAGGTGCTGAAACGGTACCACATCAGAGGGATAGAGGTGTCAACCCTCAAAGAGAATTAAAGGGCAAAGAGTCAGGTCTTTAAAGATTTACGGAAGGGAAAGTGTGACTCGAGAGAGGAGATCGATAAAGGGAGGGTGTTCCAGAGCTTAGATGCACCCACAGCAAAGGCTCTTCCTCCCCACCTGGCCCTCCTAAACCTGGGCGCGACCAGCCAATTTTTATTGGCAGATCGCATCTGTCTAGCAGGGACATAGCGTTGGAAGAGGTGTTTCATTTCTTCTGGACCTGAGTTATGAAGTGCCATATGAACAATACATTTCTGCAAGTCTTCTTCGATGTCTGTGTCTGTGTTTCATCCAGGATCTTCAACAGACCTGTGGGTATCAAGGACAACTGAAGTAATCTCCCTTGGAGTGAAGATGTCACTCCCCTGCATCTGTAGGCACCACAAAGAAGCTGACCGGTCTGCTGTCCTGATGTCCCACGGACTTCAGAAGGGCCAGCAACACAGGTAGTGGTTCTGCAACTCCCTCAAGGCCTGACCTGTGCTCTCTGCAATTTTGAGGCCAGTATCCCTTGTCGGAACTGTAGGGATCGTACCCCTGTGCACCGCGTTGACTTGCCGTTGCCAAGGCTTGCTGGCTCTGCACTCCAGAGATCTTCGGGCTACATGAAGCTCCAGCCTCCAGCATCTCTTCATGCCAAGATCAGCATCCTCACCGCATCATCTGCATCAAGGGCCTTCATCTTTGGTTAGCTGCTCGAGGTCCTCTTGCGACTCCTGTGCCTTCGGCCTATAAGTCCTCTCTAGGGTCTTCTGCTTCAGTGGGCTCCACTACTTGCTCTGGGCCTGCTCTGACTCTGCTGCTTGCGGTGAGTCCCTTGGACCTCGCTGGTCCCAACGTTGCTCCTTCTTTGCTTTCAACGCCTGTTGCAGCTGCCAAGGCTTGTTGGTGCTCCCGCTGGACACCGACGCCCTGATTCTCGACTTCCGACTTCGGACAGCTCATGCACGGCTCCTGGTCTACTTCAGCGTTGCCTGGCCCTTACAGCTCCAGCAACAATATCACTGTCATCACTCTTAAACCTTCCGACATCAGTGGGCATTGCTCTTCCGTGCATCCTGGTCACTTCAGAGTGCATAGACTCTGTCACCACTGCTGCAGGTTCTCCCCTTCAAGAATCCACCCTTGGATTCCACCGGACTCTTGCACAGTCTTCACAGGGCATCTTTCCTGAAGTCCTCCATTGTGGTCCATGGCGGTTTCCGATGTCACTTCGCACCTATGCGTCCGGCTTCCTTCGTGTAGGTATCCTGGTTCTTGGGGTATCCACGGGTGGGGGGACTCTTCAACCTTCTATCTTCCATGGGGTTACTTCAGGGTCCACTGGGAAGGGTCCTTCTTCAAAACTGCAACTGCAACTTTCCCGTTGACTTCTATTGAGTACCTCGCTGTGTTTCCCCTCTGTACACAGCCACCGTGGGGTTCCTGGGTACTTACCTTGGGTGGTTCTTTGTGTCCCCAACTTCTCTGAGTCTCCTGGTCCAAGTCCCGACTTGGGTCTCAGTTCGCATTCCACTTTTTGGGTCCAGCCTATGCAGCGCGCATGCGCTGTCTGCAAGACCTGCTGTAGTCAGTCATTAAAGGATTTTGCTCCCACCTGCTGCCCCCCCCCATTAGTTTAATGCAGTGTCACTCTTTTTTGCTGCTCTCTAAATGGTTGATGCAGCGATATGTCATTTCCGTTTTTTCTGCAAGCAGCACCGCCCAAGTACAGTTGCCTGCGCTTCCATGGTTTATGTGTTGTGGAAGAGAACTCTTTTTAGGTCTCGCCTACGCAGCGCGCATGCGTTGCATAGGAAAAAGACCTTTTGTAATCGACACAGCTTTGCCGGCAAAAACGTGCACGCGTTGCATAGCTTTCAATGGCAACGCGTGCACGTTTGGCGATTCCCTTGCGGGAGCGAGCTTTGGCGCCATGTGTTAGCAATTATCGCTCCTGGTGCTGCTCACTCCCGCAAGGGAAACGCTTTCACTTTTGCCGACACTGGCCGAAGTGGACTTCTGTGTCTGCTTGCTTTGCTCTGCTGCCCTACTATAAGCAGCTTAACGTCCGTAAGGAACACCCTTTTCTTCTGCCACTCTGTTTATCCATGAAACGTGCAGTTTCATGGAGGTCGCGCACATTCTAACTTAAAAAAAAACAAAACAACAGCGTGTTTTTTTGATCACTTGCGTTTTTTTGATCACTCCCCTGCCTCCTGCACTGTTGCGGACTCGAGTGCACATGTGGGACATCTTTCAGCAAAACACAGGCTGAAGTTGCTATAGAAGCGCATGGAGCTCGCGCACAACATGTATTACCCTCCGTCTTTTTGTAAAATAAGTTGCCATAGAAGCGCATGAAGAAAGTTGCCATAGAAGCGCATGGAGGTCGCGCACATTCTAATTTTAAAAAAAAACAAAAAACAACAGCGCGCTGCCCAGGTTCGACCTAAAAAAGTTTATAAATAACCTGGGGAGAGGGGAAAGTTAGGAATGCCGTGCACTGCTACTTAGTGCTAAAGCGAAATGAAAAAATCACCAGCACTGGAAGGATACAAGTCAGTGGGTTAAAATGATGGACCAGAGCTGGCCCTGCACTGAGGCTGGAGGCAGCGGGTAGTGCCAGTGCCTAGAGAGAACCCACAGGACACACCGGAGCTGGCGCTGCACTGAGGCTGGAGGCAGCTGGTAGTGCCAAGGATCCGGAGAGAGCCCACAGGACGCACCAGAGCTGGCGCTGAACCGAGGGCCCCAGAGCCATCTCTTCCTGCCGAGATGCATTGCCAACTCGTTACATTTTGCCAAAAATCACATGCACTGGCCGCATTCCACCGGCACTGATGTGTTTTCAAGCGCCGCCGCAGCAGATGTGAAACATCAACAGAAACCAATATTTTTATTGAAAGTTTATATTTTTTTATTTGGGCACTAACTTCACCGTGTATGTTCGACCTGCGGTGCCCATATTCGCGTCCCGTTATGTAACGTTTGAAAATAAAATCACATGTATTTCGTGTTATGTAAAAGACAGGCAATGTTCGTACTCAGATTATATTCTAAGGTCGCGCTTTTAGGCGAGGAAAAGATAGCAGTTTTATGTGAGGTTCGTCTGACAGCAAAGAGGTGCTTGTGACTAAGGCATGCTGGTCCCAGGTCCTCCTGAGGTGACCCCTCCTGGTGAGATGACCCCTCCTGGACTTGCCTGTCACCCCGGGGCAGTGTGCGGAGCAGTGTGCACGCGCGCACATACACAAACAAACATAAGGCCAGTGCGACGCGCTCTGCAGCAGCGACCCCTCATCCCGCCACTATTACGTGCACAGGTCAGGAGTGCCTGCCACATACTGTGAGGTGTCTGGGCGCTCTATGAAGCCACGGGGGAGGCGTGCCGGATACAAACACACGCACAGGCGTCCCGGTAACGTCCTCGACCAGCAATGTCGGACCCTGCTTTACACCATGCAAGGTCTGGACAGGAGCACGTGGGATGCGCCACAAATGAGCGCTCCCACACTCACAAATCAAAGATGTCAGGTTGGCGACCACCCTCTCCTTCCTGCAGGCCCCACTCCGGCCAGCAGCACAGTGGGATGTCGCCTGACTCTACTGCACACTGTACGGTGTCTAGTGCCCTCAGTTCAGCGCCAAGAAGGGTGAACACAGGCGCACCTTAAAGGTGTCATGTCTATCGCCCACCACAGCACCCGTTCAGGTCTCCGACCACAGTGCACAACACACACAGCGTCTGCTAACGCACCACATAATAAACACAGGGGCTGTCAGTGTCCTGCCAAGCACCCTTGTGATGTCACTGCACCTTATGCACACAGGTCTGCGCCCATGCTGCACAGTGTCTGCAGCCGGCATCGGTGACAATGAAGGCCCTCGGCCAGATCACCACCGAGTATGCAGTACAGTCACCAGCCATCAAAGAAGCACAGGGGCATCTGCACACAGATGCGCAGGCACACAAACTAAAACAGACACACGCCTCAAGGATGTCATGTGAGACCCTCTTCTCCATCAATGCGAACTAACACTCGCTGTTGCAGTGCAGCCATGTTCTGGAGCACAGATGCACACACAGGCAGCGCGCGCCGAAGATGCAGTGTCAGCCCCCCTCCCCAGCCTCAGGTGCAGCAGGTGGGGGTCTGTTGATGCTGCCTGCGGGGTCTCACGCCGGTCAGAGGTGCATCATTAAAGCAGGAGGGGGAGGGGTGTGTGTGTGGGGGGGGTGCAGGGGCACGCACAACCTGCAGGAGGCGTCACTCATACAGAGCGACAAGGGGCTTCCTCCAGGCAGGAAGAGCAGCATGAGCCCATGCAAGCTTCAGCACCACTGCCCTGCTCTCTGCCCACCCATTCTCTCCTGCCCATAGATGCGTCACAGCATCACAAGCCCGTGCAAGCTTCAGTACCACTGCCTGGCTCTGCCTGCTCTCTGCCTGCCCTGCTCTCTGCCCACCTGTCGCAAAATCGCTAACTTTAGTGCATATCTGTGACACCTCTCAGCAAAACACAGGCTGATAATGGCAAAATGTGCCCCAAAACCCGCTCCGCTGTAGCCAGCAACAGACCCCGCAAAATGGAACATTTACTTGCACCATGTCACACAGTGTTTTAGAAGCGCCTGGAGCTTGCGCACAAAAACTAATAGCAGCGCTTTATTGAAGCCGGTGGTTCCCGGTGCTTAGCACTGGCATTTAATAAGAGAGGTCGCTTTTACTGCCGCTGAGGATGGCATGATGTTGTGGAAATCCATGCAGCGTCTGCCTCAGAAGCCCTTCCATTCCAGGCGGATTGCCTTCGCTCGGGCATCCTGGGCAGATAGATTGGGAATATTCACCTGCCCATTAAGTGGGGGCAAATGGAACACTTACTTGCACCATGGCACAGAATGTTTTTGAAGCGCCTAGAGTGCGCGCACAACATATAATACCAGCACTTAATTGGAGCCGGTGGTTCACGGTGCTTAGCAGCGGTATTTAATAATTAACACTGGTGTTTGAGCACCAGTTAAGGTCACATTACTTTTTGGTCGGCACATGGAGAATAAGTGATTTGCTGTCAAAATACCTGTATTAAGAGTAGTTCCATATTTTATCTTTTCTTCGTTAGCCAGCACAAACCGGGGGGCATAACTCATTTCAGAAGATGTGTTCAAATAAACGACTGAATGAACTGTATTTTTTAAGCACAAGCCTTTATAATTAGAAAAGAAGTCAAATTTTCTACACAAGGAAGTCTCTTAAATTAAATAAAGTTCACCCTATTTATAACATGTCTCTACTACCTCTCTACTACCCTCTTCTACCTCTCTACTACCCTTCTTCTATCCCTCTACTACCCCTCTACTGCCCCTCTTCTACCCATCTTCTACCCCTCTACTCCTTAACTACCCCTCTACCCCTCTACCACTCTACTACCCCTCCTCTACCCCTCTACTATCCCTCTACCCCTCTTCTACCCCTATACCCATCTACTACCCCTCTACCCCTTTACCACCCCCTATACCCCTCTACTACCCCTCTAGCCCTGTACTAACCCTCTATCCCTCTACCCCTCTACTACCCCTATACCCTTCTAACCCTCTTCTACCCCTCTACTACACCTCTACCCTTCTATCCCTCTACTACCCCTCAACCCCTCTACCTTTCTACCACTCGCCTACCCCTCTACTACATCTCTACTACCCTTCTTCTATCCCTCTACTACCACTCTTCAACCCCTCTACTAACCCTCTTCAACCCCTCTACTACCCCTCTACTACCCCACTTCTACCCATCTTCTACCCCTCTTCTCCTTTACTACCCCTCTACCACTAGACCACTCGACTACCCCTCCTCTACCCCTCTACTATCCCTCTACTGCTCTTCTACCCCTCTTCTACCCTTCTACCCCTTTACTACCCCTCTACCCCTCTACTAGCCCTCAACCCCTGTACTAACCCTCTACCCCTCTACTACCCCTCTTCAACCCCTCTACTAACCCTCTAACCCTCTACCCTTCTATCCCTCTACTACCCCTCTACCCCTCTACCCTTCTACCACAACCATATAATTACATAACACATAATAACAAAAGAATAAATGCAACATACATCCCACATAATACCACTCACTGCAACAAAATTACTTCTAAATAAACACTTAAGGTCCCAAAAGCGAGACCTATTGGCTATGCCAATGCTTGTTTACAATTGTTGCAGCCCAGCATGGTGAGCAGCATCTTCTAATATGGGGGCAGCACATTTCTGTTGTTCTGCATGGCTATCTAATAATCTTGCTTATGTGTGGGGCCGCGGGAGCCCTCTGCTGCACTGAGCCGGTCCAAGCACACCACGACTCTGGTTGGAGCCGCTTTCCTTTCCACCCATTGCTGCGTCCACCCGCCATGTATTGTACTTAATTATCTTGCTTTAGTTTGAGGCCGTGGGATACCTCTGTGGCACCGAACAGGTCCAGCTCCTGTTTCCTGCGTGCCTCGAGTTTCAGCTCTCACGGATTCAGCTTCAGACACTGGGATGCTCGGGAAGAATCTCTGTACTGCCAGGCAGTGCTGCGTTTAGCAGGGCTTAAAGGTACAGTAAATGGCGGCTGGAGGGTTATTGCATTCACACGATATTTCTTTCGTAGGTGCAGCGTTACCCTTTCAGAGCTTTCTTTTAAGATTAACAAGTATTATATGTGCAGGCAACAGCGTATTGCATGGTGAGGTACCGTAACTGCTCCCTCGGGACGCTGAGCTATGACTCCTTATTCAAAATCTAAATTTGGTTCGAGAAACCGTGACCAGCACTTTCAGGGTTGGGCATTATTAAAAATAGCAACTGGCACCATGCCCTCTTCCAGGTGCTCCCTTTCACCAGCAATGTTTTCAGTGCGCTGTCTGCTCCACTCCTCCCAGCACATTGCACACATACTTTAAGTAGCACTGTCGGCGCTGCTGCTTTCCCCCGTAATCCAGACTTGTTCCAGGCACTTTGTCTGTGACCTCACCCTGGAGCAGGGGAGGGCGGGGGATGAACGGGGAGTGTTGCGAGAGAGGAGTGCTGCGAGAGACGGAGCGGACATTAACACTATCTGTCCATCTTTGGAAATCTTCAGCTTTCGTGCTGCTTCCCCCTGCATCTCTCTGTAGGAAAACGGAAGGTCTGCCATAGGAGGTAATACTGGGTGGGGAAACATGTTACAGAGTGGAAAATAAGTTGATGTGTTAATACTGCGTGTGGAAACACGTTACAGAGTGGAAAATAAGTTGATGTGTTAATACTGTGTGGGGAATACGTTACAGATTGGAAAATAGGTTGATGTGTTAATACTGCGTGGGGAACACGTTACAGAGGGGAAAATAAGTTGATGTGTTAATCCTGCATGGAGAAACACGTTACAGAGTGGAAAATATGTTGAAGTGTTAATACCGCGTGGGGAAACACGTTACAGAGAGTAAAATAAGTAGATGTGTTAATACTGGATGGGGAAACACGTTACAGAGTGTAAAATAAGTTGATGTGTTAATACTGGGTGGGGAAACAGGTTAGAGTGAAAAATAAGATGATGTGTTAATATTGCGTGGGGAAACACATTACAGAGTGGAAAAAAGTTGATGTGTTAATAAAGTGTGGGGAAACACGTTACAGAGTGGAAATTAAGTTGATGTGTTAATACTGCGTGTGAAAACATTACAGAGAGTAAAATAAGTTGATGTTTTAATACTGCGTGGGGAAACAGGTTACAGAGAGGAAAATAAGTTGCTGTGTTAATACCGGGTGGGGAAACACGTTACAGAGTGTAAAATAAGTTGATGTGTTAATACAGGGTGGGGAAACATGTTACAGAGTGGAAAATATGTTGATGTGTTAATACTGCGTGTGGAAACACGTTACAGAGTGGAAAATAAGTTGATATGTTAATACTGCGTGGGGAACACGTTACAGAGGGGAAAATAAGTTGATGTGTTAATCCTGCATGGGGAAACACGTTACAGAGTGGAAAATATGTTGATGTGTTAATACTGCATGGGGAACAAGTTACAGAGTGGAAAATAAGTTGATGTGTTAATACTGGATGGGGAAACAAGTTACAGAGTGGAAAATAAGTTGATGTGTTAATACTGTGTGGGGAATACGTTACAGATTGAAAAATAGGTTGATGTGTTAATACTGCGTGGGGAACACGTTACAGAGGGGAAAATAAGTTGATGTGTTAATCCTGCATGGGGAAACACGTTACAGAGTGGAAAATATGTTGAAGTGTTAATACCGCGTGGGGAAACACGTTACAGAGAGTAAAATAAGTAGATGTGTTAATACTGGATGGGGAAACAGGTTAGAGTGAAAAATAAGATGATGTGTTAATATTGCATGGGGAAACACATTACAGAGTGGAAAAAAAGTTGATGTGTTAATAACGTGTGGGGAAACACGTTACAGAGTGGAAAATAAGTTGATGTGTTAATACTGCGTGTGAAAACATTACAGAGAGGAAAATAAGTTGATGTTTTAATACTGCGTGGGGAAACAGGTTACAGAGAGGAAAATAAGTTGATGTGTTAATACCGGGTGGGGAAACACGTTACAGAGTGTAAAATAAGTTGATGTGTTAATCCTGCATGGGGAAACACGTTACAGAGTGGAAAATATGTTGATGTGTTAATACTGCATGGGGGACAAGTTACAGAGTGGAAAATAAGTTGATGTGTTAATACTGGATGGGGAAACAAGTTACAGAGTGTAAAATAAGTTGATGTGTTAATACTTTGTGGGGAAACACATTACAGAGTGGAAAATAAGTTGATGTGTTAATACTGTATGGGGAAACACGTTACAGAGTGGAAAATAAGTTGATGTGTTAATACTGCGTGTGGAAATACGTTACAGAGTGGAAAATAAGTTGATGTGTTAATACTGCGTGTGAAAACATTACAGAGAGGAAAATAAGTTGATGTTTTAATACTGCGTGGGGAAACAGGTTACAGAGAGGAAAATAAGTTGATGTGTTAATACCGGGTGGGGAAACACGTTACAGAGTGTAAAATAAGTTGATGTGTTAATACTGCATGGGGAAACACGTTACAGAGTGGAAAATATGTTGATGTGTTAATACTGCATGGGGGACAAGTTACAGAGTGGAAAATAAGTTGATGTGTTAATACTGGATGGGGAAACAAGTTACAGAGTGTAAAATAAGTTGATGTGTTAATACTGCGTGGGGAAACACATTACAGAGTGGAAAATAAGTTGATGTGTTAATACTGTATGGGAAAACACGTTACAGAGTGGAAAATAAGTTGATGTGTTAATACTGCGTGTGGAAATACGTTACAGAGTGGAAAATAGGTTTATTGGTTACTACTACGCAGGTAAACACGTTACAGAGTGGAAAATAGGTTGATGTGTTAATACTGGGTGGGGAAACAAGTTACAGAGTGGAAAATAAGTTGATGTGTTAATACTGCGTGTGGAAACACGTTACAGAGTGGAAAATACGTTGATGTGTTAATACTGGATGGGGAAACACGTTACAGAGTGTAAAATAAGTTGATGTGTTAATACTGGGTGGGGAAACAGGTTAGAGTGAAAAATAAGATGATGTGTTAATATTGCGTGGGGAAACACATTACAGAGTGGAAAATAAGTTGATGTGTTAATACTGGATGGGGAAACACGTTACAGAGTGGAAAATAAGTTGATGTGTTAATACTGCGTGGGGAAACACGTTACAGATTGGAAAATAGGTTTATGGGTTACTACTGCGCGGGTAAACACGTTACAGAGTGGAAAATAAGTTGATGTGTTAATACCGGGTGGGAAAACACGTTACAGAGTGGAAAATAAGTTGATGTGTTAATACTGCGTGGGGAAACATGTTACAGAGTGGAAAATAAGTTGATGTGTTAATACTGCGTTGGAAAACATATTACAGAGTGGAAAATAAGTTGATGTGTTAATACTGGATGGGGAAACACGTTACAGAGTGGAAAATAAGTTGATGTGTTAATACTGCGTGGGGAAATACGTTACAGAGTGGAAAATATTTATTGGTTACTACTGCGCAGGTAAACACGTTACAGATTGGAAAATAGGTCGATGTGTTAATACCGGGTGGGGAAACATGTTACAGAGTGGAAAATAAGTTGATGTGTTAATACTGCGTGTGGAAACACGTTACAGAGTGGAAAATAAGTTGATGTGTTAATACTGCATGGGGAACATGTTACAGATTGGAAAATAAGTTGATGTGTTAATACTGCGTGGGGAACACGTTACAGAGGGGAAAATAAGTTGATGTGTTAATGCTGCATGGGGAAACACGTTACAGAGTGGAAAATATGTTGATGTGTTAATACCGTGTGGGGAAACACGTTACAGAGTGTAAAATAAGTTGATGTGTTAATACTGGATGGGGAAACACGTTACAGAGTGTAAAATAAGTTGACGTGTTAATACTGGATGGGGAAACAGGTTAGAGTGGAAAATAAGTTGATGTGTTAATACTGCGTGGGGAAACACATTACAGAGTGGAAAATAAGTTGATGTGTTAATACTGGATGGGGGAACAAGTTAAAGAGTGGAAAATAAGTTGATGTGTTAATACTGCGTGGGAAAACACGTTACAGAGTGGAAAATAGGTTTATGGGTTACTACTGCGCGGGTACGTTACAGAGTGGAAAATAAGTTGATGTGTTAATATGAGGTGGGGAAACACGTTACAGAGTGGAAAATAAGTTGATGTGTTAATACTGCGTATGGAAACACGTTACAGAGTGGAAAATAAGTTGATGTGTTAATACTGCATGGGGAACACGTTACAGAGTGGAAAATAAATTGATGTGTTAATACTGCGTGGGGAACACGTTACTGAGTGGAAAATAAGCTGATGTGTTAATCCTGCGTGGGGAAACACGTTACAGAGTGGGAAATATGTTCATGTGTTAATACTGTGTGGGGAAACAAGTTACAGAGTGGAAAATAAGTTGACATGTTAATACTGGATGTGGAAACAGGTTACAGAGTGTAAAATAAGTTGATGTGTTAATACTGCGTGTGGAAATACGTTACAGAGTGGAAAATAGGTTTATTGGTTACTACTACGCAGGTAAACACGTTACAGAGTGGAAAATAGGTTGATGTGTTAATACTGGGTGGGGAAACAAGTTACAGAGTGGAAAATAAGTTGATGTGTTAATACTGCGTGTGGAAACACGTTACAGAGTGGAAAATACGTTGCTGTGTTAATACTCGATGGGGAAACACGTTACAGAGTGTAAAATAAGTTGATGTGTTAATACTGGGTGGGGAAACAGGTTAGAGTGAAAAATAAGATGATGTGTTAATATTGCGTGGGGAAACACATTACAGAGTGGTAAATAAGTTGATGTGTTAATACTGGATGGGGAAACACGTTACAGAGTGGAAAATAAGTTGATGTGTTAATACTGCGTGGGGAAACACGTTACAGATTGGAAAATAGGTTTATGGGTTACTACTGCGCGGGTAAACACGTTACAGAGTGGAAAATAAGTTGATGTGTTAATACCGGGTGGGAAAACACGTTACAGAGTGGAAAATAAGTTGATGTGTTAATACTGCGTGGGGAAACATGTTACAGAGTGGAAAATAAGTTGATGTGTTAATACTGCGTGGGAAAACATATTACAGAGTGGAAAATAAGTTGATGTGTTAATACTGGATGGGGAAACACGTTACAGAGTGGAAAATAAGTTGATGTGTTAATACTGCGTGGGGAAATACGTTACAGAGTGGAAAATATTTATTGGTTACTACTGCGCAGGTAAACACGTTACAGATTGGAAAATAGGTCGATGTGTTAATACCGGGTGGGGAAACATGTTACAGAGTGGAAAATAAGTTGATGTGTTAATACTGCGTGTGGAAACACGTTACAGAGTGGAAAATAAGTTGATGTGTTAATACTGCATGGGGAACATGTTACAGATTGGAAAATAAGTTGATGTGTTAATACTGCGTGGGGAACACGTTACAGAGGGGAAAATACGTTGATGTGTTAATGCTGCATGGGGAAACACGTTACAGAGTGGAAAATATGTTGATGTGTTAATACCGTGTGGGGAAACACGTTACAGAGTGTAAAATAAGTTGATGTGTTAATACTGGATGGGGAAACACGTTACAGAGTGTAAAATAAGTTGACGTGTTAATACTGGATGGGGAAACAGGTTAGAGTGGAAAATAAGTTGATGTGTTAATACTGCGTGGGGAAACACATTACAGAGTGGAAAATAAGTTGATGTGTTAATACTGGATGGGGGAACACGTTAAAGAGTGGAAAATAAGTTGATGTGTTAATACTGCGTGGGAAAACACGTTACAGAGTGGAAAATAGGTTTATGGGTTACTACTGCGCGGGTACGTTACAGAGTGGAAAATAAGTTGATGTGTTAATATGAGGTGGGGAAACACGTTACAGAGTGGAAAATAAGTTGATGTGTTAATACTGCGTGTGGAAACACGTTACAGAGTGGAAAATAAGTTGATGTGTTAATACTGCATGGGGAACACGTTACAGAGTGGAAAATAAATTGATGTGTTAATACTGCGTGGGGAACACGTTACTGAGTGGAAAATAAGCTGATGTGTTAATCCTGCGTGGGGAAACACGTTACAGAGTGGGAAATATGTTCATGTGTTAATACTGTGTGGGGAAACAAGTTACAGAGTGGAAAATAAGTTGACATGTTAATACTGGATGTGGAAACACGTTACAGAGTGTAAAATAAGTTGATGTGTTAATACTGGGTGGGGAAACAGGCTACAGAGTGGAAAATAAGTTGTGTTAATACTGCGTGGGGAAACACATTACAGAGTGGAAAGTAAGTTGGTGTGTTAATACTGCGCTGGGAAACACGTTACAGAGTGGAAAATAGGTTTATGTGTTACTACTGCGCGGGTAAACATGTTACAGAGTGGAAAGTAAGTTGATTTGAAAAGATTTTGTATGGAAACAGACTAGGGTGATAGGAAAAGTGCTCTTATGAAAATGTACTTTATTCAGTATTACTAACAAATAATGTGGAATAAATCATTTTCATGATAAAGGTATCTGTTTGGAGTGCATTTGCATATTGATAATTTCATGATCAGTTTAGCTCCCTACGAAAATAGTGTTTTGTGTCAAATATATTTAGGCTAGTTACATTGTTGGTCTGCAAGTTTATCAGTAATTAGAAGTCCAACCCAATCAAACCACCACTTTGCGTAGCTTGTAATGACATAATTGAGGACGCTGAACATCTTTTCCTTTTTTTTTGTCCAGTACACACTAGGCCAAGAAGGCATGGATTAGGCTGCTTTGCAAAGCCCTAGGTGTGAGACATTATAAAATTGCCCTTCGAATTCTTTTGGCAGACACTAGCCCATTTACAGTTTTTTACCTCAGTCGCTCATTATATGCAGTTTGGCTCCAAAGGAAGAGGTTTAGTCTATTATTATGATTCTGGAATCAATTGTTTTGATACATTTTACATTGATTTTAGCCCCCGGGGTGATTCTTATTAACGTGTTTAAATGACTTTTATAAGTTATAGCATTATGAGTGTAACATCATAGACAACTTTTATTGAAAGTGTGCACTTTATTGCTTCTAATAACTTTTTCTGTATTATTGTTCCTTTTATATGTGACTACTGTTTTGGAAATGTACAGATGAATTGTATTTTATGAAGTTTCAAAGGGCTAGCCCCCCCCGTGGGGAAACATGTTACAGAGAGGAAAATAAGTTGATGTGTTAATACTGCATGGGGAAACACGTTACCGAGTGGAAAACAAGTTGATGTGTTTATGCCGGATGGGGAAACACATTAGAGAGTGGAAAATAAGTTGATGTGTTAATACTGCGTGGGGAACACGTTACAGAGAGGAAAATAAGTTGATGTGTTAATCCTACGTGAGGAAACACGTTACAGAGTGGAAAATATGTTGATGTCTTAATAACGCGTGGGGGAACACGTTACAGAGTGGAAAATAAGTTGATGTGTTAATACTGGATGGGGAAACACGTTACAGAGTGTAAAATAGGTTGATGTGTTAATACTGGGTGGGGAACAGGTTAGAGTGGAAAATAAGTTGATGTGTTAATACTGCGTGGGGAAACACATTACAGAGTGGAAAATAAGTTGATGTGTTAATACTGGATGGGGGAACACGTTACAGAGTTGAAAATAAGTTGATGTGTTAATACTGCGTGGGGAAACACGTTACAGAATGGAAAATAGGTTTATGGGTTACTACTGCGCGGGTAAACACGTTACAGAGTGGAAAATAAGTTGTTGTGTTAATACGGGGTGGGGAAATACGTTACAGAGTGGACAATAAGTTGATGTGTTAATACTGCGTGTGGAAACACGTTACAGAGTGGAAAATAAGTTGATGTGTTAATACTGCATGGGGAACACGTTACAGAGTGGAAAATAAGTTGATGTGTAAATACTGCGTGGGGAGCACGTTACAGAGTGGGAAATATGTTGATGTGTTAATACTGCGTGGGGAAACAAGTTACAGAGTGGAAAATAAATTGACGTGTTCATACTGGATCTGGAAACACGTTACAGAGTGTAAAATAAGTTGATGTGTTAATACTGGATGGGGAAACAGGCTACAGAGTGGAAAATAAGTTATGTTCATACTGCGTGGGGAAACACATTACAGAGTGGAAAATAAGTTGGTGTGTTAATACTGGATGGGCAAGTTGTGTGTGATTGATGCACATTTTTTAATCATTGTAGATACCCCTGAAGAAGGTCGATATTTGACCGAAATGCATTGGGTGAATCAATATGTATTGGAGGATGGAGTTCACTTCGTGCCTGTGAATAGGCCCGGATGGGCAATTCCTGAGTAACTTAAGTGCGTGAAAAATTTGAACTTCCTCTCTTTGACGTGACGGATTAAATGGTTAAAAAATGGAAATAAAATTGGATGAACTTTGGCAACACTATGGAGTACGTGTAAAATTGTTTCACAAATGTGTATCCAGCTGTGCAACTCTTTTGGGACACAAATTTTGCGTGTCTCAACTTCGTGATGAATTCTTACCCATTGCGCACTTGGAACGGAGCGCATAAAGAGTGAATGCACGCTAAACATGACAAATGGATTATAAATTAGAATTTTGACAAACCAAGGTGTGCTTCAGACTTTTTCAGAAATACCGTATGGGGAAACACGTTACCTAGTAGAAAACAAGTTCATGTGTTAATACCGGATGGGAAAACATGTACAGAGTGTAAAATAAGTTGATGTGTTAATACCGGGTGGGAAAACACATAACAGAGTGGAAAATAAGTTGATGTGTTAATGCTGCATGTGGAAACATGCTAAAGAGTGGAAAATAAGTTGATGTGTTGATACTGCGTGGGGGAACATGTTACAGATTGGAAAATAAGTTCATGTGTTAATACTGCGTAGGGAACACGTTACAGATGGGAAAATAAGTTGGTGTTAATCCTGCATGGGGAAACACGTTACAGAGTGGAAAATATGTTGCTGTGTTAATACCGCGTGGGGAAACACGTTACAGAGTGTAAAATAAGTAGATGTGTTAATACTGGATGGGGAAACACGTTACAGAGTGTAAAATATGTTGATGTGTTAATACTGGGTGGGGAAACAGGTTACAGAGTGGAAAATAAGTTGATGTGTTAATACTGTGTGGGGAAACACATTACAGAGTGGAAAATAAGTTGATGTGTTAATACTGGATGGGGAAACACGTTACAGAGTGGAAAATAAGTTGATGTGTTAATACTGCGTGGAGAACACGTTACAGAGAGGAAAATAAGTTGATGTGTTAATATCGGGTGGGGAAACACGTTACAGAGTGGAAAATAAGTGTATGTGTTAAAACAGCATGTTGAAACACGTTACAGAGTGGAAAATAAGTTGATGTGTTAATCCTGCATGGGGAACACGTTACAGAGTGGAAAATAAGTTGAAGTGTTAATACTGCGTGGTGAACACGTTACAGAGAGGAAAATAAGCTGATTTGTTAATCCTGCGTGGGGAAACACGTTACAGAGTGGGAAATATGTTGATGTGTTAATACTGCGTGGGGAAACAAGTTACAGAGTGGAAAATAAGTTGATGCGTTAATACTGGATGTGGAAACACGTTACAGAGTGTAAAATAAGTTGATCTGTTAATACTGGGTGGGGAAACAGGTTACAGAGTGGAAAATAAGTTGTGTTAATACTGCGTGGGGAAACACATTACAGAGTGGAAAATAAGTTGGTGTGTTAATACTGGATGGGGAAACGTTACAGAGTGGAAAATAAGTTGATGTGTTAATACTGCGTGGGGAAAAACGTTACAGAGTGGAAAATAGGTTTATGTGTTACTACTGCGCCGTTAAACATGTTACAGCGTGGAAAACAAGTTGATTTGAAAAGATTTTGTATGGAAACAGACTAGGATGATAGGAAAAGTGCTCTTATGAAAATATACTTTATTCAGTATTACTAACAAATAATGTGGAATAAATCATTTTCATGATAAAGGTATCTGTTTGGAGAGGGGGGTGGCTAGGCGCTGATGTAAGAGGGAGCGGACTCCGGAGCTCCGTCCGCTGTATTCCCCCAACGACAATTATCCTGAGGAATAAGTGCAACTCCGTACCTGTTTCCGGGCTGCGGAACTTTCAGGGCTCATGCTGAGCTGGCGGGAGGAGCATTGGCGACCTTAACGGCACTGGAATCGGCGTTTCATCTCCTGCCTTGGAGCGGTAAACGGAGATGCAAGATGGCGGCCGCGATCTGAGGAGGCGGCTTCTGGAGTCGGCAAAATCCCGTCGTTGAGCGGTGGACAGGTCCAGGGCTGCGACTGGCTCGGGGTCTGGCTGCATACTGGAGGACAGCCGGAGCGAAGATCCAAACGGCAGGTTAGCGCGGTGCGTGCCCCTTGTTGCGCAAGACCTGCTGCATCGGCGTGTAATTGCGGCCGAGGACTGCTGAGAGGTGCCCTGTCGACTGTGGAGGCGGGCTGAGAGCCGGGGCTCCACAGACAGCGAGACCTGTGCAGTGGAGAGGCCAGCGCGAGGCACAGAGAGGCAATCCCTTGCACTGAGACCCTCGTATGGGTCTGAGCGACGTGAGGCGGACGACTGCTCTGGTGAGACTGCAGGGCGTGCTCCACTGCCAGAGGACTGCGCGCCTGATACAGGTAGCAGGGGGAGGTCTCAAATTTGAAGCGCCACATCAGGAGGACCCGGGACAAGCGGGCGCCCTGTGACATAGAATACATGGCACCTGGGAAAGAATATCCCTCCTGAACAGAACCTACACCCTAGGGGCCTCAAAGGGCGCGTGTGAAGGCCAGGCAGGCCTACATTGGAGTGCTCTCAAGGCCCCACCCGGACTTGAGGTGCTAGGGGAGAGGCCTTTGCAGCATAGCAGCGAGGGCAGGCAGAGCGCCTCGACGACAGAGGAGGTAAATGAACACTATACTGAAGGGTGCCTGGGCAGGAAGTGTGTCGTGCTGGTGAGGAGCGCGGAGGTGGAGCTGCCTGGTTGCCAGTGGAGGGTGTCGAGAGACCAAAGATGACCACCGCAAGCTTAAGGAGAGGGTGGGGCTCACCGAAAAAACACTCACTGATATCCCGGAAGCAGTTTCCGCGTTGCAGAACTCCTTGAAAAGTATGGAGGCCAAGGTTAAGATACTGGAAGAAAGAGCAGAGGACATCGAGGGTAGGTCCCGAAGGAACAACCTGCGCATTGTAGGGGTTCCGGAACGGGAGGAGGGTGCCGATGGGGTGCGATTTCTGGAAGACTGGCTTAAGACAGAGGTGGCCCTGGAGGGCCTTTCCCCCTTCTACGCACTGGAAAGAGCTCACAGAGTCCCAGCCACACCACCCAAGCCTGGCGCCCCCCCCACGCACAATTGTGGCACGACTTCTTCATTTTCGGGACCGTGACCATTTTCTGCAACAAGCCCGGCAAAAACAGGATTTGCAAATCGGAAATAACAAGGTGATGATATTCCCAGACTTTACCAGGAAAGTGCAGCGCTAGCGGGCTTAATTTCTGGCCTTCAAGCGAAAGTTGCGACAGCTAAAGATTCCATATGCAATGCTGTTTCCAGCAAGCCTCCGGGTGGTCGACAAATCAGGAACGCAATTCTTCACTTCCCCGCAGGAGGCATGGGAGTGGCTAGATGCTCACCGGAGTCGAGAGGGTCGCACTCCCTCCCCGGACTTATCTCAGCAGAATCTGACCAAGAGCCAGCATTCCTCTAGAGCTCCCTCTCCTAAAGAACATCGAACGGAGCGCCATAAACCACTGCAGGCAATTGCAGAACTTAGCCGTGGAGGTACCAGCCCTGGATCGAGCAAAAGTGGTCCTGACATAGACAGATCTGAAAGTTCGCTACAAGGCAGTGCAAATGAGGACTCTGAGACTGATCTCCCGGAGGTCACTCCTCAGACGGCGGTTGAAATAGCCTGAATGTGAAGGTCCATTAAGTTTTTCGGACGGTGCCAATGAGGCTACGTGCGCCTCATGCAGGGTTCAGGCATAGCAGCAGTTGATCGATGAAGGTTTGACCACTGGGTCTGACAGCTGTATCTCGATGTTGGGGGGGGGCCTGGAGGAGCTTCGGGTCCGGAAGGGTAAGCTTCGCACCCCACCACTATCAGAGACTTTCTTCTAATAAGTTCAAGTTTGGATGGGGGCTTGTTTGTCTGTACCTGTCCTTGGGAGGGGGAGTTGGGGAATGTTTGTTGTTCGGGGGTTCTTGGTCTGGGCCAGGCATGTCGCTTTCGGAGAAGCTGCTAGGGATGGGACACGCCTAACACAATGGGATCCTCTGTAGGCATTAAATGCTTACCTTGGAAGGTTAGGGAGATGCACACATACATACTTGGTCCGGAGGGGGGTGCAAATCGCCCTATTGCAGGAGACCCACCTAACGGAGAAGGAAGGTGCGGCACTTCAACGCAGGTGGAGGGGGCAGGTGTTTTATACTACTTACTCAGCTTTCGCTAGGGGGGCCCTGGTCTGGGTGAGGGTGGGGGTGGGGGTCCCTTTTCAATGCACTAGGCAAATAATTAATCCAGAGGGAAGATTTGTAGTAGTTTCGGGGCGGTTGGACGGCAGAGACATAACGACTGGGAGCTTATATGCCCCTAACATAGAACAATCTGCATTTTTGACGCAGCTTTCGCGGATATTGGCCACAGTACTGACAGGTTCGGTACTGCTGGGGGGCGACTTTAATAGTGTAACTGACGTCAGACTGGATCGTACCCACCCACCGCTCCCAGATGCTCCCAAACATAGAGTTGCAGAGGCCAGACGTAATTAGCAACAGAGATGGGGGTTGATTGATACCTGGAGGTCCCAACATCCCGGGGAAAGGGATTACTCCTTCTTTTCAGCCCTGCACAAACTTCATGTTCGACTGGATGCTATTTTGTGCTCTCCGGATGTACACAGGGGGGTCAAGGCGAGGGAGTACCCGACCAGAATGGTCTCTGATCATAACCCGCTGTTGGTATCCCTGGACTGGCTCCGTGTTCGACCTAAAATCCCCGTTTGGCGCCTCAGGCCGGAGGCCCTGGAGGACCAGGTTTTTCGGGCCACGGTGGGTGCTGCTATTGACGATTATTTTTTAGACAACGCTAATACGGCGACAACTCCGCTCATAGAATGGGACGCTTTTAAAACTGTTATTAGGGGCCGCTGCATTGGGGAAGTGGTGGGGGCACGAAAGGTACTCTTGCAGGATGTACAAAGGGCAGAACAGCACCTCCGTGACATGGAGAGAGAAAGACCGGAGAGGGTGGATAAGCAAACAGACCTATTTGAGGCTAGGGAAGCTGTGGCAGCACAAGTAGAACGACTACGGTGTTTCGACTATAAAAATTATACAACCCGGGGTGCACGCTGAGAGAGATAAATCCGGGGCCCTCTTGGCTTGGTTGGCTAACCCGGCGAGAAGGGGGACAGCGATACTGTAGCTCTGAGGGCGGATTGACGAGATCTTTTATAGGCAACAAGACATTAACCCCCAATTTCTGGAATACTATACTGACTTATATCAGAGTAGACTGGCCCCAGGCGACGAAGAGATAGCTAGGTTCTTGGGAGACCTGGAGCTTCCAAGCTTAGATGCAGAGGCGGCGGACGATCTGGGTAGAGACGTGGAGATTGGGGAGGTGCGAGGGGCCATTAAACATATGGCCAGAAATAAGACACCAGGGACAGATGGGTTGCCGATTGAATTTTATTCGACGTACGTACATGCATTGGCTCCCAAACTAGTGGCGCTCTATAATCGAGCGAAACAAGAAGGCTGCTTACCTGCTTCGACGAGAGAGGCGATGATTATTGCTCTCTTAAAGCCCGGAAAGCCACCTTGGGATAGAACTGCATACCGCCCACTTTCGATGCTCAACTTAGATTATAAAATCTTAAGTCGTATACTGGCCTTCTGCCTTCTCCCCCATGTCATGACGCTAATCCACGCTGACCAGGTGGGCTTAATCCCCATCAGGAACACGGCGATAAATATCCATCGACTCCTGCGAGTTTTAGAAGCGGACACCTACCAGAAAGAGGAGGCATCTATTTTCGCAGTCGATACCGAAAAAGCCTTCGATACTCTGGAATGGCCGTATCTCTTCAGAGTTATGAGGAAATTTGGACTGGGGTAGCGGTTTTAGAATGGACGGCTCTTTTGTACAGGGATTCCACTGCTAGGGTCAGGACGGGGGGGTGATCTCGGATGCCTGTAGGGTGGGCCGCGGGACAAGGCAAGGCTGCCCACTGTCGCCCTTGCTGTTTGCCCAGGCGATGGAACCTCTGGCTGCGCAGGCTCGATTGGGGCGCTACTACCAGGGGTTGGAGGTGTCGGATCAAATTCAATACATAGCATTATATGCAGACGATTTATTGATGTTCCTGGCTAATTCGGGAGAGGCACTTCGGGGAGCTAAAGACCTCCTAAATGCACTGGGGAGGGTAGCGAGGCTTAGAGTGAACTGGGCAAAGTCATGTCTCTTCCCGACAAGGTTGGACAGGGCGGGGCCACCGGAGACGGAGGGTGTGAAATGGGAGGATAGATGCCTGACTTACCTGGGTACACAAATATACCACGCACAAGGTGACCTACTGGAGGGAAATATAGGGCGAGCGTTGCGAGCCACCAAAAGCAACTTCGACTTCTGGGGGACCGTCCCGCTGTCAGTGGCGCGCTGAGTTGCTCTTTTAAAGATGGTGACACTGCCCCGACTCTTGTATTATTTTGGTTCACTGCCAATTTGGATACCACCTAGGCTATTCGCTCAGCTCAAGTCAATGGTTACGGGCTTCCTGTGGGGATCTGGGAGACGAAGGGTAGCACTTACTACCATGATGCGGCCTAGAGCGGAAGGGGGCTTTGCGGTGCCAGACTTTGAGGCCTATTATCTTGCTGCACAGCTGCAGTGGTTCATGAAGTGGATGGCGCGGCGTCTCTGGAGCGCAGACGATCATGGGGACGAGGTCCCGAGTTTGCAGCTATTATCACGAGTGGTGTTGAGGCTTCCCATAAGGGGTCACTCGATCCCTTCTGACTTGAGTACAGTGCGCAAATGTTGGAATAGATCTCTTCGTCGAGCGCGGATACGGTGCCCATATGCACCTGACATCCCACTGACCATTTGTGAGGCTCTACCCCATGGAGGGAATTGGCAAAGACTACAGGCCTGGAGGGAAGCAGGACTCTCCACAATAGGAGACTTGTACGTTGAGGACACTCTTCTCCCCTTCAATGACCTCCAAGAGCGATATGATCTACCAAGGGGGGATTTTCTTCTGCATGCAGCCCTTACAGCAGCCATGCGGAAACACTGGCAGGCAGGGATCGCTGAACCTCAGACATCGACAATTTGCCAATATATAGTGATAGCAGCTGGAACTTTTAAGGCAGTTACTTGCCTTTATAGGCGCCTAACACAGGAAATACTGCAGCCTTTGACTGCCTTACGCCTCAAGTGGGAGGAAGACTTGGGTGAGGCTATAGATGAGAAACCGTGGGGGGAGCGGGTGGAGAGAGCCTGGAAGAGCTCCAGAAATGCCCGATTTCAACTGGTCCACTTCTATGTCCAGCACAGAGCATACCTCACCCCGGGTAAAATTAATGAATACTTTGGTGTCCAATCAGCTGGTTGCCCACGATGTTCCATGGAGGGTGCAGGGATTTTGCACATGTTCTGGGATTGTCCTGCCCTGAGGGGCTACTGGGAGGGGATCACCACAGTTTTGGCGAATACAACGGATAGAGAGGTTGTGACGGCTCCAGGGTATTGTTTGCTGCATTGGTTCCCTCACACGGCCAGGAACAAGGTCACGAGCAAGTTTTACTTAGGGCTGGTATTGGCTAAAAGGGAAATCAATAGTCATTGGAAGGCGAGGAGGGGCCCTAACTTATCCAGATGGACGAGGGAATTTGTAAGATGGGCAGAAAGCGAGGGGACAGTCGGAATGCAAATGGCTAAAAGGACAGAGAGTGAGAAAACACTAGAGACGGCTAGGGCACGGGAGGCACTGGTGGAGCTCCTAAGGCACCCAGCTGGGGATAGGGAAGATAGCCTAGATGAAGAGGGCCCTGACGGAGATGTCTGATCACCCGGTACTATCACCGTTCCTGACTGTAGGCCACTCATCAGACCTGACCTACCATATTGAGCGCACCCCACTAAGTTTGCAATGGCGCATGCTAGTTAAAACAGGAGGCAGTTCACATTCTGGTGTACCCTAGATTGTATATATATTGTTTTCCCCTTTTTTTTTTTGGGTGATCGTTAGCGACATGCCTGGGGGTGGGGTGGGCGGGAGTTTGGGTAGGGGTGGACTGGAGTTGTAAAGGGAGCACAACGGCTGTAAGAAGAGGTCCCAGTGGATTGATAAATATTGTATTACGTCTTCACTAAGCAAAGGGTTGCGGGTTGGGGGTGGACCGGGAGTATGACGAATGCTATTCTCCTGTCCCACAAGCGGGAGTATTGAACATTTGTCATTGAAGGGATTGTTTTCCTTGTCATTACTTGCTTGTTTACGCCTGCGGGCGTTTCTTATATCGTGCTAATACTTCCTGATATCCATTTGGATATGTACCTTGAAAACTCAATAAAGTCTGTTTAAAAAAAATAATAAAGGTATCTGTTTGGAGTGCATTTGCATATTGGTAATTTCATGATCACTTTAGCTCCCTACGAAAATAGTGTTTTGTGTCAAATATATTTAGGCTGGTTACGTTGTTGGTCTGCAAGTTTATCAGTAAATAGAAGTCCAACCCAATTAAACCACCACTTTGCGTAGCTTGTAATGACATGATTGAGGACGTTTAACATCTTTTCCTTTTTTTTTGTCCAGTATACACTAGGCCAAGAAGGCATGGATTAGGCCGCTTTGCAAAGCCCTAGGTGTGAGACATTATAAAGTTGCCCTTCGAACTCTTTTGGCAGACACTAGCCCATTTACAGTTTTTGCCCTCAGTCGCTATTTATATGCAGTTTGGCTCCAAAGGAAGAGGTTTAGTCTATTATTATGATTCTAGAATCAATTGTTTTGATACATTTTACATTGATTTTAGCCTCCCCGGTGTGATTCTTATTAACGTGTTTAAAAGACTTTTATAAGTTATAGCATTATGAGTGTAACATCATTGACAACTTTTATTGAAAGTGTGCACTTTAGTGCTTCTAATAACGTTTTCTGTCTTATTGTTCCTTTTATATGTGACTACTGTTTTGGAACTGTACAGATGAATTGTATTTTATGAAGTTTCAAAGGGCTAGCCCCCCGTGGGGAAACACGTTACAAAGAGGAAAATAAGTTGATGTGTTAATACCGCATGGGGAAACACGTTACCTAGTGGAAAACAAGTTCATGTGTTAATACCGGATGGGGAAACATGTTACAGAGTAGAAAATAAGTTGATGTGTTAATACTGAATGTGGAAACATGCTAAAAAGTGGAAAATAAGTTGATATGTTAATACTGCGTGGGGAACACGTTACAGAGTGGAAAATAAGTTCATGTGTTAATACTGCGTGGGGAACACGTTACAGAGAGGAAAATAAGTTGATGTGTTAATCCTGCGTGGGGAAACACGTTACAGAGTGGAAAATATGTTGATGTGTTAATAACGCGTGAGGAAACATGTTACAAAGTGGAAAATAAGTTGATGTGTTAATACTGCATGTGGAAACTTGCTAAAAAGTGGAAAATAAGTTGATGTGTTAATACTGCGAGGGGAACACTTTACAGAGTGGAAAATAAGTTCATGTGTTAATACTGCGTGGGGAACACGTTACAGAGAGGAAAATAAGTTGATGTGTTAATCCTGCATGGGGAAACACGTTACAGAGTGGAAAATATGTTGATGTATTAATAACGCGTGAGGAAACACGTTACAGAGTAGAAAATAAGTTGATGTGTTAATACTGGATGGGGAAACACGTTACAGAGTGTAAAATAAGTTGATGTGTTAATACTGGGTGGGGAAACAGGTTACAGAGTGGAAAATAAGTTGATGTGTTAATACTGCGTGGGGACACACGTTACAGAGTGGAAAATAAGTTGATGTGTTAATACTGCATGGGAAACACATTACAGAGTGGAAAATAAGTTGGTGTGTTAATACTGGATGGGGAAACATTACAGAGTGGAAAATAAGTTGATGTGTTAATACTGCGTGGGGAAACACGTTACAGAGTGGGAAATAAGTTGATTTGAAAAATTTTTGTATGGAAACAGACTAGGATGATAGGAAAAGTGCTCTTTTGAAAATATACTTTATTCAGTATTACTAACAAATAATGTGGAATAAATCATTTTCATGATAAAGGCATCTGTTTGGAGAGGGGCATGGCTAGGCGCTGATGCGAGAGGGACCGGACTCCGGAGCTCCGTCCGCTGTATTCCCCCAACGACAATTATCCTGAGGAATAAGTGCAACCACGTACCTGTTTCCGGGCTGCGGAACGTTCAGGGCTCATGCTGAGCTGGCGGGAGGAGCATTGGCGACCTTAACGGCGCTGGAATCACCGTTTCATTTCCTGCCTCAGCGCGGTAAACGGAGACGCAAGATGGCGGCTGCGTTCTGAAGAGGCGGCTTGTGGAGGCGGCGAAATCCCGTAGTTGAGCGGCGGACGGGTCCAGGGCTGCGACTGGCTCGGGGTCCGGCTGCATACTGGAGGACAGCCGGAGCGAAGATCCAGACGACAGGTTAGCGCGGTGCGTGCCCAGTGTTGCGCAAGACCTGCTGCATCGGCGTGTAATTGCGGCCGAGGACTGCTGAGAAGTGCCCTGTTGACTGCGGAGGTGAGGTGAGAGCCGGGGCTGCACAGACAGCGAGACCTGTGCAGCGGAGAGGCCAGCGCGAGGCACAGAGAGGCAATCCCTTGCACTGAGACCCTCGTATGGGTCTGAGCAACGTGAGGCGGGACGACCGCTCTGGTGAGGCTGCAGGGCGCGCTCCACTGCCAGAGGACTGCGCGCCTGATACGGGTAGCAGGGGGAGGCTTCAAAATTGAAGCGCCACATCAGGAGGACCCGGGACAAGTGGGGGCCCTGTGATATAGAATACATGGCACCTGGGAAAGAATATCCCTCTTGAACAGAAGGCTACACCCTAGGGGCCTCCAAGGGCGCTTGAGAAGGCCAGGCAGGCCTCACTATACTGAAGGGTGCCTGGGCAGGAGGTGTGTCGTGCTGGTGAGGAGCGCGGAGGTGGAGCTGCCTGGTTGCCAGTGGAGGGTGTCGAGAGACCATAGTGGAGGAGGGTGAAGAGGTCTAGTAAAAAGTTGGCCGGTGGGCTACCTGTGCGCGCGGGCCCAAAGAAGACTGCCCTTGCCCGTTGGCGCTCCAAGTGTGGGGAGAGATCGAGGTCGGGGCCAGAACCCCAAGGTTGTCCTGCACCGATTGCACCGCAGGTGGATCACGGTTTCTAGCGGCGCCGGAGGGAAGTGGCCTGTTGGGCGAGTGGAGGACTCTGATAATGGGGAAAGTGACCAAGAAGAAGGGGTATGCTGCCCTCAACGTGGAGACAACAGGTCATCAAACGGATGAGGAAGACGAGACAGCTGAGACGAGGAGAGATACTGCCCCCGAGGGGCCCACCCTAGTGGACATCATGCAAGCCATCACTGCCTCCAGGGAGGTGTTAGAGACGAAGATAGACTCGATTGGGACAGAACTGAACTTGCTGAAAGATGACCACCGCAAGCTTAAGGAGCGGGTGGGGCTCACCAAAAAAACACTCACTGATATCCCGGAAGCAGTTTCCACGTTGCAGAACTCCTTGAAAAGTATGGAGGCCAAGGTTAAGATACTGGAAGAACGAGCTGAGGACAGCGAGGGTAGGGCCCGAAGGAACAACCTGCGCATTGTAGGGGTTCCGGAAAGGGCGGAGGGTGCCGATGCGGTGCGATTTCTGGAAGACTGGCTTAAGACAGAGGTGGCCCTGGAGGGCATTTCCCCCTTCTACACACTGGAAAGAGCTCACAGAGTCCCAGCCAGACCACCCAAGCCCGGAGCCCCCCCACGCCCAATTGTGGCACGACTTCTTCATTTTCGGGACCGTGACCATATTCTGCAACAAGCCTGGCAAAAACAGGATTTGCAGATCGGAAATAACAAGTTGATGATATTCCCAGACTTTACTAGGGAAGTGCAGCGCCAGCGGGCTTCATTTCTGGCCTTCAAGCGAAAGTTGCGACAGCTACAGATTCCATATGCAATGCTGTTTCCAGCACACCTCCGGGTGGTCGACAAATCAGGAACGCAATTCCTCACTTCCCCGCAGGACGCATGGGAGTGGCTAGATGCTCACCGGAGTCGAGAGGGTCGCACTCCCTCCCCGGACTTATCTCAGCAGAATCTGACCAAGAGCCAGCATTCCTCTAGAGCTCTCTCTCCTAAAGAACGTCGAACGGAGCACCATAAACCACTGCAGGCAATTGCAGAACTTAGCCGTGGAGGTACCAGCCCTGGATCGAGCAAAAGTGGTCCTGACATAGACAGATCTGAAAGTTCGCTACCAGGCAGTGCAAATGAGGACTCTGAGACTGATCTCCCGGAGGTCACTCCTCAGACGGCGGATGAAATAGCCTGAATGTGAAGGTCCATGAAGTTTTTCGGACGGTGCCAATGAGGCTACATGTGCCTCATGCAGGGGTTCAGGCATAGCAGCAGTTGATCGATGAAGATTTGACCACTGGGTCTGACAGCTGTATCTCGATGTTGGGGGAGGGGTGGCCTGGAGGAGCTTTGGGTCCGGAAGGGTAAGTTTCGCACCCCACCACTATCAGAGACTTTCTTCTAATAAGTTCAAGTTTGGATGGGGGCGTGTTTGTCTGTACCTGTCCTGGGGAGGGGGAGTTGGGGAATGTTTGTTGTTCGGGGGTTCTTGGTCTGGGCTAGGCATATCGCTTTCGGAGAAGCTGCTAGGGATGGGACACGCCTAACACAATGGGATCCTCCGTAGGCATTAAATGCTTATCTTGGAACGTCAGGGGGATGCACACTATGCTACGCCGGCATAAAATTCATGCGTACTTGGTCCGGAGGGGGGGGGGTGCAAATCGCCCTATTGCAGAAGACCCACCTAACAGAGAAGGAAGGTGCGGCACTTCAACGCAGGTGGAGGGGGCAGGTGCTTTATACTACTTACTCAGCTTTCGCTAGGGGGGCCCTGATCTGGGTGAGGGCGGGGGTCTCTTTTCAATGCACTAGGCAAATAATTGATCCAGAGGGAAGCTTTGTAGTAGTTTCCGGGCGGTTAGACGGCAGAGACATAACGATTGGGAGTTTATATGCCCCTAACATAGAACAATCTGAATTTTTGGCGCAGCTTTCGCGGACATTGGCCACAGTACTGACAGGTTCGGTACTGCTGGGGGGCGACTTTATTAGTGTAACTGACGTCAGACTGGATCGTTCCCACCCACCGCTCCCAGATGCTCCCATACATAGGAGTTGCAGAGGCCAGACGTAATTGGCATCAGAGATGGGGGTTGATTGATACCTGGAGGTCCCAACATCCCAAGGGAAAGGGATTACTCCTTCTTTTCAGCCCTGCACGAACTTCATGTTCGACTGGATGCTATTTTGAGATCTCCTGATGTACACGAGGGGGTCAAGGCGAGGGAGTACCTGACCAGAACGGTCTCTGATCATAACCCGCTGTTGGTATCCCTGGACTGGCTCTGTGTTCGACCTAAAATCCCTGTTTGGCGCCTCAAGCCGGAGGCCCTGGAGTACCAGGTCTTTTGGGCCACGGTGGGTGCTGCTATTGACGATTATTTTTTAGACAACGCTAATATGGCGACAACTCCGCTCATTGAATGGGACGCTTTTAAAACTGTTATTAGGGGCCGTTGCATTGGGGAAGTGGTGGGGGCAGAAAAGGTACTCTTGCAGGATGTACAAAGGGCAGAACAGCACCTCCGGGACATGGAGAGAGAAAGACCGGAGAGGGTGGATAAGCAAACAGACGTCCTTGAGGCTAGGGAAGCTATGGCAGCACAAGTTGAATGACTGCGGTATTTCGACTAAAAAAATTATACAACGCGGGCACACGCTGAGAGTGATAAATCCGGGGCGCTCTTGGCTTGGTTGGCTAACCCGGCGAGAAGGGGGGACAGCGATACTGGAGCTCCGAGGGCAGGTTGA
Source organism: Calotriton arnoldi (assembly GCA_963921515.1). Classification (NCBI taxonomy): domain Eukaryota; kingdom Metazoa; phylum Chordata; class Amphibia; order Caudata; family Salamandridae; genus Calotriton; species Calotriton arnoldi. The sequence continues at coordinate 2,252,472 of CAWUFW010001702.1, read as the reverse complement.
CGAGATCTTTTATAGGCAACAAGACATTAGCGCCCAATTTCTGGAATACTATACTGACTTATATCAGAGTAGACTGGCCCCAGGCGACTTAGAGATAGCTAGGTTCTTGGGAGACCTGGAGCTTCCAAGCTTAGATGCAGAGGCGGCGGACGATCTGGGTAGAGACGTGGAGATTGGGGAGGTGCGAGGGGCCATTAAACATATGGCCAGAAATAAGACACCGGGGACAGATGGGTTGACAATAGAATTTTATTCGACGTACATAGATGCATTGGCTCCCAAATTAATGGCGCTCTATAATCGAGCGAAACAAGAAGGCTGCTTACCTGCTTCGACGAGAGAGGCGATGATTATTCCTCTCTTAAAGCCCGGAAAGCCGGCTTGGGATAGGACTGCATACCACCCACTTTCGATGCTCAACTTAGGTTATAAAATCTTAAGTCGTATACTGGCATCCCGCCTTCTCCCCCAAGTCACGACGCTAATCCACGCTGACCAGGCGGGCTTTATCCCCACCAGGAACATAGCGATAAATATCCGTCGACTCCTGCAAGTTTTAGAAGCGGACAACTACCAGAAAGAGGAGGCGTCTATTTTCGCAGTCGATATCGAAAAAGCCTTCGATAGTCTGGAATGGCCGTATCTCTTCAGAGTTATGAGGAAATTTGGACTGGGGGAGCGGTTTGTAGAATGGACGGCTCTTTTGTACAGGGATTCCACTGCTAGGGTCAGGACGGGGGGTGATCTCGGATGCCTGTAGGGTGGGCCGCGGGACAAGGCAAGGCTGCCCACTGTCACCCCTGCTGTTTGCCCTGGCGATGGAACCTCTGGCTGCGCAGGCTCTATCGGGGCGCTACTACCAGGGGTTGGAGGTGTCGGATCAAATTCAATACATAGCATTATATGCAGACGATTTATTGATGTTCCTGGCTAATTCGGGAGATGCACTTTGGGGAGCTAAAGACCTCCTAAATGCACTGGGGAGGGTAGCGGGGCTTAGAGTGAACTGGGCAAAGTCATGTCTCTTCCCGACAAGGTCGGACAGGGCTGGGCCACCGGAGACGGAGGGTGTGAAATGGGAGGATAGATGCCTGACTTACCTGGGTACACAAATATACCACGCACAAGGTGACCTACTGGAGGGCAATATAGGGCGAGCGTTGCGAGCCACCAAAAGCAACTTCGACTTCTGGCGGACTCTCCCGCCGTCAGTGGCGGGCCGAGTTGCTCTTTTAAAGATGGTGACACTGCCCCGAATCTTGTATTATTTTGGTTCACTGCCAATTTGGATACCACCTAGGCTATTCGCTCAGCTCAAGTCAATGGTTACGGGTTTCCTGTGGGGATCTGGGAGACGAAGGGTAGCACTTACTACCATGATGCGGTCTCGAGCGGGAGGGGGCTTTGCGGTGCCAGACTTTGAGGCCTATTATCTTGCTGCGCAGCTGCAGTGGTTCACGAAGTGGATGGCGCGGCGTCTCCGGAGCGCAGACGATCATGGGGACGAGGTCCCGAGTTTGCAGCTATTATCACGAGTGGTGTTGAGGCTTCCCATAAGGGGTCACTCGATCCCTTCTGACTTGAGTACAGTGCGCAAATGTTGGAATAGATCTCTTCGTCGAGCGCGGATACGGTGCCCATATGCACCTGACATCCCACTGACCATTTGCGAGGCTCTACCCCATGGAGGGAATTGGCAAAGACTACAGGCCTGGAGGGAAGCAGGACTCTCCAGAATAGGAGACTTGTACGTTGAGGACACTCTGCTCCCCTTCAATGACCTCCAAGAGCGATATGATCTACCAAGGGGGAATTTTCTTCTGCATGCAGCCCTTACAGCAGCCATGCGGAAATACTGGCAGGCAGGGAACGCTGAACCTCAGACATCGCCAATTTGCCAATATATGGTGATAGCAGCTGGAACTTTTAAGGCAGTTACTTGCCTTTATAGGCGCCTAATGCAGGAAATACTGCAGCCTTTGACTGCCTTACGCCTCAAGTGGGAGGAAGACTTGGGTGAGGCTATAGATGAGAAAGCGTGGGGGGAGCTGGTGGAGAGAGCCCAGAAGAGCTCCAGAAATGCCTGATTTCAACTGGTCCACTTCTATGTCCTGCACAGAGCATACCTCACCCCGGGTAAAATTAATGAATACTTTGGTGTCCAATCAGCTGGTTGCCCACGATGTTCCATGGAGGGTGCAGGGTTTTTGCACATGTTCTGGGATTGTCCTGCCCTGAGGGGCTACTGGGAGGGGATCTCCACAGTTTTGGCGAATACAACGGATAGAGAGGTTGTGACGGCTCCAGGGTATTGTTTGCTGCATTGGTTCCCTCACACGGCCAGGAACAAGGTCAGGAGCAAGTTTTTGGACTTAGGGCTGATATTGGCTAAAAGGGAAATCACTAGTCATTGGAAGGCGAGGAGGGCCCTAACTTATCCAGATGGACGAGGGAATTTGTAAGATGGGCAGAATGCGAGGGGACAGTCAGAATGCAAATGGCTAAAAGGACAGGGAGTGAAAAAAGACTAGAGACGGCTAGGGCATGGGAGACACTGGTGGAGCTCCTAAGGCACCCAGTTGGGGCTAGGGAAGATAGCCTAGATGAAGAGGGCCCTGACGGAGATGTCTGATCACCCGGTACTATCACCGTTCCTGACTGTAGGCCACTCATCAGACCTGACCTACCATATTGAGCGCACCCCACTAAGTTTGCAATGGTGCATGCTAGTTAAAACAGGAGGCAGTTCACATTCTGGTGTACCCTAGATTGTATATATATTGTTTCCCCCTTTTTTTTTTTTGGGTGATCGTTAGCGACATGCCTGGGGGGTGGGGTGGGCGGGAGTTTGGGTAGGGGTGGACTGGAGTTGTAAAGGGAGCACAACGGCTGTAAGAAGAGGTCCCAGTGGATTGATAAATATTGTATTACGTCTTCACTAAGCAAGGGTTGCGGGTTGGGGTGGACCGGGAGTATGACGAATGCTATTCTCCTGTCCCACAAGCGGGAGTATTGAACATTTGTCATTGAAGGGATTGTTTTCCTTGTGATTACTTGCTTGTTTACGCCTGCGGGCGTTTCTTATATCGTGCTAATACTTCCTGATATCCATTTGGATATGTACCTTGAAAACTCAATAAAGTCTGTTTAAAAAAAAAAGGTATCTGTTTGGAGTGCATTTGCAAATTGGTAATTTCATGATCACTTTAGCTCCCTACGACAATAGTGTTTTGTGTCAAATATATTTAGGCTGGTTACGTTGTTGGTCTGCAAGTTTATCAGTAATTAGAAGTCCAACCCAATCAAACCAGCACTTTGCGTAGCTTGTAATGACATGATTGAGGACGCTGAACATCTTTTCCTTTTTTGTGTCCAGTATACACTAGGCCAAGAAGGCATGGATTAGGCCGCTTTGCAAAGCCCTAGGTGTGAGACATTATAAAGTTGCCCTTCGAATTCTTTTGGCGGACACTAGCCCATTTACAGTTTTTGCCCTCAGTCGCTATTTATATGCAGTTTGGCTCCAAAGGAAGAGGTTTAGTCTATTATTATGATTCTAGAATCAATTGTTTTGATACATTTTACATTGATTTTAGCCTCCCCGGTGTGATTCTTATTAACGTGTTTACATAACTTTTATAAGTTATAGCATTATGAGTGTAACATCATAGACAACTTTTATTGAAAGTGTGCACTTTAGTGCTTCTAATAACTTTTTCTGTATTATTGTTCCTTTTATATGTGACTACTGTTTTGGAACTGTACAGATGAATTGTATTTTATGAAGTTTCAAAGGGATCGCCCCCCAACCCCCCCGAAAAAAACTTATTTCAAGAACTGCCCTCCATCTCCTTACTGTTTATTGGCGCCACTTCCAGTTGATGCTGTAATGAAGCAGTCAACAGCAAGACTAGTTTTCTAGGAAGCAACCAACCTGAAGCAGCGAAAATGTAAAGATAATGCATGCAAATAAAGCAGACGAGACAACTTTCAGCATTGTTCCCAGTCTCTTCTGCAAACAACAGAGATCGTATATTTGGTAAGGAAAGTCATCACCATTGTTGCGTGTAATATGATTGAATACTTTAATGAGAATTAGGTAAACCATCAGGGCCAATGTTCAGATCTTTCTCCTCGAAGGACAGAAGCATCTAGAAATCGAACTTTCTATGTGAATGTTGAGCAGGAGCACAAGACAGACCACACTTAAACTAGTACAATTGTTATGGGTGAATTAATGGAATAACACCAATAATGGATCACGATATAATGCAAATTTACACACACACGTTCGCATAGCATTAATTGATATACAAGACTTTGTTAGTAGGTCAGGGTGGTGAATCCTAGTTACTATCATTACTGAATGAGCCCCAGCTCCATGTTTCACTCGTCAGCTCAATAATGCCACGAACAGAAACTAGAGGCAAATAACAGAACATCACAAATACCTTCTGGAGCACTGTGGACATCACATACTTTCTCAGAGTTTTTTCCAGCACAGGGTTTGGCTTCAACTGAGAGACTCTCCGACATGTGTCTAGAAAAGAGAAGGAAGAAGTTCAGTCCTCTCGCGAACAACAATGTAGGAAAGGTTGAACATTGCTAATGTCACCTGAAACGTGCGGGTTCTCCCTGAGTGAATGGTACCTGCTGGACATGACTTCACATGGGTTGCCAGGGAAGAATTTGACAGTAGCCCTTCACTGAGGGATGTGAGAACATGTTTCCTTTTTGATAGCTATGTCTACCGGCCTATTCCTCACCATTGAGTATCCCCAGGGGCCTGATCAGATCAGGAAACTTTGCAACAGCTCTCCTGTGCAGTAGGTAGCGTTGGCTCAGTCGTGGTGCTGGTTCCTGTCTGGACATATTACATTACTGGAGCCCTAAAGTGCCACACCTGAGACCTAACGTCAGTTTCCTTTTTTTCCGAAAAATCTGAGGCTGATCTACATCTGTGAAGATTTTTATCTGTGAAGATTTTTATTCACAAAAAATGTCTCTCTCGCAGTGCTAGGTAGCTCACAACATAAAAAGTCAGGGTTTAAGGCCTGACGCTCCACTCTTGGGCAGATGTCCATTTCGGATCCAAGTGTGCTCTAATTGTGATGGCTGTGCTAAACAAGCATTTGCAATGCAATAGATATCGCATTTGCAAGACTTTAAGCTATTGGCATTGTAAATTATGCCTTTTATTTATGTGTTCTGATAATTAACACATAAATACATTTACAATGCCAATAGCTGAAACTCTTGTAAATGCGAGACCTCGGCCGGCATTGTCCCAGGATGCTTGGAAAGTCAAAGTGCGCATGGCGCGCTGAATATTGCAGGAAAGCATGTCGTGCCTGCAGTAGGAGAAACGAATTAAAGAAAATAGTGCTGACAGACTAAATACGACATACCGCATAACAACAGAAGTAAAAGGGCCAGTCCTCATGGGAGGTTACAAATGAAGACAAGGCGATACTAAGAATGGACTTACAAGTCTATTAACGAATCAGAAGCCAGCATTTACATAGGACAATGACAAAAGCCAATGAAAAATATGGGCAGAGAGTGGGCGGGGCATCAAGTCTATACTCAAATACAGCATGCCTCGCAGAGCAGTGCATGCGCTGCCCAAGCTCGACCTAAAAAGATAATTATTAATAGGTCTGGTAACATATATTACCAAGGACAAATCAAGTTGAGTAAAAAGAAAGGCAGTACTAGGAGCACAAACGGTATGAATAGAATCAATGGTATTGGCAACAAGCATTAACAATACCAATAGGTACAGCTTTTGCATAGTGCATGCAAAGAATATACAAAAAACTCAGACAACACACACACGCACACATCCATGATGAAGTGCTGATGCACAGTGAAACACCTACAGGTGTCCATCGCACACATAAATCCCCAAGTAAAAGGAAAGAAATGCACACAGACGAACAATCTTTTGTGTTTGTCTAACCACAGCTCTTTGCTGCTATGTCTCTCACAGTTCACAAGATCAGAAAACCCACCACATAACCTCTAGTGCTCTTCAAAGACACCCGATCATTTACCATGCACGGGACTCACATACATCACTACTTTGCTTGGTTTTGCAAGGTAGTAAAGCACATCAAAACGCATATCTATATTCATATGGGTATTAGAAACTCAAGAGATGGACTGTATTGTAGCCCAGAGTAATTACCATTGGCTGAGATTAATTCAAGCAATGCACCTATCAGATTTTTTCCCTAAGTGTGACAAGTAGGCCCAGATGTGGGTCCCTTGCTCACTGAATTGCTTTTCTCGAGTGATTAAACTTGAAAGCAGTGTGCACTGTACATGTAGGTATCTCCACCAAATTAATCACCTTACTAAATTCTCATTTAATTCCTTTTCATTATTTATTTACAATTTTTACATGATTCACAGTTGTGTAATTCATTCACATTCATGAATATACATTGTGTTAATTATAATATAAGCACATAATCCTCTTTCATATACATTGTGTGGTTATATAAACAAGTTATGACCAAGTGGTATATTTCATGTCCAATGCATTTAGGGACTCTGAGTCCCTTCTTTAGGGGCTATTTGTCTGGAAACCACATGAGCTTCAATTCCGTGATCTGAACTTTCTGGATACGTTTTCGTCCGAAAGCCGTCGCGTTCTGCCAGATGTAATGCCGTCCCTATTTCTCCTCAATCTAACACCGCCTTGTAAGACGACTGCTTCAATTCCGAGTTAGTCAGTTTCTACCTCCTCGCTTACCCGCCATGAAATAAACGCCAACTCTGGTTGAAATCTTTAGAGCCATAGGGCTCAAACTGCACCATAATGACGAGGCACAAATTGTTGCAAACCAATCTGGATTTGCTTGAGTTCCCACTCGCAGAGACCTGGCCGTGAAGTTCGGGCTAACAATTTCTACTGAAGCAGGATCAAAACTGATTTTGCATATGAATGCTCCCTGTCTGAGTGGCATGGTGAGGAAAAACACAATAGACTAGTTTGCAACCCAGAGTAATTACAAGTGGCTGAGATTAATTCAAGCAACATACCTATCACTTTGTGTTTTCCTCATTGTGATTCTCTAAGTGTCACGGATATACCCAGACCTGGGACTCATGCTCACTGTGCCATCTGGCTCAAATTGCACCCTACTGATGAGGCCCTAATAGGCAGAAACCGATCTGCGTTTGATTATGTTCCCTTTCAGCAGAGATCTACCCTAGCAACTTTGGTGGACTATTCATACTGGAGCGGGATCAAGACTGATTAGAATGTGTCTGGTTCTCTACAACAGCCCACGCTCCCCCCTCCCAAAATCTGAATGCAGCACTTGTGCACTGATCAGACTTCACAGCATTTACACTTGAGGACTTGTAGGCCGAAGATCACCCTCATCTGAATGTGCCCCTAGTCCTATCTGGTCTGGTATAGAGAGAAGGCAGTGCATCCGACTGTCTGTGAATTTACTCTTCCCATGTGTCTCGGTGTTGCTGGTACACGCAATGGCTGCCTTTGTCAAAATCACTATTCTTCTTATTTCCAATGAAGAACAGTCATGGTAATCCTGATCTCCGACTCTAGTATTCTGAAATCAAACCTGCATCTCATGACATTTACTGGGGTACGGATATCCTGAAACTTAAGAAAGCGAGTGTGGCAACAGGTCTGAAAGACAAACACTAGTCAAAGGGACTAGTTACAGGCCTATCCAAACTTTAGCAACCAAAGCCTAAGAGTACAAAAGACAAATCACCACAACATGTCAAGCAACAAGTTAAACAGAAAGTCATTGTGTAGACAACATTAAAAGTCACGCTTGGACAAAAAAATACTTGTATGAGCACTAGAAAAAATCTAAAGAACACTCCAAAGTTTAGACCACCATACAGCATCTTGTAGGAGGAGGCTATAGGTTATGTGGATGGCAGTAGGTGAATGGAATCACAGGTGGGTAATGTTCATAACACAATCAGGCATGTTTCAAATTTTCATGCGCCTTTCTGCTCAGTAGAACCCTTTGGTGAATACACAGATTCCACTGTTAACATTTGCAAAGTGGCCAGAAAAACTACCCTTTGCTACTCTACAGAAGAGCTGAAACCAGTGCTTAATTTGTGCAGGCGGTTGCAGGTGGTGGGTACTCACAATCATTTAAGGGGACCAACACTCATTTTTATTACCAGACTTTGACCCATAGCAAGAGAGAGAAAGGAGGAAAAGAAAATATGGGGAAAAGAAAGAGTGGCACAGGGAGAAAGCAGAGATTAAAGAGAACCTGGAAGAATTAGTTGAAGAAGCAGGAAGTGTAGGGTGGTGGAAGAGGCATGAGGTGGAACCAAAACTCGACAGCCTTAAAATTCTGCAAGGCAACATTCGGCAGTGCAGGTTGTGGGGACTCTTAAGAAAAACTTTGGGCCCTTGCAGTTTTTTACAAATTTACCCAGCTCTCAACTCGCTGCATGCACCCCACTACTGCCATCCTCTTAGGGATTAACCTTAAATGGGATTTCGTATTTATTTTTCTAATTTGTCTTTTTAAAACTTCATGTTTCTCATGTCAGACTGAGAGTGTCCCACTTTCTGTCTCAAATGCCCTTTTTAGGTCAAACCTGAGTCCGCGCGCATGCGCTACTCTACGAGACTGCTGTAGTTGAGTATGGAAGAGAAGCCCGCCCACTCTCTGCCCATATTTTTCAGTGGCTTGTGTCTTTGTCCTTTGTAAATGCTGGCTTCTGATCCCTTAATAGGCTTGTTAGTCCCTTCTTAGTAACGTCTTGTCTTCATTTGTTACCTCCCATGGCTACTGTCCCCTGTACTTCGGTTGTTACACAGTACGTCTAATTTAGTTTTGTAAGCACTATTTTCTTTATTGAGTTTCTCCTACTTCAGGCACGACAACGTGCTTTGCTTACATTGCGCTTTCACTTTCCAAGCAGCCGGGACAATGGCGACCGCTCTATGGCATTGCAAACAAGCGGCCGCCATTGTCCCGGCTGCTTGGAAAGTGAAAGCGCAATTTAAGCAAAGCACGTCCTTGTGCCTGAAGTAAATACTTTTTGCTCCTGAGACTAGCCTGCGCCAGGAGAGCTCCTGCGGGGTCATTGAGGCAGGGCCAGGGGCTTGGGGCGGGCTTTGGGGTGCATTGGGGGTACGAGGGGCTGGTGGTACTCGGGACACACATGCATTCAGGGGGGTGCTGATACTGTGCAGAAACTGAAGGGGGCGACTGCGGTGTAGGAGGAGAGAGGACTGAATGGGGCTGACGCTCCCTGATGAACCACTGATTATAAGGAACAGAAAGAGGGGGGCAAATGGGGTGCTGCTGCTGGGGCACAGGAGTAAATGGGTGGCATTGCTGTGGCACAGGAGTAAAGGGGGTGGTATTTCTGAAGTGAAAAATTAAACGGTGTGGTGCGGAGAGAAACAGCAAAGGGGTATTGTAAATGAACAGTTACATTGAGTTTGTAAGACGGATTTTGGGTGGCGGTGGGGGTCTCGCCTAGTAGTGAAGAAGTTGAGTGACTCGGAGGCGGTGAGACTGGGTGCAATATAGAGAGCCGGGGCTGGTGATCGGCATGACAGCTGCAGGAAGGCTGTTTAGGAGGCAGGGCTGGGAGCGGGGATACCCTGGGAGCTGGGGCAAGAATTGCACACTGGTCTTTGAGACTGCCAGTGGCGAGGAGAAGTGAGTGTGGGTGCACGACTGGCACAGCTGGGAAAGACACGTTGGCGAAAGCGGCACAGCTGAGGGTTATTCCCACTGCTGGTCGCGGGGAACGCGCACTGCTGGCGAGCTTCAGTAACCCCAGGCTTCTCTCCACAGCCCTTCACGCCAGTCCAGGGATCAAAGGCGACAAGCACAGGTAAGCCCCGGGTTACCCTCAGACAGCATGAGTGAGTGAATGAGTGAGACCATTTATTTAGAGCTCACTAAGGACCAAAACCATCTAATGGCGCCCCCAAAAACTGTATCCTCTGGTGTGCAGGCCAGTTCAAGGGGTGGGGGTGAAAATGTGAATTTTCTTTGTTTGTTGTTCATTCAGAGGTGGGAAAGTACATCGTAGTTTTTATTGACCAAGCAAATATATTTAAAAACAAATCCTAAAATATGTAGTTGTATACCTAAATATGTAGTGTGTTTACTTCTATTTTAATATAAACATGGTTTTATATATTATTGTATTTTTATTGTGTTACCAGAACCCCACTCGGTGGAATTACTGCATCGTAATGCGTTTACCTTGTATGCAGCATATGCCTTTCTATATCTGTACACATGAAGGTATTTAATCCATGCCAGTAGAAATAGATGTAGCCTAAGAAAACATGTTAATTGCAAGAACACGCGCCTACATGTTCCTTTCCACAGATCAAAGGACATATTTCATGTCATTATAGAGCACCCGCTCCTGTTGCCATTTCGTTCTCATGCTGATTTCCATTCCAAGTCACAGTAGGGAAATGTGGATAGCCTGAAAAAGTGTCAGTAACAACCTGAGACCATTCTATTTCATGTGAAGAGCCGAAGGAACTTTTTTTAAATAGTGCATTAGTGCAAGATTGATCTCTAGAAGGCCCTTCTTGAGCAAAGTTTGCAGCATTTCCGCTGCTTTGGCAGAAACTTACTTGAAATTGCAGGCGCTGTACTCAATTTTATCAAGATCTCTTCATAGCTTAAAAAACAGAGTGACCACGTGCCCTGTCTAGTGAAGTTTTCCGGAAAATGTATTAAACCTACAAACTGTCAACCGCGAAAGGCCTGCCTTGTTAGAAAGGGGGTGCACATGTGGTCTCAAGTTTCGTGCTGGTCTCCACCTACATGATGGCTCTACTTATGTTTTTAGCAGCTGTTTAGCACATTGCTGCCTTCTGTCTGGTCCCATGCCGCCCTCAGAAATCCTTCTGTCTGGCCCCATGCCACTCCGAAATCCCGGCGTGTCTCTCCACACAGTATTGTTTGTTCAATGTAGTTCTTCGTGTTGGTTCTCACTGGTTTAAGGTTTGCATCTTGTATGGCACTATGGGTGTGAGTTTGAGTGGAGACTTTGGTCTGTGTTTTCAGAGACTAAGGGGGATATTCATAACTGAAGTGGCGGAGTGAGGCGTTAGCCATCATGGCTTAACGCCTCACTCCGCCACTTCAGAAACGCAAGGCTGCACCATATTTACAAGAATATGGTGCAGCCTTGCGTTTCCCCCTGCGCTGGCACTACACTTAGCAGTGTAGCGCCAACGCAGGCACCCTTGCACCATAGTGCAAGGGTATCTGCGTGCAGGGGAAGATAGTTTATGTACAGGAAGGTCCCCCTTACTTTACATAAACAATCTTTAAATGCCATTTTGTCACATCTATGTGTGATGCTTAAAGCAGCACACATGAAAGTCACAAAATTTCAGTTTTTTTTTTTTAAAGATTGTTTATGTGCATACATAAACAATCCAAGGCTTTTTGCTTTTTCCATGTGTGCTGCACAAGGTAGCACACATGGAAAAAGCAAAAACGAGGAGAAATAAAGCATTTCTCATCGTTTTGCCAACTTAAGACCAGGTTTTCCCTGGTCTTAATTTTGGCGCTGCCACCTATTTACGCTGCCCTTGTAAATAGGGGGCAGCGTCAAAATCAATGGGTGTTGCGGTGGAACGCCCACCATAACACCCACTGCCCACCCCTTTCACACTAAGCATAGCGTGAAAGGGGGCCTTATTGACAAGGCAGCGTTAAGCCACGTTAATTGGCTTAACGCTGCCTTGTAAATAAGGCAAAGCCCCTATCGCCAACACAACGTCTTAAAAAGTGACGTTGTGGTGGCGATAGGGGCTTGTACATATGCCCCATAATCTCACGCACTGCGCGTGAGAACAATGCAAATTCGGCTGAGAATCAGCTGTCAAACTAAGAGGGACGATTTACCCACACAGTTGAGCATTGTGACCTGAACCCACAGCCATGCTGGCTTGCGGAAGAGCACATATTGCTAGCCAGACGTAGCCGGAGGCCGCATAAACGCACTGTGCTGTGCATGTGATGAGTATACGTCATCTTAATATGTTCAAACATTTGGCTGCAGCCTGAGCAGGTCAACAAAATGTGTGACTGCAGCAGTGCAGGATCGCGGGGTTAGACATGAGAAAGCCAGTCATAGTCCATTGGTCAGAGCCTGGGACTCCTGTCTGGTACCCAGGTCATGTGTCAGTTTGGCCATTCGGGCATTTAGGCAGCTGCTGCCTGCCCTGCCGCCACAGATAAGGACCCATGTGCACTGCTCAGACCTTAAGTGAACTGCGACGGCACAGTCAGCCCGGTCTGTGTGTGCCTTTCTCGGTACAGCCACAGATGGCCTGCTGTGAGTGACTTAATATCAATTCAGTACATTTTCTTTCTTTACCTACTCTACTGAGGTTTTGGAGTTATGTTTGGTTTGGTTTTATTTTGGTTTATTATTCATTTTATATATTTATTTTTTACATTTTACAGTTGTGGCTTCCTTTGAAGTCGTCAATGTTAAGTGTTGTATAATATCACTTCCCGTGATGTCATCAGTTTTCATATTAGTTCTCATCCATAAAAAACTTGAGAGCACTGTGGTTTGTATCAAGGGTAGCGAGCAGTAAGACTTTGCTATTTTTTCCCATTCCACGAAGGTGAACAGATGCGTAATGTCCAACATGTTGTGTTCTCAGTATAACATCGTGCATGAAAGAAAACTTATTTTGTGATATATATATATATATATATTACTTACTGGCGGTTGACAGTAGGTAGTTAAAGTTAGGACCTAGTTTCCATAGGAAAAGCGTTTTTCTTTTGCCAATATCTTTGGCGCCGGTTGACGAATCTTCGCAAATTTTTCAAAACTAATGGGGCGCTCCGGTCAGCTCCTGTCTTGAAAGTTTTCGGGGTGATTCGTCAAGCGGGGGCCGAGAAAAAAAGGGGGGGCCAAAACGCGTTTTTTCCATGTTAATTTCCATATGATATTTTGGAGAAGGCTACAGCCTGAAATGCTGAACGGAATTACAACCAATTTGGCAAAAAGGTAGCTCTTTGTTCAGAAAGCGTTCTTTTTGTTAAATGGTGTAAATCCGTTCAGTAGTTCCTGAGAAATTCAAAAAATCAAAAATATCGATATCTGGCTGCCGCGGTGGATCCGCAAACCCTCCCGAGCACGAGCTGACTTCTGATTGGCTGCCAACACTACAAACCAAAAAGTGTTGGCAGCCATCTTGTGACTCAGTTGAACCAAGTCACTAGAAATAAGGTCAAAAAAGAAGATAAGGGGGTGGGGTAGAAACACCCTGACCCCCTAGGGCTGCTCAGGGGGTCCCACAGGGACACCGAGGGCCCCAAAAAGTATTTTTTTTCAAAAAAAATCGACGAAATTCACGCAGGGTCCACGAATCCGGCTGAAAAAGAAAACAAAACACAAAGCACGTGCTCCTGCGCTTCGTTTTAATAAGCCCCCGGGTGAGCCAGGTCCCGGGGGCAGTGAGGAAACCGCCACCTCCCCAGGGCTTTTTTAATAATATGCAGGGGTGTGGGGGGGGGCTCCTGCCCCCCACGCTGCCTCGGGGACCGCCACCTCCCCGGGGCATTCAGTTATTTTGGGCAGGGGGGCCTCCTGGGCCCCCTCGAGGACCGCCACCTCCCCGGGGCACACTTTATGCAAATATGGGGGTCCGTAGCGGACCCCCGGGGAGGTGGTGGTCCCACCACCTCCCTGGGGCTTTAATCATGATAGGAGTGGGGCCGCGCGGACCTGGGGACCACCACCCCCGTGGCCGGCTACAGCAATTTCCCGGGATCCCCCCACCCCCCCGGGACATGTGCTATGGCTCACGCCCTGTCATAGCAAACACTGCTTTGCTCTCGCTTCCATGAAGCAAAGCAGAATTGCTTTTGGGCAAAGGGAGTTGCATGTTAGCAGCTCCCTTTGCCAAAAAGCAATGCCGGCTCCCGCAGGAGGTAGGGAGCCGGCAGGGATCGTGGGGGCATTGGGGCTCCCCCGCGGTCCCCAACATTGAGGCAACGCCCCGGGGGATGGGGTCCTCGGGGCCAATAATGGCCTCAGGAGGGGGGCAGCGTGGCCCCCCTTCCCGTTTAAAAAAACAAAAAAAACATAAAATGTCTCAGGCCCTGGTGGATAGGGCCCACAAAATATTAAGAGAAGGGGGGGCCACACAGCCCCCCTTCTAACAAAAAAAAAAGAAAAAAAAAGCTGGCATCTCGCCGGAGGCCCCGCCACCTCCCTGCACCACTCTGCAAACACGCCTCCTGGCGCGTTCTGGGTTGGGGGATTAAGTCCCCTAGAATATTAAGGGTCCTTAGGGGCCAACTAGCCCACCATGTACCTCCAGTAAGCCCCACACAGTGGGATTGCTGAGAGGTGGTCCAAGGCCATGCCCCTTTTTACACCACGCTGCAAACGTCCCTCTTGGCGCACTGCTGGCAGGGCAATGAGGTCCTCTTGTGTCCTGAGGACCTCAGGACTAAAGTGGACTTCATCCCCCGAGCAGCAGTGCGCCAGGAGGCGGGTTTGCAGAGTAGTGTAAAAAGGGGGCATGGCCTCGGACCACTCTCAGCAATCCAGCTGTGTGGGGCTTACTAGAGATAACAGGAGGGCAAGGGGACTTCATCCCCCAACCATTGCGGGGGCGCGAGTTATAGTTTGCTCAGCTAACTATAACGGCCGAATTTCTCTGGTTTTGTATGAGTGAAATGTCAGCCTAACTAGGAGGCGCGTTTGCAGAGTGATGCAGAAAGTGGGAGTGACCTGTGTCCACCTCTCAGCAATCCCACTATCTGGGGCTTAATGGAGGTGTCAGGTAGGCTTGTTGGCCCCTAAGGACCCCCAGCATCGAAGGGGACTTTAATCCCCATCCAAGAGTGCGCCAGGGAGCGCGTTTGCAGAATGGTGGGCAAAGGGGGCGTGGCCTGCTATGAGAACTTACCAATGCTGCTGTGTGGGACTTACTGGAGGTAATAGGAGGGGTAGTTGGCCCCCAAGGACGTCCTTGGGGACGAACTACCCCTTCTGTTACCTCCAGTAAGTTGCTAAGAGGTCTTCGGAGGCCACGCCCCCCTTTCTCCACCACTCTGCAAACGCGCCTCCTGGCACACTGCGGGTTGGGGGATGAAGTCCACTTTACTTCTGAGGGACTTTGGGGGCCAAGAAGCCCTTCTGGTACCTCCTGTAAGTCCTACGCAGCAGAATTCCTGTGCGCTGGTCGGAGGCCCAGCCCCCTTTCTGCACCACTCTGTAAAAGGAACTACTACGTTATAGTTATAAATTAGCATTTAAAAAACCTTTGAAATTCACTGAAAAAAACATAGGTTTCAGGGACGTTATAGTTAGTAATTAGCATTTAAAAAACCTTTGAATTCACTGAAAAAACCATAGGTTTCAGGGACGTTATAGTTAGAAATTAGCATTTAAAAAACCTTAGAAATTCACTGAAAAAACCACAGGTTTCAGGGACGTTATAGTTAGGCTGACATTTCACTTGTACAAAACCAGAGAAATTCGGCCGTTATAGTTAGCTGAACTAACTATAACTCGCGCCCCCGCAATGCACTGCTGATGACGTCCCATATTACATCACTCATGACATGGTCAGTGACATCACTGATGACATCTCAAATTACATCACTGATGATATCATCCACTTAATATCTGATGCACCTCCTCACACCCTAATATAACCTTTCATATACCCACTCTAAAATACAGACTACCATTCTCACAACCATAGACACACCAATACCAGTTAGTACATACCCACTCACTGATTCATAAGTCTACACATACATCCACTCACTAACTGATAGTCACTCATACACGCAGTCACTCATCAATACAGCCACTGATATATGCACTCATACACCCATACACTCACACACCGCCACTCACCCATAGAGTTACTCCCACACCTAGTCAGTCACCCAAAGACTCAATCACAGTGCCATTTACTGACCAATACAGTGATACACACACCACCTCATGTATTCATACAGATACGCACACATACTTACTCTCTTATACAATCACTGACACAAGCACACTCATCCATACAGCCACTCTCACAATCACTCACTCTCACATATAGTCAGTTATATACTCCAGCACTCACATATACTGCCTTTGACATATGTAGTTACTCACACATATACCACTGAGACATCCATTCACTCACCAACACAGCCATACGCACACTCACTCACCCATACAGCCCCTCGCAGATGCACTCATGAACCCATACACCCAGTGAATCACCCACTCACACATCCATGCAGGAAGTTACACCCCCCACCCACCCACAGACACTTAGGCACCCATACAGGTACTCAGACAAACAATCAATAACCCATATAGACACTCATGTAGCTACTCACCAACCCATGCAGCCACTTACACACCAACTGACAGACTGATACAGACATTCAGACAGATTAGTCACTAACCCATGCATTCAGTAAGACACGTTTAATCACTCACTTATACAGTCAGTCACGCACGTACTAAATCATCCATTCAGACATTCATACACCCACTCATTCTTCAATACACCTTGGCGTATATATATATAAAACACACTTAAACTTTTCTGAGACACACAGTCACTGGATGATGTCATCAGTGATGTCATTTGAGATGTCATCAGTGATGTAACTGACCATGTCATGAGTGATGTAATATGGGACTTCATCAGCAGCAGTGCATTGCGGGGGCGCGAGTTATAGTTTGCTCAGCTAACTATAACGGCCGAATTTCTCTGGTTTTGTATGAGTGAAATGTCAGCCTAACTATAGCGTCCCTGAAACCTGTGGTTTTTTCAGTATATATTGCCGAAGCTGCCCTTAATGTCTCTGGCCTCTTGAAAGGCGGGTTTCCTCCAGCGCGCACGGGGCTGGCGCGCACAATATACCAGAAAGGTTCCTGCGATGCGAAGAACCGGAGGAGACACAGCGGGATTTTCAGGTAAGAATTTTATTCCAGCACGGCATGACGCGTTTCGGACGTAATGCCTTTCTCAAATGCCTGCTGCAACATGAGTCCTTACAGCCAGTCAACTTAAATGTAGTTCATATCGTTTTTCCATTGGTGGCAATCCAGGTGGGTTGAAATACCGTAACCAACCACTGTGTCTGCATCGGCAAACCACAGTACCCAGAATGCACCTACACTGCACCCCGGGTGAATGTCCAGTATTAACTCCACAAAATCTCTTCACGAGTCCTGGATGTAAAAAAACGTGCTGGGGCTGAATGGCGACCAAGTTGCTGATGGAATAAGGTTCCCATCTGGGTCCCGCCATACACCTCAACCACATGAGTCCATATGCAAGTTGCCCTGTAGTTACGGATTAAGTAATCCGATACCCTCCGTGAAGTCACGGGCTGCCGTCTACAGCAGAGCCTTGCTGATGGATGCGGTGGGCATTTGAGAAAGGCATTACGTCCGAAACGCGTGCATGTTGTTCACATCCACCAAAAAATAGTTCCTTTATGTTCAGTGATGAAGCTGGTTCAAAGTATACTTTTCATATTTTTTTTTTAAATGAATTGTAAATACTGGTTATTTACTTTGTCTGCACTTCGAGTGCCCAGTTAGATTGCGATTTATTTTCCATTTCCTGTTTATAGTTGATGTTATAAAGTGGTTAAACGGCATTGTAAAACTGTACCTGCCTGCAATATGAATGTTTAGTTAGATTGTATTTTAATCTTATCTTCGTCACAAACAACACTAACATGTCTGATTCAACCAAATTGTTTTGTAGTTAAAAAATTAGTAAAACAGCCACATCAGTGATTTTTTTAGTTCAACATTTCTATTGCAGGCCTATGGCGGCCACATTTCAGGTGGTGGGATATTTCCTTTTGGCTATTTCTATGATATAACTTGTAGTAGTAAAAATAATAAAACAACCATAGCACTGGCTATCCAAGGCACAAATGATTGGCTTTGCCAAAGCTTGTTGTTTGTTATTTTGTAATGTATTAGGATTTATATCGTGTTTATTACACCTGGCGAAGCATTGAACTGCTTTACGGTGAGTAGACCGCTAGTTAGGAGCCCAAAGTTGAAGGTAAATCCAGTGATTAGGTTTCAAAGAAGGGGAGATCGTGGTCTATGAAATGAGTTGGAGGCAATTTGCAGAAATACACTAAAGGAGATTATGTTGCACTCGGAGATGAGGCATGCAGAGCATGGATGTAAGGAGAGAGTTATTAAAAAAAGAAGAGGGAATAAATGAAAATTTTAAGTCAAGGCCAAACTTTCATGCAGGGTTTTAAAATATAGTTGGAGGAGGCTTTTAGGTAAGCTTGTACACTGCAGAAAGAAAACGTTCTTTGGATTTGTCTTCATGCTAGATGATGCATTTTAATAGGCACAAAACTCAGGTGAATAGACTGCTGCCAGTATTGATTTCTTTTGGAATAGTAATGTCGCCTGCAGGGTGTTCAGCCATATGACCTAGGCCTGAACGTCAAACTGTGTGTATGTGGTATCCTGACTTCTAGTTTAGCCTGGCAACATTCTAATGTAGTGTGTGCAGAGGCCTAGGTCTGTGCCTGACAGTGTGAGGTCCTGGACCAATCCTGTGATTTTGAGGGGTGCACCAAGAGTACCCTGAGTGGTCATAGGACTACTGTCCCAGTCACAGAGGCATTTCCGGTCCGAGCTGTTCAGCAAGAGAATGTCAGTAGGAACAGTCATTTTGTTTCCGGCAATAGCCTTCCATATGTTTTTTAGGTCGAGCCTGGGCAGCGCATGCGCTGCCCTGCGAGGCATGTTATATTTGGGTAGGGGCATAGCAGCTCCTCCCACTCTCCCCACCCCCATATTTTTCATTGGCTTATGTCATTGTCCACGGTCAACTGTTCATTGGTCAATAGGCTTAGTTCTCCCTCCTTAGTACCACCTTGTCTCTTCTTGTAACCTACCATGGTGACACCCCCTGTTACGTGTGCTGTTACTCGGTAGGCTTTAATTACAGCCTCCAAGCACTATTTTCTCAAACAGCTTTGTCCTGCCTGCTAATGCAGGCAGGACATGCTCTCTCCTAATGCTTTTTAAAAAGTTTTATAGCACGAACACATTTGCAGTGCAAAACGTCTCACATTTGCGAGAGCTTAAGCTATTGGCATTGTAAATGACAATGCCTTTTATTTATCTGTTTTAAAAACAACACCTAAATAAAAGGCATTGTCATTTACAATGCCAATAGCTCAAACTCTCGTAAATGCAAGACCTATTTGCATTGCAAATGCTTGTTTACATGTGCTAATGCCAAGAGGTTCGGCTACAGAGGCTTCTTCCAAACAGTAGAACACGCATGAAACTGATGTGTGAAACCAGAGACCAAGTACTGAGGAGGTATAATCTGTTTAGGAAAGGCCGGCAGGGATACATCACAAACCAGACACCCTTTGACAGGACGAACACCAAAGAAAGGACCTGTTAATGCCCACAAGTGATTGTTTTTCTTTCTTTCCTCATACAAAATGCAGGGCTTGAAATCCCTTCATATATGCTTTGATTGAAGGAAGTTGCCAGAACTCTGTGGACACTGTCAGCAGCAGATCTATTGTCACACGCCCGTTGTGCGCGACATGGTCATGTCGGGCATGTAAAGAAACAACGAGAAAGACCTGTAGCATAATTTTTGTAGTTTACTAATTTTAAAGGTGTTGGCCTTCACAAATGAATAATGCATTACAAACTGTCAAGGGATGTGTTACAAAGCACTAAATATAGTACAACTGACCTGCACTGTGAACTCAGGGCGAGGTTACTGTACATTTCTGTCATTGGAGCTTAGCTGCAGGCATTGTAGGCAACATGTAAATAAGCTTACAGAAAGGGGTGGGAGCACACTGCTTCACTTCCCAGCACAGTTCACCCCTTAGCATTATGGTAAATGCAGTTCATGGTACATGCTTACTTGAATATTCACTGGAGTATTTCACCAAAGTTGGTGCAGGTTAGTGCTGTAAATCTCTAGACACGTGTTTCTGGATATAATCCGTCATCAGTAAAGATACAAATGAATTTAATCTGGGGTTGCTGAGCAAGCTGCCACAATCCTTTCAGGTCTAAGTACCTCTCACAGGCGCACAGGTGCATCGCCACAAGCTCGTCAGCTCAATGGCTCAAGGGAGCCTTTTCAAACAGAAAGGGGTGGGAGCACACTGCTTCACTTCCCAGCACAGTTCGCCCCTTAGCATTATGGTAAATGCAGTTCATGGTACATGCTTACTTGAATATTCACTGGAGTATTTCACCAAAGTTGGTGCAGGTTAGTGCTGTAAATCTCTAGACACGTGTTTCTGGATATCATCCGTCATCAGTAGAGAAAAAAACAAATTTAATCTGGGGTTGCTGAGCATGCTGCCACAATCCTTTCAGGTCTCAGTACCTCTCACAGGCGCACAGGTGCATCGCCACAAGCTTGTCAGCTCAATGGCTCAAGGGAGCCTTTTCAAACAGAAAGGGGTGGGAGCACACTGCTTCACTTCCCAGCACAGTTCGCCCCTTAGCATTATGGTAAATGCAGTTCATGGTACATGCTTACTTGAATATTCACTGGAGTATTTCACCAAAGTTGGTGCAGGTTAGTGATGTAAATCTCTAGACACGTGTTTCTGGATATCATCCGTCATCAGTAGAGAAAAAACAAATTTAATCTGGGGTTTCTGAGCATGCTGCCACAATCCTTTCAGGTCTCAGTACCTCTCACAGGCGCACAGGTGCATCGCCACAAGCTTGTCAGCTCAATGGCTCAAGGGAGCCTTTTCAAACAGAAAGGGGTGGGAGCACACTGCTTCACTTCCTAGCACAGTTCGCACCTTAGCATTACGGTAAATGAAGTTCATGGTACGTGCTTACTTGAATATTTACTGGAGTATTTCACCAAAGTTGGTGCAGGTTAGTGCTGTAAATCTCCAGACACATGTTTCTGGATATCATCCGTCATCTGTAGAGATAAAAACGAATTTAATCTGGGGTTGCTGAGCAAGCTGCCACAATCCTTTCAGGTCTCAGTACCTCTCACAGGCGCACAGGTGCATCGCCACAAGCTCGTCAGCTCAATGGCTCAAGGGAGCCTTTTCAAACAGAAAGGGGTGGGAGCAAACTGCTTCACTACCAAGCACAGTTCGCCCCTTAGCATTATGGTAAATGCAATTCATGGTACATGCTTACTTGAATATTCACTGGAGTATTTCACCAAAGTTGGTGCAGGTTAGTGCTGTAAATCTCTAGACACGTGTTTCTGGATATCATCCATCATCAGTAGAGATAAAAACTGCTGCTGACTGCTCTCTTTCACAGGAACGCCCCCTGAAGCACTGCAGCACCCCACAAATCACAGAATGTGAAGCCCTCCCCAAGCTCCGGCGGTGTCTGCTCACAGCGCCCCTTCCTCGAGCACGAGGCATGTACCGCACACACAAGACTTCCACTCTAACTGGCTCATCAGGAAGTTTGGTAATAAAACACCTCCTTGTTCACGTATGACCCCCGTCGCTCTATTGTATTCTTCAAGATGTACTTTGCGAACGTTAAATTGCGATTTTTATGTAAAATGATTTAAGTCAGAAAAGATTATGAGCAGCGCTTAATAGTCAAACCGTGTTGGAGAACAGGGTTTGAAGCATGTTGACAAGTGTGAAGGAATTCGCACTAGTGATGATAAATACAAGTGTCACCCACAGAATGAATGGCGCACTTTAAAATACAGCGGGGATTAAGCTATCTCAAATCCGTACTGCACTCTGTGTTTTACATGTATGAATTACAATTAATAAAAATATTTGCAATGCAATAGGTCTCGCATTTAAATGCGAGACCTATGGCAGTGGAAATGAGCCACCGCCATTGTCCCGGCTCTTTACTGCAGGCACAACGTGCTTTGCTTACATTCAGCGCGCCATGCGCGCTGAATATAAGCAAAGCACGTCATGTCTGCAGTAAGAGAAACTCAATAAAGAAAATAGTGCTTAAAGACTAAATAAAGCATCCCGAGTAACAACCGAAGTAAAAGGGCCGGTCGCCATGGGAGATAACAAATGAAGACAAGGAGGGACTAAGGAGGACTAAGAAGCCTATTAACGAATCAGAAGTCAGAATTTACGAAGGACAATGACACAAGCCAATGACAAATATGGGCGGAGAGTGAGCGGGGCTTCTATTCCATACTCCACTACAACAAGTCTCGCAGAGCAGCGCATGCGCGCTGACTGTAGGCTCGACCTAAAAACAACAGCAGTAAGTAAGTAATTCTTTATTGTATAATTACCTAAAATCATTTACAAATACAATACATATTACATCATAAATAAGTGCATTTGATTGGTTAAAAGGTCTAAAAAGTTATAAGAACATCTAAAAAGGAAAAAGAAATGCAGCAGAAAAAAAAGAAGAGACTGAAAGGCATGGGAGCGTAGACGTGCAATGCAATGTCATGCAGGCATAAGTGTGATTATTTTGTGCCCAAGCGGACGGATGGAATGGAACATATGTGAGCCGTGAGTGAACAATGAAAGGACGTAAAAAGAAGACTGTGCGACGTCACCGAATAGGACTGAGAGGCGTGAGTGCGTGAGCATGCGGAAGAGTGTCATATAAGCATGCATGTGTTTTTTATATGCATAGGCATGTGGGATAAGTTGAGGGACAGTGCACCTCCCAAAGTAATCTATACAGTGTTAAATAATGAATAATAGTACGAATGGGCGAAGTACAGAGTCGTTATGCCAAGGTTGCTGCCACAGTTGGTAATCTGTGGCTCGTGTATTATTTTGCTGTCATCAACAACAGCAGTGCAGCCTCACACATTTGAAAGCAGTCAAGGAGCAGAAGGCGAAGTTGTTCATGGCCAGTGTCGGCTGGCATCTAGCGCAATCAGGCAGTGGCCAATGGGCTGGTCTGGCAGAGCAATGGGAGGGCTGCGTTTTTAGCAGATTGTGGGACTATTTCATGGCCATGTGGGCCTTTATTTTACTGTAGAGTTCCCTGATATTACCACAAGCATTGCCTGCAGCAAACACAAATGCATGCAGTCTCCCATACCTTGCACAATACCTATACAGGGTGTTTTTTCAAGTTCAAAACTGGACTGATTTACAAATGTGGGCCATTTTTAAGCTATCTGATTCGCTAACGGAGGACCACTTTGACCCAATCAGACCCTGTTCATGGCGCACATGTGCGATCATCGTGGGTCTGGCGCCGATCACGGTCAAGGTCTAGGTGTCACTCCCATCCATCGCCCTCTTCCGAGTCATTAAAAAGACAAAAGAAGAAGCATAAGAATATGCCCAGGTGGGATGAATCCAATCCTAGATTCCATTTCACACCAGAGGTAGGATGCCTCTGCGCTCACCATCGCTAGAGCTGGTAGATATCCGTCCGGCGGAAAAAACAGTGCTGGTTCTGGTGCGGGGGGCAAGGCTGGGCATCCTTTCGGTATATTTAAAGAGTTCCCGGCACCCATTGTAGTTCCTGCATTCACCGAATGATGCTGCTGTTCTGTAAAGGATAGGTTCCCTCTGGCGCACCTATGGGCCCCATGGATTTGACATGGCCCCGTCTGGGACTCTGACTGTGGTTACTTCCCCAGCACCAGTCCACTCCAGATGACCACCTCAAGACATGCCTCTGGCCCTTCTTAACACTGCTCTAGGGCAAATACCTTTCTCAGTGGCCCTTTCACTGACGCCAAAACAGATATCAGACCTGCTAGACAGAGGGTTGGCATATACAAAAAAAGTGAAAAATACAAAAAAGTGATTGATGGAATGCTAAATTAATCTTAGCCACTGGTAATTACTCAGGCCGCATCCCAGTCCATCATTATTGCACAGCATGCTACCTCAGCTTGAACCCAGCCATATCCCCCACCTCCAGCCATATTCCCCACCTCCAGTGGGGACAGCCCAGCCCTAACTACCAGGCCAGGACCTCCGTGAACAGAAACACTAGCAACCCAAGATCGGTTTCGCCTTTATTATGGCTCCTCAGTGGGGTATAACTAGGTTCCTGTGGCACAGTGTGCACGGGACCCATCTCAGGGCACACTTTTCCCACTTCGGACATCACACTGATGTATGGAAAAAAGCGATGGGAGGAATGGTGGAATTATTCTCAATGACTGGTAATTACTTGGGGCCGCATCCCAGTCCATCGTTATTTTGGACACTAAGCCACCAGTGGCTCAAATTGATTTAAGCATTCCATCCTTTACTTTTTTGTATACTTCAAATACAGGCTTGGAACCAGACCCTTAGCCAGGAAAGAATATTGGAAGAGGCAAGATGACATCTTCGGTTCAGATTTCACCAACTTTGAAATGCAGCATTTTATGCCACATGAAGAGGGAAAGAGCAGTAAGGCTGGCCAATTTGCCCCTCCTGAAAAATCGCCTACAACATATTATTTGGCCCTTCAAAATGCTAGTGTCATCAAGACCTCTTTGGAGGTTAGGATGGAATGTCCCTATGGACCCCCACCTCCCAAAGTGGCTTATTTTACATCAGTCATCAGGAAGGCTGGAGAAACGCTGGAGCTACCAATTCTGATGGAGGAAGCCAAATCAAATCTCCTCACAGAGATTCTCCTTTCAGAGCCCACATCCTTGGATTCTTTCCCCCCATTCAACAAGGTGCTTCTGGAGCCTATTAGGTAGCCTGGGCCAAACCAACTTCAACACCATGAGTAAACAGGCTGATTATACGCTGCTGTAGACTAGTACCCGAAGTAACGCAGAGTCTATGCACTCATCCATCTACAGACAGACTGATGGCGCGGGTGCCTTGTTGTTCAAAGTAGAGCAAGGGGGCTTTCCCCATGGCTACTCCCAGCAGGAAATCCAAGAAACTGGAGGTGATGGGAATGAAGGTCTTTTCTTCAGGAAGTTTAGTGCTAGGATCGATGAACACTACATGCTTGCTAGACAGATACATCCATGAATCATGGGAAATGGCTTACATGGGGGTCCTGAGCCTCCAATGCCACTTAAAAGATTACTTTGAGGAGATGGTCAAATACGGATATAATGCAGCATAGCAAGTCCTCAGAGTCGGCCTGGATATTGCGGATTTGGTGGCCAGAGTCATGGACTGTTCTCTGAGTCTTAAGGGCACGCTATTTTCAAAAGGCTTCTAAGAGAATGTCCAAGCCAGCTTCATGCACATTCCTTTTGGTGAATCTCCCCTCTTTGGGGACAATCCTGACTAGGCCTTTGAAAAGTTTAAGACCGGCCTGGCTATGGCTTGTTCTTTGGGTTTATGGTCTCTGATTCAAGTCTACAAAAGACATTATCGCGTGCTTCGAGGTTATTGTAAAGGTTTGTATTTTCGCCAGCACCAACCCTTCAAGCCAGAGTAGCAACTGAACAATTTTCTTCTGAATTTATCATGGTAAGTCCAAGGGCAGAAATGCCCAGCAGCCCTTCTCCTCTTTCTTTCAAGCACCATCCCTTAAAGGAAATCAAACGAACTGTGGAGGGAAGAGTGCTGTTCACACAATAGGCCTGGAATGACATCACAACAGACGTGTAAATGTTACAAATTGAAGAAATGGCCGATCTGCATCCGATACTGGTACTTAGAGTCTTGAATTCAAGATGATGTCCTATCGCAGGTACTGCTGGCGTTGGAACTAGAAGAATGGACGGGACCCTCGAGTTACAGGACATGAATTTGCATATAGTGATCCTGCAGTTGCACAGGAGGCTCCCTGCTGTTTGTGAGAGCTTCCATCCATCGATAACCGGGGTCTTCACCAAGGTGACGGCTGTAGTTGCAGCACATCTGCACATGACGGAGATCTCAGTATTCGCGTACCTGGATGATTGGCTGCTCAAGCAGGCTCACCAAAGCTGACATCGGCACTTCTGAACAACACATCCTGAAGCGCCTCCTAGAGGTTCGGGTGGTACTGGACACAATGTCTCTCAGAAACATCTCAGAGGATGTGGAACATTCGGGACATGATTCCAGTGTTTCAGGAGGAGGCTCTCATTCCAGTCATGAAGGTCCTCCATCTGCTAGCTTCATGCATACTGCTGGTCATACACACACGCTGGCATTTGGGGGCTCTCAACTGGTGCCTTTGTCGACAATGGCTCCCACATGGGGGTTTAGGGGTGCGATCCAACGGATACTACCCAGATCACCCAGGACAAAGCAACAGATCTCCAGTGGTGGTCATTAACGTAAAGCCCGTCATTCAGGAAGTCCTTTGCCCACTCCCAGCAGTGGCTTCAGACTTAAAGGATGTCTCCACTTTAGGGTGTAGTGTCCAACTGAAGGTGCTCGAGACTAAATGCCTCTGATCTCTAGAACAGCAAGCGCTTCATTTCAACTTGCTGGACCTGCAGGCGATTTGGGTGGCCCTCGAAGGCCTTCCTGTCCCCTCTTCGCTATTTATATGTACAGATCTTGACAGACAACACAACCGTGATGTGGTACCTGAACAAGCAGGGAGGCATAGGTTCTCATGTTCACTGATAAAAAGTACTGGAACTGTTGGTCTAGGCTCAAATACAAGGGTTCTGGCTGGTTGCCAATGACTGGCAGCCAGGAGGGGCCCGTGCAGGTAAGAGCGGTCGGGGATGGGGGGGGAGAGGGGGACTTGACAAACGATGACAAGGGAAAATTAATTATTTCTTTAATTTCCCCTCGTCGTCTGCCAAGTCCCCCCGCACCCCGCCCCACCGCTTTTACCTGCACGGGCTGCTCCTGTTGGCAGCCACTCTGAATACAAGAGCCAACAGCCTGAATCAGTGTTTTCTTGCCGACCACAAATAGCGTTACAATCTGGAGGTGGTTCAAGCATCTTGCCTTATGAAAAATGAATGACTCAATCAGTAGGTTTGTAGAGCGCTTCTTGTCACCCATGAGGTTATCCAGGCGCTGCTCAGGTAGATATGTTTGCCACTCACGAGAATGTGCATTGCCTGCTACTCTCACCAGTTTCCAATGCTGGAGCCTTGGGAGATAGGTTTGAGTTAGCTTTGAATTTTCTGCTTCACTACCTATTTTCCCCTGATATCCATTTAGTGTTGAACAAACTGCGTCAAGACCAGACACAAGTTGTTCTGGTTTCCTGCATTGGTTGCAAAGGATGAGGTAGACTCTCTGTGTGACTCCCATTCAGAGCGGAAGTCCTCTTGCAGTGGAAGGGGATAGTTAGTAATCGCAAACTCCAGAGCCGCCACCTTCATACCTTGAAGATCCAGCAGTGTCAGTTGAGCTAATTTTGTCTGCCGCCATTCTGTAGACAATGTAGCCCTCCACAAAATCAGTTTATGCTGGAAGATAGTACTGTTTCTTTAATGCTGTGTGAGATAGCATGTTCCCCCTTCAAGGCTCAGTTCTTACATGTGTTGCACTTTTCACTTTCCGTAGCTCAGCAGGTTTGTGTAGTGGATACAGTGGAAGGCTATGTTGAACATTCTTTCTTCATGTCCACGGTAGTTCTGAGATATTTGAAGGGTTGTTGTACATCCTCCTTTTCCTTTCAAGATGCCTCAGGAGAACCCTTCTTTGCTCTTCATGGAACTTCCATTTCAACCTATGCATAGCTGTCAGTTCCATATTTTGACATTCAAAACCGTATTTATGGTGGCCATCACAACTGCTCAGTGCCTCACTGAATTGCAAACGCTGTGCATCTGACACCCGTTACTTGTTTCTACACTGACAGGGTGGTCATGAGAACTAACGCAACTTTCCTGACAAAGGAGGATACCCCATTCCACAAGTTGGAGTCTATTGTTTTCGAATGAGAGGCTTGATAGACTGGACCTTTGTAGGGGTGTCAGCTACTATATCTATAGGAATGATGACTAACTCTTTGTCAGATATGTGGGCAACAAGAAGGAGCCACCAGAAGGGATAGGAGCTCACTCCTCTAGGCATATTCTGCAACGTTGGCCAGGTGGGGTGCCCATTGTGGAAATATGCGGTGCAGCGACATGAGGTTTGCTTCGCACATTTGGCAAGCATTATTTTTTAGATTTGGAATTGAGAATGGATGGCCATTTCGCTTGTTTCGTAACGTAAAAATTCTGGTAAGACCATTCATTCAGAACCACCACCTGTGAGTTGTATTGTTGTGCCAATTACTTAAAAGGTGAGGATACTGCAGGTAGAAGCACCCATCAGAAGAAAAAGTTTCTTGTGTCCAGTAACAATCTTTCTTTTACAATTGATGCACTGCATGTTCACTGCTTAATTAAAGCTGGTTTTGTCTCTGTCTTTAAGGGCTTGGAAATAATGGATAAGGAATTGAATTCAGGGTGGCACTTTATGACTCCAGTGATGTTATGTTTGGACAGTATGCAATGCTGGGATGACCATAAACGGACACAGGAGAGCTATTGCAAAAAAGTTCTGGATCCTGTGTGGTACCCGGGGATATTCAAAAGCAGAGGAATCTGCAGGCAGATAGAGTATGCCTCAGAAAGATAGCTACTGAAGGTAAGTAGCTTTTTTGTGGATAAATGTTACAGGATAGTGAACACTTTACTGGAATGGAAGTAAAGCTAGCTTGACTATGGGTGAATGTCACATGGTACTCAATTCTTCAAGCGAGTGCCAAAAACTCTTAGTTTACTGTGTACATATTACCTGGTATACAGCTGTTCATTGAAAGCGAAATCCACATGGTATGTGCCTCTTCAATGGAGATTTAACAACATCTTCGGTCCATGTTACATCAAACCCAACACTTCCCTATATGTGCAGTTTCTCATGGGTAAAAGGTACCGATATAAATGATTTCGGAAGGTAATGAAAACAAATTTCACTCTGGGCGAATATAACGAGTTGTATTTGTATTGTATATTTTATTAGTTTGATATCATGCCAATTAGGCAATACAAACCACACAACTCTTAACATATTAATTTTATACCTCCAATTAATGGACTGTAGGACAATACGCGAGATGAAAAAGAGTAAACACATAAAGCTTAAAAAGACAATTACAGTGCAGACCCCCAACCCCAATACAGGACCCGAAGCTGCTTGAACAAACACAAGCCAGGTCCCAGAAATACCCCCGGGCATGCACTATAGAGATGAAATGTGCAAAGTTGCAAAAAAGTTCACATTCATAAATTTTAAGAGGTGAAGGCCCAATAAAATTCATACAGGACCACTGTTCAACGTATTCGTACAAAGAACAGATAACATTTTTTTTAAATTAACATCCCATTATTTAAAAAAATGTGTACATACAATAGTTCCAGACTTAGAAAACCTGAGCTACGACTAAGAGGATCAATTACATAGCTAACACAAATCCCTAACTAAAAGTAGTCATGGTAGTGAACAGTTCGGCTACAACAGACAAGAAGTGTGTTAAGGCACAACATACCAACATGTTATTACACTGCAGAATTATCCTCATCAAATCATTGATGCAACGACCCTGCAACTTTCTCAAGACTGGCAGTAACAGGCTACTTCTTATTTTAGCAAAGTGAGCATGAAGACAAATATGTGTGAAAGTGACAGAGCATCAAGCTTGAAAAAAGGGTATATATCCTTATCCAACCCCACCTGACTAATCCCTTTCCACCTAATGAAAGAAGGGACCTGGCCCAGTCTGGCCGTCAGGGCCC
This sequence comes from Calotriton arnoldi, assembly GCA_963921515.1. NCBI lineage: Eukaryota > Metazoa > Chordata > Amphibia > Caudata > Salamandridae > Calotriton > Calotriton arnoldi. The sequence continues at coordinate 2,222,837 of CAWUFW010001702.1, read as the reverse complement.
ACAGCCCACAAATCTAATTATCACATCCTGAAGTAGGACTGGATTAAACCACTATAATCTGCCTTCAATGAATGCTGCAGGTTAATACTCTTACAAACATCAGCAAGATCAATGTTCCACGAGCACTCTTTTACCAAACGTTTTATAGCTTCTTTCTGTTGAAACGTTGACAGGTTTAAGGGGACATACCAGGCTGGGAGATTCATGGAAGACTGAAATATCCTGTAGCTTGTTTACCCATTGACCTATATTCTTCCTTTGTAAGTGGATTTTCATAAAATACCCCAAGGAGCCTTCTACGGATTTTAAGAGACCAGCCCAATAATTGAGCAACCTCTGTTTATATTTAAGACTGAACTGTGCTCAACACACCGTATAGGCCCCAGATAGGAAGCAAGCACACACAAGTGAAATAGTAGGGAACCATGTAGCACGCGTCCATGAACATTGCACATTCCAAGGAAAGACATTTACAGTTCGACCTATCTATGTTTTACGATGTCTGCCATTTTTATTCATTTCTCCTAAAGCTGCAAGAACTGTATCTGCATATCTATATATTGTGCATTCATGCATGTTGTTAATAAAAATTACAAATAAAGTTTAAAAAAAAGATGTCAGTAAGTGTTACAACTAAAACAAGCGTCAGGGGTAAAAGGGACATGAACGCTGACACAAAGCAAAACATCTCCATAATAGCAGATTTACCAGTAGAGATTACTGGAGAACAGAAGTTAGACATTATTTCATAAGCTCACACGATGGTGGAGTTTATGAGAGAATTCATAGGGCATCACAGAAGCAGAATTTCGGATGGAGAAGGTTAGAACTACATGTCCCATGAACCATTGTATTGGTCAGTTGCTCTATAACCTTTTGTAATTAATGACTCACAAATAACTCGGAAGAGCTATAAAAAGAGCTTCCGGTTGAGGAAAAAAAGGCAGATTATTCCGTCTCTGGATACTTCTGCTGTTTTCCTGACAATCCTCGTACTTGTGAGGTGGTAAGGGTGCTTGCACCGATTCCTGATCATACATTCTAAAAGTCTAAGTCTGTGCTTTCTCCATGATATTAGAGTAAATATTTATCTACAGAGTGCTTTCAATAAAAGTGCTGATTTTCAGAAAAGCTGTATTTAATTGTATTCAGTTCGACACAGTGTTTTCTTTTACATTTCCAAGTTCCTCCATTTGAAATCAGATAAAGCTATAATTGGTGTGAAGGTCACCATAAGAAGCCATAAATCTTGGAGGAGTTAATTATTTGCTGCCTTGCTTAAACTGTGAGGGCAACGAGTTACTGCTTCATTAAATCAAGAGTTGAACACTTTGTTTTCTACAAACTCGATCTTGAAATAAAATTCCTTTATTTATATTTCTGGATCAAGAGGTGATATTATTGGAACAATAATGGAGAAATAACTATTTCTTATGTTCATTCATGTATGATGAAATATACATAGATTGTTTACCATTAGTAATTTATTTTTTTGGAAGAGCTCTGCTTGGAAAAAGTGTTTACTTGGAAGATTTTCACATTTGGTTTCCTTTGTTTTCTTGTTTTACAAAAATTAACAGGGGGTCAAGTGGAGTCCAGAAAGTTTGGTTCTTCCCCTGTGAGGCACAGTTTCTATTTGCTTGTGGTGGGTATACATTTCCTCATATAGAGGTACTATGTGTTTGAGTGTGAATAGTATAAATACATGACATCTACTTCATATTTTTTTAGTTAGATCATGAGACAAGCATAAGGACACACATACTACTTTTATGGTTTAAATCTGTTATTGGCAGTTTCAGAAATAACAAACAGGTACAGCAGCAGGTTTTAGTCTTCAAGGGCATACAACCACTGAAGGCCGAAACAAAATATAATTCTGTGCTGAGGTTGGAATTAATACAGAAAGCAAGAAGAAAAAGAAAAGGGAAAAAACCCACAAAACTCTGCCCTCCAACTCCCCCTTCCCTACTCACCCTCATGCGATACCAAAACCATTGTGTGGATGTGAAGTTGTTCATTGCTCCGTATGCTTCTCCGGCTGTGGGGCCTCTAGAAGACGCAGGAGTGTGAGATATTTGGGATATGTCAACTCGTGGAATTCCTGCAAAAGTAGTGACACAAATGGGCCCCACAACTCCAGAAATCCAGACCCCTTCCCTGCCAAGTGACATTGAAATCTTCTCCATTCCCAGAATATGCCATATCTTGTGCAACCAATTTGTATGCGTGGGGATTAGCGCGGTGCCCCAGTGGGCTAAAATGGCCTGGGCGACCGCCTCCAACACCATCCCTATTTGCTGGCCTCGGGTAGATCTTAAGGGATATGTTAATGGGTTCGGGAGACCCAGCAGCACATAGGTTGGGAATCGTGAGAGCTGTGTATCAAGATGTTTGTCTATGTCGTCTATGACCTGTGTCCAGTATTGCTGGATCCACGGGCAATCCCATAGTATATGTGTCAATGAGCCTCGGCCTCTGCATCCCCGCCAGCAGCTGTCGCTTTGCGTGGGTTTAATTTTGTGTATCCTGACCGGAGTGTAATACCAGTGTGTCGTGATTTTGGTCAGCGTCTCTGTGAGGGCCGTACTATGTGCAGTGTGGCGGCCCTGTGGGCTATGCCCTCCCAATCTTTAGCGCTCAGGGACCGCCCTAATTCCTCCTCCCACCTTGCACGCCCAGCATGGAATGTATGAACCTGTGTTAGGAGTAAGATAGCATATAGCTCTGAGATCAAGCCCTTATCCGACGAATTGGCCAAGAGCCACCTCTCGTACTGGGTTAAGTGGCGTTGCGCGTTAGCGCAGTTTGAAGGGTGTGTGATCCAATTACTTAATTGTAAATAATGAAATCGTTCCGATTCCGGGAGCCCAAAGTCTTCGCGCATTTGAGGGAAAGAGTAAGCCCTCTGAATCAAAGAAGTGGTGCATGGAGCGACATGCCGATGCTTTCCAGGTTGCGAAACCTGTCATCATGGTACCCAGGGTAAAATCCGGGTTCTCGAAGAGGGGTGTCAACGGGGATGGATAAGTAGTCAGTCCCATTTTAGTGCTAGTGCAGTCCCCAGCCGTCATAGTTGTCCGGGTTATCGGGGACAGATACAGGCCCCGGGGTCTATGTGCTTTGGGAAGAAACAGAATCTTCCAGAGGGCCGTGCCTGCGATTGCTCTATCCTGAAAGAGGCAGTGCTTCTCAGACTCTGGGCGGCTCCATTCCACTAAATATCGTAGTTGCGCCGCTTTGAAATAGAGATGTAGGTCTGGGATGCCCAGGCCTCCGGCTTCGGGGGGGGGGGAGAACTCAGGGAACGCTTCATGCGTGGCTTCCGTCCCTGCCAGATGAACTGTGATAATTCTGGCTGAAGTTTGGTGATCCTGGCCCGTGGAGGGGAGAGGGGCAGGGTCTGAAAGAGGTACAGTATCTTAGGAAGGGCCGTCATCTTACAAGCCGATATGCGTCCCAACCAAGAAATTTGGAGGTGTTTCCACCTTCCTGGATCGTGCCGTATGTGTTGGAAAAGCACCTTTTAGTTACTATCTACTGTCGCTTGGACCGTAGAGGCTAGATTGATCCCCAAGTATGGAATTGTCTCTGAGGCCCATAGGATAGGGAACTGGGTCACAAGTAGATCTACTGTGCCTTGGGGTACGGAGAGATTTAGTGCTTGAGACTTATTTATGTTTATTTGGAACCCCGATACCGCCCGAAAGCCCTCAGTTCCCCCCATAAAGGGCGGTAGGGAAGTGATCGGGTTCACCAGAGATGCCAGGATATCATCGGCATATAGACTGATGGAGTGACTGTCACCACCGAATGGTACTCCAGTGATATCTGGATGGTCTCGGATTCTCTGGGCCATAGGATCCATGTGAAGAGCAAATAACGGGGATAGTGGGCAGCCCTGTCGGGTGCCTCTATGTATTGGAAAGGGAGTAGAAGTGTAGCCATTGAGCTGGACTGTCGCAGTAGGGGCTTGGTAACAATTTAGAATGCGGGTTCTACATCTGTCCCCGAACCCGAAGTGTTTTAGAACTTGTTCGAGGTATGGCCAGTGTACCCGGCCAAAGGCCTTCTCAGCATTGACCGCTAAGGGCATATATTCCTCTTGAACCCTACCTGACTTTTACACATACTACTTTTGAAACAGCCTCTTCCTCATCTTGGAATTACAAGAGCAGAAATATTCTTTTGTTTTGTTACAGGTAAAGCTTAAGGCATAGGGAACATATTTATTATGTTAAACAATGTGTGGAGTAATTAATGTATGTTGTGCTTATTCCAGGTCTCCTTCCCAGCTTTTCCCTTCCCTTTCCTTCCCTCACTTGATCACCTTAAACTTCTGTGCTATAATAACAGAAGGCATTGAGGCTATCGAGAGGTGGACCCTATTGTGCATCGAACCGATCCTGAGGGCATTGATCGTCATTGTTACAGTAAGGCCCAAATCAAAGGCACTGTTCACTGAAACTGTGGGCAGCCCCAACCATTTTGTCCAGATGGCTGTTTCAGTCATTTGCAGGCGCTTAATATTTTTTCTAACAAAACTTTGCAACCATAGAGTACCAGATTTACGATTTTCGCATTATATGCCTCTCCCAGGACTTCTACAGACTTATGGCCCAAAACTAAATCAAGTCTTTGCAGCACACAAGCAGAAAACTTGGCTTGCGATTCCTGAACGGTGACATGACATTTAAAGTTTTGATTATGACTAAATAACCACCCTAAGTATCTGTATTCATTTACCACCGCCACTTGAACACCTCTCAGCCACCACTTAAACTTTAAAGGATGCCTCATTCCTTTTGAAAAATCCATGACCCTAATTTTGGCTGTATTGATCTTCAGGTAATTTCCCTTACAGTAATGTGAGAAAGCATCAATTGCCTCTGCAGATGGACTGGCGTCAGATCTAATAACACTAAGTCATCCGCATAAAACAGAGCAGATAATGTCTCCATCCCCAACTTAGGAGGGAAAGAACGGACCTGATTTAGGACTACCATTGCTATATAAATTGAAAACAAGAGCGGTGCCAGGATACACCATTGCCTCAACCCATTGGGGGTACTGATCTTTTTGGGCTAGGCCCCATTACCCACAAGGTCCATTCTAGTCTATGAGTCTTCATGCAATGGAACTAACAGCTTCAAAAAATCTGAGGGGCAGTTCCATCTGGCCATCTTTTCCTAATTATGGTGTTAAAAGCGATTGACAAGTCGATGTAAGACACATAAAGGGGCTGGTTCCATTTGAGAGTGTATTTTTCAGTCAACAGGTTTAATATCAAACGGCCACCCATAGTTTCCTTTCCAGAAGCCCATTTAGGTCAAAGGTATAATTCTGGCAACACTCAACCAATCTTCTAGTAGGCCCAGCAAATGCCTCACATAGATTTTACTCGGGATGTCCAACAGGGTGATCATACGATAGCTAGAAGGCAAAGCCTTAGCCCCCTTTTGAAAACAATGGCACCCTAATGCTACCTTTCCAGGATTCCGGCATATCCTGCCCCCCAATTATTGCTCCAAACAATGGTGCCAGGGTCTGTGCCCACAAGTGGGGTTGAGTTTAATAATGTTTGAGGAAATACGATCTGGCCCCTGCGTCTTAGACCTTTTCTAACCTTTAATCACTGCTACAATGCAACTAACTGAGGGCAGCCGAATGCTCTCTGCCTCCTCCATAACAGGCAAACTCATCGGCGGAGGTCCAGAGGTTCCCCAGCCATCATCTTTGCCTTGTACAGTTCTGAAATGTAACTAATGCAGGTTTCTTCGGAAATTGATGCTTCTGCAATTTTTGTTGCTAACTCAAGTATACTATTAGTTATACACCAGAAACCCTTTAGGTTGCCAGTGCGAAGGGAGATAACTGTCTTTGTCCAAAGGCTCTCTTTTTCCCTCCACCTAATTTGCCATACGTCTTTCCTGAAGACATTCCTATGTTGTCTTGCAATGCTCTCCCTTGGTACCCCACCTGCGTTGTACGTCTCTTTTATTTTCTTATTGAGCGCTGCTTTACTCTGTGACTTAACCCAACATCAGAGTCCTTTCTGACCCAACCCCTATCCATCCCTACTGACGCCATATCCCTTATAGCGGCAATTAACTTTTTCAAAATTCTAAACTCTGTGAGGTGAGGGTGGGTTGGATTGCCCATTTAGCAAGCCCATCATGTCATTTATGATGTGACGTTTTAGTTTGCCGGACCATACAACTCTATGCTCATTTTTACACTATGAAAGCTGACTACTGGGCTACGTGTCTCTTTGCTGAACAGACCTGGACAGGAAAAGTACAAGAGGCTTATGGTCACTACCAGGAAGATCACCTACAACAAATTCCTTCACTAACCCAAAGTTCTCTGAGGAGATAATTCCATAATCAATCAAGGAAGCTGCTCTCACGCTATTAAACGGATGATCATCCGAACACATGTTTAAGCTATCAGTAGGATCCTTAATTGCCTACCGGACCCCTCCCCCCTCTAACTCCGCATGACCTAGCAGGGAATGTTCAATGCAATTTCTTTCTCCCTTTGGAGATCCTCCATCAGCTGATTAGGAGGATTGTTTACATTTATGTCTCCCATCAATAAAATAGGCACATAGGGAACGACAATTTAATCCAATAATAGTGCCAACTCATTAAGTTGTTTTTCTTTACCTTGTTTTGGAAGAAAATATGTATTAATTAATAACAGGCCAGGACACCCCTTTTGGTCCCACTTATACATCTTAGTTGAAGGAAGCCAAGATACAGATAATACCAGAAAATTAGTGAAAACCCTAAGTAAGACAGATACCACAACATCATGCTTAACATCATGCTTAACAGATACCGCAAAGGCTAGTTCCCCCCAAGTTAGTGGCATTAAGGTGTTTCCATGGAATGCAACCATCCTGTAGTGTCTGCAGAGTCCAACTCAACAACATTATAGCTCTAAGCTGCGATTGCCCATGTTGTAAAGATGACGTGTCACTCTGTAAATTCTGGTGGATAGAGTAGTCATACCATTATCTACTACTACCAGGGCCCTTTCTAAATTTGTCCTGTCAACTTCTTGCAATCTCTCAGCTTCCTACTGTGAAATTTTCCACACTTCTTTGTATTTTGCATACAGAAAGCACTTTTGATGTGGTCTTTGAGGACACAGTAAAAATTCCAGTAATACCATGTCATCAGAAAGAAGGGACAAGTGTTGTTTCACCTGTGACAATGTTGAGGTTTTCAACGGCCACACTAACCATCCCTTTTGATTGGTGCCTGAAGAATTGTATGAGCCATTGTGAAGCATAGTGTCCAATGTTTCCTCCGTGTAATTAGTGAATTGTTGTCAGTTCGCAAACTGTACAAATGTGGGAATGTTTGGCATGTTTAAATCTTTTATCTTAGCCAAGACTAGATGTTTGCTGCACAGTTTTGTTCAGGAGAATCATTTGTTGTGGTATAAGGCATGCTCTAAATAACGCCTCTGTTACCTGAACCTACCAATTTCTACTTCCCCAAATGGATTTTAAATCAGCATTGTCTTTCCAAAGTTGAACTCTTGTACAGACAACTGGGAAATAAAGAATGCAGAAAATATCAGCCTGGTGCTAGTGAGCATAGTTTTCTGAGCCCATGAGGGTGTTAGTTTGTAAAAATAAGACTCTAAGTCAGCCACATTATGACCTGAAAAATATGCAAATTTCTGTGCAAATGCTTTTGAGCTACCCTTCGGTGGTGTAGGGCAGTGTTTCCATTCTGTGCAAATAAATACAGCACGTCGAGTACTTTAATGGTGAAAACAGAATATTTCATTATAATCAGCCATGCCCTCATATATCTCGTATTCATTAAAAACAGTTGAATGCTGCAGATCACCAGCATTTCATGCACTATATCAATGTCGCAATCATCAGAGATAGATCTAGGGCTGATGAAATCATGCAGAGAAATTTCAAATATATATGGAAGTTGGCTCAATTCAGTGGGGCCAAATATATCATAGGATACCTTATCTCGAACAATTCCATCAGGAACCGGAACAGCAAAAATATTCACCAGGGAATGGTCTCTTCGCACCGTGTGTGATGAAGAATGGGGTTTCAAACCCAAGGGCCAGATTAAGATCTTGGTGGATGGGATACTCCGTCACAGATATCCCGTCCACCGTATTACAAATTCAACAAGATATAATGGAATTGTAATTCAGTGGACGGGTTATCCGTTATGTTTGTGACGGAATAACCCTATCCACCATGTGTAATCAGGCCCCAAATTCACCAGTTCAACAGCAGAGCATTCTGAGAGATAGTGTCCATTCAGGATCAAGAAAAAGAATGTCACAAAAACAATCCAACTGAAGAGGAAAAGTACGCAAATTGTAATCAAATGTATATCCCAGGAGTGATAAATTATAATTTTTTCAGCCAAAAATAGAACTCACGCAATCTACCTCTGGGCAATAGTGGTGGTGGGTCAGGTGAATCTGAAGAGAAGCCATCAATGTCAATGAAGTAGCCAGAGGCTGTTCGATTAATTTTTGGCAGCTCTGGATTACTTGAAGAACTGGGTGTAGGCTCATGTGGTAGTACGTTGCGGTAGACACCGTCTTTGTCTGTTTGCCAAATTGAAATCTGTGTTTCTGTGAATGGTGTTTGCAAAGAGTTTGCTGATGTAACAGAAAGAAGTGCAAATTCAGTGTTACCTGTCCCCGGAAGGGAAGAAGAGGCTTAATCATTGAACAAAGCTTCCATCGGGACTTCCTGTAGGGTAGTGAGAGGAGGCAAGTAACTACCTATGAGCCCTCTTGGCCTACTGTATAGAACCAGCCACATAGTGTGGTTTGAAGAGATCTATTGACACAAATCTCTTGTTTTTGTAACCAGCAAGGGGTGGGAGAAGTACAGTTCTCGTACCTCTAACGGCCAGGACAGGTACAGGAGCTCTGTAAGATTGCCCACATTTTTTCTTGTCCTCTATTTTCTCCCAGACTAGTTCACCAACCTTGGGGATCCAAACAGGACTTGCTGATGCTTCCTTCACTTCTCCAGTGGTGTAACGTTTCTGCTGGACATTGCTCTGAGCTTCTCGAAAGTTGATCAGATCCTGTAAAACACCCAAGCGCTCACTGATGTCAAATGGTGTTTCAGCCGCTACTGTACTGGGACTGTCGAGGTCTGATTCCCACATCTTAACCCCAAACAGGACCTCACACTGAGTCCGACCACCCAGGGATTTTCTAGGCAGATTGTTTATGGCTCTCTGGACCCCGTACAGGTGATAAACCCAACTGCAAACTGAACCTAATACCCTCACTATTAAAGACTGCTTTAAGTCTCGGTTCTTCCTCTCCACTACTGCATTTCCCTCGGGATGGTAGGGGAAGGAGTACCACATGGCCACACCCAATTTTCCCATGGTATCTCTTTAGCCCTTTGAGGTGAACGTCGGACCCTGGCCCGAATGGAATGTGGCTGCTGCGTATGTCCCGATAAAGACTTGCAAATCTTTTATACCAGGTCAGGTATTTGCCGATCGATGTGGCCAAACCCATAGCAATCGAGAGCAGGAATCCACTGCCACCAAGATGTAGATGTAAAGGGTTGCGTTGGTCCAGGTAAACACAAGCAAGAGGCTTGTACGAGATCAATAGAAGGGTCTGTGGTGGACGTGCCATGGTGGAACCCTTCATCTTATGGCAGATGTCATATTTGAGGACAAAGTCCTTGGTCTGTTTGTATAGACCTGGCCACCATTAGCATTGCTGCAATAATTAAATTGTAGCTGCCACCTCTGCATGTGCAGATGATAGGCCCACATGTGCTGCTAGGATTAATCCTAACTTGCGATCGCGATTTGGTATCGCTCGATCCCCCACTCCGGGAATCTGAGCAAACGGAATGTTTTGCACACTTAACTGGCAGGAGTATCTTGCAGGAAAGCCTATTGGTTTTGTGAGGGCGGAATTCACCTTCCTCAAATCTACCCTTAACAGCGCCCCACGCTGCAGAGTATTGGTGTTTTGTCTCTAAAGCAGGCTGTGCAGAACCGTCAGTATAGATGATGTAATAATACTGATCCAGAGACATGACTTCATTAGGCAAAGGGTATTCATTTTCGTATTGCAGGTATGCTTGTGTTTGCAGTGTAGAGTCAAATCTGTAGTCTATACCTGTTGCAGTGAGAGAGTTGGCCCACCTTATCCATTGCGTGGAAACGCTGGCCTTTGTGACAGCCTCAAGGGCTGCCTTCCAAATAAATGCAGGTTTTATGTTAAACTTAAGCATTGAATTAAATAAAATGTACATACAGTCTGAAACATTGTGGATATATATCAAGTCAGCCAACTTGTGTATGTGGTGCCATCATCCGCCATCATGACGGAAATACATAAAAAAATTCAACTTTAGATGACAACATTTCATTAATAGGAAATTAATAATTTTAAGCAAAGTATCCCCAACATCTGTGAGACACTTACACTTTTAAGTGTGTGTCATATACATCTAATTTCAAAGTTCCATAATCTACTATCTAACCTGAAAACAACATACCAAATGTACACACATATGTAATGGGGTACCACAGTATTATTTATATAATTTATTTTATTTTATTTTTTTACACTTTGCCCTGTCTGAATGGTGACCACAATAAATGTTGCCGCTCACCTCTCCTGTTATCTTAACATGCCTGGCATATCACATTGATAGTGTGCAATCCAATTAGAAAATAATGTGCTACACTCATTTGCTTTACACCTATTTGCACGATCACATTGACACATGAATGTCCAGGAAACTGTAAATCGATAAAGACAAGGCCCTTGAATCTGATGTAACTTGTGCTCTAACAGCACTTGCTGTGGGAACTAATGAAGTAGTGGTAAATAACATGTATTTTGCATGCAATTACATGATCTGTGCAGTCAAGTTTACAAATATCTAAGATTATCGGTGTCATCAAATACTGTAGTGTAAAGCACATGGGAATCAATTAGTAAGAGCAAAATAACAAAGCTTAACCTTGACTTCAAAATATATGAAGTCTGTATTCCACGTTTAAATGTCTGTGTGCACACCAGAAGAATAAACACAAACATTACTGAATTAGATATTTCCCGCAAATAGAAATTAATTAAATAATATTCCTCATAAATCAAAAAATATAAACAAAACAACAAAACAAAACATATGTCCAGGATCACTATCCCATATAAGAATCTTGCCTCCACAGTCAATGCCATCCAAATTACCTCCTCGCAAAGGGGCATAGGTAACTCCATGAACATACAGATGGTAGTAAGGCACCTCAATTTACCAACTGGGAAGAGGTGTGGGCCTATTCTTCAGGGGTTTAGGAGGAGTAGAGGTGTTTTGGGAGGGAGGGGAAGGGTGGATGTGGTGGGGTGGGTGTAGGAGGTATGTGGGAAGTAGAGGGTGTAGGAGCAGTGCTGTGTATAAGTGTGTGTTAGAAGTGTCATGGTGATGTGTGGTTGTGCCTTTGAGTGTATGTTTGGGTGTGTGTTGTCATGTGGATGACATTTCTGATTGTGATATATGTGTCTGTTTTGTGGATGTTGTAGCTAGGGGTTGTGTGTTTCTGTGGAGTTTGGTTGATGGTGTGTGCTTGTCTGTGGGAGGGTGTTTTTATGGGGTTTTTGGGGTGATGGTGTGTACTTGTCTGAAGATTTATGTTGTGTTTGTCTGCGTGATGGTGTGTGCTTGTCTGATGATTTGTATTTCTGCTATTGTTTTTGTGTGGCTGTTTTTTTGGATGACGTTATGTGTTTTGATGAGGCTGCAGTGGTGGTTGTGTGTGAGATGGTGGTTGTGGGTGTGTTGGTAGTTGTGAGTGTAACTGTGGGTGTGGTGTTAGTGTCTGTATGTGTATGTATGTATGCTTTTTCTTTGTTCTAGGATTGTCTGTGTGTGTGCCTTTGTTTTTGTGTTTGCCTGAGTGTGTTGGTGTGAAGATAGTGACTGATGCTGGGGCAAAGTTGGTGGGTGGGGGGATGGGTTAAGGGGGAGGAAGGATCTTGAGAGGAATGGACAGGGGTTGGTTGGCTGGTAGGAGGCAGTAATGTCTGAAGGGGTCGTAGATGTGCTATGCCCCTGTCTATAGTACACACTACTCTGTTGAAGTCATCCTGGAAGGCAAGTTACTGGATTAACTGGTAACTGACCCTCTGGATGGCAACCAATTGTGCAGTATGGCCAACAGAAATGCTGTGCAGCACACCCAGAACCTCCTCAGACATCACTGCTGGATGGACGGGGTCAGGAGCAGAGGTGCCTGGGGGGAAGGAGACCCCAACCCTTTAAATGGCAGACTGTTGGCCAAAAATGGTGGGAACAGTGGGAAAGGTACTGATCTTCGTGGTGGTGGTGGTGGACGATGTTGTAGGTCCACCACCACTTGGGCGGGTTTCTTGTGGAGGCCTGTCTCCGTTGAGATGGAGTCCTCTCCAGAAATATAACCCTCCGTGCCACTGGGATCTTCAGTGTCAGGGGTACTACCTTCAGACTACCAGCGGACATTTGCTTCCCCACTGTCATGGCTAAGTCTCACGCTCTCTTGTTCTGGAGGATGCTGATAAAGGAAAATAAAAATGATAAGCTTACATGTACCCAAGGTTCATAACATAAAACCATTAGTAAAACCTTTTCAAACGTTACAACCACTGATCTGTTGTGTATAGCACAAATATATCATGACACCATGATTCTATAGAGAGCATGAGTGACCACTGCAGTAGTCATATAGTAATGTCTGTGACACTGGCAAATATTGCTAAATAGGCTCCTTGAAATGTTCATTTACTTCTGTCAGTCAAGGGTAAGTCAGTGCATGTGCATGTACACAATCTCTGACTTCATTTTAGAACTCCTCCTTCACCACTTCAGATTGGACACACCTCAGTATAATCTGCATCAATAGTTGAGGTCTGCATGGCCCTGGCTCTGCAGAAACTTTCAATATGAACACTTATTAGAACCTGTACCCTTTGTCCAATCCTACATTTTCTACAGTACTTACCATAAGTCACCCATGATGAATCTAATATGCAACCATGAGTCCATACTAATTCATGTGAAGATTTATGAACATATTACAACTACTTTAATGCACAGCTGGATGTCACATTAACTAAATGGTCTTGTGAATAACTACTATATACAGAGAACAGATATAGTTGTTTGTTACGAGCAAGGATTTTACTCACAGACGTTGGATACCTCAGATTGCTTTATAATCTCCATACAGGTTGTGAATACGGGTTATGGGTAGGCCAAAAGTGACCATCCTGGCTGTGTGTGGGTGGGATGGTTTGCCAAGGCACAATACCTTTTACATTTAGTAATCTGACTGACTCAGGGCTTGATTCACAAAGTAAATCTTACACTTCATTGTAAGTTAAGGTTCTTTTGGAATGCAAAAACTAATTTTACGAGTAGAATCTGTAAGGCGGAGAAGACTCAGCACATACAAAGATAGGCATGTCCTAAACTTGTTGTAGTCGTAAATATACTATTTGTAAAACTACTTTGTGCATTCCAAAAGAACCTAAACTTTCACATAATTGTAAGTTTACCTTTGTGAATCAGGCCCACAGAAGGGAACTGTGGCTGTATTGTGTTGTTACTATACTAATGTAATATGCTGGCATGAAAACAACAACATTCATACCAAACAAATGGGTTCCCTGTAGACATTTTAAACTTTTCTAAATACATTGTTTTTAGCTATAAAATGTAGTTAGTGTAACAAGTATTTGAGAACCTTCACTATATCACATACCATTTGTTCATAGTAAACATTGCAGATATGTGTCTCAATTGTACCTCAGAAATATACATTCTGAAACACTTTTGATATTGATACAATCAAATTATGCTAAATAGAATACACTACTTATATATCTTGATCCACTAAATATGTTTCATTGTAGATATCTGTTATTTCCATGACACAAGACTATGGAAATGACTTTGGCATAAGTGATTATAAAAAAATTAGGTATATCATGGCCACATACTTGCATATTATATACTTAAAACAATGTTTATAATTGGGTCCTTAATGATGAACTACCACAACATATACTCCTTATGTAATCGATCTACAAAAGAAAAAGTTAATTCATACAACAACCCACACACAGAACATCAGACTTATCCCCGTGTTGCTGCTCTCTAGCCTTCAGCTCCGAATCAAGCAGCGGAAAGGCCACCTGCAATATGTTTGCCATTGGAGGGAGGGATTAGGTTGTGCCGCACCCGCTACTACTGTCAGGAGGACTTCCCCAGCTGGACCTCAGCTACCATCTTGGTCCAGAAATGCAGGTTCTCCCATCGCTTACAGTAGTGCAGGCTATGGCGCCTATGGACCAACAAGGTACGCACTTTTACTGCAATGTCCATCCAGATGCCCTTCTTGTTATGGGGAGGCTGACCTAAGATATGAGAACACATAAAACTTGTAGAACAAGTGTCAGAGGTCTCACCGGATTTATATTTATAACTTCAAAATAACCAACTTTTGTTAAGGAAAATTTAAAGAACAACACATAAAATAATTTGCCAAAATATGAATGGGGCATACTCCGCTACCTTAGTTTAACCAGATTTATGTCTATACACATATGTATACATATTTGTGTGTAACATAAATATGTACACCTATAATTGAGGACAGAAGTCATCCCTCATAATCCTTAACCGCATCTGTTCGTGGCATGTAGTGCTGTAGGTTCACATGCTTTGCATACTACTTCCATCTAGTGTTGGGTCCGGAGTTGTGCAAGTTGTTTTTCTTCGAAGAAGTCTTTCGAGTCACGAGACTAGGTGACTCCTCCTCTAGGTTATCCTGCGCATGGCCATCGACTCCTTTGTTAGATTGTTTTCTCGCAGGCAGGTGAGAAACGAGTGTAGAGAGTGTGTAAGAACAAAGATGTCCATGCTAAATGTAAATGTATCTTATAAGTATCAAAGGTAACTGCAACAGCCACAGGTGTCCAGGGAGGAGGGAGGGCTCATGTGAATCTACAGCACTACATGCCACACACAGATATTTACAGGGCAAGTAACATAATCCGTTCGATGACATGAGTGGCTGTAGAAACACATGCTCTGCATAGACTGTAAGTAGTCTCTCCTTAGAGGCTGTGGCTAGCTTGTGGGAGTGGGAGTCATTTGGAAAAGGGAAAGAAGCACTGCCTTACCTACATTCGCTTGTTAGTGTGCTAAAACATCCACACAATAGTGCTTGGTAAATGTGTGTGGGGTAGTCCATGTAGCTGCCTTACAGATGTCAGCTATGGGAATATTCCCTAAAAAGGTAATAGTAGCTCTTTTTAGGTCTCGCAGACCTAGCGCATGCGCTCCTCGCTCTGCGAGGCCTATTGTCATCGATACGCTTTCAAAAGGGGACTTGAAGCCCCGCCCATCATTCCCATTGGGTGGCATCACCATTTATGCTAAATGCTGGCCTCCGATGAAAATGAGGCTTTTTGGTTACCATCCTGTCTCCTTCTCGGAAGGCCCATCCTGACTGGATGTTTTACTTGCGGCGTGACACTGTCCCCTTCATTACTCGGTGTAGGCACTTTTTTTTTTTCATTGCCTCGAAGCGCGATGCAAATATAAAGGAGGGGAAAGCTGTGAATGGAGCTGGCGGGTTGACGCTGTGATTAGCTGCGTTTCATTCGGCCGCGAAGCCTCCTTCATTACTCTGTGCGCCGTTCGTGAGGTGTTTTACACGAGGCATGCCGACCTTTCTAATATGTATAAACTGTTTTCACACGTAGCGCGGTCCGCTTTCACTTTGGGGACCGCGCTTGTTTATTTAATTAATTTGCCGCACGATTTGCTTTCACTTTTGCAGCCGTTCTTTAACCCCTTCCATGCGCAGGACGGCCGGGAGCCGTCCTGCGCCACGGTGCTCGTGTGCGCTGGATGGCTCCCGGCCGTCCTCGCACACAGCAGGGGAAATCCCTCTGGTGCGGGCACCAGAGGGATTTCCTTCCCCCCCCCCCCGAAAGCCTCGTGAGCTGGGGAAGAGCTTCCCCAGCTTCCGAGGCGGTCTGTGTTGTTTCATTGCACAGAAACCGAAACTAAAATGAGCCTTGAGGCTCATTTCAGTTTCACTTTCCACGTGCTCAGGGGGCTATCTCAGCCCCCCGAGCACGTAGAAAGACGGGAGAGGTATCATTGGAAAGGGGAGAATATCCCCTTTCCAATGGTACCCCACCCTAGGGCGATCCCCAAGCAGGGATCCACCCACTAGGCACCAGGGAGGGGGGAGCGGCCCCTTGGGCAAGGGCCTTTGCTCCCCCCATAAATGTTGGGCTAAATTCAGTCTTTCTGTCCCCCCTGGGGGGCAGAAAGCCCACTAGAACCAGGGATTTCTTTTTACCACATAAATTAGGGGTGGGGGGGCTGCCCAATATGGGCACGCCAATGCCCCCACACCCCCTGCCCAGTTAGAGTCTTTCTGCCCCCCTGGGGGGGCAGAAAGCCCACTAGACGCCAGGGTTTTTGTTTTATGTTTCATTTCGGGGTGGGGGCTGCCCAAGATGGGCATGCCAATGCCACCACCCCTCCCCCCACAAAATTCCAGTCTTTCTGCCCCCCCTGGGGGGCAGATGGGGGCAGTAGCCCCCAATCTGTCCACCCGGGGGGGCAGAAAGCCCACTAGAAACCAGGGATTTATTTTAGTATGTAAATTAGGGGTGGGGGCTGCCCAATATGGGCACGCCAAAGCCCCCACCTGCACAATAACAGTCTTTTTGCCCCTCCTGGGTGCAAATGGGGGCAGTAGCCCCCAATCGGTCCCCCGGGGGGCGCAGAAAGCCCACTAGGCGCCAGGGTTTTTTTTTACAATGAATTTAGGGGTGGGGGCTGCCCAAGATGGGCATACCAATGCCTCCACCCCTCCCCCCCACAAAATTCCAGTCTTTCTGCCCCCCGTGGGGGAAGAAAGCACCCTAGACACCAGGGATTATTTTTTTTATAGGCCCAGGGTGGGGGCTGCCCAGAATGGGCATGCAAATGCCCCCACCCTACCCCCCCAAAGAAAACTAAAGACTTGCTGCCCCTCCAGGAGGAAGATGGGGGCAATAGCCCCTTATCTGCCCTCCCGGGTGGGACAGAAAGCCCACTAAGCGCCAGGGATTTTTTTTTATATAGGTAGGGGTGGGGGCTGCCCAGAATGGGCATGTCAAGGCCCCCACCCCCCAAATAATGATATAGTCTTTCTGCCCCCCCTGGGAGGCAGATGGGGCAATAGCCCCTTATCTTCCTCCCCCGGGGTGGGACAGAAAGCCCACTAGCCACCAGGGATTTTGTTTTTTCAAACGTTCGGGGTGGGGGTTGCCCAGAATGGGCATGCCAATGCCCCCACCCCCCCAAAAAACATTCCACAGCCTTTTTGCCCCCTCCCAGGCAGTAGCCCCTTTGGGGGCATATCGGGGCAATAGCCCCAGATTTCCCCCCTCCCCATGGCGGCAGAAAGCCCACTAGGCACTGACTTTTATTCAGGATGTGCCTACCTGTGGATTTTGGGTCCTAGCGCAGCCGGCACCTAGGGAAATATAGCAAACCTATACATTTTTTAAAACTAGACACCCAGGGGAATCCAGAATGGGGTGACTTGTCTGGCTCTCACCAGGTTTTGTTACCCAGAATCCCGTGCGAACCTCAAAATTTGTAAAAAAAAAAAACCCTCATTTTCATTACATTTCTGTGGTGGAAAGTTCTGGAATCTGCGTGGATCCACAAAATTCTACCCACCCCGCATTTCCCAAAGCCTTTTGAGAAAAATAGTACCTCACTTGTATGGGTAGGTCTAGTGCCCGCGACAGGAAACGGCCCAAAACGCAACGTGGACACACCACATTTTCACAGTGAAAACTGACCCTTTTTTCTGCAAAGTACCTAGCTGTAGATTTTGAACCCTAGAGAAACCTAGCAAACCTATAAATTTTTGAAAACTAGACACCCAGGGGAATCCAGGATGGGGTGACTTGTCTGGCTCTCACCAGGTTCTAATACCCAGAATCCCTTGCAAACCTCAAAATATGTTTAAAAAAAACACATTTCTGTGGTGGAAAGTTCTGGAATCTGCGTGGATCCACAAAATTCCACCCACCCCGCATTTCCCAAAGCCTTTCGAGAAAAATGGTACCTCACTTGTATGGGTAGGTCTAGTGCCCGCGACAGGAAATGGCCCAAAACGCAACGTGGACACACCACATTTTCACAGTGAAAACTGACCCTTTTTTTGCAAAGTACCTAGCTGTAGATTTTGAACCCTAGCTCTGCCGGCACCTAGGGAAACCTAGCAAACCTATGCGTTTTTAAAAACTAGACACCCAGGGGAATCCAGGATGGGGTGACTTGTCTGGCTCTCACCAGGTTCTGTTTCCCAGAATCCCTTGCAAACCTCAAAATATGTAAAAGAAAACACATTTTCCTCACATTTCTGTGGTGGAAAGTTCTGGAATCTGCATGGATCCACAAAATTCCACCCACCCCGCATTCCCCAAAGTCTTACGAGAAAAATGGTACCTCACTTGTGTGGGTAGGCTTAGTGCCCGCGACAGGAAATGGCCCAAAACGCAACATGGACACACCACATTTTCACAGTGAAAACGGATCCTTTTTTTGCAAAGTGCCTAGCTGTAGATTTTGAACCCTAGCTCTGCCGGCACCTAGGGAAACCTAGCAAACCTATACATTTTTGAAAACTAGACACCCAGGGGAATCCAGGATGGGGTGACTTGTCTGGCTCTCACCAGGTTCTGTTACCCAGAATCCCTTGCAAACCTCAAAATATGTAAAAGAAAACACATTTTCCTCACATTTCTGTGGTGGAAAGTTCTGGAATCTGCGTGGATCCACAAAATTCCACCCACCCCGCATTTCCCAAAGCCTTTCGAGAAAAATGGTACCTCACTTGTATGGGTAGGTCTAGTGCCCGCGACAGGAAACGGGCCAAAACGCAACGTGGACACACCACATTTTCACAGTGAAAACTGACCCTTTTTTTGCAAAGTACCTAGCTGTAGATTTTGAACCCTAGCTCTGCCGGCACCTAGGAAAACCTAGCAAACCTATACATTTTTGAAAACTAGACACCCAGGGGAATCCAGGATGGGGTGACTTGTCTGGATCTCACCAGGTTCTGTTACCCCGAATCCCTTGCAAACCTCAAAATATATAAAAGAAAACACATTTTCCTCACATTTCTGTGGTGGAAAGCTCTGGAATCTTTATGAATCCACAAAATTCCACCCACCCCGCATTCCCCAAAGTCTTACGAGAAAAATGGTACCTCACTTGTGTGGGTAGGCCTAGTGTCCGAGACAGGAAACGGCCCAAAACGCAACGTGGACACACCACATTTTCACAGTGAAAATGGATCCTTTTTTTGCAAAGTGCCTAGCTGTAGATTTTGAACCCTAGCTCTGCCGGCACCTAGGGAAACCTAGCAAACCTATACATTTTTGAAAACTTGACACCCAGGGGAATCCAGGATGGGGTGACTTGCTTGGCTCTCACCAGGTTCTGTTACTCAGAATCCCTTGCAAACCTCAAAATATGTAAAAGAAAACACATTTTCCTCACATTTCTGTGGTGGAAAGTTCTGGAATCTGCGTGCACCCACAAAATTCCACCCACCCCGCATTTCCCAAAGCCTTTCGAGAAAAATGGTACCTCACTTGTATGGGTAGGTCTAGTGCCCGCGACAGGAAACGGCCCAAAACGCAAAGTGGACACACCACATTTTCACAGTAAAAACTGACCCTTTTTTTGCAAAGTACCTAGCTGTAGATTTTGAACCCTAGCTCTGCCGGCACCTAGGGAAGCCTAGCAAACCTATACATTTTTGAAAACTAGACACCCAGGGGAATCCAGGATGGGGTGACTTGTCTGGCTCTCACCAGGTTCTGTTCCCCAGAATCCCTTGCAAACCTCAAAATATGTAAAAGAACACACATTTTCCTCACATTTCTGTGGTGGAAAGTTCTGGAATCTGCGTGGATCCACAAAATTCCACCCACCCCGCATTTCCCAAAGCCTTTCGAGAAAAATGGTACCTCACTTGTATGGGTAGGTCTAGTGCCCGCGACAGGAAACAGCCCAAAACGCAACGTGGACACACCACATTTTCACAGTGAAAACTGACCCTTTTTTTGCAAAGTACCTAGCTGTAGATTTTGAACTTTAGTTCTGCCGGCACCTAGGGAAACCTAGCAAACCTATACATTTTTGAAAACTAGACACCCAGGGGAATCCAGGATGGGGTGACTTGTCTGGCTCTCACCAGGTTCTGTTACCCAGAATCCCTTGCAAACCTCAAAATATGTAAAAGAAAACACATTTTCCTCACATTTCTGTGGTGGAAAGTTCTGGAATCTGCGTGGATCCACAAAATTCCACCCACCCCGCATTTCCCAAAGCCTTTCGAGAAAAATGGTACCTCACTTGTATGGGTAGGTCTAGTGCCCGCGACAGGAAACGGGCCAAAACGCAACGTGGACACACCACATTTTCACAGTGAAAACTGACCCTTTTTTTGCAAAGTACCTAGCTGTAGATTTTGAACCCTAGCTCTGCCGGCACCTAGGAAAACCTAGCAAACCTATACATTTTTGAAAACTAGACACCCAGGGGAATCCAGGATGGGGTGACTTGTCTGGCTCTCACCAGGTTCTGTTACCCAGAATCCCTTGCAAACCTCAAAATATATAAAAGAAAACACATTTTCCTCACATTTCTGTGGTGGAAAGCTCTGGAATCTTTATGAATCCACAAAATTCCACCCACCCCGCATTCCCCAAAGTCTTACGAGAAAAATGGTACCTCACTTGTGTGGGTAGGCCTAGTGCCCGAGACAACTGATCAATTGGTGGAGATTCACGGAAACGGAAACAAGCGTCCGGCTGGTGATTGCCTGGTGGAAACAGACAGAGGACTACAGGACTACACGATCTGTCGCGGCCGAGTGAGAGACGCGAGAGACGCGGCACGGGAGCTGAGGCGCTCTTCCCCCTGCTCTTCCCCCTGCTCTCCTCTTGCTCTGGACCCTTGTTCTGGTCATAGAAGGCGGCAGCGGCAACGAACGGGTGAGCGATATAGGCCAGGCAGCAGCCAGTAGTGACGGAGACAAGGGAGAGGTGGTGGCTGGGAGACAGCAGGGAGACAGCAGAGACAGCAGAGGAGCACACGGCAGGGGTGGGTGTTCTCAGTTTGCATCCGCAGCGAGACTCCTTCCCCCTGCCCTACCTCTGGTCTGGTCTCTGGCCCTCCCGCTATTATTTCCCTGCATCCCTGTTACTGCCTCCCTGCTACCGGGCAGTCTTGCCCCGCCTTACCCAGTCTTGCCCCGTCTTACCCTGTCTTGCCCGGTCCACAGCCTGACTTGCCTGTCTTGCCTTGTGCCTCTGAATCCTTTAGCGTAGAGACCCACATCGCTACGTGTCTTGTGCTTCTGCCTTCTATATTTCCCATTTTTGCTCCAGAGCCCAGCGCTCAACAATTCCGCGCAGTGCTGTGGATCAGTGTTGTGGACCTCAGAGACTCGGAGACTCGGAAAGGCTTGGATTGGTTGGGGGGGGGGTGCTAGGGGAACAGACTGGCCCAAGTGCGCCGAAGTTGCCCCATAGCAGCCTCACAGCTGCCCAACAGTGGGTAACAAGGAGAGTGGGGCTGCAAAAACATCAGATCACATCAGATCTAATACCAGCAAGCTGCGGGAGCTTACCAGAGCTTGCCAGGGCTATACATAATCCAAACCCTACTTATCAGAACCCTTTAGTCGCCACAAGTAGGATCAAGCAAGCAAGCAAGCAAGCAATTAGCAGACAACAATTAGGAAAAAAGGTATCAAAGGAAGCAAAAGTACGGCAACTGTTACAAATAGACATAATAGACATAAAGACATAGATACAGACTGACTGGGAAAAAAAAAAAAATCTAGGACCAAGCAAAAGAAAGCAGAATCAAACAAATAAAAATACGCAGATAACAACAAGTAACAAATAACAAACAAACAAACAATAAATAATAAACAAATAACAACAATTAACATACCAAACAACCAGAAGAAACCAATAGGAAACAATAACAACAACAACCTACTGCTGAATCAAAAGAATTAAAGACAAACAAAAAGGGGGGTGAAAACCGATACTAAACACCAAAAAGGCTAGGGGAAACTCCAAAACGGAACAAAAACGCAAAACACTTTAGATCTGGAGGATCTTAAACTTTGACAAACTCAAAAAAAAAAAAAAAAAAAAAATAATAACTATAATAAAAAAACAATCCCTCAAGAACACAAGAAAAGAGGGAACAACAGTAGTTATAAGAACCACGGTCCAACACGAACCAAAGGGCTTGGATGCAATGAGATCAGGCAGGGAGAGAACTGTCACAACCATACTGAACAAACGGAAAAAAAAGAGCAAAGGCGCAATTGACCCACCTAGTAACAAGATCATACAGGAGGAGGAAAACCCTAACCAGATTCTGGTAGATATTATAGATAGAGCAGGTCCAAAGCTGAACACAAAATCAACAACAACTACAACACATTATCAGCCAAAAATCTACACAAAATTTGCTTTTCTAAGAGACGCAGGAGCGGTTATCTGCATGAGCAACGAAAGTTTAAAAGGCCTCCCTTCTCCCTTGAACCCGGAGATAACGGGCCACTCAGGTCCTAAGGAAAACACCCTTGATCAAGGCAGAAAAGGCACAGAAGAAAAAAGGGGAAACCCCATAGTTTCAAGTACCCCATATAGGAAAAGACAGCAAGGGGAGCTAGAGTTCACCCAATCAACCAGCGTCCCCACAAAGAGGATGCGCATAGGATCAAGCCAAACACAAACAATGGAAAAATCCTTTGAAGTAAACCAGGGAAGAAGAACAAGATCACTTTCTGATGGAACTAAACCCAGCGCAGGCATTCCCTAGAACCAACTATTCAAATCTTCTCAGGGAGAACAAATTTAATGGATGACATTATTTTACAAAATATAGAAAATATAGAAATATCCCCAATAGTGCTAAAACTAGACCTACCTTCTCTATCCCACAATGAGGCACCTAAAGAGGGCACAGGAAATAAAGGAAATAAAGCCTGTGGATCCAAGCCAACACAAAACAAAGTCACGAACAATGAGGCAGACACCTCTCCAGTGCGACAGTTGAAAAACCCTTAGGGTCCAAGGACCCAAATCAAATTAGCCCAGAGAAAGGCAGGGAAGCATGGCACTCTATGGCCAGCCCCAGAGGGGGACAACCACAGAAAGAAAGGACAAAGGAATAACGACAGGGGACAACGCAATTGTCACCAACTGCTGCAGTACCAACATCAACGCCCAGCCTAACCCACAATCCAACAATCAATGTAGCAACTCAAACCAACAACTTAGGGACAGGGAATCAGGAACCGCAGAGGCCAGAAAAGGCGCAACAGATGGCAACACCGCCCAATCAATCATTAACCGAGACCAGCAAGAGTTCTTTCATTACTCCGCAGTAAGGCAGGCACATGCCACTACCCCCCAACAAATCAAAAGGAAAGGACCCAACCAATTGGACCCAAATATGCTCTGGGAATCTTTATTAAATACCATGCAGCTTACAGTCAAGTCAATGCAATATCATTCTGACAAAATGGATGTCCAACTATCGATACTAAACTCAGTGGCCAACCACATCTCAAACATTGATAGCAGGCTATCCGACATGATCAATTTGATTAAACGGGCACAGGCAAGTACGCAGCTACTACCAACGCATTGCACCTGCTTTTCCATTGTTGACAAACTAGCCACCCTCCCAGAGGCAATGGGGGATATCCTGTCAGAAATTAGGAAAATACCAAGAAATAACAGCGCATTATCGGAACAGTCTCCTATAAAGTGGCCCTCAATAGGTCCATCCTGCAGTCAGGACGTCACAGAAAAAAATGAAGGGGCTAAAGACCCTCCAAAGGACTTTTGCAAGGAGATAAGATCAGTTCGGGACCTAACTGCTAAATCTTTCTGCACCTCCGAAGAGATAGATAAGAAGGAAAAAATTGAGGAGCTCGATGGCTCCAACAGATCAGAGAACATAAGGGCCACAGACCAAAGCCGTGACTTTCATCCTGCAGATTCAATACAAATAAAACTCGAATCAGAAGCTTCAGGAAAGCCCCTCGCGGGGAGGAAAGGAGATCAAGCATACAGCCGCAAGCAAAGGAGAAAGGGAAGAAAGAAGAAAAAAACCATGATGGATTACTTTCAAATAGGCAGTACTAGATTGGGAACAAAAGGACAAGCCACCAGTAAATCAATGGAGCTACTGCACCAAGGAAGAGATAATAAATCGAGCAACTCGACAAATTCACTTCTAGGGGACTCAGAAATACAGCAGGATACGAATGAGGACGATCAATTAAGGCCACTTAACAAAGTAAAAGATAGAAGGCTAGCCAAGACAATCAACCGTCAGGAGGAGAGCACTTGACGCAAAAAAAAAAAAAATCACCCCTGAGTAATCATCACCTACGAATTTGCTCCTGGAACATAAACGGCTTGGTAAATAAAACATCGGATAAAGACCTCCTGGACTATTTTCAAGGCTTCGATCTCATCCTACTACAAGAAACTTGGGAAGAGGAACCCTTCCATCTCCTAGGCTTCAGGACTCACCAAACTCCAGCAGTGAGAGGCTCTAAATTTGGACACCTAAAGGGTGGTCTAACAATCTACTCATCAATAAAAACAGTAATAGCGACTGAAGACGTCGACACCTCCACAACTTCCACCAATGTAATTAAAGCACTTAGAATAAGCATACGGGATGGGAACACCACACAACAAATATTACTCTTAAATGCCTACATACATCCTCGCGACAAAACCAAAGGTGCTAGATTGGTGGAGGCAGAAATCACGAGGCTGCTTTCGGTAGAATCAACTTCCAAACTACTGCTGACAGGAGACTTTAACATGTACCTAATGGGGCCACAGTCAAGGGACGACCTACTTGAGGAACAACACTCAGCCTGGAATATCCCTAGGCAGGCGCTGAGCACTAAGAGGGAACAATCAGCCCTAGCCAAGAACTTTGTAAAAATCTGGAACATCTAGGCTTTGTGGCCCTAAATGGGCGCTTTCCAGGAGATCAGCCTCCGGTGGCAACATTTCACAACTCAACTTCAAACTCCCTAATAGACTATACTTTTGTATCCCTATCACTCTTCAGCTGGA
Source organism: Calotriton arnoldi (assembly GCA_963921515.1). Taxonomy (NCBI): domain Eukaryota; kingdom Metazoa; phylum Chordata; class Amphibia; order Caudata; family Salamandridae; genus Calotriton; species Calotriton arnoldi. The sequence goes on along the minus strand of CAWUFW010001702.1, from coordinate 2,197,577 downwards.
TCACGGGCTTCCAGGTAGGGACCGAAGATCAAAGTGACCACCTCCCGCAAGAAATTTCCACAAGAATAACTGGAACACCACTGGACCAACCAGCTGAGGACCCCAAGGCCTCCTACATGGTTAATTTCAGGAGAATCAAATTTAAAACTAATAAAATGGACGACCTACTGGCTGCAGCGAAGGTATTATGGGAACAAAGTGAGGAGGGCAGAAATGAGATAATGCATTGGGAAGAATTTACTAAAACGCTAGGAACAATGCACGCAGCTCGTGCTCTTCCGGCTTCAACGACAAACAGGACCCCAGTCCACCAAGATAAAGACCTTCTCACGACTAAAATTCCACATCTTCGAATTCTTAAGAAAGCAATAAATAAAACATTGCGGGATATTCAGCATATAGGTCACGACTCAAGTCTACAAAGGGAGTTAACAAAACTCAAAGCGGAAAAGAAAAAAATAATCTGGCAGGCAAAAAGGGACTCCGAAGAAACTCTTTGGGCTAGACTGCAGCATGATTCGAATTCAAATAATAGCGCGAGATTCTGGCGCACAATAAATAGTCTAGCGAACCCGAACGCCCCAAGAATCAATTCACATCTAACAGAGGAAGCCTGGGCTTCCCATTTGCTTCAACATTTCAATTCTGATCAGCACCAGAGCACTTGCCGAATTTCAGAGGGAAATTCTATCAACCTCAAAGCTATCCCAGGAAACAAGCATTTTTCGTTTTCAACTGACCAGATAAAGGTCAGAATAGCTATAGGAAAACGGGAAGGCGCTCCAGGTCCAAATGGGATTCCTCCAAGCTTATTTAAAAAGACCCGGAATATTGGGCTTCCAAACTGCTACCGTTGTTTGCAGAAATCACAGGAGGAAACGTCATCCCGGACTCCTGGAGGGGGTCAATCATATCCCCAATATATAAGAAAGGGGATAAGAACTCAGCCAATAGCTACAGGCTGGTGGCTCTAATTGATATTGAAGCGAAATACTATGCTGGACTAATCCTGGAAGAACTCATTGCTTGGACAGAGGATAAATCAATCATCCCCATCAATCAAACTGGCTTTTGCAAGGGCATGGGAACTACCACAAACATACTTGCCCTGTCATTACTGATGGATAGAATGAAATCAGTAAAACAATCTCTTTTCATATGTTTTATTGACTATTCGTCAGCTTTTGACAAAATCGATAGGAACATACTTTGGCAGAAGCTAATGGGAAAAAAAATACCAACTGCTCTCCTCAACCAGCTAATACTCCTCCATACAAATACATGGGTTCAAGTCAAACTAGGAGATGGCAGGTTCGTGTCCCGGAAAATTCCAACAACCATGGGGCTTAAACAAGGGTGCGTACTGGCACCAACACTTTTCAATCTATATATGTCAGATTTGCTGTCGGAGCTAGACACATGTAATTCGCATGCACCAAATTTAGGAGGGCTGCCACTTTCCAATCTCCTGTACGCAGACGACCTAGTGCTGCTGAGTCGAACCCCCATTGGCCTTCAACATTTACTAGATACAACTAGCAGTTATTCAGCAAATAATGGTCTATCCATCAATTATGACAAAACAAAAGTAATGAGGATTCACCCGAGAAAGGGAACCTCCAAGTTTCGCTGGCATTTGGCCAAATCAACAATCGCAGAGGTAGACCAATACAAATACTTAGGAGTGATTTTAGACAACAGAGGCACATTTAACGTACAAAAAGAAGTCATCAAAAGAAGAGGCAACTCTATTGCCGCCGCAATAAAATCCATTAAGCACACAATTTCCGGTCCAAATCTCACTCCGCTATTACAAGTCTGGCGAGCAAAGCTCATCCCGGCAATCACTTATGGGAGAGAGTGCATGAGGGGAAGAGATGCAGCCACATTAGACAGCACCGTCTCAAGAGCAGCTAGAATGATTTTCGGTCTACCTAAGTACGTTTCACCGGCACAAATAAGGCTGGAATTCGGCCTACAAAGCCAGGAACTAGCTTGTAAAGGAGCCTACGCCAAGAGTTGGTACAGAATCAAAAGAGCTGAAGCAGGAACACTGAATTCTTACCTATGGACCGAAATACAACAAAAGAGGGACTGTGCAGCCATGAGCTATCTGACCGCATCAAAAGACCGCCTAGGACTGGAGGATCTTTGGGCAGCATCAGGGTCTTACCAGAGTTTCAAACAAATTGTAAATAAGACAGTGAAAAAATTATCACTACTAGAAGACAAGGCGGCCCTCACGGAAAGAGCCCATGGATGGTTCGTCGTGCAAAGTTATGAGAAGCCCTCCGCGCAATTCTACCTAGGCATAGGTTTCAACCGGAGGAAGAAAGAAAAATATCTCCATTTCCGTATGGGCATTTTACCATCAGCGCAGCACCTTCCCCTTGGAAACGGTCGCCGGACCAGACAACATGCCGCTTATGCAAGGAAGCAAACAAAAGTATAATACACCTTTTGTGCATCTGCAGAGAATTACAAGCTGAGCGACGCCAATTACTGAAGCCACACTTTAAAAGTGAGGGGATAAGAACATGCAGGCAAGCAGTAAAGGTATGCCTCGGAGGAAGGAACATCCAGCTGGCATGTCGCTTTGTACAATTTATGGAAGCGGCAGGGGCGAAACTCGGTCAATAAATTGTTAGAATCATTCATTATCGCATTGCTCCTTAGTATTTGCCTTCACAGGAAATAAGACTACCTCTTTTAAGGACAATTGTTGTAACAATGTGACTTTTAAATGCAACCTATTTCGACTGCAGTCAGAAAGTAACTGGTTTATCGTGTAATTATTGTGTGTTTTATCAAATTTTAATCTTATAGAATTTTTTTTTTTTTTTTAAATGATTAAGATCAGAAAAACTGTCAAGATACAGAACACAAACTTTGTTATTGTAATTTTTGACACTTTCTTTTAAAGCGAAATTGTAAAGGTTTTAATTGACCGGACAATAAACTATTATTATTATTAGTGCCCGAGACAGGAAACGGCCCAAAACGCAACGTGGACACACCACATTTTCACAGTGAAAATGGATCCTTTTTTTGCAAAGTGCCTAGCTGTAGATTTTGAACCCTAGCTCTGCCGGCACCTAGGGAAACCTAGCAAACCTATACATTTTTGAAAACTTGACACCCAGGGGAATCCAGGATGGGGTGACTTGCTTGGCTCTCACCAGGTTCTGTTACTCAGAATCCCTTGCAAACCTCAAAATATGTAAAAGAAAACACATTTTCCTCACATTTCTGTGGTGGAAAGTTCTGGAATCTGCGTGCATCCACAAAATTCCACCCACCCCGCATTTCCCAAAGCCTTTCGAGAAAAATGGTACCTCACTTGTATGGGTAGGTCTAGTGCCCGCGACAGGAAACGGTCCAAAACGCAAAGTGGACACACCACATTTTCACAGTAAAAACTGACCCTTTTTTTGCAAAGTACCTAGCTGTAGATTTTGAACCCTAGCTCTGCCGGCACCTAGGGAAACCTAGCAAACCTATACATTTTTGAAAACTAGACACCCAGGGGAATCCAGGATGGGGTGACTTGTCTGGCTCTCACCAGGTTCTGTTCCCCAGAATCCCTTGCAAACCTCAAAATATGTAAAAGAAAACACATTTTCCTCACATTTCTGTGGTGGAAAGTTCTGGAATCTGCGTGGATCCACAAAATTCCACCCACCCCGCATTTCCCAAAGCCTTTCGAGAAAAATGGTACCTCACTTGTATGGGTAGGTCTAGTGCCCGCGACAGGAAACAGCCCAAAACGCAACGTGGACACACCACATTTTCACAGTGAAAACTGACCCTTTTTTTGCAAAGTACCTAGCTGTAGATTTTGAACCCTAGTTCTGCCGGCACCTAGGGAAACCTAGCAAACCTATACATTTTTGAAAACTAGACACCCAGGGGAATCCGGGATGGGGTGACTTGTCTGGCTATCACCAGGTTCTGTTACCCAGAATCCCGTGCGAACCTCAAAATTTGTAAAAAAAAAAAAACCTCATTTTCATTACATTTCTGTGGTGGAAAGTTCTGGAATCTGCGTGGATCCACAAAATTCTACCCACCCCGCATTTCCCAAAGCCTTTCGAGAAAAATAGTACCTCACTTGTATGGGTAGGTCTAGTGCCCGCGACAGGAAACGGCCCAAAACGCAACGTGGACACACCACATTTTCACAGTGAAAACTGACCCTTTTTTCTGCAAAGTACCTAGCTGTAGATTTTGAACCCTAGAGAAACCTAGCAAACCTATAAATTTTTGAAAACTAGACACCCAGGGGAATCAGGATGGGGTGACTTGTCTGGCTCTCACCAGGTTCTGTTACCCAGAATCCCTTGCAAACCTCAAAATATGTAAAAGAAAACACATTTTCCTCACATTTCTGTGGTGGAAAGTTCTGGAATCTGCATGGATCCACAAAATTTCACCCACCCCGCATTCCCCAAAGTCTTACAAGAAAAATGGTACCTCACTTGTGTGGGTAGACCTAGTGCCCGCGACAGGAAATGGCCCAAAACGTAATGTGGACACACCACATTTTCACAGTGAAAACGGATCCTTTTTTTGCAAAGTGCCTAGCTGTAGATTTTGAACCCTAGCTCTGCCGGCACCTACGGAAACCTAGCAAACCTATACATTTTTGAAAACTAGACACCCAGGGGAATCCAGGATGGAGTGACTTGTCTGGCTCTCACCAGGTTCTGTTACCCAGAATCCCTTGCAAACCTCAAAATTTGTTTTAAAAAAAACACATTTTCCTCACATTTCTGTGGTGGAAAGGTCTGGAATCTGGGTGGATCCACAAAATTCCACCCACCCCGAATTCCCCAAAGTCTTCCGAGAAAAATGGTACCTCACTTGTGTGGGTGGGTCAAGTACCCGCGACAGGCAAGGGCCCAAAACCTTTTGAGGCGACATCAAAATTACCTATCACAAAACAACCTGGTTTTGCAAGGGGGGTCCCATGAGTTTTTGGCCCCGGGGTCAGCGGCCATCTAGGGAAACATATCAAACCCACACATTTCTGAAAACTATACACCCGGGGGAGTCCAGCAAGGTATGGTTTGCGTGGGTCCCCCAACATTCCCCTACCCAGAATCCCCTGCAAACATCAAATTTAGCTGAAAAAAATCACTTTTTTCTCAAATTTCTGTGTGGGAAAGTTCTGGAATCTGCGTGGATCCACAAATTTCCTACCACCCAGCGTTCCCCAGGTCTCCCGATAAAAATGGTACCTCACTCGCGTGGGTGGGTCAAGTACCCGCGACAGGCAAGGGCCCAAAACCTATTGAGGCGACATCAAAATTACCTATCACAAAACAACCTTATTTTGCATGGGGGGCACCTGGGTTTTTGGCCCGGGGCTCGGCGGCCATCTTGGGAAACTACCAAAATCACACATTTCTGAAAACTAGACACCCAGGGGAGTCCAGTGAGGTATGGCTTGCGTGGGTCCCCCAACGTTTTCCTACAAAGAATCCCCTGCAAACCTCAAATTTAGCTGAAAAAATCACTTTTTTCTCAAATTTCTCTGTAGGAAAGTTCTGGAATCTGTGTGGATCCACAAAATTCCACCCACCCCGCATTCCCCAAAGTCTTCCGAGAAAAATGGTACTTCACTTGTGTAGGTAGGCCTAGTGCCCGCAACAGGAAATGGCCCAAAACGTAATGTGGACAAACCACATTTTCACAGTGAAAACGGACCCTTTTTTTGCCAAGTGCCTAGCTGTAGATTTTGAACCCTAGCTCTGCCGGCACCTAGGGAAACCTAGCAAACCTATACATTTTTGAAAACTAGACACCCAGGGGAATCCAGGATGGGGTGACTTGTCTGGCTCTCACCAGGTTCTGTTACCCAGAATCCCTTGCAAACCTCAAAATTTGTCGAAAAAAACACATTTTCCTCACATTTCTGTGGTGGAAAGTTCTGGAATCTGCGTGGATCCACAAAATTCCACCCACACGCATTTCCAAAAAGTCTTCCAAGAAAAATGGTACCTCACTTGTGTGGGTTGGCCTAGTGCCCATGACAGGAAACGGCCCAAAACGCAACGTGGACACACCACATTTTCCCAGTGAAAACGGACCCTTTTTTTGCAAAGTGCCTAGCTGTAGATTTTGAACCCTAGCTCTGCCGGCACCTAGGGAAACCTAGCAAACCTATATGTTTTTGAAAACTAGACACCCGGGGGAATCCAGCAAGGTATGGCTTGCGTGGGTCCCCCAACATTTCCCAACCCAGAATCCCCTGCAAACCTCAACTTTTGTTGAAAAAAATCCATTTTTTCTCACATTTCTGTGTGAGAAAGTTGTAGGATCACTGGACTGACACAAATTACCTACTACCCAGCGTTTCCCTAGATGGCGGCGAGCCTGGGGCCAAAAAACCAGGTTGCCCCCCCCCCCAAAACCAGGTAGTTTTGTTATAGGTAATTTTGAAGTCTCCACAGTACGATTTGGGCCATTTCCTGTTGCAGCCACTATGCCTACCCACACATGTGAGGTACCATTTTTATCAGGAGACCTGGAGGAACGCTGGGTGGTGGGAAATTTGTGTCAGCCCGGTGATCCTACAACTTGCTGGACTCCCCCGGGTGTCTAGTTTTCAGAAATGTGTGGGTTTGGTAGGTTTCCCTAGATGGCCGCCGAGCCCGGGGCCAAAAACTCATGGGACCCCCCCTTGCAAAATCAGGTTGTTTTGAGATAGGTAATTTTGATGTCGCCTCAATAGGTTTTGAGCCCTTGCCTGTCGCGGGTACTTGACCCACCCACGCGAGTGAGGTACCATTTTTATCGGAAGACTTGGGGGAACGCTGGGTGGTAGGAAATTTGTGGATCCACGCAGATTCCAGAACTTTTCCACACAGAAATTTGAGAAAAAAGTGATTTTTTCAGCTAAATTTGAGGTTTGCAGGGGATTCTGGGTAGGGAAATGTTGGGGGACCCACGCAAGCCATACCTTGCTGGACTCCCCCAGGTGTCTAGTTTTCAGAAATGTGTGGGTTTGGTAGGTTTCCATAGATGGCCGCTGACCCTGGGGCCAAAAACTCATGGGACCCCCCTTGCAAAACCAGGTTGTTTTGTGATAGGTAATTTTGATGTCGCCTCAATTGGTTTTGGGCCCTTGCCTGTCGCGGGCACTTGGCCTACCCACACAAGTGAGGTACCATTTTTCTCTGAAGACTTTGGGAAACGCGGGGTGGGTGGAATTTTGTGGATCCACGCAGATTCCATAACTTTCCACCACAGAACTTTCCACCACAGAAATGTGAGAAAAATGTGGGGTTTTTTTTACAAATGTTTAGGTTTGCAAGGGATTCTGGGTAACAGAACCTGGTGAGAGCTAGTCAAGTCACCCCATCCTGGATTCCCCTGGGTGTCTGTTTTTCAAAAATGTACAGGTTTGCTAGGTTTCCTAAGGTGCTGGCAGAGTCAGGGTTCAAAATCTACAGCTAGGCACTTTGCAAAAAAAGGGTCCGTTTTCACTGTGAAAATGTGGTGGGTCCACGTTGCGTTTTGGGCCGTTTCCTGTCGCGGGCACTATGCCTACCCACACAAGTGAGGTACCATTTTTCTCGGAAGACTTTGGGAAACGCGGGGTGGGTGGACTTTTGTGGATCCACGCAGATTCCATAACTTTCCACCACGGAAATGTGAGGAAAATGTGGTTTTTTTGACAAATTTTTAGGTTTGCAAGGGATTCTGGGTAACAGAACCTGGTGAGAGCCAGTCAAGTCACCGCATCCTGGATTCCCCTGGGTGTCTGTTTTTCAAAAATGTATAGGTTTGCTAGGTTTCCTTAGGTGCTGGCAGAGTTAGGGTTCAAAATCTACAGCTAGGCACTTTGCAAAAAAAGGGTCCGTTTTCACTGTGAAAATGTGGTGTGTCTACGTTGTGTTTTGGGCCGTTTCCTGTCACAGGCACAAGGCCTACCCACACAAGTGAGGTACCATTTTTCTCGGAAGACTTTGGGGAACACGGGGTGGGTGGAATTTTGTGGATCCACACAGATTCCAGAACTTTCCACCACAGAAATGTGAGGAAAATGTGGTTTGTTTGACAAATTTTAGGTTTGCAAGGGATTCTGGGTAACAGAACGTGGTGAGAGCCACACAAGTCACCCCATCCTGGATTCCCCTGGGTGTCTAGTTTTCAAAAATGTATAGGTTTGCTAGGTTTCCCTAGGTGCTGGCAGAGTTAGGGTTCAAAATCTACAGCTAGGCACTTTGCAAAAAAAGGGTCAGTTTTCACTGTGAAAATAAAGTGTGTCCAGGTTGCGTTTTGAGCCGTTTCCTGTCGCGGGCACGAGGCCTACCCACACAAGTGAGGTACCATTTTTATCGGGAGACTTAGGGTAACACAGAATTGTAGAGCAACTGTTATTACCTATTGACTTTCGATGCATTTCTGCCTTCCAAATGTAAGACAATGTGTAAAAAAGAAGTCATTTTGAAAAATGACCTATAATTCTCATGCTAGTATGGGTACTCACAATTTCGGAAATGTGCAAATAGCTACTGTTTCTAAACTCTATATTTTGTTCCAATTTCAGAAATACATAGGTGTCTCTCATACCGATTTTTCCATGTATATATTTTCCCAAATGAATTGCTATAAACCCAGTACATAATAAAAAAACATTGCAAGACGCTGCTCAGTTATTGGCTTTGGGTCCGTCGGGTTCTTGGTGAACCTACAAGTCCTATATATCCCCACAACCAGAAAGGTCCAGCGGATGTAACGGTATATTGCTTTCAAACAGCTGTCATAATTAGAAGAAGTTACAGGTGAAACCGTTGACACAAAAGGCTGTTTTTTTCAATTTTTCCTATATTCAACGGTTAGTTTCTATAAAGAAACCTTGAAGGATCTACACAAATGACCCCTTGCTGAATTCAGAATTTTGTCTACTTTTCTAAAATGTATAGCTTTCCAGGATCCATTATTGCTTTCGTACCCATTTCTACCATTAACTGGAAGGAGGTTGAAAGCACAAAAAATAGATAAAATAGGCTATGTCCCAGAAAAATGCCAAAACTGTGTAAAATTTTTTGGCTTTCTGACAAAAGTCTGCTTGTCCCTGAAAGCTGGGAAGATGGTGATTTCAGCACCACAACCCCTTTTTGGATACCATTTGCAGGGAAAAAACCAGACGCATCTGTAGCCCTTTTTTCCCACTTTTTCCAAAACCCCCCAAAATTTAGCTGTATTTTGGCTAATTTCTGGGTCCCCGCCAGGGGAATCCACAAACCCTGGGTACCTTTAGAATCCCCATGATGTTGGAAAAAAAGGACGCAAATTTGGCGTGGATACCTTATGTGGTCAAAAATTTACAGGGGCCTAAGCAAGAACTACCCCAAATAGCCAAAAAAAGGCTTAGCACAGGGGGGAAAAGGCCTAGCAGCGAAGGGGTTAAAACACATAACAAGAACGGCCGCAAAAGTGAAAGCAAATCGAACAGTGCACGTGTTTACGTGTTCTTTCCCACTTTCCTTTCAGTGGCTTGAAATCAGACGTCCTAGAGCTGCGGTTCCATAAATCGAACAGTGCACGTTTTTACGTGTTCTTTCCCACTTTCCTTTCAGTGGCTTGAAATCAGACGTCATAGAGCTGCAGTTCCGTGCAGGGAGATTAGGAATTTGTGGACAGTTAGCTTATACCCGCCATTAAGAGGTTGTTAAAGGAGGTCAGGGGTTCTTTTATAAACCGTGAAGTGTCCAGTCGCCCCCTCACCTCCTGGAATGAAGTGTCACCAAGAGGTCACAAGGTTCGAGCAAGGAATGTAAGCTGTGGAGGGTTTCTTTTTTCAGTGTCTTTGAAGTAAATGCTTTCATAGGCCATGCTTGACCATAAACATACTCGCGAGCTGTGTTATATTCTCACACTCTCGCATTTCAGTGAAAATGTTTTAACGCCACATACGTATTCTACAAATAGAGGCGACCGTGCATTAACGTAATGCTCATAAAAGGTGCAACTGTTGTATGAATCGTGCGCTATATACCTCAGTCTTAATCGAACTCAGAAAAAACAAAACGCATCCATGTAGTTTCAAAAACGCCACATACGTATACTACAAATAGAGGCGACCGTGCATTAACGTAATGCTCCTAAAAGGTGCAACCGTCGTATGAATCGTGCGCTATATACCTCAGTCTTAATCGAACCCAGAAAAAACAAAACGCATCCATGTAGTTTCAAAGTGCTTTATGCAGCAGGTTGACTGACCCTTCTGGAAGAGAATAAAATGGTAACAAAAGAAGATAATACATGGCTGTACAGCTTTGTATGTGTCTTCTAACGCCCACATATAATCACCGAGCGAAAGGAGTCATAAAAGGTGTAGCAAGGCCATGTTTTGTTCTATATGTTTATTGTCTCAGAGACTAAGTGATTTGCCCAGAATCACAGGATGTTGAAAGGAGGCCGGGATTCCTAGATAGTTCCCTAGTTCCAAGGTCGGGAGATCCAGCCGCAACTCCACACCCCCTCCTCGCCCTCCTTGCTATTATCTACACTACTAATGTATTGTAACCTGTACTACGTTGTTTATAATCGCCGTGATGCAAGTTTCTTCCATGGTGGATGTGTGGACCAATCCCTCAGTACAACCATGACCTTGCTCCTTATTTGCCCCTGCCCCTCAATCTCCCCCACCTCCTTAGCAGTTCTTCCACCTTCTACCACCTATAGGGTACCCAGCTTTCCATTATCACTTCGCAAGATACTTTGCGTGCATGGAGACATTTACACACTTAGACATTTTGCATGCATGGAGACATCAGAAGATGTTTGCTCAGGAGCTAAGGAGGTATAAGCCATGGAGCGCATTTTTGTGTCTTCATTCCAGAACCCTCCTCTGCATTAGGTCATTCTAAAAGCTTTAACTCGGTTAGTGTGTACGTTGCTATTTATCAGACACCTTGTGCACGTACTGACTAAATTCATCCAAGCAGGTGTTGTGTCCTTCAGCTATAAGTCGTGGCAGTTACTGCCGTGCAAGTTAACTTAAAGCAGCAGTTTAACACAGAAAGCACAATCTCGGCTCGCTTCAATTGCAGCACAACCAAGCTTGTGAGCGGAGGGAAATGAAGGGGAACAACAATGTCAAATTAAACGACGCTAGACGTCCGGTAATCTTTTCTTCTACTTTCCCAGCTGACTAAAACAAGCATTTGCAATGCAATAGGTCTCGCATTTACGCGAGTTTAAGCTATTGGCATTGTAAATGACAATTCCTTTTATTTATGTTTTAAAAACAAAAATAAAAGGCATTGTTATTTGCAATGTCAATAGCTCAAACTCGCGTAAATGCGAGACCTATTGCATTGCAAATGCTTGTTTTACAAGTGGAGTGTGCTCTGGGAGTGTAGTAGGCTGACTTAGTATATGGTGCACACTTATTCAAGCGATGCACCTTGCACTAATCCAGGCAACTCTTATGGTCATTTTAGTAGTCTTTGATAACCACAGAAAGCTCTCAAACTGGTAGCAGTGGAGAGCAGACTTCAGACTAATCTTGAAGGAGTGTAAAGCAGCTTGTTTTGTCAACTATATTCAATGCTGCAAGTTAAATGAAAAAGAACCACAGAGAGTTTATATAAAAATAATTCTATTTATTACATAACACTCCTACCCGGAGATATCAACACATTAAACAAGAATATTTTGTAATAATCAGGTAAGTAGCACAAATATACACTGGTCTCCAGGGTGAGACCAAACCATATATTGGGAAAGTGGAATGCGAACTGCAAAGGAGAACAGGACTTGGACCACAAGACCCAGAGGACCCGGGGACACAAGGAACCACCCAAAGTAAGTACCCAGGAACTCCATGGAGGCTGTGTGCAGAGTGGAAACATAGCTGTGTGCCCAATGCAAGTCACTGGTGAAGTCGCGGTTTCAGTTTTAAAAGATGAAGAACCCTTCCCGGAGGACCCTGAAGAAACTGTTTGGAAGACAGAAGGTTGGAGAGCCACCCCACCCGTGGATGCCCCAGGAACCAGGTTACCTGCACCAGGGAGGCCGGGTGCATAGGGGTGAAATGAAGTCGGAACCTGCCGTAGACAACAATGGGAGACTTCAAAGAAGATGTCTCTGGAGGAGACTGTGAAGGAGTTCAGTGGAATTGAAGGGTGGATTCTAGAAGTGTAGAACCTGCATGTAGAGGGGACAGAGTCTATGCCACTCAGAGGTGACTAGGAGGCACAATGCCCATCGATGTTGGGAGGTTCAGATGAGACAATGGTGACCTCGTCGCTGCAGCTGTGAGGACCAGGCGACACTGAGGAAGACCAGGAGCCGTGCGTGAGCTGTCCCACGTCGGATGTCGGTGTCTAGGTGGTCCATTGTGGGCGGGGGCACAACAAGCCTTGGTAGCTGCAACTGGCGTGGAGAAAGAAAAGGAGCAAACGTTGGGACCTGCCAGGGTCAAAGGACTCAACAAAGGAAGGAGAGCCAGAGCAAGCCCTGAGCAAGCAGAGGAGCCCACTGAAGTAAGAGAAGGCCCTCCAGAGGATCCACAGGCCGGAGGCACAGGAGTCGCAAGAGGACCTCAGCCAGCTCACCAAAGTCGGAGGCCCACAATGCAGGAGCTGCAGGGAGGACTCTGTTCTTCAGGAAGCGAGGTGCTAGAGGCTGGAGCTTCTTGTAGCCCGAAGATCTCTGGAGAACAGAGCAAACAAGCCTTGCCAATGGCAAGTCGACACGGTGCACAGGGGGTTTGGTCCCAGCAGCCCCGTTGAGGGATACTGTCCTCCAAATTGCTGAGAAGACAGGTCTGGCCTCTAGGGAGCTGCAGACCCACCACCTGTGTTTCTGTACCTCGGGAAGTCCGTCGGACGACAGGAGCAGCAGACCTGTCAGCTTTGTTGCGGCGCCTGCAGATGTAGGAAAGTGACTCCTTCACTCCTAGGGAGAATTCTTTGGATGTCCTTGATCCCACAGGTCTTCTGGAGAACCTGGATTAAGCAGAGACATAGACAACGAAGAAGACTTGAAGAACAGCGAGGCCAGGGGAAGCAGGCGTCTTCCTTGGAGCAGTCTTGGTTCCAGTCGAAGTCCAAAGAACTCCAAGCGTCCAGACAATTGAAGAACGATGTAGTTTCAGGGTTGAGTCTGGTCCCACGGCGAATCTGAGGACTCAACCATAGGGTAGCCCTTAAGTACCCTATGAAAAATGTTGGGACGACTCAGGGGGTCCCTCCCAGAGGAGGGGCTGGACAGAGAGAGGATGAACAATAGTTACTTACCTGTAATCTGTGGTTCTCCAGTATTGGTATCTTTCATAGATTCACATGCCTGAATCATTCCCCGTCATCGGAGTGGGAGTCCCACGGTACATAAAAAGCAATAATTATGCACATAATAACCATAATATAGGTAATACATAGAACCAGGAAGTGAAGTAGATAGAAACTACAGGGGAAGAAACTTCCACATTTATGACTTGTCCAAGTCATTATAAACAGTCCAAACTGCAGCCAATCAGGCGACAGCACCCTCCAGAATGCTCTCCCCAGAGGCTGAGGCTCTCAGATTTTCTCGCACAAGAGTGTACCAAGTGAAAAGAGCATAACGAGCCTCTGAGGGGAGGTGGGTGGGTTGCATGTGAATCTATGAAAGATACCAATACTGGAGAACCACAGATTACAGGTAAGTAACTATTGTTCTTCTCCATAATTGGGGTGTCTTTCATAGATTCACATGCCTGAATCAGAGTACAAAGCAGTACATCCATAATGATGCTCGTAAGATTGCACTTGTAACATAATCCTATGTACAAGAGACCTTATGGAATAACATACATAGAAGTTCCAAAGTATGCATATATGTATACATTTGCGAATAAATAAATATATATGGCAATGTTATTTATTTATATATATATATATATATATATATATATATATATATATATATATATATATATATATATATATAATAAACATAGCTGACATCAGTCTGAGAAACAGTAAAGAGGAGGAGGGAAGAACAGAGGCTCACCTTATTTAAAAAGATTACGGAGAACCGCTTGTCCCACAGACGTATCTGCATTACTGGCAGCTTCCAAAAGTAGTGCTTGGTAAAAGTGTGCGTGCTGGACCATGTTGCAGCTCTGCAGATTTGATGAAGAGGCACACCAGCAAACAAAGCAGTAGACGAGGACATTGCTCTAGTAGAGTGTGCTCTTGGAATCGTTTGTAATGGTCTTCCTGCTTGTTGATGACAGAAACAAATCGCAGCAGAAATCCAGCGAGCTATGGTCTGTTTGGATATTGGTTGACCCTGGCGTATTTTTCCATAGGCCACAAATAACTGGTCAGATTTACGGATGGAAGAAGTCCTTTGTAGATAGAATTTGAGACATCTTTTGATGTCAAGTGTATGCAAAGTTCTCTCCGCAGGTGATTGAGGATTAGGGAAGAAAGTTTTCAAAATTATTGGTTCGTTGAGATGGAAGTCTGAAGGTACTTTAGGCATAAAACTGGGGTTAGTGCGTAGCACTACCGAGTTCGAAGTGAATTGAAGAAAAGGCGGATTAATAGTGAAGGCTTGAATGTCACTAACCCTCCTAGCTGATGTTAAAGCTAACAGCAGAGACACCTTGCAGGAGAGGAACTTCAAATCCACTCTATGAATAGGTTCAAAGGGGTGTCGCATAAGTTGTGCAAGCACCACGTTCAGATGCCAGGATGGAGATGGGCGGCGGATAGGAGGAAACATCCGGAACAATCCTTTGAAGAACTGCTGAATGATCCTAGCTGAATAAAGAGAGTTGGAACCATCTTGCCGATATCTTGAAATAGCCGCTAAAAATACCTTCAGAGTAGAATGGGAAAGGCCTGATTTTGCCAAGTGCAAAAAGAATGGTAGGATCTGCTCCGGTTTTGCATGGATCGGATGAATAGCGGCAGTTTGACACCACAAGCAAAACCTCCTCCATTTAAGCCTGTACGTCTTAATAGTGGAAGGCGCTCGAGCATTGGCTAAGAGTTCCTTACAGTCCGCAGGAATATCTAAATGAGCGAATTCAAAGTGTTCAGGCGCCAGGCCGCTAATCTCAGAGATGCAGGGTCCAGATGACAGATCTGTCCGTTCTGGATGGACAGAAGGTTCGGTATTGGTTGAAACTGAATGGGATCGCATTCTGATAGAAGGAGGAGTTTGGTAAACCAGAACTGGCGAGGCCACCTGGGAGCAATTAGGATTAGGCGACAAGGTTCTCTCTTCATTTTCCGGAGAATCCTGGGAACCAACGGTATCGGAGGAAAGGCGTAGGCATAGATCTGTGACCAATTCATCGAAAAGTCATTCCCGTGTGACCCTTTGTGGGGAAGCCAACTTGCAAAGAATGGGCATTTGCGGTTCTGACTGGTCGCAAACAGGTCTAGATCGGGACGACCCCACGCCTGAAAAATTTGATCCAACGTTGGTTGATGTAACTCCCACTCGTGATTGGATACTATTGATCTGCTGAGGGAATCTGCCAGGACATTGGAAACTCCGGGAACATGTATCGCTGACAAGCTGATCCTGTGTCGTATCGTCCAGTCCCAAATTTGTTGGGCTTGTTGCGAGAGCCGGGCAGACCTTGTTCCTCCTTGTTTGTTCAAGTAGTGCATACTTGTTGTGTTGTCTGTCCGGATTAATACTGATGCCCCCAGAATGATGGTGCAAAAGGATTTTAGGGCGAGGAAGATGGCCAGCAATTCTAGAAGGTTGATATGCCACGTTCGTTGCTGGATGTTCCACTTGCCGCTGACTGTGAGCCCTTGAAGGTGTGCTCCCCACCCCTCGAGGGATGCATCTGTAGTGATCGTGAAACTTGGAGCTTCCACTAGGAATGCGCACCCTTTTTCCACATTCTTTTTGCGAGTCCACCAGAGTAAGGCTTCTCGCATCCGGGGAGTGATGCGAATGAGATCGTTGAAGGAGCCTGAAACCTGCAACCATTGGTGGTCGAGCTCCTCTTGTAGGGGTCTCATTTTGAGACGGCAGTTGGGAAGTAAAGGAATGCATGAAGAAATCATCCCCAGAAATTACTTGAACTGTCGGACTGAAGCGTAACTTTTTGAGCGCAACAGGTGGGCAAGGCTTCAAATCTTTTGTTGCCTTTCTTTTGAGATGAATGCTTGTGTCAGTTGAGTGTCTAACGTGGCTCCCAAGAACGTTTGTCTTTGCGATGGAGCGAGATGAGACTTGTCGAGATTGATGGAGAGACCTAGAGATTGGAAGAGGGACAAACATCTCTGAATGTGGGCGTCTGCGACCGTAAAAGAATTCGCCTTGATAAGGCAGTCGTCTAGATACGGAAAGATTTGGATCCCTTCCAGACGAAGGTGTGCAGTCACCGGTGCTAGAACCTTGGTAAATACCCGGGGTGCGGAACGTAGTCCAAAGGGAAGGACCTTGAACTGGAAGTCCCTGCCAGCCACTCTGAACTGCAAGAATTTCCTGTGTCTGGGAAGAATCGGTACATGGAAATATGCGTCCTGGAGGTCGAGGGTGGCCATGAGATCTCCCGCAGAAAGTAGGTGAAGTATTTCTTGAAGCGTTAACATCCGGAAGGATAACTTTTTTAAATATTTGTTGAGGGAGCGGAGATCCAGAATGAGGCGCCATTCTCCCGATTTTTTCTTGATCAGGAAGAATCTTGAATAAAACCCTGTTCCTCTTTGCAATTGAGGGACATTCTCGATCGCTCCCTTTCTTAGCATCAAATTTATTTGGGAAACAAGCTCCTTGAGATGAGCTGGGCCTTTGGGAGGAGAGTTTGGAGGGATCTTTATGAACTCTAGAACATGGTCTCTGGCCACAATGTCCAGGACACACTTGTCTGATGTTATAGCGGACCAGTTCGAGTAGAACTGGGAGATTCTCCCTCCAACTTTTAAAGGGGTAGGCAGTAGAATAGGTGGCAGGTGGCGGTTGTCACTGTTTTTTAGATGTGTCGCGTCCCCGATAGGAAGGCTTTCTCTTATTCTGTGAATAGGAGGTATTTCGTTGTCCGTAAGACTGTTGGCGTTGAGATTGGTATCGTTGACTATTTTGGAAGGACTGGTATGACCTTTGTTGGTTATATCCTCCTCGACTAGAAAAGGAGCCACGGCCCCTAGCTCCACGAAAGGGCGGCTTCCGAAATTGGAGAGTACCCAGAGATCTTGCTGTATCGGTATCCTTCTTGATGGCTTGAAGGGCCTCATCCACATGTTGGCCAAACAGTGACTCACCATCAAACGGCATGTCAATTATCTTTCCCTGAACCTCCTGGCAAAAAGATGTTGATTTGAGCCAGCCTTGCCGTCGTAGTACTGCGGCCCCTGCTAGTTGTCTAAAACCTGTAGATGCAACATCTACGGCCGAATCTATGATCTCCGCAGAGATACGTTCTCCTTCTTGCAGTATTTTTAAAGCTTCCGATTTGGATGGTTCTGGCAACATGTCGATGTAAGGAGAGATGTCCGACCACATCTGCCTGTCGTATCGGCCCAGTATGGCCAGTGAATTAGCAGCACGGACTGTTGTTGCTGCCATGGTGGAAACCTTTTTCCCAATAGTGTCCAATCGTCTGCCATCCCGATCTGGAGGAGCTGTGATTGGAGAAGATGGGTTTCTAGCTCGCCGTTGTGCCGCCTTGGCAATAACAGAGTCGGCTTTTGGTTGACTTATGAGACATGCCGGTGTGTTATCTGGCGCCTTATATTTTTTGTCGAGGCGAGGTAGGACCGCAGGAACAGAAGCAGGAGCCTTCATAACCTTCAATCCTTCTTGCCAAATGAAGTCAATTATTGGGATGGTCCGTACCTGCTTCCTTGTCTGATCTTTAAAGTCGTATAGGAAACACTCATCCTTTTTGGTTTCCATAGGCAGGAGGAACCTTTGAGTTGCCCTTTCCATCAGAAGATGAAACCCTCTGATGTCAACAGGAGGAGAATCGATGGGAGCTGGAGTTGAAGGAGACGGAGTTTACAGCTGGTAATCGTCCCACTCCGTAAGAAGCGATCTGTCATCTAACTCTCCTTCCTCCCTATCGTTGTCTGAGGTGTGAGCTTCATTGGAATGATGAGAAGGCACCGGAGACGGTGGTCTGGGTGACCTCAACACAGAAAAGGAAGTTTGAGGTACAGGTGTCGGTGGAATAGATGAAGCCGATTCAGATGGAGGGAAACGGCGATAATAATCATCCAACATGAATTGTAGATTATTTAATAGAGCCAAAGGCATTTGCGCCGTTGGAATCGCATCTGGAGCTGGACCAACAGTCTCTGGGGGAGGATCGTCATCCTGATTGTCCTCCTGATATTTGATGAATAATTCTGATGGGCTCCTGGCAGTGCGAAATCTGTCATCGTCCTCAGATTCCTCATCATCCTCCCCATAATCTAGTAATTGTTCAGGTAATTCTAGAGGTACCTTAGTAGGGGAAATATGCACTGGAGAGAGGTTCTCCAATGAAGAACCACGTCTATGCAGCAAAGAAGATGCTGTTGTCAATGGTGGTAATTGCACCTGCGTCGTAGACGGTGCAGAGGGCGCCGTTGCTGCAGTCGCTGACCAAACCTGCAATTCTGTACAAGCAGATAATTGTAGCGTCGACGAGGGAGCCGTCGACGGAGTCGTCGTCGATGGAGCCGGTGTAAATGAAGTAACCGACAACGAGGCAGTCGTCGACGACGAGGCAGTCTTCGTCGACGAGGCAGTCTTCGTCGACGAGGCAGTCTTCGTCGACGAGGTAGTCTTCGTCGACGAGGTAGTCTTTGACGACCAGGCGGTCGTCGACGAGGCGATCATCGACGGGAGTTTTCTACTCTTCGTCGTCGACGGGACGTCGACGGTAGATCTAATTTCCGTCGTCGACGAGATTGGCTTCACGGAGACAGAAACCAGCGTCGACGGTGATGACGCCGACGAAATGATCATCTGTGGTCTCGGCGACAAGAAGGTGGCAGTCGACGTCGTTGTAGCGTCGACGGTAAGTATCGTCGACGAAGTCGTCGTCGATGCCGTCGACGACGGTACCTTTTTCTGAGGTAAAATCTTCTCAGGAAAGCGTTTTGAAGCCAGAGACTTCGCAGTTTTTCTCGGGGGGGTAGTATGCAGAGGCTTACTTGTAGAAGGTGGAGGAGCCTTTTTTGAGGAGGAAGGCAATTCAGCACCCTTAGAGGACTGCTGTTTTCTCGACACCTTAGCCCCAGGAGAAGACAAGACCTCCTCAGCAATCCTCTTCCTAGAGGACGCAGTAGAGCCCGAGGCAATACTCCCCACATCAGATAAGGGGTTGTCTTGATCCTTGATCTTCTGTAGCCACAGAAGTAGACGTGAGAGTTTTTTGAGGGAAGGTCCTACAGATCTTGCAGTCTCTCACCTGGTGATCCGGTTACAGGCAATAAATGCATTTCTTGTGGGGGTCTTCTGAAAACAGCCGGAGCTTCCCACAAGACTCACAAGGTCGAAAGAGAGATCTTTTAGATGAAGACATCCTGAAATGAAGTAATTTGTGAAGAAATCGAAAAGTACTGAGCAGAGCTCAGGGAGACTCCCTTCACACGACGTGCGGTAGAAAATCTGAGAGCCTCAGCCTCTGGGGAGAGCATTCTGGAGGGTGCTGTCGCCTGATTGGCTGCAGTTTGGACTGTTTATAATGACTTGGACAAGTCATAAATGTGGAAGTTTCTTCCCCTGTAGTTTCTATCTACTACACTTCCTGGTTCTATGTATTACCTATATTATGGTTATTATGTGCATAATTATTGCTTTTTATGTACTGTGGGACTCCCACTCCGACGACGGGGAATGATTCAGGCATGTGAATCTATGAAAGATACCCCAATACTGGAGAAACTCCCATGTCTTTTGTCCAGTTTCACATCAGAGCAGGGACCACGGGTTCCTGAACTGGTTCAAACTCGAGTATGCAAGGAGGGCACTAAATGTGCCCTTCAAAACAGTCTGGTGGCGCTGGCAAGCGCCCCCACCCCAGCCCAATACACTAAGTCCTTTCTGGGAG
Source organism: Calotriton arnoldi (assembly GCA_963921515.1). Lineage (NCBI taxonomy): Eukaryota > Metazoa > Chordata > Amphibia > Caudata > Salamandridae > Calotriton > Calotriton arnoldi. Next base: position 2,177,560 of record CAWUFW010001702.1, on the reverse strand, counting down.
GTGGTCAGACCTCCCTGTGACAGGAAACCTATTGTTCTACCTTCCCCTGCTCGAGCTTAGCTTAGCAGCAGGAGGGCAGAATCGTGTCTGTGGTTGGCAGCATCATTAGTATGCTGGCAGACCCTGAAAGGCTGTTACCGGGAGTACAGTGGGGGTCCCCAAAGAAACCCCCAAGTACATGGGATCATACTTCCAGCACTGGAATCGGTGTTGGGGTATGATTCCAACCTGTTTGATACCAAACATGACCGGGTTCGGTGCAGCCACTATATAGTTAGATATCTCGTAATGACTGATGTCCACTATATGTCTAAAAATGGCTGACCGTACTTACAAGGGTTGCCTTGCTCATGCAGGGGCACCCTCACGCTTGTAACTAAGCACCCTGCCCTCAGGAGTGAAGAGCTTGCCATCAGTGGCGGTGCGTCCATTGGGGCGCTGGGGCGTTGCCCCACTAATGCCACATGGCCCCATTCATCGTTTACAACGAATCGTTCCAAGTTACTATAACTGACGCTAATTCCTGGGCGGCCGGTCACCGGGCCACGCCCGAGGCAATCAGGATGCAGTACGCTGAAGGGGGTGGGGCTGCGGCAGCACTCAGGGTTTGACAGAAGGGTGGTGACTGTCTAGCGCACTAAGCGCAGCAGCAATAGTGCGCATGTTCGGTGTTGGGCTGGTCATTTTTCCGACCAGCCCGAACATGCGCACTAGCCTGCACATTAGGAGAGCGAGGGTTGCTTCATGCCGCAGCCCCCGGTCTCCTAATGGGCGGGGAGTATCCCTGCTCAAGCCAATCCTGGCGCTGCTGAAGCAGCGTCTGTATTGGCTAAGAGGCACGCATTCACCCCGTGCAGTCTGAGCCTGTCTGAGGCATAATAGGCATTGGGTGTCGCGTGTGGGTGGCACTTGGTGAAAACGTATGACCAATCACTGTGGCTTATGTGAAGCCATGCAGACAGTGATTGGCCATTTCGTTCATGATGACGACCGTGACGTGACGTCGTCGCAGCAGACGACACACCTCGTGTAGTCAGTGATTCTAGTGTCTGGGTGTGCTGCGTCTTGTTGTTCTGCTTCTTCCGACCTTTCACCCACATCTGTTTCCTGTTGTAAGTAACCCTATATCCATACTGATAACCTGGCTGTCTGAAAAGTGGGGGTGGGGAGAAAACAGCTCAAAATGAGGGAGAGGAGAGTCGGGAGGTGGCGGGAAGGGAGGCGCGAGGGAGGCACAAGGTCAGCGTTGTCTTCGTGTCTTCGGGGTGATACCGGAAACAGCGTGGACCAGAAACAGCCTGAGAGAAATGCGGCTAGTGCAGAAGCATCCTCGATACACAGTGTATTACTTTATGTACTGGGCGCATTTACTTTGCCAATACTTGCCCGACTTTTCCTGCCACAGTGAAATACTTTATTGTGTCGTACGTACGGGGGGGACAATGATGGTAGCAGGCTCCGAGAGATGCTGCAGTGGACAAGAATTATTTGGAAACTAGGGGTGGACTACAAATTCCACTACTACATTTATAATCTCAGACTCCCTGAAGTGCTTCCATGTAGAGAAGCGAGGGATATTCAGCACAGGTTACATAACCTTCCAAGGAGCCAACAGCCCCATTCAAACCTCGACTTTAAAAGAGGAATGAAAGAATCTATACTCCGTGACTAAGGGCTCTTAACTCACTAAGCAGCTACGTTCTCCATTATTCTAAACAGCAAATACAATGTTCTCTTCACTTCTACACACAGTCATGACTTTTAATATGCTTCTCCTTTATGCATTCTCACACGATGTCGATTTGTAAAATTCGGCGCACAATTTAGTTATTATCATTCCATCAACTGTAGCGCGCTCTATTCTCACAAATATGTGCGCCAAAATTAAATAAATAAACAAACATATTGGGTGCATTTCCTCTGACAATAACGGCTTACCATGCCGACAAAGTGCCTTGTGTGGCATTGGAAATCGAGGCAAGTGTGGAGAGGGGAAGTGGGAAAACGAATGGGCAAATGGAAAGAGAAAATGAACAAAGGGAAGTTAAAGATGGAACATGGCAAAAGAAGGGGAGGGGTTGTAGAAGAAAAAAACCTTTCTAGTGGTTCACTGATGCACCTGGTCCTTAAACCAACAAAGAAGAGATTGGCACGGAAGCTGGAATATCAAAATAACAACTTTATTAACCTCACATGAGGGAAACTGTGTCAATACAGTACCCGCAGGCCACTGTATGAGACAGTCTATGGAGTACAAAGATCCTGGGTCTTTTATGCCCAGTTTACCGCTGAGTTAGCATGTAGACTCAAAAAGAGGCGGTACAAGTGTGCACATGAATAGCTAGTTACATATAAGGATACATAAGAATCGCTTACTCAGAGTGGGAGGGTTTACAATATTGCTGACATTAGTTAAAATAGCCTGACAGTTACTCTAAGAGCAGGTGCATTCTAGCAGCTGGGCCTTTCTGAGCATGTGCAGTGCTCTGGCTCAGTACTGAAGGAGTTAATTATAGTTCCTGACTCAAGTGAAATACAAGAGCAGGCAACAGTGAAGAGGGAGAAAGCACATGGCGAGCACATGGCTAACTAAAATGGCTGCCAGAAACAAAATGGCTTCAGCTGATGCTAACAACCATTTCAGCTAGTTTTCCACAGATGGCCGTTTTAGCATTAGCTGAAGACATCCGCTATGAATTAATAGAAGCATGGAAGTTATCCTGCACATTTATCCTATCCATTGCTAGGTGGGCATTTACATTTTTAACATTGCTTAACTGGTGAGATACAAATAGAAATACATGGGGAACAGAGCATTGGGTCATAATGAACACACAGATAGCAGGAGAAAATAATGGCTATTATTACAAACAGAACTATCAATTTTTCCAACCCCAAGCAGAAAGTAAATCCCAAAACCATCCAGTCCAATTCTATGTTTCAGGGCTCCAATGTATTTCAGTGACCATCTATTTCAGCTTCAGAATAGCCAACAACACATATCTAATATAATATCTTAATAAAAACATTTTTTTAATAGACCTTTCCAGTGTTCTTTTCATGAGGGCTAGAGTACCAATTGATATGCCACAGGAGGAGGGCAGAGTAGTATTTATCAACTGTTCAAAAAAACGTTTCTCTTGCAGAATAAACATTCTTAATGCAAATATTAAAGCAAATACAAGGATCATTACAAAATCAATTTTCGCTCCAGGGGACCAGGAAGACCAAACAGGGCCATAGGAATTAGGACGAGGAGCCGCAAAGGGCTGCTCCTCCTCAAAAATGGGACGACCAAAGGGATACATTGCTAAAAAGTACTTAAAAGAATAGAAGCCGCTGTACAACCAGCCAGAGGGGAGTCTTCTCCCTGTGTCCGTCTGAGCCTCACAGGCAGGCTCCTATCGAAGTTCTTTTCCAACGGTGGAGCTGCACAACTTGCAACTCAAGAAAACAATCACGGCCCAGTTTTAAGGGAAAAAGTTTCTTCTTTCAGGATAGGGCAATCACCCTACGGCGCAAATGCCGTCAACGATCCTGTCCAGTGTCTCAGGCAGTGCACCAGTATTCTTCACTTTAATCTAACAGGCACCAAAGGCACAGCACCTGTACCCTGAACTCAAGTCCTTCCCTAACTCCTGTGTTGCTCCGCTGGCGCACTGCTCTTTTGTCGGGGCCACAGATTGTACCCAGTATGCCCAGGCACCTCTTGATCAAAAAACAAAGGTGCAGACTTGCATTCACTTGGGGACCAGGACTCAAAGGCCTGAAGCAACCCTTGCTTCAGAGGGGGTCACCTCAAGCAAAAGCCTCCTTGCCGTCCTTGTCGGTCTGTGACTCTCTCAGCTGGGCATCAAAAACTGTATCCACGACTTCTCCATTCTGATTTGTGACCCCGTATTTCGTCCAAGACAGTAGCAGGGGTACACACTTCACCATTCCAGTGCTTCCGGCCTTCTACCTTCACTGTGGTCCTAGTTGGCAGCAATGCCTGTGCTGGTTCCCTTCACCTTGGCTCCAAACTGGACTGGCGCTAACTCCCCAGGCTGAATCTGATGTCCGGGCCCCTCTGGCAATGGTTGTAGGGCAGCAGATATCTATTGATGGACAGAACAAAAAATCTTTAGATAAGGCATACAAATAATCTATCAAGCAGAGAGGATAGTCCATTTCCAAATACCTTCTCCTTTTTTAGCTTGGGGCGCTCCATACATTAGCAAGGCACCCAAGAACCACTTCATCTATCTGAGAGTAAAAAACAACCCTGGACCTATTAGTGAGTACAAAAGGAACTTTTTGGTGAACTGACAAGAGTAAAACGTTACACTATTTGAAGCAGCCAAGGAAGTCTATGTTAATTTACTAAATTCTGAGGGAAAAAGAAAAACAATACGGACATACTCTAAATCCTTACATTTGTGTATTCCTATTTTATTCATCTGAAGATCCTCAAGAAAGGGCTTTTGTGCTTCTTGTCTTAACAAGCTTGTGTTTCATAAGCCATAACCTTTCACTACTTGTACAGGACTGCAGACACTTCTAAAATGATTTTCTTACATAAAAACACCTACATTTTATGCTTAGGACCATGCTCTCATGTTATAGGCGCGGCGGGAAAATCTAAAACTGCTAATTTAACAGGGATCCTGTCAGCTCAATTACACAGACTAATAAGAGACTAATAATGCCTTTACAAAACTGTATGTAGCATAAAAAATAACAAACAATAATGGTGTTATCACCTGAGAATTTTAGAACAAAAACTACCCGCATATAGTTCCCCTTTAAAGGTCAAATAAGGGAACATCAATCTAGACTACTCCTCCTTTCATAATTTCATCAGACAGGATGGGCAGTAACATGGCGTATTTTTTTATTCATTTTATTAATCTTAACAATTTTAAAATAGTATTACTGAATAGTCAATTAAACGTCTCATGTTCGTTCCTAGTCAACTTAGACAGGCTCAAGAGAGAGTGAGAAAAAGAGAGAGAGAGAGAGAGCATATAAATCAAGAAAAATGACAATGTATTACTTAATTGTAGTTACCCTTAATTTGCCCAGGAGCTAATCTCCCTAATCTCTTCCCCTCATTCGACAGCAGGTAACCTGAAACAGGTGACCTTCTGTCGACACTATTTACCCCTATTTTTGGCAGCTGGGCACAAACAAACTTGTAGGAGGTAAATAGCACATTTGAGCTAGCTAGAAAACATTAATAACCAACTACCAATTCCTTTAGCAATTGTACTAGTGTAACATGAGGGCGCATGAATGCAAACTGAATTTCATAGCCTTTTAATCTTGCCCTAGCTCCAGGAAGGCTTAATCAAGGCCATAACTTTAGTGAAACAACTAAGTAAATTCTTCTATTTCTTAACTGTGGTTAAATTACTAATGGCGATATCCCTAATATTATTAACAAGAATTGAGAATTCATTTTCACCCTAGTTTCCCTAGGCACATTATAGCCTCAGACATCATTAGAGCAAAATTTACATTTACCTGTAGTGTTTTACCCTACAATGTTAGAATCAGGATATTTAATTAATACAAAAAAATCAGTTTATTAAACTACTCTGTAACATTACAAGCTTTCATAGTGTAATGTAGAAATCACATACTGTCACAGTGGCTCCCTGCGTGGAAATTTTTACATGCAGTAAGGCTGGTCAGTTCTAAATACAGAACTTGGCCTCTGACCCTTAACCTGCTGTCCCCTGTCAGTAAGGCTATTCCATGCGGTCTTTCCAATTCAAAGGAACTCTGGAGAAGCACAGCTGAAAAGCAGTTCTGTTCCGTGCCTGTGAGCTAATAATTTTAAAGGTAAGATGCACTTGTTGCTGTCTTATTTTATACTAATTTTCATTCGTGTGCAGTGTGTGATGTGCTTTCTAGCAGTTTAGAGGTCAGCTGCTTGTTCTGCAGTCGCATGTGTGTACTGCTGAAACCTAAGATCAGTTTGAAAACAGCCCTGGGTGCCAGGACTGCTTTTAAAAAGTAAATTGTGCCCAAACTCGACTTTGGTGGTAGGGGCACTTAAAAATGAATAACCTACAATGTTTTAGCATATTAGGGACCCCCAGGGTCTCCCCTAGATATCCCAGGGGTGGGGGACAGAAATGTAGAAGGTAGTACTTATAAAATAAGTTTTTATATGCCTGGGTAAAGTGAAATTTCACATTTTACTCCCCACATTGTGGTAAAGTGCTGCTCAAATTCAACTTTGATGCTAGGAGCTTATATATTTGTCATAGTAGGATTATTAGACATTGAAAAATGCAAAAACGATTTTAGTGCAATTATTTTTAATAAACTCAATTTTTTTTTTAATAATGATCACTAACCCTTTTGATGTTTCCACATATGAAAAGCAAGCCTCATTCCTTTCCCTTTGCCTTTAAAGGCATGTATTTATAACACTAAGCACATAAGCTGTACTGAAACATAAAATAGTCTGTGCCACTTTTTTTTTAAAGGGCAGTAATTATTTACCATCAGAACCACAGATATGCTTATTTAGAAAAGCAACAAGAAAGAAAATCCCTGCTTTTAATCCTTTCTATTTTATCCAAAATAATGAAGCTGTATTTGTAACTTTTAAAATCAGTAGTCTTTAACGCACGTGTTGGATCTGTAGCTTGTGGCCGGCATAGCCATGTGTTGTTTACTCAGCTGTGTTTTTACGACCAGCAAGCCTCAATTTCCACGCCTTTTTCAGGAGAAAAAAACCCCTTTGCTGTATTGTAATGTCCTGAAAAAAAGTTTGATCTCCGACTGTTTTGACAGACAGCTTCCTTCGGTACAGACAGCTTTGAACAGCTGTTTTAAAAGCTCTTTTTCTAGTGCTGGAAATTTGAGCACGGTGCAGTCTATTTAAAACACAGGCATTCCAAGCCGGCACAAATCTATCGTTTTGTAATGTAAAAAAGAGGCGCTTTTATTTCAGCAGCAACCAATTTACTCAGATGATGTGAATGCCTTTTAATATTAATATTTAAGGATAATACTGTAACATTTTATATTCAGTCTTAGTTATGCAAAGCACACAAATTCGTTTTTTGGTTTTTTTCTGTGAGGCCTATTTTTTTCCTATTGAGTGTTAATTGTAATTTCTCTTTACCATTGTGGCAAAATTCACACATCTATACTTTGTTACTGTTTTACTTCTAATGGTAGCGTGCAGCTATTTAGCATATGTTACATAATTCATTCCTTGAATTTTAAAATGTAGTTCTTTCAATGACATTTGCATAACAGAATGACGACAAAAAAACCAAATTGAGCTCATTCCAGACATTTTCAAGAAGGGGGGCCGCACACTCAGAGCACACAACACTGCTTGTTAAAGCAAACCATTCTCACACAAAAAACATAGTCACTAGTTACTGAAACAAATACTTTCAAGCAGCACCACCGGTGTCAATCCACAACCACATGGACACTCCAAAAAAAAAAAAAAATTAACCCACAAATTAACACTTAGGACAAAAGCAAGAGACAGCCCACAGACTGTACTCAAAGCAAACCATTTGTAAATACCAATTGTAAGTCATATTTACAAACGAAAGGACTCTCAAAAAAGTACAGAGATTACACCAAGACAAATGGACAGCCAAAAGACTGCCATGTTCAAAAACACAGGCTCGCGCCTCAAAACCTTTTCCAATAATACACCAAATTACCAGTTGTGCGCAGATCAGGATCCTTGGATATATATTTATTCCATACTGTACTATACATTATGGAAGAAATACCATTTTTAATATACCTAAACCCATTTAGGTATCCCCTCTTAGGGGAGTCAGCTGAGTACTTCCTAAATCCATATTGGTATCTCCAAGACAGCAACACTTTCTACGAAGTGTGCTAGGAGCAGGCATGTCAAGAATATTATAGCATATATAATATTATACTCCAAGTGACACTTAACACAATTTGTGCCGTTCAAGTTTTCAAAGTTAGAGAAAAATCTCCTCATTACCTGCCTTCATTTGCTGCAGCAAACAAACAAACAAACAAGAATCTTGGCCAAGCTAATCCAAACGAAAGTGTTGCTACAGCAACCTTACCAAACCAAAGTCTCCAACTTCCACCTGCCAAGTTCTGAGTGACCTAACGGTCATTTAAAATACTCACACCAAAGAAGATCTCAGTCGGGAGCGGTCAACACCTGGAGGGTCAGATCGGGAAAACGGGAAAATACGTTGATCTGCAAAGACAAAGGGTCTCCTCATGCAGGGTACCTCCTCAGTAGATTCCTGCCTTCCGTCAAGACCACTCCCTTGGATAGCCGCTTCTCCGATGAGGTCCACGTCGGGCGCCAATTTGTAGAAGAAAAAACCTTTCTAGGGGTTCACTGATGCACCTGGTCCTTAAACCAACAAAGAAGAGATTGGCACGGAAGCTGGAATATCAAAATAACAACTTTATTAACCTCACATGAGGGAAACTGTGTCAATACAGTACCCGCAGGCCACTGTATGAGACAGTCTATGGAGTACAAAGATCCTGGGTCTTTTATGCCCAGTTTACCGCTGAGTTAGCATGTAGACTCAAAAAGAGGCGGTACAAGTGTGCACATGAATAGCTAGTTACATATAAGGATACATAAGAATCGCTTACTCAACAGAGTGGGAGGGTTTACAATATTGCTGACATTAGTTAAAATAGCCTGACAGTTACTCTAAGAGTAGGTGCATTCTAGCAGCTGGGCCTTTCTGAGCATGTGCAGTGCTCTGGCTCAGTACTGAAGGAGTTAATTATAGTTCCTGACTCAAGTGAAATACAAGAGCAGGCAACAGTGAAGAGGGAGAAAGCACATGGCGAGCACATGGCTAACTAAAATGGCTGCCAGAAACAAAATGGCTTCAGCTGATGCTAACAACCATTTCAGCTAGTTTTCCACAGGGTGCTCACTGCTTGGAAGATGGAAGGGGAAGATGGCGGCCTTGTGCCAGATGGCTCAGAAATAGCATGGGTGTTGTATATGCAGACATAGACCTCGACCCTCTTTGACGGGAACCTCTGCAGGGTCAGACTGTCAACAAGTTCTAATCAGAAAGGGCACATCCAGATCAGAACCAGGGAGTTGCCCTCTGCGTTAGTGATGAGTGATACGCCTATTAATGTGCTGGGGCTATATTAAGAAGAGTGACCCAAATACCTTCCACTACCAAACACTACGTGCTCATATAATCAGTCTCATTAAGGAGCGTCTGGAGCCCTGTATTCCAGCGCAACCTCTTCCAAGGGCAGCTGCAACTGGCGCTTCCTTAGCCACTGCCTTACATATTGTTTTACATGTGCGCGAGGCCGGACTGGAAACCAAAATAAGAGTCATAGGATTCTCTGTTGATTTGTGCCTTGGTAGCAAAAAGGGTGATAGAGGGTTCAATAACAGTCCAGGATGATGAGGACTCGGTCCACTGCCTGGACGCCATCTTGTATTGCACGGAGGGCGAGGATATGGCCTTTGCTGTGGGTAAGAAGGAGCTCCAGGCCAGCCCTGACACTCGGAACCACGAACCAGCTCCGCATATACTCCTCAGGCCTGACCCATATTGTTCCCCCCGAAATAAAGCAAGTCACAGTGTTCGCAAAGTGGCTAGATTGATTTTATTCACACCCAAAACATATTAGCGCTACTTTACAGAGTTTGCCAGTGAAGCAGTACTTTTGTTTTCTTGTCTTTTTTTGAACAGTATTGTTTTCCCGGGTGGGGAAGTGCACCAATCGTGGGGTACTGCAATGACTGATTGATGGGTGGATTGGTAACCATGTTCTTCCTGCTTACATTTCACATGCTTTACTTTGCTTTTTCCAGGATGTTGGTACTTTTTATTTAGGCAGCATATTGCACTCTTGTCTAGTGCGTAATTTGAATGGAGTTGCAAGTATATTATGGTTCTAAAAGCACTCGCTACCACCTTCCTGGCCTCTAGCAATTTTCAGAAACAATAAAAATGTCATGATAACGCTGATGGTTAATGTTTTTCCTAGAGAGAGAGATCAGAGTTTTGTCTAGTGGAAGTTTTGACTCATGGAAAGGTAGCGCAGAAGGTTAATGTGCCTGCTGCAAAGAACATGTACCTGATGCAGATCACAAAATGCACATGATGTAAATAGGTCAGTGAGTCACTGCTTTTGTCAGAGAGATCCTTTTGTTACTTGCAGTTTGTAAGTTAAAATCCTAACATAGAACAGTGAGCTATTAACTGTCATCTAAGAGCTGCATGCAAACTGCAAGGTAAAAATTAGAGCGTTATGTTTTTTTCCCCCAGTCTTTGTTTGATTATCCTAATGTTTCAAAAATAAATTGTTATATTTTTATTTTCAGCACCTGGTAAAGCCTGACAACCATTACCTAATTTTTGGGCAATTTTTGGGCGAAGAACAAGAGGCCCCAACCTCCTTTGCTGCTCTTTCACCCCGGCTACAACCCAGCAAACACCAGTGTTAAAGGTAAGGAAACTGATGCTATATGTTTTTACATTGGAGTTAGGGCTATGCATGTGGTCACTCTACATGGTGGTTGGGTGCACATTTTGAACATTGTACCCGCAGTCGATGGAATTTACTAATAGCCTTAGCCCTGTGCTTTGTGCAATAACGGTTGTTAAAGGCACTATCTATCCCTTGCCTTGTTAAAGGCCCTCAAGCAGTGTCTGTTTCAGTGCCTTCAGCAACCAGTATGGCACACAGAGGCAGCAGGCAGTAAGGCTGTATTTTTAGCAGTCATGTTGTGCAAAGGGGAGCTGTTGGAGATATATTGCGATAATGCACAAAATATGTATTTATACTGAAATTTGATATTATTGCACCAAACCTTAGACGTTGTAGTTTGATCATTGACAGGTTTCTTTAATATTGGTAAGGTCAGCATCTGCATGAATACAGTAGAACAGCTACTTACAAGGTCATTCTTTGGATGGCCACTTGAAGAGAAACTAAATATAAAGCAATTAGGACCTGATCGGCCTGACCTAAAACTACAACAAATTTACCAGGACAGAGGAAAGACTTACAAACGTACATTCTCAAACACCTGGTACACAAAAGTTGATTGGCTTACAGGGTGCGCGTCAAGAAATTCTCTGTTCTGCTTCCCCTGCTTGCTGTTTGGTGGTGACATGGCTTGGACAAAACAAGGAGTAACAGACTTGAAGCATTTGTTTGACAAAATAAAGAAGCATGCACACACAAGAATCCATATGGAAAACCTGACGAGACTGGGAATGTTGGGAGACACACCGATTGAGCACCACATAAACGACGCATACCGCAAAACAATACAGAAACACAATGAAGCAGTTGATAGGAATAGACACATACTATCAAAAATAATTGATTGCATTTGTTTCTGTGGTGCTTTCGAACTGGCATTGCGAGGCCATGATGAATCTGAAAGTTCCTCAAATCCTGGAATATTCAGAGGCCTTGTGGATTTAATAGCAAGCATAGACAATGAAATGGAAGCACATTTAGCAAGTGCTACAGTCTTTAAGGGCACCTCTAAAACGATACAAAATGAACTCGAGTGTATGCTAGAAATTATGAGAAGTCATATTGTCCAAGAGGTGCAAAACACAGACTTTGTGGCTATTCAGTGTCGTGGGGAACCGGTCCCTAGGCCGAAGCACCAACTTCACAGGAGCGAAGAGTGAGTCTTTCCTCTCCCCGGAAATACCTTCACCCTATGTCAAGCAAGACACACCAGGGACAAACTGGTACCCCTAGAGAGCGAAGAGACAACGTAGGACCACCTTGGAAGCTTCAAACGAGACCAGCAGGGAGGATGACCAACAGTGGATACAAAGTAGTCCTAGAGCACACTAGACAAGGAGGGAAAAGGAACACAGTTAAAGGGGAATCTCTTCAGGTAGGGTAAAGTATTGCATAATAAAACAAGGAACACAGGTTGTATGCCCTCACATACTCACTTGGGACAGTGTGTGGTTATCACAGATGGTGATCTCTTCGGTGAAAGGAAGTAAGGCAACTCAAAGGAACTATTTCCAGCAGCAAGTCTTGCAGTTCCAAAATAAATCAAGGGCATGTGTCTGCCAATAGTTCAAGCCCTTAGAAGTAGACACTGAAGGCAAAGGGGTATAATTTCTGCCGTCGTGTGGAGTGTGTCCGCCGTTTTTGCTCAAGGGTTCCAGTCGTTCTATTACTAACATAGAACGTTCAGGCATATAAAACAAGGTCCTTTGAACCAGCCGACAATACACGTATCGTCTGCTGAACAGCTTTGTGGTGACCGGAGACAAAGAAGGCAGACGTGCCGAGTGTCAGCCGTGTGACATGAAACTAAAATTAAAAAGAGGTGAATAGCGCCATCTCGCGCTTATACAGAAAAAAGCCTTACTTCGAAAAAGGTGGAGTCCTTTGGAAATGTAGAAATGTCACAAGCACATCCTCGCGCTCGGAAGGCAAAATAATTATCAAGCACACAAAAACAAAAAAAAAGGAAGTCAAGTCCAGCACGACTTTGCGCAGTAATGGCGGGGAAGGAATGAAGGAAAATGAGATGTTTCTGAAACGCCTAGCACAATTGTGAAGGAGGGGCGTGCAGCGCGACCTCGCGCTAGACTGCAGGGTGCCTGTGGCCACAGACAGGGAGAAAAGATTCTTTCTAGAAGCCCGTAAAACTCACAGTTCTATTTCAAATCACAGCGAGGCAGTGAGAAGGAACCGGAGGGCGGAAGAGAATCACTGGGAAAGCACAACAGGAAGGATCCAACGAAGGAAGGGGCGTGGTCCTTGCGAGGAAGAAAGCCAAGCACCTGGGAACGGGAGCTGGACACTTTTGTACTAGAATGGTCACCTGACTGTAGACCAAAGCAGCATGGGACAGCATACAACCCTGCATCCTTCTCAGTGCATTATGGGACTGGTAGTTTTTCCATCTTGCAACAGGGACAAGGTACATGAAGCCTGGCGGCTAACAGTTCTCCCCCCTAAAGGCCTATTCACTGGTCTGGGTTTAGAGGGATGTAGTGCATGAAATCGCCTCACCAACAAGGGAGCATGTACATTTTCAGCTGGCTCCCGAGTCCTATCTTCCAGGGCGTAGCCCACCCAATCTATAAGGTATTGAAGTTTACCTCTATGTCTTCGTGAATCAATGATACGTCTGACTTCGTACTCCAATTCTCCTTCTATTGTGACAGGAAGAGGCAGAGGCTCAGGGCACGAAGGAGGAGCATACACCTTAAGCAAGGAAGTATGAAAAACAGGATGTACTTGCATGTCTGAGGGAAGTACTAATTTTACCGCAACTGGGTTAATTACATGTATGACTGTGAATGGACCTACATATCTGGGTTGTAATTTGCGGGGTCCGGATAGTCGGAGGTTTTTGGTGCATAGCCATACTTGATCCCCTACCTTATAGTTTGGAGCAGGGCGCCTGTGTTTGTCAGCTTGGGCCTTCATGTACTCTTTGGCTTCAAGTATTTCTTGTCTGGCCTGTTCCCATATGGACGTGAGATGTGTGTGGTGTTCTGTGACTGCGGGTATGTCAGAGACGGAGGGAGGAAGACGAAGAGGGAGGAATTAAGGGTGATACCCTTTAGTAAAAAAAAAAGGGCGATATCTTGGAAGCAGAGTGTGTGGTGTTGTTGTAAGCAAATTCTGCCAAGGGAAGTGCTTGGACCCAATCACTAGTGATGGTGCTCATGAGACATCGGAGATATTGTTCGAGAGTTTGGTTTGTTCTCTCCATTTGCCCATGCGTTTGTGGATGATAGGCCGAAGATAGGCGATGATCTATGTGAAGCGCCTTACACATCCCTTGCCAAAACTTGGACACGAACTGAGGGCCCCTATCTGAGATAATTACAGAGGGCAATCCATGTAAACGTACTATGTTTTCGATAAACACCGTTGTGAGTTCTTTGGCTTTTAGCAGTTTCTTAAGGGGGATGAAATGAGCCATTTTGGACAGCATGTCCACCACAACCAATATAGTGGAGAAGCCTCGCGTTAGCGGTAGGTCTGTGATGAAATCCATGCTGATGGATGACCAGGGAATACTGGGAACAGGCAAGGGCTGTAATAGGCCAGCAGGAGCACAGTGCAGAGTTTTCTGCCAAGCACAAGTAGGACAGGCCTTGACGAAGTTAGTGATGTCTTGGGTCATGCCTCTCCACCAGAACCATCTCTGGCAGGTTTGCAGGGTCTTTTCCCCCCCAGGGTGTCCTGCCAATGGTAGATTATGACACCACTTCATAATTAGATCACAGGTTTCTTCCGAGGGAATGAACAGACGATTGTCATGGTAAAACAGGTTTTTCTCTACTTTGTTCAAAGGATCTGTCAACCACTCATCACGATCAAGAGAGGCAAAAGCCCGATCTAGTTGCGAATAAAAGGAGTCAACTTCCTTGCTATGACAGTCACCAGCAGCTATGATCTTGTTTTCTGGTATAATGGGCACAGGGTCTCAACTATGTATTTATGATCTTTCCCCAAGCGAGACAGAGCGTCAGCTTTCCCTTGTTTCACTCCAGGGCGGAAGTTGATAACGAAGTCATATGCACAAAAAAAGGAGACCCACCTCATCTGTCTTGGTGTAAGGGCTCTGCCTGACCTAAAGAACTGGAGATTCCGATGATCGGAGTAAATAGTGATGACATGAGGGGATCCCAATAGATAATGGCGCCATTCTTGGAATGCCATTTTAATGGCCAGGAGTTCTCTTTCTCCAATGGTGCAATTCTGTTCTGCCTGTGAAAGGGTTTTAGAAAAGTAGGCCACTGGATGGAGGGTTCCTGATTTCTGGTCACGTTGTGATAACACTCCACCCACTGCATACTGAGAGGCAACAGCTTCTACATAATAGGGCTGTGCTACGTCTGCATGTCGGATGATGGGCGCCGAAGTAAAACTGTTTTTTAGTGCTTGGAAAGCTTTTTCAGCAGCGTTATCCCATTCAAAGACCACTCCTTTCTTTAAGAGTCTTGTAATCGGAGTGATGAGTTTGGAGAAATGACTGATGAACCTCCGATAAAAGTTGGCAAATCGTAAAAAGGATTGCACCTCCTTGACTGTGGTAGGACTGGCCCAGTTGGTTATGGCTGACACCATGGCAGGATCCATATGGATTCCTTCAGGGGAGATGACAAATCCCAAGAAGTCTACTTTCCGAGTATGGAAGAGGCATATATCTAGTTTGGCGAATAGATGGTTGTCCTGTAAACGTCGTAGTATAAGTTTTACATGTTCCACATGTTCTTTTTCAGTTTGGGAATAAATCAAAATATCGTCTATGTAGATGATGACACATACGTCCAGATACTCCCTTAGGATTTCGTTTATAAAAAATTGAAAAGCCGCCGGGGCATTGCACAGGCCGAAAGGCATGACACAATACTCGTACAGGCCAATCTTGGTGCGGAAGGCCGTCTTCCACTCATCTCCTTCTCTGACTCTAATCAAATGATAAGCCCCTCTTAGATCAAGTTTAGTGAAAATCTTGGCCTTACGCACCTGATCCAGGAGATTGGAGATGAGCGGAAGAGGGTATTTGTTCTTTATAGTTACCTTGTTTAGGGCACGATAATCCAGGCACGCTCTTAGGCCTCCCTCCTGTTTGGGGATAAAAAAAATAGGGGAGGAGACAGGGGAAGTCGAATGGCGTACAAACCCCTTCTTCAACATGTCCTGCAGGTATTCTGAAAGATATTTAGTCTCAGGCTCTGTGAGAGCGTACACCATACTAACTGGCAGATCTGCCCCAGGTACCAAATCAATTCTACAGTCATAGGACCGATGTGGGGGCAATGTCACTGCCTTAACTTCATCAAAGACCCCTGCGAACTCGAGATACTCAGAGGGCAGGACGGAAGAGTCTGTACTTGAAAGGGCACAACATAAAGGGGATTGCCAGTGAGTGGTGTCTTGGTAACAATGCACCATACAATAAGGAGAGCGTAGCGTTACTTTCCTGGAAACCCAATCAATATGCGGATTATGTAGCTGTAGCCACGGAACTCCGAGAATGGCACCAAAATTGGGGGTGTCGATAAGATCAAACGTGATGACTTCCGCATGCCCATTATCACACAGCATGATGAGGTCTGATGTTTGGTAAGTTATCAAGCCAGAGGACAATTCTGTCCCGTCAACAGCCCTTACTCTTTCGGGTTGTGTTTTTGGAATGAATGCTAGTCCTAGTGCCTTAGCTACCGCAATGTCCAGAAAATTCCCCGTAGCCCCAGAATCAAGCAGAATAGACATGGACTTTCTATGCTGGGATGGTAGAATAAACACAACAGTAATGGTGAAATGCTTGGGCACAGGCGCCAGGGTATTGGCCAGGAAATGAGAGGTCTGTAAAAGAGAAGTACTTGGAAGAGCGACCTCTATACTCTCCAAGTCATTTAGTTTTCCGACAGTACAGCTGAGCCAGTTCTGACAGCAGAGGTTTTCAGGGCAGTTCTAGGTTTCCCAGGACATTCTCTGGCGAAATGACCACCTTTGCCACAATACAGGCAGAGATTCAATTTTCTGCGTTTCTCGCACTCTTCCCTGGACAACGGGCCCCTAATATTCCCTATCTGCATAGGCTCACTGGTGTCCCGAGCTTCTTTCTTCTCACTTCTAGCAAGGAAAAGGCGAGAGTATTCTCCTTTGGTCTTCTCTCCTTTCCTTTCAGTCAGGCGATGGTCTAACTTGACTACCAAGTCCATGAACGCAGAGCACTCCTCCGGTGGGTCCACTATCTGGGAGAGGATGTCCTTAAGCTCATCTTTCAATCCCCTATAGAATAAGGAGGTTCTCTTTTCCTCAGGCCAATGAGTTTCAGCGACTAGTCGGTTGAAGGTGGTGATGTAGGTTAACAGATCCTTAGAACCCTGTTTAAGATTCAATAATTCGTTGTCACTGGCCTGCATATAGGAGTGTCTGGCAAAGAGACTCCTCATCCTTTCTTTGAACTGGGTTAAGTCGTACAAAATGGGGTCATCGTTTTCTACGAGGGGCACCGCCCAAAGCGCCGCGTTACCACTCAAATAGGAGATTATAAAGGCTACTTTAGCCGCATCATCCGGAAAAGAGGCGGCGCGGCATAAGAATTGAAGGTGACACTGATTCATGAAGACCCCATACTTATTACTGTCCCCATTGAATCTTTCCGGCATTGCTAGAGGTGTTTGAGGAGGTGTTACTACTGTCACGTTAACGGGGGAGGGAGTCGAGACTACAGGTGCAGAGGCCGAAACGGAGGAAGGGACCTGGAAATGTGCTGGTTGTATATAACTTCTTTTATGTTTGGGATTGGTGTCTGTCACTCTAACCCCTATCTGTTTTTGCGTTTTCAAAACCTCTAACTCAGACACCAGGCGTTGGTTCTCCCCTCTTACTAACTTAAGCTCAGCTTGTAGATTGACTACCGCTGCTGCTAACTCTCTCATGGTGGTTTCGGGGGTTTCTATAGTCAGAGAATCATCCATGAGGGCATCGAAGGAAGCTCCCTATCCATCTTCGCTCGGGTGAATGAGTATACGTGGGCTTGGCTTTCTGTCATGGGGAACCGGTCCCTAGGCCGAAGCACCAACTTCACAGGAGCGAAGAGTGAGTCTTTCCTCTCCCCGGAGATACTGTCACCCTATGTCAAGCAAGACACACCAGGGACAAACTGGTACCCCTAGAGAGCGAAGAGACAACGTAGGACCACCTTGGAAGCTTCAAACGAGACCAGCAGGGAGGATTACCAACAGTGGATACAAAGTAGTCCTAGAGCACACAAGACAAGGAGGGAAAAGGAACACAGTTAAAGGGGAATCTCTTCAGGTAGGGTAAAGTATCGCATAATAAAACAAGGAACACAGGTTGTATGCCCTCACATACTCACTTGGGACAGTGTGTGGTTATCACAGATGGTGATCTCTTCGGTGAAAGGAAGTAAGGCAACTCAAAGGAACTATTTCCAGCAGCAAGTCTTGCAGTTCCAATATAAATCAAGGGCACGTGTCTGCCAATAGTTCAAGCCCTTAGAAGTAGACACTGAAGGCAAAGGGGTATAATTCCTGCCGTAGTGTGGAGTGTGTCCGCCTTTTTTGCTCAAGGGATCCAGTCGTTCTATTACTAACATAGAACATTCAGGCATATAAATCAAGGTCCTTTGAACCAGCCGACAACACACGTATCGTCTGCTGAACAGCTTTGTGGTGACCGGAGACAAAGAAGGCAGACGTGCCGAGTGTCAGCCGTGTGACATGAAACTAAAATTAAAAAGAGGTGAATAGCGCCATCTCGCGCTTATACAGAAAACACCCTTACTTCGAAAAAGGTGGAGTCCTTTGGAAAATGTAGAAATGTCACAAGCACATCCTCGCGCTCGGAAGGCCAAATAATTATCAAGCACACAAAAACAAAAAAAAAGGAAGTCAAGTCCAGCGCGACTTTGCGCAGTAATGGCGGGGAAGGAATGAAGGAAAATGAGATGTTTCCGAAACGCCTAGCACAATTGTGAAGGAGGGGCGTGCAGCGCGAACTAGCGCTAGAGTGCAGGGTGCCTGTGGCCACAGACAGGGAGAAAAGATTCTTTCTAGAAGCCCCTAAAACTCACAGTTCTATTCCAAATCACAGCGAGGCAGCGAGAAGGAACCGGAGGGCGGAAGAGAATCACTGGGAAAGCACAACAGGAAAGATCCAACGAAGGAAGGGGCGTGGTCCTTGCGAGGAAGAAAGCCAAGCACCTGGGAACGGGAGCTGGACGCTTTTGTACTATAATGGTCACCTGACTGTAGACCAAAGCAGCATGGGACAGCATACAACCCTGCATCCTTCTCAGTGCATTATGGGACTGGTAGTTTTTCCATCTTGCAACAGGGACAAGGTACATGAAGCCTGGCGGCTAACATTCAGGCTGATGACACCACTGATGTGGCCACAAAAACACAGTCCGTATTAGTCTTTCGGTACCTTGACAATGACAGTAAAGTTGTGGAGAGGTTCTATGGTTTCACACATTTAAGAGACTCTAGTGCAGAAACTATTACTTCAGCTATACTGCGTGAACTGAACTTCATTTTTCCAGAGCTGCCTCAAAAAATAAAAACTTTTCCCACAAAGCTATGATGGTGCGTCCGTAATGAGTGGAAGCCTTGGTGGAGTACAGAAAAGAATTAGAGATGTGTACCCTAATGCTCATTATGTGCACTGTTACGCCCACCAACTTAATCTTATTATGCAACAGGCAGTATCAAAGATCACCGAGACACTAATTTTCTTTCACGATGTAGGAGGCATGGCAGCATTCTTCTCACGTTCCCCCAAAAGAACGGAAGTACTTCAGGAGATTGTGGACAAAAGGCTTCCAAGGGGACCCTCAACTCGTTGGAACTTTAACATACGTACAATCATCCTAATATATCAACACAGGGAGGACCTTGAGAAATGTTTTGACGCCATAGAAGCCAATGAAGACTTTGATTACAAAAGTCAGAATGAAGCCCATGGCTTTGCTAGAACACTACAAGACAGAGAGTTTCAGTTCTTTCTGTTTTTATTTCATGAAATAATGTTTTATGTCGACATATTATACAACCAGTTACAATCACGAGCCATAGATACTGTCTCTGTGCAAAGAGATACCAGTATGTTTGTCACCAGCATGAGCAAAGTGAGAGATGGGGTTGACAATTTAGACAGCAAACTGCCAAAGGAGTCTACTTTTTCAAACCGCAGGAAAAACATCAGCAGTCTGGTCCGAATTGCAAAGGAGATATGCGACATTATAATTGTGCATGCACAATAACATTTTTCTTTCACAAAACATTTGGTGAGTGCCGCATTATTGCAAAGTGAACACTTTGCAAAATATGATCAATCCTTCCCTGAGCAAGCTCTGAATGAGGCTGTGGAAGCTTATCCTATGCTCAACAAAGAGGACCTGAAAACTGAGTTGACTGTACTGTACGGAATGAGTGTATGCCGGAAGGCCACTGGTGCCATTTCTATGCTGGCTTTAATTCAGAAATTAATATGGAAAAGTCACTTACAGAGACAGTGGCTTTACTAAAAATAGTCATTACCACTCCTATGACAACAGCAGAGTCGGAACGATGTTTTTCCACCTTAAACAGAATTAAGACATTCCTGAGGAACACCATGATTCAGGAAAGACTGAATGCTTTAGCAATGCGCTCTATAGAGAGCGACCTAGTTAAAAGAATCCCAGACTTTAACGTTCAAGTTATTGAAAAGTTTGCTGCTCTTAAAATCAGACGTGCTGATTTTATCTACAAAAAGTGAACAATATGTTGAATGCTGCTAGTTTGCGACCTGTTTAGTTGTTTGTTAAATAAAAAACATCTGCGAGGTACTCAGAAATGCATTGTATCTCGAAGTCTGTTATGAAGCTCTGTGGTTATACTGAATAAGCAGCTACCTATGTTATATGACATCTCTTTATTAATTGCTTTATTAACCTTCCTGCTTTCTCAAATTTGCTTGAAAATGCACCATTTGTCCACTCTTTTTTCAAAATGTTCTCGGGGGAGAACCCCCCCGAACCACCCTTAGGTGGTTCGGCCTCGCTCGCTACGCTCGCTCGCTACGGTGCAGTATGACAATTATTTTACGGGCCACCACTTTCAAATGTCACCAGCCGCCACTGCTTGCCATAGCAGTGAATTATAGGTTTTAAAGTGCAGTGACCTCAGATATAAGGAAACTTATATCTGTCATGAGAGGTGTAAGCACCAATTCAGACCGGCTGCAATGGCAGGCCTATAGTCATAGTTTAAGCGGGCTCCCATGGGTCGCACAATACATGCTGCAGTCCATGGTAGACCCCTGGTGTACCTATGTCCTGGGTACCTTACTACCATGTAATATGGACTTATAAGGGTACACCAGTAGTCAATTGTGGAGGTACCAAAGTACTTACCATGTCAATTTAGGGGAGAAAGCACAGTTGCTGGGGTCCTGATTAGCAGGAACCCAGCAAATTATGTCAAAAACACACTCACACCAGGCAGAAAGTAGGGGTAACCATGAAAGCAGATCCTACACTTCTACAGAGAATAACTGGTAAAGTTCTTTTGGCCTTAATGTAGAAAGTCTGAATACATTTGACTATCTATCTGGTGTGCCTAATTTGGATATAGGGTTGCCTTTATGAGATGGAGAATAGGTTACAAGATGTTGCCTTTTGTTTCTGAAAGTTTTAGTTCTAACTATGTAGAACATGATTGCTCTTTTTATGTCTAGAGTATGAAGAGTTCTTTCTGCTACTGAATTAGGGTTAGGGAAAAAATAGGAGCTCAATGGATTGATTTATATGAATTTGAGAGACTACCTTAGGTAGGAATTTAGGATTAGTTTGAAGAATCAGTTTGTCTCTATGTATCTGAAAGAATGGCTCTTCTGAGGTTAAAGCCTGGAGCTCACTTACACGACTGAGTGAAGTCATGGCAACTAAGAATGCCGCTTTCCATGAAAGAAATTGAAGGGCGGCATGAGTGAAGAGGTTCAAAAGGGGGACTCATGAGTCTGGTTAGAACAATTTTAAGGTTCCAAGAGGGTGCTGGAGGAACCGAGGAGGAATGACTCTTTTCAGACCTTCAATAAAAGCCTTAATGACTGGGATTTTAAACAGTAAGAGATGCTGTCTTTTTTGAAGATAGGCAGCCATTGCGGCAAGGTGTAATCTAATGGAAATATAGGCTAAATTAGCCTTTTGTAAATGAAGTAGGTAGCAGATAATGTCTTGCACCGTGGCTTTTATTGGATTTGTTTAGGTTGGCAGTAGTAAACAAAACGATTCCACTTTGCAGCATAGCATGCTCTAGTTGTCGGTTTACATGTTTGTTTAAGAATGTTTATACATTCTTCAGGTAAATTAAAATAACCAAACTCTATGATCTCAGGAGCCAAATTGCTAAATTGAAAGCTTTGGGATCTGGGTGTCTGATTTGTCCTTGATTCTGAGTGAGAAGTTACGGAATGTTGGGCAGCTTCTCGTGAGGAACCACTGAGAGATCTAGCAGTGTTGTGAACCAGGGCTGACCCGCCCAAGTAGGAGCTACTAGAATCATAGGGAGAGATGTTTGCCTGAGTCTTTGCACTAGCTTCCCCTTGAGAGAGGGGAGAAATGCCTTCAATGCCAAACGAATCGCCCGGAGCTCAACAAATTTATGTGGAGCCTTGTCTCCGCCGGAGAACAGTGTCCCCTGATCTCCACTTATCCCAGATGGCCACCCCATACCAGAAGTGATGCATCTGTCACAACTGTGAAATCTGGTTGGGAAAGGGAGAGGGGTCTGCCATTGACCCAATCGTGGTTCGTCAACCACCACTGCAGATCTCTCACAGTTCCTTCCGAGATCTGGACCAAGTTCGTGAGATTCCCTCGATGCTGTGCCCATTTGAACTTCAGGTCCCACTGCGGAGCCCGGATACGCCACATGGCATGCTTTACCAACAGGGTGCAGGAGGCCATGAGGCCCAACAGCCTCAGAGTCAGTCTCACTGAAATCCAGTGTAGAGGCTGAAACATCGGAATCATACACTGAATATCCTGGACTCGCTGCTCGGGAGGATAGGCCCGAAATGGCACTGTGTCCAGAACAGCTCCGATGAAAGGGAGCGTCTGAGAAGGAGTCAGGTGTGACTTCGGCAGGCTTATAGAGAATCCCAGCAAATGCAGGAGATCTGCCGTAGTCTGAAGGTGGGAGACAACTGACTGGGGCGAGGACGCCTTCAACAGCCAGTCGTCGAGGTAGGGGAAGACTGACACTACTAACCTGCGCAGATGAGCTGCGAACACCGCCACCGTTGGTGAACACCCGAGGGGCACTGAGAAGGCCGAAGGGGAGCACGGTAAACTGAAAGTGCCCGCAGGTAACGCCTAAGGCCCGGCATGATGGGAATGTGAAAATACGCGTCCTGCAGGTCCAACGCTACCATCCAGTATTCTAGGTCGAGGGCAGACAAGATCTGAGCCAGAGTGAGTATCTTGAACTTCTCCTTCTTGAGGAACAGATTGACGGTCCGAAGATCTAAAATGAGCAGCAATCCTTTGTTCTTCTTTGGAATCAGAAAGTAGCGGGAAGAACAGCCACTGTCTGCTTCTGAAACAGGGACCCTTTCTATAGCTCCCTTGGGCAAAAGAGCTGTAACTTCCTCTTGGAGTGATCTTAAATGATCCTCCATTAGCCATTCCTGATTTGGCAGAATGAGAGGAGGAAAAGAGAGGAAAGGCAGAGAATAGACCTCCTGGACGATCTGCAAGACCCACTTGTCCGATGTTATGGATATCCAGTGGAGGAGATGATGATGAATTCTCCCACCAACTGGAGTAGTGTGGTCCCGCAGAGTCTGCCTAGGAGTGCTTGAAGACTGCGGCTGCCGGGGGCAGTGTAGCCGATGACTTCTGGCCTCCATTCCTGGATTGGAATGCACTGCGTCCACGTCCTCGCACGGCTTGGGCAGCCTGTGCTGGACGGTGGCTGGGATAGGGCTGACGCGGCTGGAAACCCCTCCCGTTGCCACGAAAGGGGCAAAAGGAAGAGTGGCCATGAGGAGTGGAGGAGAGGCCTAAGGATCTGGCCGTAGCTTGAGAGTCCTTGAACCTGACCAGGGCCGAGTCTGCCTTTTCCCCAAAAAGACGGGTTCCATCAAAGGGCATGTCCATCAGATTGGCTTGGACGTCGCCCGAGAAGTCAGTTGTTCTAAGCCAGGTGTGGCGTCTTAATGCCACTGTCGTTGAAATAGACCTGCCCATTGAATCCGTCGTATCTAGGCCACACTGTATGGTGAATTTTGCTGCATCTCTCCCATCCTTAACATCTTGGGAGAGCAAAGCACTCCAGGACCTGTAGCAGCACTTGTGCAACCGTCTCCCAAAGAGAATGGGAGAAACGGCCCAATAAGCCTGCGGTATTCACCAAGCGCAATGCCAGGCTGGAGGAAGAAAACAACTTCTTCCCAGCCTCTTGGATTCCCTATCCGGAAGGGCGGAAGGGAACGCGCCCTAGGACATAGAGGCCTGCACCCCCAAACTTTCTGGGGTGGAGTGTTGGCTGAGGAATTTTGGGTCGCCCGGAGCTGGGCGATGGCAGTGTGGAATCGTTCTATTCACAGGAGCACCTGTGCTAGGCTTGGACCATGTGCCTAGAAGGACGTCCGTAAGTGCCTCATTAAAGGACAAAAGGGGTTCAGAAGTGGAAGTCCCTGGTTGAAGCACCTCGGTCAGGAGATTAGTCCTGACCTGCACTGAGGGCAGCTCTAGTCCAAGGACCTCAGCTGACCTCTTGCCATCCATGGCATAGGATGCCCCCTCCTCCGTAACCACTGTTGGCGGAGAAAGCATGCCAGTATCTGGGGAAGTGTCCAGTCCACTGGCCTCCCCAAGTTCCCCATACCAGTCCAAGTTCTCCTCAGAGGCATCCTGGTGCTCCAGAGGGTCTATAGACCCCTCCCATTCCTCTCCTGAGCCTAGCACATCCTCAAAGTGCTCAGGCGACAACATAGAACCCCTGGGTTCAATCAACGTTGGAATCGGCGTCGAGCGACGTCGTTCTGGCTCCGTGTCGTCAGGGATGAGGATGGGGCTGGCACCGCCGATGGGCACCGGAGGCATCGACTTCGGGTCCGACGCCAGAGGAGGTCGCGTTGGCACGACCGGCGTCGACCCCGATCAGATCCTTGAGGCCCCAAAAGCGCTGTGGCCAAAGCCGACGTGTCAAACCTGATGGGGCCCCTTCCGAATCCACGGGGCCGGAGGGCTCACCAGCAGGGTCGTTCCGCTCAAATATGTGGCGCACAGCCTTGTAAAATTATTTTAATTGAGCGGGTGTCACTCTGGCTCCCGGAAAGGGAGGGAGGCACGAAGTCGCCTCTGGCTCGGGCTCCATGGAACCGTGCCTAGAGCGTCGGAGCTCATTGACTTTCTCAATGACGGAAGACAGTTGAGGTGAAGGTGAAGCCTGCTTGGACTTCTTCTTCTTATGCCTCTTCCCCGAGTGTCCCTAGGACCTTGAGTGGGAAGAAGAGGAATTACGGCTCCCGTAGTGGTCCTGTGACCTCTTCTTTGATCAGGATAGGGACCTCCACGGAGTCTTGCTGGACGGTGTTGACAGCCGGGCCACGAGGAGCTTCATCGCTCTCTCCCTCAAGGCCTTCGGAGCCCTGGCCTGGCAGTTCGAGCACGACTTTGAGTCGTGGTCCCACTCGAGACACCAGAGACAGGTAAGGTGGGGATCGGGGACTGACATCATGCGGTTACAGGCACCGCACGGCTTGAAACCTGTCTTCCTCGAAGACATCCCTCCCACACGAATTGGAAAATTTTTGAATTTGACAAAAGCCGAGAAAAAACCTGCCAAAAAGCGGCAGAGGGGTAGCTCTTCCCGGATCGGCGCTTAACTGGCGCGGAAAGAAAAGAACTGATGTCTGCGCGCCTGGGTGGTGGCTATATAGGCACCGCGACGTCACACCCGAACCTACCGTGATGTCACGCAGAGCCACCCAATGTCGCGCACAAGAGGCATTGCTTTCCGGGTCCAGCCTGATGCCTGGAAATTCAAAGGTAAGGAATCTGCAGCTAGAAGTCTCTATCAGATTAAGATGATCTACGACAACTTCGACAACCAAGACCTCAGCACTGCTCCAGATCCCACCCCAAGCGACACCATCCAAGAGACCCTGCTCACCTGGACCCCGCTCATGACAGAAAACACCCTAAAGACCATGAACAGTATCCACTCCGGAGCACCCTCAGACCCCTGCCCACTCCATATCTTCCACAGAGCCGCCATCGCACCCGAACTACGCCGGACGATCAACTGCTCCCTTAAAACTCCACATTCCCCGATGACTGGAAACACGCCGAAGTCAACCCACTCCTGAAAAAATCCTCTGCAGACCCGACGGACCTCAAGAACTTCAGGCCCATCTCCCTGCTTCCATTCGCAGCCAAGGTCATCGAAAAGGCTGTCAACACATAGCTAGCAAACTTCACTGAAGCCAACAACGTCCTGGACATCTTCCAATCCGGATTCCGCAGCAACCACAGCACCGGATTCAGCCCTACTCGCTGCCACAGACGACATTGGCTTCCTCCTCGACCAGGGCCAAATGGCAGCCCTCATACTCCTGAACCTCTCAGCTGCCTTCGACACTGTTTCCCACTGCACACTAGCCACCAGACTCCACGACGCCGGTATGCACAGAAAGGCCCTTGACTGAGTATGCTCATACCTCACAGGCAGAGCTCAGTGAGTCAGACTCCCGCACTACCTCTTGAAACCAACAGAGACTAGATGTGGAGTACCCCTGGGATCCTCCCACAGGCCCACCCTCTTCAACATCTACATGGCCCCCCTTGCAACCATCGTCAGAAATCACCGGCTCAACATCCTCTCCTACACTGACGACATCCAACTCATCCTCTCCCTCACCAAAGAACCCAACATCAACAGGCATAACTTCCAAGAAGGGATGAAAGCTGTTGCCACCTGGATGAAGAAGAGTTGCCTGAAACTCAACTCTGAGAAAACAGAAGTCCTCATCCTTGACTCCACCCCCTCTACATGGGATGGCACCTGGTGGCTCCCCGCCCTCGGAAACCCCCCACCCCGACAGACCATGCACGAAACCTCTGCATCATACTTGACTCAAGCTCAAGATGAACCACCAGATCAACGGCGTATCCTCAGCCTGCTTCAACACACTCCGCATAGTCCAAAAAACGTTCAGATGGATCCCATCCGAATCCAGAAAAACTGTCATGCATGCCCTTATTAGTAGAAGACTGGACTACAGCAATGCCCTCTACGCCAGAATCAAGAAGAAACTACTCTGCAAACTCCAGACAGTCCAGAACGCCGCAGCCAGACTGATCCTAGACATCCCCCGTCACAACCACATCACCCAACACCTCCACAATCTCCACTGGCTCCCCCTCTAAAGATGAATAACCTTCAAGCTCCTCACTCACGCATACAAGGCACTCCACAACAGCGGACCAGCATACCTAAACAACCACCTCTCCTTCCACGCACCCAAGAGACATCTCCGATCAGCTGACCTCTCTCTGGCCACCATTTTACACATCTACAAGACCATAACAGGAGGAAAGTCCTTCTCCTTCCTCGCAGTCAAGGCCTGGAATTACCTCCCCCTCCACTTCCGGCAAGTCCCTATACGGCTCCAGGTTAGGAAGGACCTCAAAACCTGGCTCTTCGGATGACCCCAGCACTCAACGGAGCCCCCTCTTCTTCCCCCATAGCGCCTTGAGACTCTTGTGGGTGAATAGCTGCGCTTTACAAACCCCTGATTGATTGATTGAGTGAGACGGGGAACAGGGTCCAGAAAAGGCCACTCTTGTAGCAGGTTGTTGGTGTTCCACTACTGCAGAGAATGGTGAATACGGAGGCCTATCAACACTAGATCCTCAAGGTGACCCTGTGATTGAGACCACTGGCAAGCTGGAAATTGCTGCAGAGGATGCATGTGTAACCTCGCGTGGGGAACTATGGCAATACAAGAGGTCATCATTCCTAGCTAACACATCACTGTCCGAACTGTTAGAATTTTGTCTCGCTGGAACTGTGGTAGAGTTATCTGAAAGTTCTGAACTCGAGCAGGATTGGGATAAGCTACTTCTGTGTGTTCAGGATGGCCCCTAGGTAAGGTTGAATTTGAGAGGTTGAATTTGAGCCTTGGGAACATTTATTCTGAACCCTAATCTGTAAAGTAGATTCACAAATAACTAAGTGAACTGCTGACATTGAAATTTGGGACTGGCTTTGATGAGCTAATCATCCAGGTATGGAAATACATCAACGTTTTGTCTGGGCAGATGTGCTGCAACTACTCCCAAGTATTTTGTGAAAACCTGAGGTGCTGTGGTTCCCCGAATCGTAGAACTTTGAATTAGTAATGTTTGCCTGCTATGACAAATCTGAAGTAGTTGCGGTGTGCAGGGTGTATTGGTATATGAAAGATGGCGTCCTTTAGGTCTAGTGTAGCCATAAAGTCGCCCAGTTGGAGAAGTGGAATAACATCCTGTAGAGTAACCATATGGAAATGTTCTGAGAGGATGTATTGGTTCAGGGGTCTGAGATCTAAGATCAGTGACCCGTCTTTTTTGGGAATGAGAAAATACAGAGGTTGTACCTTTAGTCCCTGCTGGTGAAGCGGGACAGGTTAAGGAAGGTTTTGACTTCTTGTTTGAGAAGTGTTAGATGATCTTGTGACAACCTGTGGGTGCAAGGAGGGATATTGGGTGGTGTGGACATGAGCTCCAGACAATAGCCATGTTGGATAATCGCCAGTACCCATTGGTCTGTGGTGATGGATTTCCAGACTGGGTGGAAAAATTGCAGTCTGTCCCCATCAGGTGTCTGTGGTGATGGATTTCCAGACTGGGTGGAAAAATTGCAGTCTGTCCCCATCAGGTGTGAAGGGTTCATTGGAATGGTTTGGGTAGCCACTGCTTAGCAGTGTGTTATGTTATGCCCCTTCCCTTGTTGTTTCCGCATCCGAAAAAACCTCTACAGTAGCCTTTATTGTAGGCGGACTGGCCTTATTTTTGCTGTGGAAGAGTCTGTTGGGGTGGATTTGTATGCACCCCTGTAGCCTGAGCGATGAAGGGACACTCTAGAAACTGTGGTCTGTAATGCTCCCGTAGCTTTGGTTGTATCAGTGTCTTTTTTCATTTTATCTAGTGTAGTGTCTAGTTGTGGCCCAAAAAGGTGCTCTTTGTCGAAAAGCATATTAAGAACTGCCTGGGGGCGGGGGGCGCACACGTAAGATGGCCGCACAGAAGTAAGGCTCCTGCAGCCCGGGCCACAAAATTCATAATCATCCTCACATGTGGACGGATTAATCATATCCCAAGCGTAATCTGTAATTCCCATAACAGTGGGGCACTGGTGAGAGCTGCGGCCGACATTGCAAACTAAGACGTCGACAATCCTCGACATAAGCTGAGACCGAACGAGAGGTGGAGCGGCTGAAGATTGCACGGTGGGTTCGAACACAAATCAAGCCTGATGCGGCGCGCCCAGGAGGGGCTGTGACTGCATACTGCGTGGTGTGTGGAGAGTGCAATAGCTTGGACGGCCAGGGTCTTGTCTGGTTGAGTGCTCAACTGCGGAGTCTCTGGGGCCGCACTGAAAATAAGAGCTGCGGATTTCACGCCAGAGAGCCACTGGTAAATACTGCAACTGACCCTGCGGATGAGAATGACGCCGACATTCCCCGACGCAGCCAAAAATGGAGGTGAGGTGGAGTAATTGAAGAGCACACAGCGGCATAATAAACTAATCGAGCCCGTGGCGTCACACCCTGGTAAGGCCGCACATGTAAGCCACGCAGAGCGAAAGGGGAAAAAACAGCCCGGACGGCCAGAAATCTGCTGTTGAGGTACACCCAGCTGCAATATACCTGAACCAGCAGCGCAACCCCCCCGACCAGCGGGAAGGAAGCACAGAGAGCACACTGCACGATAAGGGCACGCGCTGCGCAAAACCGCTAGGCCCTACGACCGAATGAGGACCGTGTGACGGTCCAGGAACACATTATCAGCCCCCAGAAGCGGGAAAGGTTGGCATTGGACTAATTACAGCAAGCAGACAATGGGGCAAGGAAAAATTGTAATAGGCCCCAATCCCACAGTACCGCGACGTTGCTGTACGGTTGACAATATTGGCGTTGGCAGGGCACATGCTGCGAATCAACTGGCCACTCGATCAGCACTAAAGATATCGGGCCTAACCTCACCCCTTGGAATCACTAGTTATGCTGGGGAAACAAAAACTCACCCAAAAGTGGAGACAATAATAATTGAGGTGGGAGTTACAAGAAATCGGCCCTGAGACCTGGACCATATGAATAGTGCCTGCCACTCAGGCTATCTCTCCACGCCACACAACCCGTGATAACAATAAAAGGAACAGAATAGCGCTCGCATGGGGAAGGTGCGGTGCGCCTGTTCACTTGTTGCGAGATACGTCCCCTATTAATATAAAGGCTGACTGATAACTTACCTTGCAATAGGCCATATCCTTACCTCTGGGGAACTAGTTGGAGTCCACCACTTACTGATGCATAGAGCCTATATACGACCGCCCGAGACCTCGTGGCAGTACTCATCCCTCACATAGTCAACTACGCAATGAAAATGGGCAGAATCGAGGGAAAGCAATCTACACTGCCCTTCCAGGTGCGGAAAACTCTGCGTATGCAACAAGATGACTCCGATCGGACCGGGGCGGACTACCCTCCCGGAGGGCCCAGAGGAAGATTGAAAATCTCAATTCCTCACCATGAAAAACAGTCTCAGTCCATAGAGTCCAAAATGGACACCATGTCGGCCCGCATGGACACAATAGTACATAAGATTGAAAAACACGATCACCCAATCACAGAAGTGGAGAGTAATATATCTGAATTGGAAGACACATCAGAAGGCAGAATGGAACAATTACTACAAATGGATCGCCTGTTGAAAGTAATTGCAGCAGAAAATAAAGACTTAGAAGCGCGCTCACGGCACAATAATATACGCTTATTAGGGGTACCCGAAAGCGCGAATACTGGGCGCATGGAAGAATATATTGAACGCATGCTCCCCACGGTGTTCGGCGCTGAAACTTTCTCTCCGCAACTGGTGATTGAAAGAGCTCATCGATCACTAGGGCCGTGGCCCCCTCGTGGCGAGCCGCCCAGACCTATCATTGCCAGACTTCTTAATTATCGTGACAGAGACGCTGTCCTCCGACTTGCCAGAGAAAAGAAGAAAATTGAATATGAAGGAGTCACACTCACGTTCTAGCCTGATTTCACTGCAGCAGTGCAAGACGCCAGGAGAAAGCACAGATTGACTATGCAATGATGTACCCAGCACGTCTCCAGGTCACCCACCAAGGAAAGCAGCACTTCTTCATTAATCCACAACAAGTGGTAGACTTTCTGAAGTGAAACCGCCGAGCTGCGTCCAAAACGGGATCAACCCAATATCCTTCTCGGTCGCCATCACCAATGTCAAGAAAGGACTAGTTAAGAACAAAACGCGAACCTGTTCCAGTTGGATAAGACTTTTCCACGGAACCAGATATAGGTAACCGACCACTTCCTTGGGAGAAAAATGCGCAACAGCAGCACTCATGACACTACAAATCAGACATTCCTCGCTGTGCGAAATCAGATGTATAACCCACAGTCCCAACTGAAATGATGACCTTTTGGTTTTAAAAGAGTTTCATGGTCCGGGCACCTGCCCCTCCTCACTGTTCCTACTCAGTGGGTCATATTGGGGAGGAGGAGAGTTGTGGGCCCCCTGGCGATACCTCTCAAGGAGAACCCTCTTACTGCCTTTTTCTTTGTTACCTTTTTAGTTCAAGCATTTTTCTTGTTCTGATCGTTTACAGAGTTTATGAGGGGAGGGAAAATTGACTCTGACAAGTTGGGGTTGTCATTGTGGGAGGGGGGTTTCGGTAAGGGATAAGCAGCAGCATATCGATCAATCTCAGTTCTATAGTAAATTACAGCTCGTGATCCTTACATACTGTCATGCTATTAATATTACAACCAAACTTTTCCTTATGTGTAAATGACGAGACCACAGCATCCTTCTAAAATTCACCTTATGTCCTGGAATGTTCGTGGTTTGAATAACCAGCGCAAATGCAGGCATATCCTTGCATACTTAGATAGGCATCAAATCCACATTGCACTTCTGCAAGAGACGCATTTCAGTCCCTTAGTAGTCCCTAACTTTGCGACTCAATGGGCTATGTATTGCTACTTCGCATTCTATTCCACTTATGCTACAGGTACCGCAATACTAATAAAGAAAAATACACCGTTTGTAATTGGGGGATCCCTGCAAGACTCACAAGGCTGATAGAGCATTATGTGGGGTAGATTACACTCCTGCATGGTTACCATTGTTAATTGCTATGGCCCCAATACTGACGACCCCCAGTCTTTCGCCACATTATGGGGAAAGGTGTTAAACACAGGGTCCACTTATGTGCTCTGGGGTGGTGACTTTAATACTGCCTTGATACCCACACAAGATAGATCGCATCCACAACCCCACCACTACACTGCAGTCCAAAGTCAGTTATTAGGCATTATAACGGATAACCATCTCTTTGATGCTTGGGGACACCCTCACCCCACCACTAGAGAGGGTACACATTACTCAGCAGTGCACTTAACATGGTCTGGACTAGATTATTGGATAATCTCTAGAGGAATGGGTCACTGGGTTAAACGAGTAGAGCACCTTGCACAAATGTATTCGGATCACTCCCCGATACAATTGGTGTTAGTCCCTCCCGGAAATGAAACT
The DNA here is from genome assembly GCA_963921515.1 of Calotriton arnoldi. Taxonomy (NCBI): domain Eukaryota; kingdom Metazoa; phylum Chordata; class Amphibia; order Caudata; family Salamandridae; genus Calotriton; species Calotriton arnoldi. Next base: position 2,145,237 of record CAWUFW010001702.1, on the reverse strand, counting down.
CCATATAGTAAATGGCGACTTAATCCAATGACATTACTAGAGACCACGTTTAGAGTAGAAAGAGGGCAAGAAATCCAAGAATGTTTTCAGCGCAATGTAGGATCAGTGACGAGCATAACAACTGTATGGGAGGCCTTTGAAGTCACAATAAGGGGACTGTGTATATCCGACGGGGGAGGCATCTTACGAGATATCCAGAACTCGCTCAAAAACCTGGAGTCAGAAATAAAAAATCTAGAACAAGAAATAACGTCATCTAATGATGGGGATAAAAGAGCGACAATTAGAGACAAAATAACTGAATATAAAGATACAGCGGGATGAGAATGCATGTTTAGGAGCAAATATTATAGAGCCCGCAACTATGGGGAAGGAGAAAGACTGGGTAAGCCATTGCAGACTTCATTCGAAAACCCTGATTCTCAAATTACGTTACAGAAATATGAGAATCCAATGGTACCATACATAGAGATACTCCAGATCTTTTACAAAGCTTCACAGCATACTACAACGCACTATACACCAAACAGAGAAAACAACCTCTCAAACTCTCCCCATACCTAGAAAATATAGCACTGGGCTGGTTGAGTAATGCACAGAGAGAATTTCTGGCTGCGGCACTAGAGGAAGACGAGATTTGAACTGCGATCATGCAGATGAAATCGGGGCGTGCCCTGGGATCGGACTGACTCCGGATCGAATTTTACAAAACGTATGCGGAAAGCCTAGTACCCATACTAAATAGGCCAAATAGGTCGGAATACTGCCCTTATGTATGAGGGAAGCCACAATCGCCTCTTTACTCAAACCTGGCAAGCCAGCAGAGCAGTGCATGTCCTTTCGACCACTCTCCTTGATTAACTGTGATACCAAAATGTTAGCTAAAGTTTTATCTAACAGACTAAATCTCTTAATGGGAACCCTTGTACTACCAGACCAAGCTGGATTTATTTCGGGACATTCGACATCCCACAATCTCCGTACTCACTTCTCGGTAATGCAGGACATAGATCCCGAAATAGCTGCAGTAGCAGTATTTTTAGATGCCACAAAAGCGTTTGATTCATTGGAATGGGATTACCTCCTAGGAACGCTCAGACATATGGGAATGCCCGAAAGTTTTCTTAAATAGATTGAACTACTTTATTGCCAGCCTCTCCTTAATGGATTACGATCCCCATCTTTCCTGATAACGCGGGGTACGAGACAAGAATACCCATTATCCCCACTCCTCTTCGCGCTTGCAATAAAACCATTAGCGGCTAAACTGAGGCAACATTATAAAGAGCAGGTCCTCAGGTATCCCACCAGACACATTCTAATATCTATATATGCAGACGACGTTACGCTATATCTCAGAGATCCACAGGAGAATTTGAACCCCATTCTGCGCAAATTTATTGTATTTGGGGAATACTCCGGAATACACATCAATTTGAGAAAATCACAAATATTCTCTTTCACACATGCTATTTCACCATACATGTTAGACTATCCAATAGAGTGGTGTGCCACAGAAGTTAAATACCTAGGTATCAAAATCACCAGAGATAAGACTGAATTAATACACACAACTTTAGCTACCTGACTGACTCCATCACACGCTGGACAGCCATTCCTTTATCCATGGCAGGGCAGATCTCTTGCATAAAAATGGTGATACTTCCCAAGCTACTATACCTGTTTACTAACATTCCATATAACCCAGGACGAACATACTTTGGAGCCCTGAAAACACAGCTGATCCAGTTAAGCATGGGGCGGCAAACAACCCAGGCTGAACTGGGAAATACTGACATTTCCTTTCTCACAAGGAGGGTTGGAAGCACCCAACTTAGAGCTATACTACCTATGCGCACAGGCACATTATGCTACATATTGGTTTCACCCCCCCCCCATACCATACATGCCACACCTAGCGGTGGAGTCCAGATATATGGACCCGACTCCATTGATTGGGATCATTGCAACACATCCCAAAATCAGAGATACTGACCCCCACCACGGTAGCATGCACCACAATGGCTTGGCAGAAATGCTTGGTACGCCGATGTTATATTCACCCCAACTGCCCCTTAAGTATCATACGGACCTAAAAGTAACTCACGAACTAGCTTGGAGACAGGTATTGAATAAAGTAAAGATACAGGAATGGGGTGACCTATACGACAACGGTAATTTTCGAACAAAGGAACAGTTTTTCCGCAGAACTATACCCACAACAATGGACCTATTCATGTACGTCAGACTCCGGCAGAGTGTGAGGACTGCCACCTCAGCGTTTCTGCAGGAACCGTAGACTCTGCCCCCCCTTTATGTGATACTACAATCGGAACAGCCTCAACATGTAACCTCCCTGATTTACCATAGCAAGCAAACATCCCATAAGCCATACCAGACGGCATCGCACACACATTGGGAGGCAGAGATCAGAATCTCCCTATTAGGCAAACAGTGGGAGTACTGTTGTAGACAGAGAAGGAACATAACTGCTAATAGTAGACTATGTATGATACATTACAAATTTCTGCACTGCCTCTACTATACCCCGGTCAAAATGTGCAAATTTCAACTGAGAGATAGTGATAGATGTGAACGGTGCGGGAGAGAAACTGCTGATTTCTTGCATCTGGTGTGGGAATGTTCTGACGTCAGTCTGTACTGGCATCAGGTATTTAATGCATTGACACAAATGATTGGATCTCCCCTACATGCATCACCGGTCACAGGCATACTAGGATACATAGAGGAGGTAGAGGCAGCATATAGGAAATACACAGTGCTGGGGTTATTAATAGCTAAACACAGAGTTGCCTGTAGATGGTGAAGGGGAAGAGCTCCTACATTCAAAGAATGGATTCAAGACCTTATATTTTGGCAGAAACAATCACTCACTTATGCGGAGTTGCTTCCGCTCTCTTCCAGGCCAAGGGATATCTGGAACCCATTGAAAGCATACCTACTAACTACATCGTTATAAATAAAGATGCACAAAAGGAGGAGAGTCAAGAAGGGTAATAGTGCAACAGTTGCAGTGATCAGGTATCTGCATCTGCACATGCCCCCTCGCAAATATGTGCTGAACTATGAGATGGAATGAGTGGACTGAGAGCCAACAGCAAACACTAGGGATAACGGTACAATATGTTATGATGCTGCGATAAGACAATGAAATGACCCAAAAGTATGCTGATGATATCCTGTGATATAATCGGACTGTGAAATTGTACATGTTGATACTGTAACTTGGAAACCAGAACACCTAAGCCAGGCATGTCGTCTACAGAGCACGCTGGTATTGACACCCCTAGCAGCTGTATCCGCAGCATCTAGTGGACATCGGATGAAGATGCAGGTGAATGCCTGACCTCCTGTGGCAATTTGTTGTCCCTTTTTTGGTGTTCTTCAGGGAGATATTGCAGCAGCTCCTCCATTTCATCTTAATGGGCTCTGTCACAAAGAGCCAGAAGGCCTTGAGAATTGGCAATATGTCAATTATTAGCTGCATGTGCTGCATTTCTCTACCAAGCTGGGTCTATCCTCTTACTTTCTTTTTCAGGTGGTGGAGTGTTTCCAGTAGCCTGTCTATTAGCTCTTTTACGAGCAACAATGGAGTCAGATAAAAAGTGGGTCAGAAGGGGCTGCCTTGTACTAGTTGTAGTACGGGCTGCAACCCTCTCTCTGAGAGGGAGGAGCTCAGGGATGTTTTAAGTAGAGGAGATAAAGTATACTAAAACCTCTAGATGTGCAGGGTGTAGGGAGGGGGAGTGTGCAAAAGTGAAAGTGATTAAAACTAGCTATATGATATACCAAACAGATGTAATGGTGCACTCATAGGCTAGGATTAAAAGAAAACAGGCTCTGACAGAAGGGGTTTCAATCTGTCAAAAATGATGGAAAGTTCGACATGTTTCAGCCTAATGCTCCCATAGGGATACAGCGGCTTTCGTCAGGATCAGAAAGGTGCAAATAGTGAGGTGTCAGTAACCACATGTATATCTTAGAGACAGTGGTAAAGTGTGTATACAAAACCAGTAGATGGAGTATTATGTCACTCAGCTGTGAAGTATACTAGTTAGCAGATACCCTAAATTGTCGGGTGAATGCATAGATACCCGTTACCTCGGATTAACACACTCAAGGCAGCATCTAAGTTCCAAGCAACTTTTTGTGGCGTACTATAGGAATTTATGCATTGATGCTGACCCACATGAACAGCTTTATCCAATTTCCGTTTAGTGCAGATGAAAAATGAGAAAGCAGAATTTTGCACTTTGGGTGGCATTCTATTTGTCATAGTTGCCATTGATGGGACACACATTGCCATGGTACCACCACACAATAGGGAGCAAGTGTACCACAACAGAAAAAAACTTTAATTCGATAAATGTGCAAGTGGTTTGTATATCGCTAGCATGTGCACACTCTTTCCTGGATCCACCCATAATTCTTTTGTGCTACACATTAGCAGCATACAACAGTAAATGTCACAGCTTGGAAATGTGAATGCCTGGTTTGTTGGTAAGTGCTGTGTGTGAATATATGTGATAATCACTTAATATTGTTATGTCAACCTTGCGAACTAACTTTTCTAAATCTTATATTAATCTTATTACATCTTTTAAGTTCAAGAAAAGGTTTATTGAAAAGATTAATATGATCATACAAAAAACAATACTTCGTAGAAACAGTGAATTGTTAATGCATGAATACAAAAAGTATATCAAAGAACACTAGTGATATACATTATCCATTAAATTAGTAACAGGATGATATAAAGAAAAATGAGTATGGTCAGAGGTTCACAAAAATCATAAAGCACATTACATGTCGAAAAAATGTTATAGAAAATAATACATTAAGCATAATCTTATTACATCTAATAGACCTTAATTGTTACAACCAATGAGAAATCCCACAATGCCATGGGAAGTCAGTGAGGCACATGATTGAAATTGTAGACCTGTGGAACAGGCTTTTGGGCTCCTGAAAGCTAGATTGTGTTGTCTGGATAAGTCTGGTGGAGCCTTCCTCTACTCACCTGAGAAAGTGTGCAAGTTAACAGTGCTCTGTTGTATGCTGATTAACATTGCCATTGTGTGATTATATACCTTTGTAATATGATAGTAATAGTATAGAACTAAAATGTGAAATCTGCATATATGTAATACATGAAGAACAGAACTGGGTGATTTTGTTAAATGTGATAAAAATATGTTTGATTATCAAACACATCAAAGTGCGTGTCATTTCTGGAGATAAGCTCTGAACATGTTTTTTGATATGACTATTAAACCATGAATACTGTAAAATTATTTTTGGAGGTTTTATTTCAAATGCAACAAAATGTGAACCTTTAAAAAATAAACAGAAAAGAGTAGTACAACAAACAATTTAAATGCAGTGAAACAAATAACACTTATTATAACTGACAAATATACTGATAAAGGTGGGATAAGGAAACCAAGAAAAATGATGAATTTCACAAAAATAAAAATGTAACTATCACACGCTGATTTGATTATCATGATGGATGAGATCTTTAAGGGTCCAGCTACTGTTATTTGGATAACATGTCCCAAATAAAAATAATCCTCAGTTTCATGGGTAGAAATGATTTGTGCCTCTTAGTGGTGGTTTTGGTGGGATCCTCTCCCAATGGTCCTGATGATCAGCCCCTCCTCAGGGTGACTGCAGGCTCAACAGTTGCAGAGTTAGAGGTGATGCCAGATGGCTCCTGGGTTTTTAGAATCTCCCTCTCTGTGGAAGAGGCTGGTATTTGTTCTTCTCATGTTGTGGGCCCACAAAAAGGGGTAGATGACTCACAAATAGCCCTGCATATGTTCCTAAACCCTTCCTGCACCACCACAGACAAGAAGCACAAGACAGATATTTTTCTCTCAATGAGGTCATTGTGCTCCATCTTCTTAAAGCCACACATGAGCTCTTTGTTGTCTCTAAGGAGCTCTCTTACCTAGCTCCTGTTCTGGCCGTGTCTTGTTACTTAGTGGACTAATTTGTCCTCTGTAGAGGCCTGTGTTCGACCTCATGGTCACAGGTTCAAATCCAGGTGGGTCCACTCAGCCTTTCCTTCTTCTGAGGTTCATAAAATGAGTACTATTGAGTTGGTTAACGATAAACATCTGTTATTCAGCGGCAAGATACCCATGGATGAATGTGCGCTTTACACATACACGTTATGTTATTGTCTTCATGTCAAGAGGCTGCTCCGATAATGTTTTGACGCATAGATTCTCTAAAGCAATGGGCATCAGTGGCCTCACTGCTCTCCAAATGGTGGCCTCCCCTGGCCATACTGCCCTGTGGCCTTGGCAGAGTTGGCACAATCACAATGGGTTCTGTCTCGCCTGCAGATGTTGGTGTTGTAGCTGTCAAAACAAGAGGCAGGACTGGAGTGCACACTACAGATGTAGATTGTGATGCTGGGCCACAGCGAGCAGTGACAACTACTGTCTGTTACTGAGGGGGAGACACAACAAGGGAGGGATATGTGGTGATAGGCAGAGTGAGGCTCACACTCACAGCCTGCCCAGACAGACCTGACATATCAGGCTGCTCATCATCGGATCAAGACCAGCAGGAGTTGTGTTCTCACTGAAGGTTTCAGCAGGAGTTTGAACAGTGGTCAGAGTTGAAGGTTACTGGACCTTCAGCTCTGGAAGCTGGTCCTACAATGTGATATGCCATGATGATTGCTAGTACATCTGTGTTTAATGGTATGAGTGTAATGGTAAGTCTCAGCCCTTTTACACTAATAATGCATATATACAAAAACTGAAAGGTGAACACAACATTGATATGCATGATAATATGTTGGGATGTTAAGAGAGAGGAGAGTTAAAAACACCTTTGAATATAGAATCAATTTACACTTTTCCAGTCAGACTTAGAATCACAAACGTTTCCTAAGCATGCTGAAGTATTATGGTAGGTATAACTAGTACACCACACTTGTAAGTCATCTCTGCCTATTATACGGTTCCCACTAAAAAGGTAGGACTACGTATTTGGACGACAGAACTACAGAATGTGGGGACTGAGTCCATCTACGCTATCAGAGAATGTCGGCTCAATTCCTAGCTAGCTCACAGTACCCCACCTGAACCCCTAACCTTCGTGGGGTGGCAGGCGATTTTAGAAACCTTGAACATGACACTCTGATCCCGAAGGGAATCGTGGAAACAGATTTTACCCCTTTCGTTGTTTACTTATGCATACCCATGGTAAACACATGAAAGATACAAATACATTTATTGAAACAATATTAGTCTTGCATAGAAAGAATGAGCTGTGATTATTAGGCAGATAAAACAAAGCAATGTAACCAGCATGATGAACATGTTGAAAAGAATAAACAGTCCAACCGTGGTAGTCTGATTTCTATATATTTCTACCCATCACTACCCCTACTCTGAGACATAGTGGGTGTACCCTCTGCCCGATCTCTTAGGTTAACCTGATCCCCATACCTGGGTAAATTGGCCAGGGAATCGGCCTGAAGTGGAACTGGCAATCCTTCTCTGCAAAAGGAAGATAAAAGTGAGTATAGCTGCATGTTGAACACAGGATCTGTTCCAGGACAGTTGTGACCGGAGTGCTCCTCTGACCCATAAAAGGGCACCCCTAAGCAACCCCAACAAACAGCGCCCCAGAAAGGCCACCTGGGTCACCGCCGACCTTCAAGAATCCAGGCGCACCTGCAGATGTCTCGAGAAGAACTGGAGAAACAGCAAATCCTCGGAAGACCGCACCACCTACAAAAACGCCATGACAGAATACCACCAACGCATCAGATCCACCAAGAAGAATTTCATCCAGAACAGGATTCTCGCCAACTCCAGCAACTCCAAGGAACTCTTCAGCATCATCCAGAAATTCACCAAACCCCACAGCGAAACCACGGACATCACCCCCTCCCAGGAGCTCTGCAACAAGCTCGGCTCCTACTTCCATCTAAAAATCAAGGGCCTCTACGACAAATTCAACGACCAGACACCCGACTCCGAAACCACTCCCTCTGCCAGCAAAGCCAGCCAGCCTACCATCTCCTACTGGACCCCATTCACCATCGAAGACACCGCATCGACCATGAAAGACATCCACTCAGGAGCCCCCACGGACCCTTGCCCCCCGCACATCTTCCACAAGCCGCCGCCGCCATCGCCCCAGAACTACGACGCACCATCAACGCCACCTTCGAAACCGGCATCTTTCACGATGACTGGAAATGTTCAGAAGTCAGACCCCTACTCAAGAAGCCCTCAGAAGATCCCACGGACTTCAAGAACTACCACCCCATCTCACTCCTCCCCTTCATGGCAAAAGGTGCAGAGAAGACCGTCAACATCCAACTAACTAAATTCATCGAAGAACACTCCATCCTTGACCCCTCCCTATCCGGATTCCGAAGCAACCACAGCACTGAGACCGCTCTTCTCGCCGCCACAGACGACATCTGCACCCTCCTCGACCAAGGACACATCGCATCCCTGATCCTACTCAACCTCTCTGCAGCCTTCGACACCGTCTCCCACCGCACACTCACTGCCAGACTCCACAAAGCTGGCATACAAGGAACCGCCCTCGACTGGCTCCGCTCCTTCCTCGCCGGCAGAACCCAAAGAATCAGACTTCCAACCTTCCTCTCCGAACCCATGGAAATCAACTGCGGAGAACCCCAAGGATCGTCACTCAGGCCCACGCTCTTCAACATCTACATGACCCTCTCGTCGCCATCATCAGACAGCACGGACTCAGCATAGTATCCTACGCCGACGACACCCAGCTCATCCTCTCCCTCACCAAGGACCCCATCACCACCAGACTCAACTTCCTGGAAGGAATGAAGGACGTTGCATCCTGGATGAGCAGCAGCTGCCTGAAGCTCAACTCGGAGAAGACAGAGGTCCTCGTCCTCGGACCCTCCCCCTCTGCATGGGACAACTCCCCCTGCCCCCATGGACCATGCCCGAAACCTCGGCATTGTACTCGACTCCTCCCTCTCCATGACCCGACAGGTCAACGCCTTAGCCTCCACCTGCTTCAACACCCTCCGCATCCTCCGAAAGACCTTCAAATGGATCCCCCCGAATCAAGGAAGACCGTCACCCATGCACTCATAACCAGCAGACTGGACTACGGAAACTCCCCCTACACCGGGATCAACAAATCTCTGCTCCGCAAACTCCAGACCATACTGAACACAGCAGCCAGACTCGTCCTTGGCATCCCCCGACACGACACATCACCCTGCACCTGCGTAACCTCCACTGGCTCCCCGTTGAGAAGAGAGTAACCTTCAAGATACTCACCCACGCCTACAAATGCCTCCACAACACCGGACCCCAATCGGAATCTCCGATCCGCCAACCTCGCGGAACCCCCACGCATCCGCAGAGCAAGAACGGGTGGAAGAACCTTCTCCTACATTGCGGCCAAGACCTGGAACGAGCTGACGATCGACATCAGGCGCGCCCCCACCCTGCACATCTTCAGGAAGACCCTCAAGACCTGGCTCTTCGACTGAACGGAGCTGCTTCCCCTCTCCCCCCCAGCGCCTTGAGACCTTCACGGCTGAGTAGCGCGCTTAAAAACTCCCTGATTGATTGATTGATTGAGTGCACCGTTTATATAATAAAGACCACACTGTGTTAGAGGTACTGCTCTAATGGAATGATACATCTAGATGGTAGAAGCTGTCTATGAACGGGCAACGCAAGCACTAGGATATATTGTTCCATGTTCCTAGCCTTAAACAAAGTGTACAGATTACATAGCGAGAAAGGCTTTAAAAAAACACAGCATCTCAGAATAATATTGTGCAAGCATAAACATGTAAAAATAACATTGCTAAAGCGATTACAGACTAAATGTGTAAAATGTAAAACTAAAATGGAGTACCAAAGTGGGCCCAGGAAGGCCTCACGACATGCCTGGAGTGATATCCAATCCTTTAGCATCTTGAGCTCCCTTATTCAACCAGATACTGTCTTTGTTATTTTATATTTGAAATCTACACCTTATTAATTTGACATTTACATGTTATAGGGAAGCAATAGGCTGCATGACACACCTAAATCTACAAAGGTTACAAATTGTGAGTGTGACACCACAGACACAATTAACCCTCCTTAAACTATGTATGTTTTAAAGAGTGTGAATATGAATTGTTTGAAGAATGTGACACTTAAAGAGATGTTTAATGAGTCCAAGATATGGTATGATGAATGTGACATCACATAAACATATATTATCTATTTGAAAGCATTAGGTCAGCTGTCGACATTGACCACTAACTGAGTAGCTGCTGTTGTGTACTGAACTGAAGAATGACAACGTGTAGGTTATTGTGAGATGGAAATGTCATTTTAAAACTGCATCTGTATGCTGCAATGGCAGGTCTTAGACAATGTTTAAAGGGTTACTTAAGTAAAATAAGTGCTGCGGGCCCAGTAGTAGCATTTAATTTCCAGGCCCTGGGTACATGTACTACAACTTAACTAGGGAATTGCTAGTAAATTAAATATGACAATTTCACCAAGTGACGAGAGCACCAGCACTTTAGTACTAATTAAAAGTGGTAAAGTGCATATCATCCTAAGAGCCGTCAAAACAGGGTTTAGAAAAAGGAGGGTGAAGGCAAGAATTTGGAGATGACCCTGCTGGGAAGGCCAACTCCAACGGTTATGTAATAATAAATACTAATTAATACTGTTTGACCACTATTGGTGTTATAGTTTTGTAAGAAAGGTGGGCTCTACAAACACTTATAAGAAAATTTGCTATACATTAAAACATATTTTAGAAAATTACAAGTCACTATTTCATCTAGTATACTGCAAGGAAAAAAAAATAAGAGTGCTGTCTAACAAACTGTGCTTGTAATTACCTGTCTCCACTCCACCTGGGATTCCTGCAAAGCCTTCACTGTGTGTAGGATCATATACACCTTTTCCTCCCAGGGCAAGAGGTACATAGTCATGGGAGTCTCCACTCTACCTGGGATTCCTGCAAAGCCTTCAGTATCTAAGATCCCATACCTCCCATACACCTTTTCCTCTCAGGGCAAGAGGTTCATAGGCCTGGGAGAGCAACCTCCAGTCAGCTGAGCCGCTATGTGGGCTTTGGAAGCCAGGGATCTTAGCCTCCCCTGCAGATCATTTCAGCGCTTCCTGATTTCCTCTTGTGAACACCTGCTGTTAAATAAAGCGTTCACTCTAGTAACCCGAGCCAATTTTATCCCACATTTGCCTTTTCAGAGTAAGAGTTGTACTTTGGAAAAGGATCTCATTCACCATGATTGTCAATTCTGTGTCTGTGAAGACTACTTACCTTTGAATTTCCCAGCTGTCAGACTGGATCTGGAAACTTTTTGCGTGAGCAGTACCTCTGCACACCGTCAGATGTCTCCGCCTGGCTACCCATGATGTCATCGGAGTCAATTGTGATGTCGCATTCAGCTATATGGCCCAACCCAGGCATGTGGCATCAGTTCCTTTTTCCACACCAGAAGTTCAGAGCCATAAAGTGAACTGACTACTGTGTCAAAACTAGGGCCCTGTAAAGGAGAACAACCGTAGCCCTATAAATGAGTCCGCAGAGCGGGGAGGCACGGGTGGGTCTGAACAGAATCTGCAGCTAGATATTGTCTCTACCAGATAATGATTTACCTAAGGTAAGTAACTTGCTCATCTGATACAGACTTCTAGCTGTAGATTCCTTACCTTCGAACAGATACCAAAGCCATACTTCCTGGAGGTGGGCTGCAGGCAGATTCACTAGCCTAAAAAGTCATGCAGGACCAAACAGGCGAAATGTCCTTCCCTACGGACCAGTAGTGTTTCGCAAACGTGCGAAATGAAGCCCACGTTGCAGCCTGGCAGATGTCCAGGATTGGCACTCCATGAGGCAACACCGTGGTTGCAGCCTTCCCCCTGGTTGAATGTGCTCGAAAGCCCTTCAGAGGCTACTTCCTACCCAGGGCGTAGCTGATCTTAATGCAGACAACGACCCAGCGCAATTTGCTTCTGCTCTGCCGGACCTTTCTTCGCTCCCAAGTAAGCCACAAAGATTTGGTCGTCCACCCAAAACTCTTTTGTGCAGTGAAGGTAGAACAACAGCCCTCTTTTTGGGGCCAGACAATGGAGACGCTCCTCTTCCTTAGAGGGATATGGAGGAGCGAAAAAGGTGGGCAGTGTGACGGAATGACACAGAAGGAATAGGGTCCCCACTTTTGGAAGGAATGAGGCACAGGTGCGAAGCACCACCTTATCCAAGAATGTCATAATGTAGGGAGGCTTGGCTGAGAAAACCTCCAACTCACTCACCCTCTGGGCAGATATTATCTCCACCAAAAAGGCAGTCTTGATGGTAAGCAGCTGGAGGGAACAATTATGTAAAGGTTTAAAGGGAGCACACATAGATATAAGAGAACTAGATTGAGATCCCACTGTGGCATGAGTAAGGGCTCAAACATGTATAATAGGGGGTTTGAATAAGGAGGGTTGATCCAACAGCCGCAAAAAAGTGCACAGAGCAGAAAGATAACCCTTAAGAGTACCCAAAGCAGAGCCCTGCTGGGCAAGTGTAAGAATAAAAAGAAGAACATTAGATAGAGAAGCAGAAAGAGGGTCAAAAGACCTTTCTGTACAATAATTTACAAACTTACACCAATGGCAGGTGTATGCCATGTTAGTGGAGATCTAACCAAGACTCTCCCCACTGCTGAAGGAGACCTTGCACCACCTCTGACTGGAGACGCCATTCGTGATCCGATAGGCATCGACGGCTGAGTTTGTCCGCCCTGGCATTCAGAGAACCTGCCAGGTGTTGAACCACCAGTGCCATGCATTTCTGTTCCGGCCATGTCTAAAGGCATAGAGCCTCTTGATAAAAGGTCCAGGATTCCACACGCCCTGCTTGTAGTAGAACTACATGGCGGTCGTGTTTTCCATGAACACCTGCACCAACTTCCCCTTGACAGAGGGAAGAAATGCTTCCAATGCTAGCCGGATCGCCCGAAGCTCCAACAAGTTGATGTGCAGCCCTGACTTCAAGGGAGACCAGTGTCCCCTGACCTCCATCTCTCCCAGATGGCCGACCCATCCCAGGAGTGACGCATCCGTCATGACTGTGAGATCTGGTTGGGGAAGGGAGAGCGGTCTGCCTCTGACCCAAATGTGGTTCATCAGCCACCACTGCAGGTCTTTTGCAGTTCTCTCTGAGATCTGAACTATGTTGGAGAGATTCCCCTGATGTTGTGCCCACTGGAACTTTAGGTCCCACTGCAGAGCTCGCTTATGCCAACAGGCATGATTTACTAACAGGATGTGGGAGGCCATGAGTCCCAGCAGCCTCAGAGTCATTCTCATCGAAATCCAGGATAGAGGCTGAAAAATTGGTATCATAACCTGAATATCCTGGACTCGCTGTTCCGGAGGATAAGCCCGAAACTGCACTGTGTCTAAAACAGCTTCGATAAAAGGGAGCGTCTGAGAAGGAGTCAGGTGTGACTTTGGCACGTTTATAGAGAACCCAAGTGCAGGAGGTCTGCCGTAGTCTGGAGGTTGGAGATGACAGCATGCGGCGAAGGAGCTTTCAACAACCAATTGTCAAGGTAGGGGAAGACTGATACCCCTAACCTACGCAGATGAGCTGAAGCCACCGCCATCCCCATGGTGAACATCTGAGGGGCGCTGGTAAAGCCAAAGGAGCACGGTGAACTGAAAGTGTTCATGGCCTACCTTGAACCGCATGTAAAGCCTGTGGGCCAGCATGATGGGGATGCGAAAACAAAAGTCCAACGCTACCAGTCAGCCTCCTTGGTCTAGGGCAGACAAGACCTGAACCAACATGAGCACCTTGAACGTCTCCTTTTTGAGGAAGAGATTGATGGTCCAGAATAGGACGTAGAGCTTTGTTGTTTTTTGGTATCAGAAAGTACCGGGAGTAACAATAACTGTCTACTTCTGAAATCGCAACCTTCTCTATAGCTCCCTTGGCCAGGAGAGCTGAAACTTCCTCTCAGAGTAATAATAGATGATCCTCCATCAGCCGTTCTTGAGTCTGCGTTTAAGGAGGAGGAAAAGAAAGAAAGGGAAGAGAATAGCCATCCTGAATGATCTGCAAGACCCATTTGTTGAATATTATGGACCTCCAGCGGAGGAGATGATGTTGAAATCTCCCTCCAACTGGAGCGGTATGGTCTAGCAGAACCAAACTAGGAATGCTTAGAGGCTGCAGCTGCTGAGGGCTGGGGGGCAGACGATTTCTGGCTACCATTCCCACAAGGTCGGAATGAACCGCTTCCACGGTCTTGCACAACTTGGGGAGTCGGTGCAGGGCGGAGGCTGGGATATGGCTGAGTTGTGGATAACCCCTTCCATTGCCACGAAATGGGCGAAAGGTAGACTGTCAACAAGGTGTAACCGAAAAGCCCAAGGATCTCGTCGTAGCACGAGATTCCTTGAAACGCTCCAAATCCGAATGTGCCTTTTCACCAAAAAGACGAATTCCCTCAAAAGGCATGTCCATGAGGTTAGCCTGGACATCACAGAGAAGCCAGATGTTCTCAGCCAGGCTTGGCGCCGTAGGCCATCATTGATAAAAACGCTCTACCCAGTGAGTCAGTCGCATCTAAGCCACACCTAATGGTGAACTTCCCTGCATCTCTCCCATCTTTCACTGCCTGGGAGAGCACGGCCAGGGCCTCCTCCAGGACCTGTGGCAGCGCTTGCGCAACCGTTTCCCGTAAGGTGTGCGAGAAACAGCCCAATAAGCATGCGCTGTTCACCGACCGCAATGCAAGGTTGGTGGAAGAAAACATCTTCTTCCCAAGTGCGTCCAGCCTCTTGTATTCTCTATTCAGGGGAGCGGAAGGAACCTGCCATGGGACATTAAAGCCTGAACCACCAAGCTCTCAGGGGTGGGGTGTTGGCTGAGGAGACCTGGATCACCCAGCGCAGGGTGATGGCGGTGTGCTATTGTCTGGTTCACTGGAGCCCCTGTGCTAGGCTTGGACTACGTGCCTAGAAGGACATCTATCAGTGCTTCATTAAAGGGCAAAAGGGGTTTGGACAAGGAAACCCCAGGTTGAAGCACTTCGGTCAAGAGATTAGTCTTGACCTACACCGAGGACATCTCCAGGTTCAGGACCTCCGCAGCCCACCTCACCACCATGGCATAAGATTCCCCCTCCTCCGCAGTCACACTAGGCAGAGGGAGCAAACCAGTATCTTGAGATGTGTCCATTCCACTGGCCTCTCCAAGCTTCCTATACAAGTGCAATTGCTCACAAGGAGCGTCCAACTGGTGTTCCAAATGGTCCAGAGACCCATTCCATTCTTCTCCCATGTCTGAAACCTCTTAAAAATGAGCAGGCAAGAACGTAGAACCTCTGGGCTCCGTTGGCGCTGGAGTCGACATTGACCGACGTCGATTTGACTCCAAGTTGTCAGGTATCAAAATTGGGCTAGCGCCGGAGGCATCAACTTTGGGGCTGCCGCCGGGGAAGGTCGCATTGGCACAAGCGGCGCCGACCCTGATATGGAATCGGATCAAAGAGACCCCACCAGAGCTGTCGCCGTGGAGCATGGTGGGGCCTCCTCCGACCCAGTGGGCCTGAAGGTTCACCAGAGGGGTAGGCCCGCTCAAATACACAGTGCATGGCCTCATAGAATTCTTTCACTTGAGCAGGGGCCGCTTGGGCTCCCGGCAATGGGGAGATGCACAGAGTCGAACCCGGCAACGATTCCACAGTACCGTGCCTAGAGTGTAGATGCTCCTTACCTGTCTTGTCGACGGACAACAGACGAGGTGAAGTCAAAACCCGTTTGGAGTTCTTCTTCTTGTGCCTCTTCCCAGAGTGTCCCAAGGACCCCGAATGGCAAGAAGAGGACTTGGGGCTCCTGGAGCGGTCCTTCTCTTGTTCGATCAGGACTGGGACCTCCGAGGAGTTGCGCTGGATACCAACTGCCGGGTCGCAAGGAGCTTCCTGGATCGCTCCTGCAAGGCCTTCAGAGCCATGGCCCAACAGTCCAAGCATGATGCCAGTCGTGGTCGCGCTCGAGACACCACAAACAGACAAGATGGGGGGACGGTTACCGACATGGTGCGGTGACAGGCGCTACACGGCTTGAAACCTACCCGTCTAGAGGTCATCCCTCGACACACCAGAAAAAACCTGTTAACAAAATTTTGAAAAAAGCCTGTCAGAAAGAGACAGAGGGGTAGCTCTTCTCCAGATCAGTGCTAACTGGCGCAGAAAGAAAAGAACCGACGCCGCACGCCTGGGTGGTGCCTATATAAGTGACGACAACGTCACAACAGACGCCGGCAACGTCACTTAGAGCCGGACGGAGCCACCCAACGGCGAACAGGGGTCCTGCTCACACAAAAAGTTTCCGGATCCAGTCTGACGCCTGGGAAATTCAAAGGTAAGGAATCTGAAGCTAGAAGTCTCTACCATATTCTGGGGTTTCTTCTCGCAGCTTTGGTTTAAAAGTAAAAATTAAGTGAAAGTAGGGAAAACAACTAACTGTAGAAAGCAAAGTAGAGTGACAAAAAAGGCTAGCTGCTGCTACTTGTGTCTGAGAAATACAAAGGATCATTGTATGGCATGGGGTGTGTTTTATAGTGTGCTCTGCAGCTGTGATTATTTAGAACATTACTATCAGATGCGTGACTTACGCGTCTGTCTTTTAGACATAAGGCTATTTGACAGCAAAACAGATTTGTAACTTATTTACTTATTTAGAATACCTCTGCATTCCACGCTGATGTTGGGCATATATACATTTTGTGGGAGGAGTACCGCCACGCCAATACTTACAGAGTGGTGTCCGATGGCAGAGGACTGATTGGCATCTGCATGGTGGAACCACTAGTATGACGGGTTTACCTCCGCCACGACTAATGGCAGTTTTCCTATTCAATATATAAATCTGGCAGGAGTTACTCTGCCAGGATGACAAACGGATTTAAATTAAATAAAAATGGGGAGAGGAGTTGTCCTAACGGCTAGGGCTGTCGACCTCGAATCTGGGGAACCCAGGTTCGAGTCTCGGCAATGACGCTGAACATCCTGGGGTTCTGGGCAAATCACTTAATTTCCCCGTGCCTAACAAAAATGAATGTGTCCTCATGTAACGCAACTGATGCTATGTAAAGCGCTCTGATACCCGATACCTTCGGGTCAAGTTCGCGCTATATAAAACTCCGTAAGAAGAAAAATTTCCATTGTGATGGATGGCCAGACCGCCAAAGTATAAATTGGGTCTTATGAATAGAGTCTCATTAACTAATTTGTTTATATGCATTTGTTTGATTTCATGCAGCGTCATAAGCATCCGGTCAAAAGCATTGCACTTGGTGTGCAAGTTATGGTTTGAATGGCAGTGAGTTATCAATTTCAGTGGTGTGTCAGTTTTAATTCATAACTATGACTACAGGTGAATCTCCGGGGTTTTTTCAAACATACGTTGAACGTTTATAACCAAAGCTAAACATGATTTCACTGTAACCTCTGTTTCATTCAGTGATTATTTTTATCATATATCACATTCCCTGCTGTGCACAGCCTTTCTTGTAACAACCCTCGCGGGTGACCAACATAGGATTCACACACTCTTTGTTTTTGCACAGCAGGGTTGATCGCCCGGCCTGGCAAAACCTCTACAGATGGCTGGAAGTTGGCCACAGGTCCTAGCCTCCAACATGGCTCTATGCCCAACCCTCTGCAGTCGGGCAACCCACACTGGGCATGGCCTTTGACCATGTGCAGCAGTGATTTGGCTGCAGGACCTATCTTCCATGCCCTTTGCCCAACCCTTTATCCGCAGCCAACACCTGCAACACAAGACTTTGGCCACGCACAGTGGGACTGGCCACTGGTGCGGGCCTTCAGCCAGGCACTGTACCCAACACTGAGTGGGTGGCCAAAACCCGATGTGCACAACACTGGCCATGCATAGCAGGGTTGGCCACAGGTCCAATCCTCTAAGCCCTGCACCAACCCTCTGAGGGCGACCAACTCCAGCTGGGCACTGCTTTCAGCAATGCCCAGGAGAGGTGTTTGGTGCAGAGCTTGGCCAAGCCCTTCGCTCAATTTTCCACAGGTGGCCAACACCTGCAGCACTTGGCCTTAAGCCCTGTACAGTAGGGTTGAGTGCAGAGCCTGGCCGGAGGCTGAGGGGATTGGCCACTGGGCTTGGCCTTAAGTCAGGCCGTGCTCCCTACTGTGCACAGGTGACTAACACCAATAGCATACAGCCTTTGGCAATGCACACTGGGGGTTGGCCATAAGGCTTGGCCTCCAGGCCTGTGGACAACCAACACCCGCAGTGCATGGCCTTTGACAATGCGCAGTGCGGTAGTGTTGGCCACAGAACCTAGTCCCCAGGCTCTGCCAGCTACCATCCATAGGCAGTCAATACCTGCAGTGCAAGTCCTTTGGCCGTGCTCAGCAGGGTTGGCCGCAGGGCCTGACCTTCACCTGGCCCTACACTCAACTCTCAGCTTGTGGCCAAGACCAGCAGTGCACCAGCAGTTATACACCGGGCTTGCGCCTAACCCTCTCTGGGGTGCCAACCCCCACGTGAGCACTACTCTTCATACCACCAGCGGTAATGCACTGAATTGTTTTTGTTTTTTTACAGGGTTCTTGATTCCTATGATGGATTTGCGAATTCTGCAGCCCAGGAGGGGCTGCTGGACCAAAGGAGTGTTCAGGATTTACAAATCTTACGTTAAAAATTATTTTTCTAATAATGAATTTGGGGGCCCCAAAATCAGCCTGGGCATAAGTGTAGTTTACCCCGGCCCCTTCATAACCTTTTTCTTTGTATTTTTCCAACACGATGCTTAGCACAATGTGGTGGTGTTGGGTAATGGCGGCTGCAACAGAAATTTGTCTGTGATGGCCAGTGCAAGGGATTTGCAAATCTGCAGCTGGATAATAGGAGAAAATGCTATCTTGTCCAATGGTGTGCTTTTATTTTTTTAACTGGGTTTGAGAGTCAGCAAATTAACAGGTCAGATATTCCTCAACGTTAATCTCTTCATGCCCAGAGCAGAACACTATTTAAACAGGTTCCCTGAGGTCTGCAAAGCTGGGTTCGGGGACAGCCATGGATTAACTCTACCATTGTTTTAAACCGACATTTTCTTTCAACTCACATGTGTTTAAATGCTAATTTCTCAAAATCTACTGAACTGATTTACACCAAGCTCAATAAAGGCCTTTCCTTGAAAAGAGTGCTATTAACATGCCAAGTTTTGTGTAATTAAATTCTATGTTAGGACCGAAGGCGAGGATTATGCTCAACTTTCTATCCTTTATTTTATCTCCAGCAGATTTCAACATGTAGATAACGAACTACCTTTCCCAGCCAGCCATGAGAAAGGAACTACAAAACTTAAACCAATTAACAGTCTCTCTAGTCCATTATAATGAGACACTCCTTCTGCCACTTCATCTTTCTTTACTGATCCAGCAAGCAGATAAGTGTTCTTTATTCTCAACTGGTGGAAATTGTTTAAATGCTTTTTTGACAGTAGTATTGTGAATTTTTGCATTGTGTTGTGTGCTGCTGAGGGAACCTGTCTCAGCGCTCCTTTTGCGGCTGGCTTTCGTGCTGTTTTTGTGCCAGGGACCCTGTGAGTGCGGTAAAGGAGGTGGCCCACTAGAGGGAGCACTTGCGGGCAAGACGCGCTACACGAGTCTCGCAGCTCTGCGGTTGACGCGCATAACGTTCTTGAAGCGTCGTCATCGCCGCGGGGTTTGTGTTTCATAGTAATCATCACCCGGGATGCTTGGAAGCCATAACACCCTTTCGGGGTCTATATTTTTACTGTGGAAGGGGCACAATGCGCGTTTAAAAACATGTCTGTAATTCTGTCACATTTCATTATTTGCAGTGAATGCACAATTGCGCTTTAATTGCTGCAGCTAGGGGGCCCAGGCCCAGGTGCTGACAGTTAACCCTTTTAGACCCCATTGGGTGCTTGGTGGCGGCCCCTGGGCAAGTCCCAATGCGCTTTATTTAGCTCGCCCAAAATCCACTGGTGCCTTTGAACAAGTTACTTGCCTCCCGTAACACTTTTTCTGGTGGATACAGTATCTACCTGTGGATTCCTCGTCTTTTGAATATCCCCAATGCGCCAGCATTCCAAGAAAACCTTTCTTTACAGATCTCCCACGTTGAACGAGGACGTCACTACTCTGCAAGTGACTCCATGTGACGTTATTGAAGCCTTAAGAAGCCATTGTCAGCATGCTGACGTCGGTTTATACCCATTTCTTTTTGTGAAACCAACAGTATCCATGTGGAAGCACATGGTAGGTCTCAAATAAAAGACTTGAACATATATATACTATATATTCACATATATACTTATATACATTCAGAAGTATAAACAAAATAAATAACATACAAATACCTCTGTTTTTGTTCTTTTGGCATATGCAGACAAGCAACGGGGAGGCGGGTGGGTCAGTGAGGAATCCACAGGTAGATACTGTATACCCCAGAAAAAGCGTTATCAAAGGTAAGTAACTTGTTCTTCTGATGGATATATCTACCGGTGGATTCTTCCCCTTTTGGATAGAATCTCCAAGCAGTCCCGCAATCGGAGATGGGTCCCTGTCTGCTTATACCCCAAACTTTTACAAAACTGAATGGGCAAAGTGACCATCCCTCTTCACTTCAGAGTCTAAACAATAGTGCTTCGCAGAAGTGTGGAGGGAGGTCCAAGTTGCCGCTTTGCAAATGTCAACCACAGGGACACCTCTAGCCAAAGTGGAAGTAGAAGACTTAGCTCTAGTAGAATGAGCTCTTATATCTTCAGGTGGCTCAATGTTTGCCATGGCATAGCAGATCTTGATGCACAGGATAATCCATCTGGACAATGTCCTCTTATGCGCTGCTTTTCCTTTCATCTTGCCCAAATAGCCAACAAACAGCTGATCATCCAGCCGGAGATCAAGAGTTCTGTCCACATAAAAGCTCACAGCTCTGTTAGGGTCCAAACGATGAAGCCTTTCTTCCTCTTTAGAAGGATGTGGAGGAGGATAGAAAATATAGAAGGGTGATACACTAGCCCAAGTGGAAGGAAGTAACCACCTTTGGCAGGAAAGCAGCCCTGGTTCTCAATACCAACTTGTCTGCATGGAAAGTCGTGAAAGGTGGTTTCACACTTAAAGCCTGCAATTCATTAAAACGCCTACCAGATGTTATGGTGACTAAAAAAATTGTTTTGAAAGTAAGCAACCTTAAAGGACAACTATGTAAGGGCTCAAACGGAGCATCCATATGAAAGGTTAACACCAAATTAAGATCCCACTGAGGCATAATAAACGGATTTGGCAGGGAACTTCTTAATAAGTCCCTCAATAAACCTTAACACTATAGGGGCCTTAAAAAGGGAAGGTTGGTCCTGTAAGCAGAGGAATGCCGAAAGAGCTGACAAATACCTCTAAACCGCTGCAGCCGCACAACCTTGCAGCGTTATGGACAGCACAAAGCATAAAATGTCAGATAAATGGGCTTTCAAAGGGTCAGCTGCATTTTCTTCACACCACTTTAAAACTTACCCCATCTGCCAGCATAAACCGATTTGGTGGAGTGCCTTCTAGCCGACAGTATAACATCCACCACATCAGGAGGGAGAGAAAAAGAACTCAGGTTGCCCGTTAAATCTCCAGGCATTTAGATGCAGGCTCTGGAGCCGGAGTTGTATAACCTGCCCCTGCGACTGTGAGAAGAGGTCTGCCCTGTGAGAGAGACAGAGCGGTGGGCACACAGAGAGGTGAAGAAGGTCTGTATAGCATATCCTTTGCGGCCAATCCGGGGCTATTGATATGACTTGGGCCTGGTCTTGGCGAATCTTCCTCAGAACCCGAGGAATCAAGGGTATGGGAGAAAACGCTTAAAACAGCTGAGCGCCCCAGTTCAATTGAAACATGTCCCCAGAGCTCCTTGCAATGGATACTGAAGGCTGCAGAACGACGAACAGTGTGCGTTCTCTTGAGTGGCAAACAGGTCTTTCTGAGGGGTCCCCCAAATCCCAAAAATGTGCTGTACCACTTCCAGATGGAGAGGCCGAAAAGCAGAAAAGTGTTGATTGAAACTGTCCGGAAGCATGTTCAGAACTCCAGCCAAGTGATTTGCCAAGAGGCAAATGTGATAGACTTGAGCTCAGGACCAGAGTTGCAGAGCATCTATGCAGAGAGGATACGGCCCTACTCCTCCCTGTTTGTTTATGTACCACATCACGGTAATATTGTCTGTCAAGGCTTGAACTGACTGACCGAAAGGGAAGGGAGGAAGGCCTTGAGAGCCAGTAGTATCAACCGGATTTCCAGAAGATTGATATGCAACAATCTTTCCTCTGGAGACCAAGGACCTTTGATCTCCAGATCCCCCAGTGGAGACACCTGTTATCACTGTGGCCACCAGTGATAGAGGGTGAAACAGCGTCCCCTGAGACACACTGCCAGCCACGCACCACCATTGAAGATAAGCTGCAGTGTCTCTGGAGGTCTTACCCAAATCTTTGAGATCCATTTTGTGTTGGAACCACTGCCTGCGGAGGCACTACTGGAAGGCCCCCATATGCCAGCTGCATAGGTGACCAACAGAATGCAGGAGGCCACCAGACCTAGCAGGTGTAAGACCATTGTTGCACTGTGAAACATCGGAATCATAGCCTGAATGTCCAGAATCCTCTGAGGAGGCGGGTAGGCTCAATTCACTGTAGTGTCCAGTACTGCTCGTATGAAAAGTGTGTGCTGAGAGGGCTCTAGGTGAAATTTAGGTACGTTGATAGTAAAACCCAAGTTGAACAACTACGTTGTCAACTGCAAATGGTGCAACACCGACTCTGGAGTCTTGGCTTTGATCAGCCAATCGTCCAAGTAAGGAAATACTGGTATTCCCCGCCTTCTGAGATGTGCTGCAACCACTGGCAACACCTTCGCGAAGACTCGAGGTGCGAAAGTAAGCCCAAACGAAAGGACCGCAAACTGATAATGCCGGGACCCCACCATAAGAAGGAGGTACTTCCTGTGCGATTTCAGAATGGGTATGTGAAAATACGCATCCTGCAAATTGATAGAAACCACCCTGTCTTCCTTCTCCAGTGCAAGAAGCAAGGGCCAGCATCTTGAACTTTTCCTGCTTGAGGAACGGTTCAAAATCCTGAGGTCGAGGATCAGCCGCAAGCGACCGTCCTTTTTGGGAATCAGGAAATACTGAGACTAGCATCCCTGACCCCGTTCCTGCTCTAGAACCAACTCTACTGCACCCTTGTGTAGTAGTATTTGAACCTCCTGTTGGAGGAGCAGAAGATGCTCTTCTGTATAAAAAACCTTGTTGGGAAGGAAAGGGTGTGGGGAAACTCTTGGAAAAGGTAGGGAGTACCCATTTTCCACAATATCCAGACCCAGAGTTCTGTTGTTACAGACCTCCATTGAGGCAGAAAATAGGCCAACCACCCTCCCAGTGGACAAGCATGCCCCAATATGGCGGAACTAGGACTGCTTTCCTGTGACATTGGCGAGGGTGGAAGATGCAGAGGAGGAAGAAGAGTATTAGGCAGCTCCATGTTATCTGCCCCTGAACCACCCTCTATAACTCCTGTAGAGGGGATTGGATGACTTCTGCTGTTGCTGTGGCTGATACTGACTTCTGCCTCAAATAGAAAAGTTCCAGCAAAACCCCTGGAACCTACAAAACTGCCTATAATCCCAGGCTGCGACTGAAGGCCCAAAGATTTTGCAGTCGCCTTACTGTCCTTGAATCTTTCCAAGGCAGAATTCGCCTTGGCACTAAACAACCTGGAACCATCAAAGGGCTTGCAAATCTGGCGAAAAAACAGAACCCCTTAACCAAGCATGTCTCCTTGTGGCAACTGAAGAACCCATTGCCCTGGCGACTGAATCAGCTGTAGCCTAACCCGACTACAGGACTTGATGGGCAGCCGCTTGACTATCGTTCAGCAACTCATGCCCCTGAACTTCATAAGGCAACTTAGGGACCACTGCCTTAGCCGACTCCATTAACGCATGGATGTAACGCCCCAACAAACAGTTTGCATCTGTCGACTTCAAGGCCATGTTACCAGAAGAAAACACCTTCTTCCCAGACTGTTCCATTCTTTTGGATTCCCTACCTGCAGAAGTAGTTGGAAATGAACCAGGTGTTAGCTTCGAGAAACAAGAAGCTTGCATCACCAAAGTCTTTGGAGTAGGGTGTGTGGACAAAAGATGATAGGTCCCCTGGAGCAGGCTTATACCTCCTTGCAACAGATCTAGACACTGCTGGTGATGAAACAGTTTTCTGCTAAATTTCAAGAATCGGCTCAGTAAGAGCCTAATTAAAAGGCAGCAAAATAGCAATCCTTTCCTTCCCCCAACACCCCAGTGGCCCGTAACCCTACCTTTCCCCCAGCCCTGCAGCCACACTCATTTTTATCATGGGGGAGGGCAAATGCTGCACAATGCAGGATCTCTTTGAGAGAGATGCCTTTAAAACCTTTGAGCAATGTAAGAAAACCTTCCATGCCGCAGACTCATCCAGGCTATAGTACTATAAACTCTGACACTGGCTGCTCACTCCAAATCACATTCAGGGAGCAACCAGACAGCTCACTCCGTTCAAAACCCTGGTACGGGCATTCGACGGCACCTACAAGGTACTACAGCACTCAACCTCCACCCACTCTCACACATATCAGAGGCACTGGTCAGCAGACCTGGGGGAGAAGGTACCACCGGAAAGCTGGGAACAACTTTGGCGCAACATACCCAAAATCTACAGGAGCATTCCCCAGCGGGAATCAGCATATAAACTCATGACGCGTTGGTATTACACCCCAGCGCGCCTGCAGAAAATGCTCCTGGCCATTTTACCCCTGTGCTGGCAGTGCCAGACTGTGGTAGGGTACTTTATTCACATCTGGTAGTCCTGCTAAATGCTGACCGTGTTTTGGAAGGAGGTCTTGAGCCACATCAGAGATACTGTGGGTTTCCCAATACAAAACTCCCCCACGGTGGCCCTGCTGGGCGTCAGACCGCTCCAACTCACAGCCATGACCCACTCCGACTGGCATCTCATTGCATAAATGCTAGGGGCAGCTAAGCAGGCCACTGCCCTCCATTGGAAGAAATCCTCCACCCCACCCATCTCGGCATGGTTTCTGCATCTCTGGTACGTCATGGCACTGGAACTACTGACGGCCCGGATCGCCCACACTGATACCAAATTTACACATACCTGGCAGCCACTAATCAACCACCTTTCCAAGCTAGAGCACTCACGCTACACCCCGACTAGGGGCTCTCCAACTTGTTGAAGATGTAATGCTGCCATACGACAGAAAGATTTCCCAGCCTAGGTCATTGCTGTGCAGGTCCAGCGAGGAACCCTCCTCTCCCCATTCCTTACATATGACTTAGCTGACACTACTCAGGGCTCGTCCCCCCTTCACACACCGACGTTGGTCACCATTGAGGGCTCATCCTCTCTCATTGCTGAAGACAAGCTTATATAACTCTAGATGTTGGACCTCCGACTCATAAATGCCTTAAGATGCATTGCATTTGTTCAACGTTCATGTCACTGCTAAGGTATGAGGCCCTACAGCCTCACAATAATGCTTCAATGTCTTATGCTTTGTATGATGATGACTGTTTTCTTTTCTAATCTTTAATAAACAGATTTGACAAAAAAAAAGGCAGCAAAAGCTCAGATGAAGATGTTGAAGAATGCAGCACCCTCTATCAATAAGTTACTTTTAAGTTCCGTAGATGGCAAAGGTAACTCCAGCAGCCTTTTTTATCACAGAATGATAGGTTGTGACTTCAGGCGGTGGGATGCCTTTTGGCGACAATTCCCATTCCGGGGACATATCCAGACAACATGCTTCCTCCAGGCCTTCAAACTCCGGATTCAAACAAATTATCTCACCCTCTTCCATATCCGGATTTTGGTCATAAAAATTCCTCTCAGCCTCAAGAAGCCTCTCGGGCCCTATGCTTGTGCGATGAAGGTAACACCGGCACCGGCGACAATGGCGCCGGTGGCTTAGTCACCTGTTCAGCAGAAGGCAGAGTCAATGGAGTAGAACGATGTGACGCCGGTAGGGTCCCAGTCGACGCCGGCAGATGTTCAATCGACGCCGGAGACTCTTGCCGAACCTCTTCCAATGGCGATGACAACACCCATCTCGGCGCCAGTGAGAGCCAGTTAACTGGAGCCATTGGCATAAATTGCAAGAATGGAGCTTGCTGATACTGCACCAGAAACCCCAAAGAATAGGAAAGCAAACCCAGGGGGCCCGCAGGCACATCAGATGGAGTCAAAACCCTAGTGAAAATGCTATGCATACCATTCAGAAAACTTAATGGGTCGAAACCCAGAGTTGGAAACGCCAGATGCTCCTGCTCCTGTCTAGGAGGCATAGGCTGCTTTCAGTTCCAGTGGAAGAACTGGATCCGGTACCGAACCGGAGCCGGACATCCAGATGGAGTCAAAGTCCTTGGACTCAAAGGCGATGCCGGAGCGACACCCGGAGATGGAGCCGGAGACACCTCATCTCTACCTTCAAGAGTCCTCGGGGACACTGACCGCGGCATGGCATACCCCAAAGAACGACGCCAGGAGCCATGGCGCCGCTTCTTCTTGTGTTTCCTTTTAGATGACTTTGAAGAGTGGGGAAATGGCGACTCTGACCGCGGATGAGACCTCCGACGTCCTCTTCTCTTTTTTTACCCTGGCCATAAAGAGTTTCGTCTCCCTCTCCTTTAACACCTTAGAGCGCATCTTATGGCACAAAGAACAGCCATTGACATCATGATCCGGACTTAAACACCAAAAACAGTTGTCCTGAGTATCATTGATCGAGATTTGACCCTCACATTCCCTTCAAGTCTAGAATCCAGACTTCCTCGGTGGTGGCATTCTTCCAGTAAAACAACATTGCTTTTCCCTGGAAAAAATATAGCAAGACATCAATACTTTGGAGAGCCTAGAAAAAAACTGTTACACGTTGAAGGCACAGAAATGTCAGGACGCCGACAAGGGCTTCTTATGGCTCTGATGAAGTCACGTTGAGTTGCATGCGAAGCCGTGGCATTATGACGTCCTCGTGTCCTAACGTGGGAGAGCTGTAAAGAAAAGTTTCTATGAAATGCTGGTGCATTGGGAATATTCAAAAGGTGAGGAATCCACAGGTAGATGTATCCATCAGAACAGTACCACATTGACATCACTAACCAGTGCTTTACATATAAGCAATCTTGAATTACAGCTTATAATGGCGGCTGAATACATTGAGGAGGAGTCCCTCTCAGTACAACCTCTAGACGATGAGTTTTGCGAGCCTCAATACATCAGGCAGTAGCCTCAGCGACTGAGCCATTAGAAAGGCGCTTACTCCAGATCGCTTACTGTTGCCCAGTTCCTCTGAATATTTTGGTGGACGCACCCCAGCCCAGGAGCACCATCACTACGCCTACCCATCACCTACTCAACAGCATGGCTGACTCAGGGATGGACCTGAGCACATTTTAATGGCTCAAAAAGGCTTTCCAGACCACCACCCTCTATCCTTGATGAAGACACAGGGGTGAGCCTGGGCCCTGTGCTGGATAACCTAACCTTTAGCCACTCCTTCCCAGGTGGGGACAATGACAACTCCCACAGGGATTCCAATGATGATGAGGCGGGCCCCTCCAGACCATGGCGCTCATCCCCTAAATCCACACCAGCCCCCTCAAACGATGACCCCGAGGGTCAATCGGACAAGCTGGATCCGGACAACCTCATGCATCCCAGGACAGCGGAGTAGGTTCCCTCTACTAAAGTCTCTAATTATGTGGCGGAGCACATCCGCAAACGCCTTGTAAAAGAGGTGCATGCCAGCTTACAGGCCGAATGCCCACGTCCCTCCCTTGCTCACTATTGATAATGACCCTCGAATGGCCACCTTTTTGGCTAAATACATCTGCGACCCTAAAAATGGTATAGATAGTTCCTGGAGGTCCTGCCAGGACAAACTCCTGGATGTCTTAGGGTCTCTGCATAAACTCCTTGACCTGGCGAAGGAGGCAAAATCTTCAGGTAACCCTGTCTTGCCGGAATCCCTCTCTGGTTGGGCGCAGCACGCCAAAATCTTTCTTGGAAATGCGATCTGTGCATTATCCACAGAGAGGCAGTGTTCCCTTTTAATAAAGGTTGATACCAAACTGGGAGGCCTTAGTTCCACTGAAGCACGGCCAGTGGCCCAGGGGGACTATTTGGGGACCCATTTATAAAAGAATTAGGCAAATTCGCGTTATCATTCACCTCCCTTGATAAGACTCAAGCCTCAATTATGAGCATCTTCCACCCTCGAATTTTTGGCGGAGTTGCTTATGGCAGGGGGTGCTTGACCGGCTGCTTCTACTCACATCCTCCCCCCCTCCAAAACCTCTCCAGAGACCATGGCTACCGCAAGAACAAGTAGCAGGGCCAGTCCCAGCAAGGGGAATTATTCCCATCCAGGAGAGGCCAGAGATGTCACGGCCGAGGCTCCTCCAGAGGTCAGTTTAATGGGAACCAGTCAGGTGAGTGTTTGCCCTTCTTCCCAACAAAAGGTGGGAGGTTGAATAGCGTTGTTCCTCCATAATTGGGAAAGGCTGACCGGGGAACTATGGGTCCAACAGATGGTTCAAGGGACCCACATTGAGTTCCATGGTTTCCCAGTGCAACATTGTCACCCACGACTCCTATTTTATTTTCCCGAGGCACAAATCCTTCACCAAGAGGTAGAGGATTTGTTGTGCAAAGGTGCTATAGCTTCGTCTTCTCTCCACCAGAGGGGTTTTCTCAGCAAAATCTTCTTGGTGAAAAAACGGGATGGAGGTCAATGTCCCATGATCAACTTCAGGGAATTCAAAGGGGGGCTGGTTTACAGCCACTTCAAGAAAGAAGGCATCCATCTGCGGCGCAACCTTCTGCAACCGAAGACTGGATGGTTCTCCTCGTTCTCAAAGACTCTTATTTGACTGTTCTCATTTTGGTGCCCCAAAGCAGATTTCTACAATTCCTATGGCGCGGTCAAGTATTCGTGTTCCAAACTCTGCCTTACAGTCTCTCGTTGGCACCGTGGTGTTTCACCAAGGTGCTCAAGCTCGCAATGGAATTCCTTCGGGTCCAGGGCTTCTGACTGATCATCTAATTAGATGACCTTCTCCTCTTGCACCAGTGTCCAGTTAGATTGCAGGATCAACTGCCGACAACAAACCATTTGCTGGAAAGCTGGTGTTTTGTGATAAAAGAACATAATTCCCCTTTGACCCTGTCCAAACAGATGAGCTTTCTGAGTTTTGTCATCAATTCCACGAACAGAACCCGCAGTCTACCTGAGACGGCAAAGATTCAAAGAGAGTTGAAATGTACCATGTCCTGTCCATCGACGTAACTGCGCCAGGTGGCTGGGGTGGGAGGACTCCTATGGTTCTCCATACAAGCGATCTTCCCAGGCCCATTCCATTAATGGGCCCTTCAGAGGCTCAGGACCTTTCACCTAAGCAGGGGGCTTCAATACTCACAGCAGGTACCTCTGACGGAGAAAGTCCAGGAGATAATGAGCTGCTGGCTGGCCCACAGGGAAGCGTGGAATGGCAGAGCCATCCCTGGTGCCGATCCGGATCTCATCATAGAGTCCGATGTCAGCAAATCTGAATGGGGGGGCTCGATGTGGGGCTCCTTCCCAGGAGGAAAGTGGTCCATGGCAGAGCAACAGCTCCACATTAACTGCCTGTAATTTATTGCAGGTTCCTTTGCAGTCCAATACTGGACCAAGGAAAGGGTGAACTGATGTTCTCCTAAAGATGGACAATTTGTCGGTAGTCCGATAGATCAATCACCTTGGAGGTCCCTGATCAAAACTTATGGCGGACCTGGACAAGGAGTTCTCGACGTTTTGCCTCTCCTTCAACATATCGGTCACGGCGGAGTACCTCCCGGGGGTCTCCAATGAAGTAGCAGACCGGTGCTTGAGAGAATGGTCCGATATGAGTCTGTGGCAACTGGATCCACAAGTTTTCAAAGAGATTGTCAATCGGTGGGGTTCATTCACATTGGACCTCTTCGCATCAGGCCTAGACCACCAGGTGGACCGGTACTTCAGTTAGAAGCC
This sequence comes from Calotriton arnoldi, assembly GCA_963921515.1. Classification (NCBI taxonomy): domain Eukaryota; kingdom Metazoa; phylum Chordata; class Amphibia; order Caudata; family Salamandridae; genus Calotriton; species Calotriton arnoldi. The sequence goes on along the minus strand of CAWUFW010001702.1, from coordinate 2,115,036 downwards.
GGATCATCTAGCGAAGGACGCCGTCTTACAGGATTGGTCAGGGGAGCGGGGATACGTCTTCCCCTCTTTGCGATGATAATGACATTGTCAACTCAGGTGCGGCATCAACAGGCACGGATAGTCCTTATCACGTCATATTGGAGGTCAGAAGTGTGGTTTCCAGTTCTTCTGGAACTTTCTTGGGATTTTCCAATCCGCCTACCTCACACACCAAATCTCCTTCGAGATCCTCTAGGGAATCCTCACCTGTTAGTCCTTCAAGGTCGGTTACTGCTCATGGCATGGCTGATGACAGGAAAAGATGGAGAGTCCCTTGACTTTCAGAAGTAGCTGAAAGGATTTTGTCCGCAGCATGGGCCGACAGTACCAACAAACAATATAAATCAGCATGGTTGCGATGGGTTCGTTGCTGTGTAGAAAAAGGTTGTGATCCACTGGGGTCCAACATTGTACAGATCCTGAATTTCTTGGCATCCCTGGCTTTGCTAGGCCTGGCCTATATGCCGGTGAACACCTTTAGGTTGGCTATCTCGACAGGTCATATCCCGATTCAGGGTTATCAGGTAGGCAAGGATTCTTGGGTATGTAAATTGATGAGGGTCATCAGCCTCACCTTGCCACCAGAACCAAGGTATTCCGCTTTATGGGACGTTAACTAAGTCGTATGCCTCTTTAAATCCTGGCCATGAAATAATTTTCTATCTCATAAGCAGATATACAAGCTGTGCTATCATAGAGCGAGGCACCAGACAGGGCTGCCCCCTTTCGCCTTTTTTATTTGCATTCGCTATGGAGCCCTTAGCATACAAATTGCGACAACTGGTGCTGGACTGGGGAATTCACGCAGATGGGCAATGGCATATAATTTCGCTATATGCAGACGATGCGCTGGTTTACCTCCGGGGAGATAGCGATGTACTGCAGGACCTGATGGCGCTCCTGGATACCCACGCTCAGGCCTCGGGCCTTCGGGTTAACTATCCTAAGTCAGCAGTTTTCCCCATGAATGCGGTCCCGCTGGATCAAAGACAGGTCATGCCTCGAACTCCGCTGGAATGGGCATTTGACACATTTAAGTATCTGGGCTTGCAGATTTACCATTCCAGTACAGACATCCTAGAAGGGAACTTGGGTAAGGCAGTGTGCAGGGCACGTGCAGCACTACCGTTCTGGCGTGGTCCCCCCTTGTCCCCTATGGGCAGAGTGGCCATAGCTAAAATGCTTTTACTCCCGAGGCTTCTTTACTTTTTTGACGCCTTCCGGCATAGGCTGCCACAGAGCATATTTAAAGATCTGGAAGCACTCCTAGTTGCACTGATATGGGGAGGCTCGAGGTCCAGAGTGGCACTCCGTAAACTGTACCGCCACTTACAGACAGGGGATTGGGGGCACCACATAATGAGCATTACTATACTGCTGCACAGCTCCAGTGGCCAATGAGATGGCTAGCGAGTGCCCATGTGGCAGAAATGCCCAGTTGGGCAATGCCATCAAGACGTACAGCCATAATAGAATGGCTATCGGGCTCCACAGCCACAAAGGAAACAGGGGAACCTGCTAATGACGGCAGCCAGACGTAGCTGGCTGCGGTATGCAATGCCTAAGAGCCAGACAACACCATATGCACTTATGCTACCACTCGAGATTCTACCGGGTTCATTTGCTTGCCACGATAGACCGGAGCTAGAGTCCTGGGCAGTGGTGGGATTGGATACCTGGGGCGACTTATTCGTAGATGCACAGCTACAGAGCCCAGTAGGGTTGATAGAAGACTTAGGTATCACACAGGTTACTTTCATGCTTTACTCGCTACTAGCGCTACAATTACTCCAAGCATGGGGGAACGTTGAGATAGAACCAGACACATCGCAGGTGCTGCAGACCTTGCTCACACATGGGAAGGGCAGACATGCGATGGCAGCGCTCTATAGTTCCCTTAGCCCTGGTCCTGCTCCCCTACTGGCACCACTTTGTGCATATTGGGACTCTGAGTTGTCAGCTACCATGAGTGATAAACAGTGGGCGCAGTGTATAGAGTACCCCAAAATAATATCCGTGAATGCTAGACTGAAATACACACAGTTTAATTACTTAAATCACACATATTTAACGCCACACAGACTAGCCCGTATGTACCCCACATCGTTCGACATATGCCCACGCTGCTCAGGGACAGCTGCAACGTTTCTCCACATGGTCTGGGCATGCCCTCGCCTTAGCGCCTACTGGACTGAGATCGTGGTGACACTAGGGGAAACAACTGACACATCAATCTCTGTGCAAGGCTTGCATTTTTTACTTGGTGTCACCAAGCGCACTGCAGCGCGGAAAAACCTTAATAAATTCTCAGACCTAGCATTGGCGTTAGCGAAGCGGAGACAAGCTATGTCCTGGAAATCGAGCTCAGCGCCTGACATACGTATCTGGCTGCTGGATCTCCGTAAGGCGCTGGTGGCGGAGCATACAACGCAAACACTGATGGCACCCCGTAACCTCCCTGACTAAGAATACTTGTCATTTGTGGAAGGCTGATTGCATACACCTAGTACCTCCCAGGGGTGAGGTGGTTTCTCGCTCTGGGAATTGGTAACAACACACTAACATATAGATGTGAGCAAGTTGGACCCCTCCTCAGGTAGGACCTAACTTAACAAGGCAAGACCTCTGGCCCTTGTGATCATGTGGTGGCGTGATGCGTGCAACGCTCCCCCCCCCCTCCCGCTGATCCAGCTAGCCATAAAAAGTACACACATAAGCAATCACCCTAGCTCATGCATGACCTAAAACACACAGTACATGTGGATTATTCAAGATCGTATCGTTTTGTGTTCACTTCGGTCTGGTTGGTGTGAAAATTTGGAGACAAAGAAAGTCTGTTGATTAATTCACTGAGCACAAAGTGGATAACATACAAAGACATATACAAAATGTTAGTTTCTTTTTCTATCACCAGCATGCAATGCAGCCTCGTTCCTCACCAAGTGTCAAGTTAGTAAATGTCACTGTACTGTTCGGTATAATAAAGCTGGCAACTTGTACTATACATAAACTATGGAAAACCAATTAAGAAGATTTAAAAAAAAAAAAGCTATGCAGTTATGCCTGATTTCTTGCCGTAGAGTATCGGATGTACAGGCCCTTGATATGACAGTTGGAGCGTTCACCCCGGAAGGAGTGTCGTTTCATATTTCCTGTCGGACAAAATCCAATATCCGGGTGATCTCCTACCCGGCGTTTGATAGGTCGCCTAAGTTGTGTGTGGTGAGGTGTCTGAAAGCCTATGAGAGTATGATGGAGGAGTTTCGCTCTCCGAGCAAGAGACCATTGTTGATATCCGTCAAGAAACCTTTCAAAGCAGTGTCTTCTCCAACGACTGCATGATGGATCCGATGGATCATGCAAGAAGCTGGCATTGATGTGTCACAATATGGCACTCACTCCGTGAGAGATGCCATGGCCTCAAAGGCATTCACCTTGGGTGCTCGTTTGGAGGATAATCTTAATGTCGCTAATTGGTCTTCGTATTCCATGTTCAAATGGTTTTACTTTAAGCTGGTCTTGGATATGGCGCCCTTAGTGATAGAAAAGCTTTGAACAAGCATAATCCTCGTCTCTGGTCCAGACACAGAATGAAAAATTTCCTAGCATTTGTAAAGGAAAGTTTCAATTCTATTAAGGACACGGAGGCAAGGATTATTCCCACCCATGGTTTCTGGGGATAGTGGCCAACCTTCTCCGAACCTACTCAAATCACGATTCCTTCAGTTCTTAAGCAATTTTTCATTGTAAGGAATAGGTATACAGTGTTTTCTGTCAATTGTTTGAGGATGGAGTTTTACCCTTGCTCTATGCTTTATTGTCTTTTTCAATGATGAAGTGGAGGAATATATTATTGTGATACCTTTCCTGTTGTTGACTGGTTTCTCATATGTTTTGGGATACTGATCTCAGTACATGTTTCATATTTCAGGTTTCGACACCACTAAAGGAGAATAAGAAAACTACGGGAATGCTGCTGTGTAGGAATAAAAGAGGAAGTGGCAGGAGGAGTGGCTTGTTATAATGGACTTGAGAGACTGTTAATTGGTTGAAGGTTTTGCAGTTCCTTTCTCGTGGCTTGCTGGGAAAGGTAGTTCATTATATACATGTTGAAGTCTGCTGGAGATAAACTAAAGGATAGAAAGTTGAGCATAATCCTCACCACCATGTTCTTAATAGAATTTAACCTTTCCTTTACGAATGCTAGGAAATTTATCATCATTTATTTCTGTATTAAGGAGCGAAGAATGAGAGTTAAAGTGGAAAAAATAACTTTTGTGACACCTTCTATGCACTAAACCTGGCGGGCTGAAACCAAAATGGATTAACTTTTGTTTTTTTCAGAAAGTTTTGTGCTGATTTTTTGAAAAGCAGCAGTTAACAAGAAAAAAAACCAATTGATCATTGAAGAATGGAAACTTTTACCTAATCATAACTACAAAGGTGTTCTCACTGCTAGTGTTCTCAAAAACATGATTCATATGAAGTTATTGTTAACTTTGGAGCTTTTGTTATAAGACCTTAACATACATTAAAAAGACATACAGAAATTGAGTAAAACAAATACTTCTAAAGTGCAGCTATGGTTACAAAACAGAGAAAAATGTGATTTGACAGTTATGGATAAATTAACTAACAATATCTCCCACCTCTATCAAGCATAGTATACGACCAACCCTTTTTAAACGTTAAGGTCTTATAACCAGAGCTAACCATAACTTCATTTGTTTTTTCAGTGATTTGTTTTTTAACATATACTACATCCACCTGTTCCTTGTGCCTAACCATCTACTTAGGCCCAACTCAGCACGATTTGGCAACAGGGCCTGGCCATCAGCCAGCCTCTGCACCCAACCGACTGTATGAGGCCAACTACCCACAGCACATGACCTGCGCCAAACCACTCCAGGTGGCCAACCCATCTGCACACGGGTTTCAGCCAACATGCAAAACCTATGACCAGTATGCGTTGAGGGGCCAATCTCCGCTGTGAACAACCTTCAGCCATGTGCAGCCAGGACCTGCTACTAATCTCCCGCAGATGGCCAACCATCACAGGGCATGGTCCTTGGCCATGCACAGAAGAGTTTGACTTCAAGGCCCAGATTTAGGCTTACGTTGCAACTAACATGAACCTCATAAACAGTTTGAAAAGTTGTGTTTCATATGGAAACAAACTGTTGCTAAAATGGGAGCAGTGGATGGGTAGTAGTAATTAGTCCATGCTCTCGGGGAGGGCTTAACACAGGGAGAGACAAGAAGCATGCATGCCATGGATAAATGAGGAGAAAGAATATGAGACCGACGATGGAGCCAGCTAATGGGAAGTATATAGGTGAGCTGAAACCCACATATTGAATACAAAGTCTCTTCGAGACAGCGCATTCGCTGGCTAGCAAGACCTAAAAAGCGGGCTTGTTGGCGTTAGCAAGGGGTCAGCACATCAACATATATAAAGCAGGTATTTTTTCTTTGCTAGTCAACAAAAACCATACTCAAATGTATATTTCATACATTCACACATAGCAATGTAAAAAAAGTTATAGTCCTAAAATATTTTCAATAAAGCCTTTTTGAAAAAACATTAACATGTCTTTGAGTCTTTTTCTTAAAACAATTCAGGCCACAAAATGCAGCCATATATCCAACCACAAGAGGTCCCCACAGTCCAGCTGAAGCGCACACAGCTCAAGCTCTTGAGTGCTTTTAAAAATCACAGTAAGCTCTCCTGGGGTCATAGATTCAATGACCCCTGGGACTTTTTTTTTTTTTTTTTTATGTAGCCGAGGGGCTTCTGCGCTCCCGGCAACCGTCCACAATGTTAAAAAAATTGCTTGGTGGTGCCCTTTGCCCCCTCAAAGGGCACCACCAGGATCCCAAAAAATATTTAAAGGCCTCACATTCAGTTATTTTGTGTTTTCTTTTTTTAATTTGGGGAGGGTGGCATGTGGCCCCCCTCCGCAAGCCATTTCAAGGCGCGGGGACTCCATCCCCCTGGGATGATCTTTTTTTTAAGGGGGAAATGGGCGGTTGCCTCTGTAAAGTTACAGTTATGTCAGACTTTCCATAGGAAGAGCTTTTTTGTTTTGCTGATACCTTTGGTGCTGTAAAACAAATCCACAAAACCTTCTTAAAAAATAGTTTGTCCACCTCATCTCATTCCTGGAAAGTATTGGGGTCATCCGTCAAGCTGGGGCGGAGAAAGGGGATGCTTCCTAGCACATTTTCCCCAAGCAATTTCCATAACAAATTTTAAACAGTTGAACAGAATTATTTCAAATTTGGAAAAGACATACATACACTCAGAAAGCGTGCTGTTTTTTATTTGGGGCATATCCATATAGGGATTTTAGAGAAATGAAGGTTAAAAAAAAACTAGAGGTATATGGGCCCACCGGAATCCCACGAGACTTACATCGTAGTGATATTAAAAAAAAGTAGACCAATCTGACTGGTCGAGAGGGCTTTTTTACCGTGGACCTTTCAGTCCGGCAGGACCAGCTGGTCCTACGGGATGAGCGATTTGATTAGCTGGCCACAACATGAAGAAAGATTTTGGGGTCGCCATTACTTGGTCCCAGTGTCCTGAAAATAAAAAACATAATGCATAAGGGGGTAGGATAGTGGTACCATGAACTCTTGGCCCTTAGCACCCCCCCAACAAGTGGGGCCAAATGAAAGATTTTTTTTTGTGCCGCAGGTTTCGCGGTACTTCAGTGGAAGTGATCGAGGCCTTCCCATCTGGTCCTGAGAGGGTACCACTAGAACCAGCACAGACTCCCAAGTGGTACTGCGGAGTACCGTGGGACTGCTACATTATTTTTTTCCATTGGCCAAAAATGTAAAATGTGGGATGGAGGTCCTTGAGGGGTTGCCCGCCTATGCGCGGTTGGACAAGGGGCCTAGCCATAGGCCCTGAATACAGGCCCTGCATCCAACATGTAGCATAATGCTAGTAAACTTGACAATATTAAAGCTACAAAGAATGGTTTGGGGCTGTCACTATAAGGATGAAATCTATATTATATAGGCAACTGTGAAATCTGTTCCATATTTCAATGGTTCTCTGTGATATATGGGTTTTTATAGCACTGCATTTTGCGCAATAAAAGCACTAAAACATAGAATATATAGAGAATACATAAATGATAACTGTGTTGTCTTTGAGGGATTTTGATGATATTCATTAACCTTAAGGCCGCCGGCAGAGTGTTTTATAAACGTGGCCTGAAACCCAAGAACCATATTACACGTTACTTAGTATGGATTTTTTATTGATTTATTATCTGACTTTAGTACTCTTTAGAAAGGTTTGGAGTACCATTCATTTAGCAATCATTGTTTGCCTGAGGTTGCAGATATGTCTGTCAATGTTTTGAGAAATGCATCTTTTTGTTCCAGATAATGTGCCAACATTCAAAATGTATTTTATATTGCAATGCGTATAATAATTAACAAAAAGATGAAAACAGGCAGTCAAAAATGACTAGGGTAGCCCTTACAGATCAGCACTGATGGGGCAAAAAGAAAAGAATGTAAAGAGACTGATGTCAGCACCCAGGTGTGGAGCCTGTGTAGGCACTGCACACGTCAAATCCAGTGCTGACAACGCTGTTCGAGCTAATCGGCGCCACCCACTGGCATGCATTACTACTCACGATTTTCTGGATCCAGTCTTACCCCTGGTGAATATTGTACGGTAAAGAAACCACTGTTAAAAGCCTCTATTAGATAAAAAAAAAAGATAACGTAAAAGCGCTTGCCTTACTGCTGCATGTCTCTGTACTGACAAAACTAGACAGAAATGTTGTGTAAAGGTGTGTCAGTTCATCCACGTTGCAGCCCTGCAAATATCCCACAAGGGACTATTAAGTTTTATAATGACAGAACCAAGCAAATCAGAAAATCCGGCTAATTACTAGTGGGAATATGGTAACTCTCAAAAAAGGGACAACAATTGTTTAAACAAAATATAACTCGCTTGGTGTCTTCAGCCATGACTTTTTGACATAAAGAAACATATCGTCCTCTCCAAGGCAGAGTGAAAGCTCATTTGACAAGAGGGGTGTCCTCAGCCGCAGCCCTTTTTCAGGTGTGTCCAAACATCAATTAAAATGTCTAAGGTATGAAGTAGTTCTTCTGCTGCAGTACTTGGATTTGGAAACATTTTTTCAAAATCACGGGCTTGTTTACAGGAGAATCAGACAGAATTGTAATTATTAAATGCAGATTTGTGTGGAGTGATGGCCAGAAAAAAAGGCTTTGGAGACTTGTCAGATGTTTTAATGATTGCCTTTTAATATGGGGGTCTTACAAGGGAAATCATAAAACAAAAAAGAACAAAAAAACAATTGCATAATGTTATGTTCCATATAGGTACCTCAATAAAGGCTCAGGTAGTCACCTAACCTTTCACCTATATTCTCCCCTACCATTACACTACTTAACGGTTCTTGGGACTGACCTTTTGTCTAGTTACGGTAATGCATACAGGATGTGGGGTTTTCCCTGAAAACTAGCCTCATCCATTATGCAAGAGGATTCTTGGAAACTCAGCAGGACTACCATCTCCTGCATAATAACTATGTACAAGGGTCATTCCTTCCGTCATCCTAAGTCCGACATGACACAGCAAGGTAGAACCCCTGAGGGTACCACTTTGGGTATATAAACACCATATCTTGCTGAAGTAGTCAGAGGAGAAAAGGACTTCCATGCCGACACACTGACGCGAGACGCTGCGGTTCCTGCACGCAGACACTCCAGCTCGCAGTGGTCTGACATCCCTTGCGGGTCGTCCATCTCGAGACCAAGACGGGGTCCCACAGTCTCTCACTTCAGGTAATGGGGTTGACTTTATCCTAGAGGGATTCTTGGCTTTTACATCTACATACATGCTAGGTACACTTAGGTACATCTACTTAGGGTCGCATCGTAGGAGTACGCATTTTACTGTCATGTATTTTATATACTTGCCTGTATTCATTGTTTTAGCATGATGGTAGAAATCTACCATCCTTTTACTCTGATAGTAACCTGACTGGCGACCTAATGGGGCCCCTAGAATTGATGGTTAGCAGTTTTTATACTTACCTGCTAATCACTACCTTTAAACTTTTCCTTGTTTAGACACAACATTACGTGTGTCTTTTTCCTGCTGCAACTGATGAAGCACGATCTTACAAAGTTGAGGTGAGGTTTAGACAAGTCTCACCACTACAGCCTATTCATCATTTTTGCTGGTTTTAGTATATTTTAAGTCACGGTTGTGCTACTATCGCACCATTTTAGAAATATCTAGCCATATTGATCACACCGAATATGACTGTTAATGAGGTCATGGACACATTTAATGAATTCTTGCCTGATGTATGATGATTTATGCACAAATATTATATAAGGTTTTTTTTTTCTTTCTTTTTTGTTTTTTTTCCCCCTATGTCTCCTTCTAAGGTTGGCTTCTTACCTGCGGATAATACTCCCGTAGAACCACTGTATGGTATGTAGTTGCCCACATTACCATTAATCTGTAGATAGTTCTTCACACACGGTCCTGAGGAATCGCCACAGATCATTCGTGACTACCAGGCGAGAAACATGTCGACCACCTAGGAGTAGAGCGCATTTTTGACACATTGTAGCCAGATTGTCACCTCTCCTATATTCTTTTTAATCAGGCTAGGGTCCTCCCTGAATAAAGTCATTTAGAGGAATCCCACCCCTGTTTTAATCTGCACACTTCACTTTGACATCTACACATACTAGGCCCCTTACACCCATGGCACCTATACGGCATGGGACAAAAGATCTCCGCCAAAGAGACCCTTTATTGGTGCCCGTCGGGTATTGCAGCGCCGACCCGACGAGGAGCAGGCCCATATGATGAAGCATGACACCTAGCTTGCCGGGTGTGTGAGGGCCCTAGTTCCAAAAGGAGGAATTCCCCTCCACATAGTATTTCGGTCCAACCTTTCACCATACATCACCCTCATTTGTGTTCTATGACCCACTGAGGAACTCCGTACTCTAATTTTCACAACGTATCTTTAACATGTCTGATACGACGGGTATAGTCCACCTATTTAAGACCATAGGTTCTGGACTTTTAAGCACCTTTCAGACAATCCTCGGAGTTATTCCCAACTTCATATACTCGTGTTTTGAAGCGTTTTTGGAGGGCTTCCTCTGATCCTGTTTCTAATAGCAGGTATCCTGATTGTCATTTTTCTGCTACGCAACGGACGTCCCAGTCACCAAGGAGATGGAAAAAATGCTCCTGGAGTGCCGATACCGTGATCGCATGGTACTCCATCTGGGCACACCTCATCACAAACTAAGTGAATTTTGGTTCTTATCATTTAGACCAGTCTGGACCGACTGTATTCTGCCTGTCCTTCGATGCCTGTTCTGCATACAAGAATGCGTGTTGGACCTCTGTCTAACACTTCCATCAGATGCGCCACCCGACATTGATGCTTTACTGGACCCGATAACGGCCGATGTTCTGCAGTGTCCTCAGCGTATTCCAATGTTGATGTCTGCATTCTTAGAGCCACCACAGGTTGCTTCAGCTCCTGTTGGAAAGGATACCAGCTCCTCAACAACTACTCAGGCCGTGGATGGCACACAGGCTACCCCAGCATCGGCTGTGGATAGTGCAGAAGAACATCTGTGCTCGATTGACCTGATCTGCGAGGTGTTGCAGGGACCGTCGTCTGCGATTGCAGGCAACAGTGATGTTGCGTCTCCCAGCCCGGACACAAACATTTGGTTCATCGTGTGCTGGGAAAATTCGGCTTTTTCAAAAACAACAACATTTGGAATTTTAAACAAGACACTTTTTCTAAACTGCATGGCTTTCAGTCACTCATTGTTCGGACTATATATACGAACATATTTAGTACAGACTTCTATTGCATGCAATATTTTTCTTTTTAGCATTTTTTACAAATTTTACATTTTTAAGTGCTATTTTTAATGGACTTATTAATAGTTGCGTACAACATTTAGCCGTACGTTAGAATTTTTAGTATGTCGTCCAGTCGGATGAAGAGTGGGTGTTATGTTCCGTATAGGTACACCAATATAGGCTCAGGTAGTCACCTAACCTCTCACCTATATTCTCCCCTACCATTACACTACATAACGGTTCTTGGGACTGACCTTTTGCCTAGTTATGGTAATGCATACACGACGTGGGGTTTTCCCTGAAAACTAGGCTCATCCATTATGCATGAGGATTCTTGGAAACTCAGCAGGACTACCATCTCCTGCATAATAACTATGTACAAGGGTCATTCCTTCCGTCATCTTATGTCCGACATGCAAGGTAGAACCCCTGAGGGTACCACTTTGGGTATATAAACACCATATCTTGCTGAGGTAGTCAGAGGAAAAAAGAACTTCCATGCCAACACACTGACGCGAGAAGCTGATTTTTCCTGCACGCAGACACTCCAGCTCACAGTAGTCTGACATCCCTTGTGAGGTGTCCATATCGAGACCAAGACGGGGTCCCACAGTCTCTCACTTCAGGTAATGGGGTTGACTTTATCCTAGAGGGATTCTTGGCTTTTACACCTACATACATGCTAGGTACACTTAGGTACATCTAGATAGGGTCGCATTGTAGGTGTACGCATTTTACTGTAATGTATTTTATATACTTGTCTGTATTCATTGTTTTAGCATGATGGTTGAAATCTACCATCCTTTTACTCTGTTAGTGCTTATAATCATTTATATCTCTTACTGTCTAATGGTTGTTTCAGCACATCTATTTTACACTAGAATGACACTGGTTCAATAAATGCTTATTGAAAAACATCCCCACAGTTTATTCTGTGTATCTCTCTGAGACAAAGTGAGCAAGAGTGACTGAGCGAAAAGTGATATACTGTTTCAGCAATCCTGAGGGATCAGGGTTGTCAAGTTCAATAGTTGCCAAGAACAATTCTCTCCTTGGTAAGAGGGGTAAGAGGGGTTTCTAGTGGCACTGTGAGCTAGCTGGTATACAGGCTAACATACCCAGTAGGGGTGTCCAGAATCAGTCTGACACCAATCCTACAGTGTATGTTGTCTAAACGCGCAGATCCTATATAGGTTTATAGGAACTACATGATAATAAAGTGCTTGTTTTGAAAGACTACTCTGATGATGTCTTTGTATAGGGTTCATCCTACCTAAGAGGGTTAATGAGGTTCTTCTTTTTCCAAGGTCTGTCGAACCAATGCCACCAGCGCCCTAGTGTGCCACAACTCTCCTGAGTTGCCATCCACCAGTCTTTACACCACTTGTCCTCCTCCGCGGGTCCGGGTTCCTCTGCCTCCTTCACTTTTGTCTGTTTAAGGATCTTTCTCCTCGGCACTCTGGGTTTGCTACTCTTCTTGAGCGTCCTCCTCCACGCCTCCATCGTTCTCCCTACGGTCGGCCTTTCCTTGTTGCTCCTCTTTCGTACGACACTGTTCGTTGTCCTCTGACCTTTGTTATGTTATGTTAAAAATACTTATATAGCGCACGTACACCACATGGTTTCTAGGCGCTGAGGTCTAGGGGGTCCTGCCGCTAAGTGATCCATTCAATAATAGGCCTGGCAGAATACCCAGGTTTTTAGTAGTTTCCTAAATTGAGAATAAGATGTCATGGATCTGATGTTCAGAAGCAGAGAGTTCCAAAATTGAGGGGCCAGGACAGTAAATCTTAGTCCCCCTAATTTCTTGAGTTTAAAGGAGAAAGTAGGCAAGAGGTTAAGGTGGGAAGACCTAAGATCCCGAGTGGGAACATATCTCTGAACCCGAGTAGATACGAATTCTGTGCAATTGCCATGGAGAACTTTGAAGATGAGACATCCCATCTTGAATGCACTGCGTTCAGCTACAGGGAGCCAATGTAACTTCTTCATTAGGGGGGGTAACATGATGCCATCTCGGCTGACGGTAGATTAATCTTGCAGCCTGGTTTTGCACCAGTTTCAGTCTTTTTGATGGGTATGCCGGTAGGTCAAAGTAAAGTGAGTTGGCATAGTCAATATGAGAGATGACTAAGGCTAACACAGCCTGAGTAAGAGCTTCAGGAGTGAGAAGTCTGCTGATCTTCCAGAGTTGAAATAAACAGGTAGAGACCACCGTTCCAATCTGGGATTTCATGGCTAGATCACAATCAATTGTGATGCCAAGGCTTTTGGTAGATCTTGAAGGTAGGGGTGGATTTCCCAACTCAATCGGCCAGAAGTTCGAATTTCAAGGATTTAAGGGCCCCCCAGTTAAGGTCAGTTCCATTTTGTCTGGATTTAATTTCAGGTGATTACTGTTCATCCAGCTGCTTATATGTCGCATGGTTGTTTGAAAATTAGTAATGGAGGCGGCAGACTTATCGATGGTGAAGATCATCAGCGTAATTAAAAGTACATACATTCCTTTCACCTAAGGATTGAATTAATGGAAAGAGGTACAGATTGAAAAGGTGCGGAGACAGGGAAGATCCCTGCGGCACACCACATGTCAATTTGACTTTAGAGGCAGTGAATTGGGAAAGACGTACGGATTGAGATCTATCATCTAAAAAAGACTGAAGCCACTTAAGGGCCAGTCCCTGGATCCCTGCATCCCCGACTCGGTCCACCAGGAGTTCATGGTCGACCAAGGCAGAAGAGAGATCGAGAAGCACCAGAGCCTGAGTGGTGCCCTTGTCTGCCTCTTTCCTTAGTTTGTCTAATACAGTCAAAATAACTGTCTCTGTTGAGTGGGAAGGTCGAAAGCCCACCTGCTGGGGGTCAAGGAAATGAGACTGTTCGATGAAAGAGCAGAGACAATTAACATATTCTTCCAAAACTTTGGCTAAAAAGGGGAGCAAAGAAATGGGACAATAGTTAGTAAGGGCTAGAGGGTCTGCCCCTAATTTCGTCATGATTGGAACTATTTCTGCTTCTTTAAAAGCTTTAGGAACTGTCCCCTGAGTAAGAGAGTTATTCAATAGCGAGAGAGGGGGATCGGTACAGGTAAAAAAGCTTTCCTCAAGATGTGCAGGGGACAACAGTCCACCGGGGATCCAGATCTGACTTTCGTTAGAAGGTTCAAAAAGTTCTTTGCTGATTATGGGAAACTGACACAAGGAGTGAGAATTCCTGAGCGCAGCTGGCTGAGCTTCGGGAGTGGAGTTAGCAGGTATACTGGTCTTGATGGTGTTGATTTTGTCAATAAAAAAGGTGTTCAGTGAGTCACATAGTGCCTGAGTCGGAGCAGGGTTAATCACGACTCCATCCGGATTAGATAACTCTGCAACTATTGCAAATATTTCTTTAGATTTGTTTGTGGAACTCAGAATTTTGTTGGAAAAATAAGTTGCCTTTGTTTGTAAAATAGAGCTTTTATACTGTTAGAGATGGGCTTGGTAGATATCTTTTTTTGCTGGGGATTAATTTAGTCTCCAGTTACGTTCAGTACGGCGTAGAGCTAATTTTTGGGATTTTATGTCTTCAGAGAACCATCTCTGGGCATCATGGTGTATAGCTGTTTTGACTTTCCTAAAGGGGACATGACTATCACTCACAGCCACTATCCAAGATTTAATACTTTCTTCATGTTTATTGATCATAGTCTGTTCAATCGGAGCCGTAGTTGCTAATAGATTACAAAAGCATTCATGTTGGTACGGCTCCAATTCCTCACCATGAGACTCACTTTAGCTTGGGATTTGGCTACAGTCAAATTGGTAAGGGAAAATTTTATAAGAAAATGATCGGACCAAGTACATGGAGAGACCGTCAAATTAGATACTGTAAGGTTTGGATGTCCAGACTTGGTCAAGAGTATGGCCTTTTGAATGGGTGGGAGCTGTTACATGTTGAACACAGTTCAATCCGTTAAGTAGATCCATCAATTCAGATGAACTTGAGCTCCCATCTCATCATTGGACCAATAGTTGAAGTCCCCAATTAGTAGAATTTTAGCATAGCTGACTACTAAGTGAGATCTTTTTTCATCCAACAGCAAATGCAGCATATTATAGGGGGGGTCTATAAATTAACACACAAATCAGGGAGGTATGAGTGGAATCAAGTTTAATAATTAGGCTGTCAATTGAAGTTATGTCGAGAGCAGTAAAGGTAGTAAACTTTAGCTTTCGATGAATTATAGCCGCGACCCCTCGCCTTTTTTTCCCTGGAGCCCTATTGGCCTGGAGAATGTAGTAATTACTAGGGAGTGCAGCAAGAATATCCGGGGTAGACTCCAAGGAGAGACATGTTTCGGTTAAAAAGGGTATGTCTGGTTTGACTGAGTCCAAAAAATGAAATATTTCTAGTTGATGTTTCACCAGGGAGCGAGTATTCAAGTATGTCACTGTGAGCTCAGTCGCCCTGTGGCTGTTGTGTCTGTGAGTGGTGTCTTCAACTTTGTGATTACCTTGCCTGTGAGAGTTGTCTATAATAGTGGGCCACTGATTGAGTTCAGGGAGATGGTCTCTATATTTCATAATCCCCAGATTAGCTAGTATTGAGGAAGAGACCTTCCACCTCTCTTGGCTCTCCGCCCCCCTGCACAGAGAAGTGCTTTGTTATTTTCAGTGTCTGCCTGTTTCCGTCCTTCTCACCTTAGTTTCTCTGTGTCCTTTTTCTCTTTTTGTCTCTCCTTGCCTGTCTGACTCCTCCTCCTTCCTGACCATCTGTGGTTTAGTTCTTTTTATCATGGGATTGTGGTATCCCACTACAGGTAAGTTCCCTTCTGTCCTTTTCACCCCCTGACAATTTTTTCTCAGTATAACTGTATGACCTCTGAACAGAAGAAATGTTTCCTTGATTTTAAAAACTTGAATTTCACTGACTCCTCTAGTTGATGTTAGGGCTAAAAAAAAAAGCTCTACTTTCTAGTAGAAACAGTTTAGCTCAGCTCTAGGTTATGACTTGAAGGATTCTTCATTAATTGGGATAGCATCACATAAAGCTGCCATGTGGTGGGGATTTCTGATTGGTGGAAAGACTCTAAAAAGACCTATAAGGAGTTCATTAATAGGTCTACTAGGCCAAAGGGACGTTTGTTTCAATGGTCTTCTGCAACGTGAAATGGGAGCTAAATGAACCCTGACTGAGGAGTGACTCAGAACTGATACTACTAACGTAAAAGATATAATAATATCTGTTGAGGAAGTGAAGATATGTAGTAAAAAGGTTTCTCAGCGCACCAAATGCAAGAAGTTTCCATTTTGCCGACAAGTTCAGACATCATGTATCCAGGTGGAGAATCTACCCGCTACATTGAGAAAGCAGGTTCTGAAATGGCCACAACTGAATATGAACTTTATGTGAGAGGAGAAGCAGTCCCATCAACCAGTACTGACTGGGACACCATGGTGCTATCAGAATGAGAAGGTATGGTTTCCTCTTAATTTTTGTTAATATTCTCTGAATCAGCAGAAGTGAAGGAAATGAGTAGGCATAAGTCATAGGCCAATTTATCAAAAAGCATTCCCCAATGCACCTGAAAGAAAGTACTTTTTGGCAAAGTACTGGCATCTCAGGTTCTGGTTAGTAGTAACAGATCCATTTTTGGTTTGCTCCAGCAACAAAATATGCTCTCTAGTTGGGTTTGATTTAGCTTCCACTTGAAGCACTCAGCCGAGATTCTTTACCTAGGAGTTTGTTATATAGTATATATATGGTTGTTATATTGTATATCCGAATATGGTGCTGAATCGCCCAATACCATATGTTTTGAGCTTCTACGAATAATAGGCGGCATTATGTTCGTACCTGTTTGATGATATAATACAAACTTGCTGCATTGGCAGTACATATCAACTCTGAAGAATTGCTTATTCTTGGAAGGAAAGAACACAGTCCTCGAATAACTGCTCTCAATTTGAGAATATTGATGTGAAGCTGAACTTCCTTTAGAGACCACCTGCAGTTGATCTGTAACTCTTGCAAGGATGCGCCCCAGCCTTATAGCGAGGCATCTACTGTCATCAGGAAATTGTCTTTTTCCTGAAGAAAAGATCATCCGACTCGTGTTTTGGTGTTGAAACCACCATGGTGAACCTGTTTTATCTGACATGTCATCAAATGAACCACGCTCGACAGCCACTGCAAGTCTAATGCCTCTTGAAAGGGCCTGATGTTAAGGCGGTCTGATGTGAAGGGATCAAAGGGATGCAGGTTGGCATCATCCTTATAAGGAACTTGAAAAGTCATACAGTGATTGAGCTTTCTTGCTGCAGTTGAGTTCCTAAAGCGGTTAAAGGTGTGTCACTCTCTACTCAGATGGGAATGCTTGGTTTACGTCTGTATCTAAAACAGTACGCAGAAACTGGATATTTCTACATGTACAGAGAGAGGATTCGTACATGTTTAGTGTGAGCCCTAGGGTGTCGAAAAGTGCCAGACAATCCGTGGTAAATTCAGTAGCTGATTTGAAAGAATTTTACTTGCCTAGCGAGTGGTCTAAATAGGATTTTTCCAATAGGGAAAAAATTGGAAACCGTGAGAGGAAATTGGCATTGACTTGATCACAACGTTTTCTATGTCAGATTTCAAATCTGAATGGTTGGAGGGATAACAACCACCTAAGTACTCTAGGATTGTTACATTTATTACGGCACATTCAGGTGAGGCGGGCATGATGTGCATAAAGCACAATATGCCGGCCTTTCAAATAATATTGGAGTTTGTCTACTGCCAATTTGATGGCCAAACATTCTCTTTACAAAGTGGGGTAAGGCAATTCTCGGGGAAACAGCTTATGGCTGATAAACAGGATAGGGGCTTCTTCTTGTTTATCACTGAGCTGATACAGGATAGCACCTAGCCCAATATCTAAGGCACCAGTTTGTAATATAAAGGGTTTTCTAAAATCGGTAGAATGTAGTATCCGCTGGGAGGAAATCAAGTGTTTCAAGTTTAGGAACCGATAAGTCTTCCGTCGAAGGGATAAGTGAAACTATTTTCTCTAGTTATGTGTTTTCAACATATCAGTGAGAGGGGCCTATAAATGAGAGTAATTAGGGATAAACCTACTTTTGTACCAGAGAATACACAGAAAGGCTCACATTGCTCATTTGTCTGTAGAAAAAGGAATGTAATAGCCCTCACTTTTTCCTTCTGAGGTTCAATTAGACAATTGCCCAGAAGATAACCCAAATATTTCACTTTGCAATGGGCAAGTTCTGATTTTTTTTTGTTTGTTAATGTATAAGCCTACCTTTTGAAGGGAAGTAAAGACAGCCGCAAATGGAGTAAGTGCCAGGTTTTGCTAAATATGACAATGTTATCTAGGTATGCGGAGGCGTAAGACTTATAGGGCTCTAGAATCTGATTCATGCGTCTTTGGAAATTAGCAGGGGCTCCAGCCAATCCGAAGGGTAGCACAGTATATTGAAGGAGCCCGTACGGTGTGACAAAAGCAGTTTTCTATTTATTTTCTACCCAGAGAGGAATCTGGCAGCATCCTTTCATGAGGTCTGGGGTAGTAATGTATCTTGCTTCTCCTAGTTGTTCGATCATTTCAACGATTCAGGGGAGGGGGTAGTTATCAATTTTGGAAATGCGATTGACTCTCAGAAATCAATACAAAAATGTTTGCCACCATCTGGCTTCGAAACAAATACTATGGGGGAGGACCAGTCACTAGAGGAGGGTTCAATTACACCCAATTGTAACATCTGATGAATTTCTTTCTGAATGGCTTCCCTACGAGCTTCATTTATCCTACAGGGTTGTTGTTTTACCACTACGCCTGGCTCTGCAATTATAGAATAGTAAACCAAAGGAGTTCTTCTGGGGCTGTCAGAAAATATCTCGGAGAAGGGTAATAAGGTTTGATGTAGACTACGCTTTTGCTCCTCGCTAAGCTTATCTCCTAGGGATTATTCATTCATTGTGATAGCTTTAGGTACAAATGGTTCGACTAAATGTACTTCACTGGGCTGAGGGCCAAGCCGTTTTTTTAGTACACTAATGTGATAAGTTTATCTCTAATTCTTGGTCATTTGTAGTTAATACCTAGGCGTCCCAATCTGTTCTTTTAATAAATAGGGGCCTTGCCACTCGGACTTGAGTTTATTCTCACTAGCAGGTAATAATACAAGAGCCCAGTCCCCTACTTTTAATTCTCTCCAGCGGGTCCCTTTATTATAAAAAATACTGTTGTTGCCTCGTCTGGGTTTTATCTAAGTTCTTGCTAGTTCTCTTAACTTCCCAATCGAGATTTCAGTTGCATAGTATATACTAGAAGAGTTTTAGCCTCAACAGCAGTTTCTTCCCAAACCTCTCAGGTCATTTCTAGTAGGGTCCAAGCCTTTCTCCCATACAGAAGCTCGAAGGGCGAATAGCCTAATCTACACTTGAAATGGTTATGGATGACATACAGGGAGATGGGTAGAAACTGATCACAATTTCTCTCTTCCACATTCATCATTTTTTTAAGGTCTGTTTTAAAGTTTTGTTATATCTCTCTACTAATCCATCTGTCTGGAGATGGTAAACGGAAGTGAGTAAATGTTTGATGCCCAGGTTTTGACATACTAGTAGCATTAATTTCAAGATGATAGGAGTACCCTGGTCCGTAACGATTTTCTTTAGAAATCTCAATCTTGAAAAGATCTCCACTATTCTGTTAGCAATGGTCTTTGAAGTGTTTTTTTTCAGTAGCACAGCTACTGGTTAAAGGGTTGCATAGCCGACTATAACCAGAATGTACTTATGCCTCCATTGTAAGTATTTAATAGTCCTATAAGATCCATCCCTACCCTTTCAAAAGGAAGTCCTACGATAGGCATTTTCCCCACAGGTACAACCGGGAGTTTGTAGGCGTTCTTTTTTTAGCAACTAGGACACTGCAGGCAGTATTTTTTCATTTGAATAAAGGTACCTGGCCAATAGAACTGTTCTAAAATTGCTTTTGAAGTTCTCTAGTCCAAAATGTCCCGCTATCAAATGAGAATGAGCAAAGAAAAAGAACGTGGTCTCGAAACAGTGTAAGGACTAATAACTGGGGTCTGTCTCCGAATTTGACTACTCAATATAATAACCTGTTTTTGATGAGGAAGCAGGGGTATACCTGAGTTCCTGGTGCCTTATCGTATTGAGCTTGTCACCAAGCATTTTGTAGTGACTCATCATTAGCTTGAGCTGCCCGAAAGTTCTCATCTAATTCTCAAGGCTCAGTGACTAATAGGTTTTCCTCAGAATGTCCTGTCAGCTTTTGAGTTCGCCTTTCTTCTTCTGCTTTTAGATATTGTTTGGCTAGAGGGTAGTCTGAATCTTCCTGGGCAATAGAGGTTTGTTCTCTGCTGGGTTCCTCATCCTTTAAATTGACTTTTAAAAGTGTAATAAATGAAGGTTGTCTGTCCCTAATATCAGTTTGTCTGGAAGATTCGGGAGTAATCCTACCTCTGTTAAAGTTTACTTCCCAGTAGGGGTGACCACAGGGACTTCGGCTATTTTATAATCCTTTAGATCCCATGTACACATTCGATAATAACTTTTCTTTGTGGGATTATTTGGGAAGGTGAGACAAGTGTATCTCGTATAACCAAAAACCTGCAACCTGAATCTAATAGGGAAGTAACCATCTTATGAGTCACCTGTAGTTTTAAGTAGTAACTAGGCCCCTCTTCCTCAGTATAACAGACTGGCTTGGTTATACAACTTACTTCCAATGGGCTCATCTTCTGTCTCCTTGGATTTACAAAATCGTGCTACATGGCCTCATTCGCCACATTCAAAACAATGGGGTACTGTTGTGTTGCCATTGCCAACGGCTCCAGAGTGAGGAAGCATTTCATTTTGGTAATTCAAGAGTCTCAGTGGTGTCTGTATGGTACTTGGTAAAAGTGTTTTATCGAGTTTTAGAATGTCTGTAGACGGTCTGTTAGGGTGAATGCGGGAAAAATAATTAGCCATCTTAATTGTAGTTTCTAATGTTAAACCGGCATGTTGCATTGAATGTTTATTGGGAAGGCCTCCAAAAATGGTTCCAATTAAATTTTGTTCAAGATCTCCTCCTTAGTACTTCTAGCCACCTGTCCGCAGCACCTTTTAATATAAAAAAAAACAGGCTCCTAGGCTCCAAAAGGGGAGGCGTTCTTCTCCCCCTTTGGAGGGTTAGGTAATAGCTTCCCTCATCCACCTCTAATGTATCCAAGAGTACTCTTTTCACTTCTTGATAGATGCATCTATATTGGGGTTTGCGGCTTGGTATGCTGCTTGTGCCTCCCTCAACAACAAAGGGGCTAAATAGTGGGTCCATCTTTCTTTGGGCCAGTGACCATTTTGACAGCTCTCTCAAAGTTTAATAGAAAAGCAGTCAGACCTTCACCAAGGGTGTGTTTTTGTAGGGAGAAAGCAGGTCCAGCAGGTCTAGGCCTCTACCTTGATATAATGCTGTAACTACTTGTAGTTGGCTTTCGGACAACTACTCGAGTTGTTTTGCTTGTTATTTTAGAGCATTTTGGAATACTCCAAGTTCAAGGTCAGCCGACTTAATATATTGTTCCAGGGCCCATGCTAACTTTTGTTGCCCTTCCGCCAATCGATTAACTAGGTTCTCCATTGTGTCAGTGGAACTAATCCCACATCTGGGGTCTAATAAACACCGATTACACCACTTAGTTTGGGTGTTTTCTTTTCGTCTTTATTTTTGAGCCACTGTCTCTGGTAATGTTTTGGATACTATTTCAAAATTTGACTTTTTTCGGTTCTTTTCTCTTATGTCTCTGAGTCAACATTTCTTCTTCTTCTTCCCTTCCAGGTCCTTCTCTCATGCAGGAACCAGAGACCCTCGCAAAAAGAGATAAGTTCAGGTAAGTTTCTTTCCTTTATTTTTTCTCTATTATTCCTATCCTTTGCTTTTGTCTGTCTTCCTTTCCTTTATCTTCATTCTTCGTTTAGAATCATTTCAGGATATCCTGTTATTAATACCTTAAGAAGTGATTTATATAACAAATTAGACAAAGAAAGTAAAACATTATTTTTCAGGGGGAGTCCTGTTCTTCTGACTAACACTTCTATTATCTTAAGTTTAATACCTAAGAATGTGGTTGGACTTTCTAAGACATGCTTCTGGGAGTTTCCTTAAACCCCAGTACCCAAATACACAACAGAAAATTCTAAAACATCTACTCAAAAGAAAACAAAGACCTGACCCGTAAACGACCTTCTTCCACGCTGCGCCTTTGTCAATAGAACTCCTCCACTCTTCCTCACTGAGCTGATTCACTGAAGGGCTGACGTAGCATGTAGTACGAGGCGAGGAGGTGGGGCCGCAGGAGCCGCGGGAGCTCCGGCTTGGTGCTACGATCAGCCCGCAGCCATGTCTAGTTTTTTTTTTAATTTCGGCCTGCGGCACCCCATTGACGCCATTGATGACTGTGGCACAGAACTCCAGCTGTGCTTCCCCACGAGCCCGCGGCCAGAAGGAGCATAGCCGATTTTACCCGCGAGTGCGGCCGCCGTCAGAGGGCGGCTGCTGAGAGCCTGTCCCAGGTAAACACGGAGGCGGCTCGGGTTAGTTCCGGGTGCGGCCTGCGTCCGCCTGTAGAGCCCCACTCGCCCTGGATTATGACACTGCTTCCGCTGTTGTTGCCACCACTCTCCTCCACTCTGCCGGGCCCTGCGGCCTTTCCAGGTTTTAACCTACCTCACCACTGTTGTAGGTGGGGGAGCAGCTCGGGGCTCCATCCGGCCTGACGCTCCACCCAAGAGGGCCCAGGGGGGCCTCGGCAACGCCAGATAAAGTCTAGGTCAGCGGTTCCAGGGCGAAAAGACACGGGACCCAGGACCTGCTTCAAGTGCCGCAAGGTCACAGGAGGTTGAGGTAGGTAACCACAGCGCACACACAGCGGGACCCAGCACCCAGCTGCACTGAGAAAAGGGGGGGCACGACTAAGATCTCCTCCGCCCCTCGCTTCGTCGCCCCATCTGATCCTCCTCTCACTGGCACCTCACTTTGCCAGCACCAGCGCCAGGACTATTCGACTACTGAATCAACAACGTAGCCAGTCCCTATAACTTAGACGGCCTACAACCTTGACGCCCCAGCCCGAACAGCCCAAAAGGGCCAGAGGAAGGCACCATCAGCCTCTAGGGGATAACAACTGCGCATTAGCACATTCCAGTAACAAAGCCAAAGCATGGTCAAAAAGAGATGTTCGACTAGAAGCACGGCCAGAAAGAGGCAGCCGGACCAGGAGAGTGAGAGCCTGGAGGCAGTTGAAGGGGGGCGAGACAGTCTCCAACTAGAACAGCCAGGTACTAATTACGCACAGCCACTAACTCAACCCGCAACAGAACCCGAACTGGAAATTGATAGCCCTCAGAGCAAGAGTTCACTAAAGGAAGGACCATCCGTCACGCTCCTGCTCCCCCTGCTCCCACCCCTACGGGGCAAAATCCAAAGCTACTTCCAAAAAGAATCTCACAACCAAAGGACACCAGTTTCAACCTTGAAGGCAACAACACCAAGACGCTCTCCAGCCCCAATTAGGACAGCTTCACTGAGCCGCACAAGTCCACAAGGGGCAACCTAAGGAGATCAAACTCCCATCTCACACTCCATGAAGATTGTGACCCACATAGATTGGTTGCAAAAATATCCACATCACAACAACAACGCAAATACACACAGGACACTCAGCACTGGGAACTGTTACTCAGCTAAGCCCTTTAGACACTCCGGAGACACAATCCCCACAAAGGGATCAAATCTGACGGAGCACATTAGATACTGAGCAGGAGCCCTTAACAGAAGAATTTTTAACAACTCTAGAAGCCCAAATAGACGCACAAATGGAAGCATCCTTTCCCCAAACGCCTCTAATCACGCGAGTTACAAACACCAGCTTTCACACGCCGGTCCAGTCGTATGAAGGGGGCAGCGGACAAGCTAGCCCGGTAAGTCCAGCAGCTTCCAACCAGGAGTACCACTCCTTTTATAAACAGGATACACTAGCCAAAGCTCTACTCTGGCAGTCACAAAAAATGGAGCTCCAGATTGACCTAATTCAGTTGATAGCAACCAGCCTAGTGGTCCTAGGAAGCAGGCTAACTATGATCGAACACAAACTTGATCAGTCAGAAGTGGGCCAATTCTGCTCCTGCAC
The DNA here is from genome assembly GCA_963921515.1 of Calotriton arnoldi. Classification (NCBI taxonomy): domain Eukaryota; kingdom Metazoa; phylum Chordata; class Amphibia; order Caudata; family Salamandridae; genus Calotriton; species Calotriton arnoldi. Next base: position 2,090,907 of record CAWUFW010001702.1, on the reverse strand, counting down.
CCAACTAATGGACAAACTGTCCTCACTACCAGAAATCCTGTGGGCTATACTAGACAACGTAAAGAAGTCCTGCTCACCCACGAACACTCAAAAAGATAACCCAGCTGTGGCAATTAGTACCCCCTCCCCATCAGGGGACCTAGTACATCATTCGGTAACTCCTTGCCGCAGTGAAAGCTCAGCTGCAATCGCCACGATAAGGGAACTTTAAGCCCTCACATAAAACCAGTTACCTGGGAGCTCTACTCAGCAAGCCCCTAACTCTCTCTCCTCTGCAGAACCACTTCTCTCTAGAAGAGCAAAAAAGAAACTAAAAAAACTTTCCAAAAAACAGCGCCTACAAAAAAAGATACTTGGTGACAACAGGCCGAGGTCTCAGAACAGGTCCTTCCAAACAACAAGAAAAGCCAGTCAAATTTTATCCAATCTTCAATAAGAATATAAAACCAGGCACCAACCACAATGCAAATAACTCAGTTGCACAGGATACAGGGCCTGCTACCAGAAAAAGCAACAGATTGTCAAATCAGGAGACATACAGAGCACCCAAAGAACGTCAAACACGAATAAACCAGAACATGACAACTTACGTGATTTGCCACTGACCCCCCCTTCAAATAACGGCCACGCTAGGACCCATGGGAGATAAGCCAATCACGCACCAGCCCAGTACAGGAGACATAATAACCAACCGGAGCGAATACTACCACCCCAGCTTGTGCCAGTGCACCGCCCAACCCACGGCTTCCGGCCATTCCTCCAGCGCAGAAAGACCGGCCCCACTAAACGGTGCACATACCAGCATCACCCGGCCTCACCTTTCCGCTGGCACATCAGCGATGCCTATTCAAGCCGAATTTTCACGGGGAAGCCTAAAGAATAGCATGGTAGAAAGCAAGAGAGACATAGAACAGGCCCAGGATAATCTGTTAAGGGACGGCCACCCAGGTCACTACTAGAATCATCCGACAGGGCCCTGCACCCAAGAATGAACATCCAGTCCACCCCAACCCAGTAAATCTTCAGCGGAGAAATGGGCCACACACGAGCACAGTCATAGCCCCCGGCACTATAAACACGGGAGAACCAGCTACAATCAAGCGTCCAGGACCTCAGCACTTAGGGACTCTAAGCAAGCAGGTCTGGCAGAATGTGAAAGCCCAGTACTCCCATCCCAGCAACCAGGAGAACCTACACATCCCTGCACCAAAGGTGACGGGCGAAAGAAGGTAGAAAACCCCTCGTCCGGCCTAATATTCATCCCCCACTATGCTTCCAGCGGGCCTGCGGATATCTTGAATAGAGGGAACCTTCTAAGACTATTTCAACAAATTCCATCTTTGAACCATCTAACCACAGCGCAACTTCAATCTGTAAAATTCGCCCATATCCCTGGGACAAGGGTACCTGAATCCACAATTACCAACTGGGACTCAATAAGAACCAGAGACGACATCCTCAAGGAGGCCCCTATTTTCGAAGAATGGGGCATCGAGTTACAGCCCATTCGGCCATGGAAATATCCCCACATCCTAATTGAGGACCTCAGAACCCCTCCCAGAGGAAGCATAAGGAAGGGAGCTTGGGGTGCCACCCACGACTGGCTAGTAAGTTCATCTGTGGCATCTAACCCCCTAATAGTCCACTGTGGCAAGAAGGATTGGACCATCAGCTGGCAACCCGCAGTCCAGAACCTTGAGGGGGCACCCTCGAATTCAACTAACAGGGGCAGCAACTTCCATCATGCCACCTAGCACAACGGAATTCCCTTTGTTAACTAGTCTGCCCCCTCAGGCTGGCAAGCAGGCATCAAAACACCAAATTTTCATCATATCCTGGAACGTGGCAGGGTTGGCTTCAACGCTACCCTCTAAACAGGGGCGCAACTTTCTAAATAGTTGCGACATCATTTGTCTACAGGAGACGTGGTCACTAACCCCCACAGCAATATACGGGTTCTATGAAGTCTTTCAACCGGCAACGCAAACAAGCTTATTCGGGCGGCCTTCGGGGGGCCTCTTGATCCTCGTAAAGCAATCAGCCATAGTATCGATCTCCTCACACGCTCAATTCAACAAGAATGTCCAAGCTGTATCCATTGAAGGCCTAAAATGCGGCCAAAAGACATTTTCCCTGCTCCTCATTAACTGCTATTAGAACCCCCGCAAAACCTCAAAAACACACGCTATTGGGTCCTTGTGCTCGATCATAAAAGCAACCATCGAATCTTATCCCACACATGAAATCGTGTTGGCAGGGGACATTAACACCAAACACCTGGGTCACCACTACAACATCGCGCAAATGAGTTGCGTACAAGACCAATTCAACGACTTACTCACTACATATGGCCTAAAATCAGCAGACCAGTTTCCGATGGAGGCGGAGAGGGTGGCCCGTCCCACATTGAAGAAAATTTCCATAACTGATTACATCTATATCAAGCAGTTTAACAAATCGTCTCCAGCGTTTTGACACAGTAACCCGCACAGAAAGCGACCATAATCCTCTGGTCATAAACCTGAACTTACACCATCAGATAGCGGACACTGGCCAGGAGCTAGGCTACTCGACAGGAGATGAATTAAAGACCCTGGTAAGGCGAATCAAGTGGCAGCCTTATCACTCACTCAAGGTAGCCAAATGGCTCGATAAAGAGAGACTTCAGCTACAGGATCAACCGGGGGACCTTCTCTTAACTAACTGGGACATCATGACCGGGAATCTGGCAGTATCACTCCAGGATCACAGGGGTCTCCCAATGCGAAATCAGCAGTTACCCAGTCACCTACACAAACCTCTGTCGCATCGGAGTATTAACCTCACGCAGAAGAACTTGAGGGAAAAAACCCGCCTGCTTAAACTTAACCCATCATCAGGGAATCTATTGGCTGTAATGGAAGCACAGAAAGCCCACGAAATAAATGTCTGGGCCTTGAAACGAGCACAACAAAAGTAGGAATGGAGTTTTTTTTTTTTTGAAATGCTCATGGAAGGATCATTAGCCCGATTCTGGCAGTATGTGAACACTCTGAAATCCCTTGGGCCTCCAAGAGCAAACGCAGTCCCAGCATCAGTGTGGGAGAACCACGTGAGGAACCAGTTCCTTACACACAACCCTACAGTCATCACGGCCCCTGCCACACCGAAAGCAGAAGAACCCTAAGCACCAATTGCACCTACCGAAATAGCAAAACTAATAAAATCGATGAAGGCGAACAGGGCGCCGGGCCCAAACAGGCTCCCTGCAGTGATCTTTCAATCCTCCCCAGAGGGGTGGGCAGCACTATTAACCCCGCTATTTACCACCACGTACATATTGGGCAAGACACCTGAATCTTGGAGAGGCTCAATACTTTGTCTGATCCACAAAAAAGGAGACCTCCTAAATCCATGCAACTATCGCCTAATAGCTCTGTTAGATCTGGAAGCAAAGGCATACGCCCGAATCCTATTGGAAAAACTGGAATCTTGGGCAGAAGAAAATGAATTGCTCTCCTTTTTTCAAACAGGCTTTCGTAGAGGAGCCGCTACAACTGACAACATAATGGCTTTATCTGCCCTGTGCCATCAATCCATCCAACTGAATCAACCTCCACTTTTCTGCTGCTTCGTCGATCTAACCGCAGCTTTCGATAAAGTCGACAGGAAAACCCTCTGGAAGAAACGAGCAAACTGGGGCATTCCATCTTCGCTCCTAACGGCAGAAACGTCCCTCTACTCGGAAAACTGGATATGGGTGAAATCAGGCCCTACATCTCTCTCAGCCAAAATCTGTACGTTCGGGGGTCTGAAACAAGGCTGCATGCTTGCTCCCCTACTCTTTAACCTGTATACAGCGGATCTGGAAACTCTCTCTTCAACAGCTGCCTGGCTCCTCCCCGACTAGTCCACCGACCTCTACACATTCTTCAATACACGGATGACATTGTCATCATGGATCATACCAAAGTGGGTCTGCAACGTGCCTTGACCAGCCTACACGAGTACTGTACAACTAACCACCTTATCATCAACTCAGACAAGACCAAGATCCTTGTACTTGGACGGCAAAAGCACAAAAAACAGACCACATGCACCACAGGCTTCAAGACAATCAACGCAGTGCAGAAATACAAGAATCTGGGGGCTTGGTTCACAGAATCCGCTCAACCCTCTGCTCACAAAAAAGATCTGACTAAGAAATCGACAGCCATAACCTATGGTATAATAAAACTCAACAACAAGCTAAAAAGTCCGTCAGCAGAGAATATTAGAAAAGTCATCCAAGCTTTTCTTCTCCCAGCACTCTCTCATGGGCACCACGCATTCCTGGGCGCTTGCTCGGAAATTCTGGAGCAGGCTCAGTGCGTGGGCTACAAAAACACTTTCAACTCTCAAAACATTGCTCTAGGGTGAGACTCGGGCTGGAGCTCGGATTGCTCAAACAAACACTAACCCTTGAGGCTGACTTCCTAAAATACTATATTCGAATTCTGAAATCCCCGGAGGAATCCTTAAAGAACTGCCTCAGAGACACATTTGAAAAAACTGGCTCCACGTGGAATACGCAGCTCAAGAGAGCCCTGGCCTTCACTGAAATAAATAAACCAGCACTCGCTCTGCCTTGCATCTCATATGATACTTGGAAAAATCGCATCAACAAACAAGTCCAATTAGCCTTGTTCTCGCAAGACCAGGCAACATTAAAAACATCACTTTCTTTGCCTCCGCTGAACGCCTCATATTTGGTAATCAAACCTCTCCGCCTAGCTGAACCCCAAAATTAGAAGAGAGATCATGAACATGCGCCTGCTAGCCCTGCCAATAGCAGATTTCAGCCGGGCCTGGGCAAACCAAAATATAGGGGCCGATTCCGATCTCTGCCGGAAGCTCACCGAATGGGATTCGCCCGGGAAAAATACGAGCCGTGTGCGTTTTTACCGACCGACTCGTACAGCTATCCGAACGAGCTAGTACGATGTGAATGTACGCGTTGATTCCGACCGACTCGTTTCCGGGTCTGAACTGCTCCGACCGACCCTTACGGACACGGCTCGCACCACGCAATGGAGATGTTACCCGACCGAGCAAGTACGATGCGCGCTTCGAACAGCCCGACCGACTCGTACCGTCCGGCTCCAAAGAGCTGTCGGAGCCGGACTCCGGGGGTCCGTGTCGGACCCCCCTTCACTTGTAGCCTAGCGAGTCGCACACAGGGGGGACCCACGGGTCCCCCCTACACATGCATGTACGGTGCAGGTTGCACCGACGCGTACCCGCTGTAGGGGGCGCCCTTGTTCGCGACGTACCCATTCAGTCAATGGGAGCCCGTGTACGTGTCGTACGACCGGCTCCCATTGACTTCTATGGGAATCCGACCGAATCGAGTCCGGCAGCATGCGGCCGCATCGTACTCGTTCGGTGCGTCCGGTTCGGTCGGAAATCTCTCCGGGTCCGGCTCGGTCGGAGAGATTTCCGTCCCGGATCGGAATCGGCCCCATAGACGGAGCATGTCGACTGTGTAACTACAAACGAGAATCATGGCTACACCTTCTGTGCTGTTGCCCGGCCTTAGTAAACGAAAGGAGAATTCTACTTAGGGAACTATACATGGCTACACCTTCTGTGCTGTTGCCTGGCCTTAGTAAACGAAAGGAGAATTCTACTTAGGGAACTATACCCGAGTGAAAAAGCAAGCACTTGCCTTGAGGCCTCTGCAATATTTTTCACACAAAAGGAACCTCACATCCTGGCTCGTTGTGGAAGATTTGTACAATCCATCCGGGACGCTCTCCAGCCCCGCACTGGCCCTAGACCTCTCCCTCGCAAAGTCCAAAAGCTGATCGCGGATTACTTTAAAACAAAAAAAAAACAGTAAGGACCCTGAAAAGGATGCAGATCCCGCGTTGGATGCAGCAATTGAGACCAGAGACCTCAAACCGTTTAACCCAAATAGAAGTCTGTGCTAAATTGCCATAAAATTGCATTGCACTCGCACAAGCACTTTATAAATGATCTAGGACCAACATCAGTAAACGTGATGCTTGAGGAGAACAGAAATGAAGGAAGATTTGGACAATCGACGAGCCAGACAGATGTCATCCTCCACCAGGGCCGAAAGCAGAGCAATGGTCAAAAGTAAATTCGAGAACAAGCCCCTGGGGCACATGACGACACATTACATTTGCACCATAACCTACAAATATCTGTCATAATTTCCCCTAAAGCTGCAAAGCACCTTATAAGAGAACTAGTACCCACGAGGAGAACGGAAAGGAAACAAGTTCTGGAAAATTGAAGAGCCAGATGGGTGACACTGCCCCATGGGACTGGTCGCTGTGAAAAAAGAGCGAAAACTGCCCGAGTCATATGAAGGCTCAAAACAATTGCACCTTAGCTGAACTTTTAATTTGCATGAACAATGGTTCCTTTTTTAATGGTTATTTTATTGTAATGCATTGGTTTTAATTAACTTATGCAAATACATTTCAACTTTCTCTCCTGCCTGAGCCATGCTCCCTGGTGAGAGTGGCAGAGCGGAGTGCCTCTCAGGTGTCCTGCAGTCTTGGTAGGGATGAAAGCTGATTAGTCGGCCTCCTGCGGTCAGCCTCCTGTGCGCGGTCTCCTGTGGCACTTCCTTGACCCCACCAGAACTCGGGAATTCCTATCTCTGGTCTGGAGTGCCCGTTCCTTGTGTTCAACTCCTTCTCTGTCTCTCCTCCTCCTATGCATGACTTCTGTCTTTTAACTTCCAGTTCTTCTTCTTGTGGAGATAGAGGGAGTCTTTATTCTATCTCTCCTGTCTTAGTCTATTGTCTGTTATTCCTTTCCAATTAATTTTTTGTTTTCTTTTCCTATGGGTGGAGCTGGTGTGGTGTCAGGTTGCCTTGGGACCTACACCTCCGTGCCCTATGTCTTCCTCAGTCTCCACACATTTTGTCAACACAGTGGCTGGTGTTTTCATCACCTTTGCTCCCTCTGATCAAATATGATCAATGATTGGTATGGTCTTAACGATCTTTCTTGCAGGTTCCTTAAAACTGTAAATGAAGCAGTTGTCCTCCTTTGTTGGCATCAGCAAATCAAACCTTTTTGATGCTCTCCCAATTAGATAATGAAAACCACCAATGTCATCTGGTGGGAACTTCTACTACAGGAGGAGTGGCCTTTCCGGTAGTAGGTGTAAAATAATTATCCCATTCTCGGCCAGAGTACTGAGGAGTATTTACCAATTCCCATTCTTATTCACCATCTTCTGTGTTTGGATCCTGTTGTGGAATGCACTGAGGTGCCTCATTTGTTGCCTGCAACATGATGGAGTTGTCGGCATTGAATCTTGTTTCTAAGGATCCGAGGTACCTAACTCCAAAATTGTTTATACCAGTCTCCAAGAATCAAACATAGGTCTTTGACCAAGTTTATAGGTGCCTAAATCATCTCTTCTTGTCATTTTGTTAGTGTCAAATCCGTACTGCCATCCTTCATTATAATCAAACGTTCCTGAGAACCTTTAATCCTTCTCTTTGTTCTGTCTCTTGTAATTTCAACTTTAATTGTGCATAAATGTATACAGATCCTTCTTCATCTGAGTCTTCTGGGTCCAGAACAAAGTGTGGCAGATCAGGTCAAGCATTACTTGGTTAAGTGCGTTTTGGCATGAGTGTCACTGGAATACTCTTTTCCAAAACTGGGTTATGTTTGTGTTCCCTGGAGTTCTTAATGTATCTGTTCTCTTCGATGTTGTGCTAATCATCAAGGGTGTCATTGATGGCACTGACTGTGATGCAGTTGGTTCCTTCATCAACTGTGTTGTCGACATGGGTGTCTTCATTCACGGTGTTGCCAAAATCGGCTCTCCGTCTGCTGTGTGATCAACTCAAAAATATCAGTCATTTTGTGTGGAGACATCATGTAATGGAGAAACCTTGATCCCCCTTGCATGAAGGACAGTGATATCAGATCCCCCCTTCCATGCTCACCCCTACATAATCAATAGCCTTGGTAAGTACGCCAATTGCCTAATAGTTTTTCCCATTTCTGCCGGCAACCTCAGCTCGGATAGACCACTTTTTCTGCCTGTTGGCACCAATCCATATCAGACTCCCAATCAGTTATCCGGGGGTCGGGGTGGCGCTGTACCCCAGGCAGGAGCTATGTTACGTTTAACCACCCCATGCCCACCACCAGCCCGATTTTATGGTATCTAGGCCACGTCATCTCACCCGCGGTATTTAGTAGGAGCCCATTCGCATCTAGGGGTACCACCAGGGTGAGTACCCGGGCCATAATTTTCACCACTCCAGCCCAATAGTGCGGAATGATCGGGCAGTCCCAGAGTATGTGGACAAATGTGCCCACCTGTCTGCAGCCCCTCAAAAAGAGCATAGTCACTCCTTTCCCATCTTGTGTAAAACCATTATAGAATAATATCTATGCAAAATCTGCAATTGTACCAGTCTGGAGCGGGCCTGTCTCACCACCTTCCCCGGGCTTTGCAATGCCTCCTCCCAGTCATCGTCCTGCAGTGGCCCGGTGTCTCTTTTTCAGGCTTCTCTTAAAGATTTCAGGGGGCCTAGGGAGTTATTCAGTTTGTTTTTTATATATGTCAGGGAAATGGCCTTGCCTGTCGCCTGGTCCAGGAGGAGACAATCCTCCAATGTCGCCACATCAGGTAGTTGCTCCCCAGCCTGAGGGCATGCCCGATCTGTATGTATCTAAATTGCTCAGTCGCCACCATCTTATATTCCTGTTGCAGGACCTTGAATGTGTCAACAGTACTTTTTAGACAGAGTAGTCACTGGTGTAGTCAATGATGCTTCTTCATCGATGACGGTGTTGTCGATGGTGACATCGCTTGATGGATTAGTTGATATAAAGGATGACAACTGTTTTTGTTTGATGCTGGCTCTATGAATACCTTCTTTTTAGTAGTGGCAGGACGAGAAGGTTTTTTAGGTGGATTTAATGGCATTTTTCTAGTCTCATACATCACATCAGTGGCTGGGCTGTCCTCTGTTGCTGATTTGCTGAAATACTTTATAGGTGGCTCTTCAGAAGTTGAAGGTTTGTCCTCAGATGTTGCCTTTTTAGTGTGTTCAGAGGGTGAATGTGCCCTTTTTGCAATTGTTTAAATATTTTTGAGGGGCCTTCATATTCTTGGAGCCACAATAATAATCCAGTCTAACTTTAAGAGTATTGGTAGAAAATGTTCTGCAGATCCTCCAGTATTTTTTATTGTGGAGTGGATGAAGACAATATACATATTTCTGGTTCGGAGTGAAGTCTCTTTTTGCCACAAGCCCAAATTGCCTAAAAATACATTTTTGGAAATATTCGGACATAATCTTGTTTGTTCAAGTGTAGGAACTTGAAGAGATGGTAATAAGTTTCTCAGAAATGCAGAAAAGTAATTATGAAAAGCCAGCTCATCTGACTAACTAAGCAGAGCTCGGGGGACTCCCTCCACACATGATTTGAGGTAGAAATCTGAGCTATGGTGACTTTGGTGTGCAAGTACGAGGACAGTGCTTTGCTCTGATAGGCTGAGTTTTAAATCTTTTGATATGAATAGGCTACTTCCATGACCATTCTAAGCATTTCAGTCTATGTTTAATACTGTACTGCTCACTATGACTCCTGTGGGACTCTCAGATTGGCAACAGGGATGGCTCAAGCATGTGAATCTAAGGAAGATACAATATTGGAGAGTGTGTACTCACTAATGCCGATTATGATGCAACAATCTAAACTTAAAGAATCCAGAAGAGTTACCTCCCCTCATGGGCCATCACAGGCACCCGACACGTTGAATGAATAACTTGTTATGATGTTGAAATATTCGTTAAAAAGTCATTGTCTCTCTGTATGAAAACGTAAAAAAATTAAAAGTGGTTAAAAAATGTATTAGCCGCTTCTCTAAAACCAAACAAAAGCTACTCCCTTCTGAAGTAACTTCGTAATGGGTTTCATGGTTTTTAAAAACTGATGAATTAACTTTCTATAAAAGTTAGCAATACCCCAAAAACTCTGAATTGTGTTAACTGGGGTGAGTGTAAGCCACTGCACTATTGCTGCTACTTTCTATTCATCTATCTTCATTCCCTCTGGAGTAATTATGTACACTAAAAATTCCATTGTATTGGTGTGAAAAAAATACTGGAGCCAAAATGCATCACCTGGTATGCCTTTTGGATTCAATCGAAACTTAATATGAGAGGCTGTTTTCCATTCGTCACCTTCTCAGACCCATAGTAAATGTAAATGTAAATCCAGTATTTGTAAAGCGCGAACAGCTACCCGAAGGCATCCCGGCGCTGGGGGCCGTCGGGAAGATTAAGCAAGCTATTGCCCAGAGTCAAATGTTGCTGGGCTGACCTGCCGCCGGTGCTGGGGTTCGAACCGTGAGCCCCAGATTCCAGCGTCAGTCGCCCTGGCCGCGGCGCCACACCTCTTCCCTATGCTTCTTTGAGATCTAACTTAAATAATAGGGCATTTTTGCAAGAACCTTAGAAGGACAATTTGCTCTGGATGAAAATGAAGAACACGTTACTTAACTTTGGTAAAGCCTTATCTGGTAGACACTCTAACCACAGATTCCTTACTTTAGAATATTCCCAAGGTCAGACTGGATCCAATAACTTTTTGAGGTGGCATCGATCAGGTCTGTGCTGGAGGTGACATGCAAGGCCCCACCACAGTGCGCTGACATCAGTTACTTTTCATGATATTTTTGTGCCTGTAGCACCGAGCCACGAATGATGCTAATATACCAGTGTGCAGACACTCAGGACCTCACAGGGGTCATCCGATATGGAGAAATCCATTCACAGCTTGAGAGGATGGAAGGGTCGGTAAGGATTCTGCGGCTAGATAGAGTCTCTACCAGATAAGGCGTTACCGAAGGTAAGTAAATTGTTCATCTGATAGAAACTTCTAGCTGCAGATTCCTTACCTAAGAATAGATACCCAAGCACTACCTCCCCCGAGGTGGGTCTACAAACAGATTAAGACTAAAAAACCTGAAGGGCCGAATGGGTAAAGTGCCTGCCACGATGGACCTGACTGGCCAGTCAGCAAAGTTTGTTGAACGTGTACATTGACCGTAGTGTTGTTAGAATATTTGTGCTGGGACCCTTGCAGTTCTTGGCGGACTTAGGAGAGGAAGTAAGTAACTGGTTGGGAGGTGTTAAGGGGTGGTTATTAACGGCTATGATGTACTCAGAGAGCAAAGTGAGATTGTATGCTGAGGAATAGAGACGTACAATCCAGAGCTCTGCGTGGGGCATATTGATTTGTATGCTCCCAGGCTGGGGAGGGTAATACAACTGGTGACGAATGCAGGATCTGTGCCCCGAAGAAACAAGACTGCTCTCCCTGGACGTTTTCAAAGCTACAGCAAAAACTCCTTGTGTGTGCCAGGTGCACCTTTTTCAATGAGAAGCAGTTTGAAGATGGCGTGTGTGGAATCTAAGCTGAGCTCCAGCCCACATACAACTTTCGAAGAAGATGAAGACCCTGCAGAGAAAAGCATTCGAAAGCTCATCTTAAACCCACTGGTAAGGCCAAAATAAGAGATACTTTGCCAAAGCCTAACACAGAGACATCATAGATACAGAGAGAAATGCTAGAGGCAGCCACAGCCAGGCGCAATGCACAATGATGAAAGCAGTGATGAACAAGAACACAAGACTAAACTGCTGTTTGACATCAAGATAGAAGATGGTGCCTTATCTCTGATTGGGCACGACGACTGACGTACAAGCACATGGCCAGTGCTTGCAGGAAATACCGTCCCAGAAGAACAGCTGCCATCACCTGAACAGCATATACTCTCAACGGCAGCTGAAAAGACCGCGAAGTACAGTGCAGCCATCAATATCAATTGGGAGAAAACGCAAATCTTCCCACTTACAGAGGTAACACAGAAGTACAATCTCGACTACCCCATTGTATGGTGTCAGACCGAAGTGAAATACTTAGGGATAGTAATCTACAGAGATAGGACAGAACTCATGCAGGCTAACTATGGACGGAATCTTGCCTCCCTGACAGACAAGATCACGCGGTGGATAGCTATGCCACTTTCAATGGCAGGAAGAATCTCCTTAATGAAAATGGTAATACTGCCTAAACTATTATATCTCTTCATAAACATACCATACAAACATGGGGGCCCTTTTTTAAAGCACTCCAAACACAATTAATCAGACTCACTTGGGGAGGAAAGCAATCTCGCCTTAAATGGGATACCCTTACACGCCCCTTTTCACAAGGGGGCTTTGAAGCACCTGACATGCGCCTCTGTTACCTATGTGCACAGGCACCCTTTTTCAGTGTATTGGTCCCCCTCCCCTCATTACATGCTGCACTTAGCTGTTGAGCAAGGGTACATGGATCCAATTCCATTATCCAGCTTCATTGCACATACGCCTAAGACTAGAGACACTGATCCTACCACGGTAGAATGTACCACTGCTGCATGGAAGGGCATTGCAGATAGAGTAGCAGCACCAATGCTTTATTCGCCAAGATTAAGTCTCCTACAGCGGCCAGAACTCGGCGTGACACAAGAAACAGGCTGCCGGAAAATGTTGCAGCAAGTCAAAATACAAACCTGGGCCGATCTTTACAGTAATGGGGTATTTAAAAGCAGAGACCAATTCTTCCAAAATAGGGCCCCGACACCGATGCAGTTATTCCTTTTCCTGAGGCTCCGACAGAGTGTCAAATCTGTCACTCCTGCTTCCCCGCAGGAACCTCCAACCCTGGGACCACTCCATGCTCTGTTGCAGTGCACCGCCCGACACACGTGATATCCCTCCTCTATCGTCAGACTCAGGCCTCCATAACAGATGCTCCCACTGACTCCAAGCAACGATGGGAGACTGATCTGGGGGAACCCCTCACAGACACGATATGGGAATATAGCTGTGCTCAAACCGGAAAATATCGGCCAACAGACGCTTGCGCATCATACATTACAAATTCCTCCACAGCATGTATTACACTCCGGAGAGGTTGCATAGATATCACATTAGGGAGGATAGCAGATGCGACAGATGTGGATTCATGAATGCCGACTTTCTACACTTGGCCTGGATTGCGCACCAATACAGGCATTCTGGCAGCGGGTCCTGACGGCACTCAGGGAGATGATAGCTGCACCACTGCCAAAATCGCCGGTCTTAGCGTTGCTGGGATACAGGGCAGAAGTTAAGGTGTCGCATAGGAAATTTACTGACCTAGGCCTTCTGTTGGCTAACAGAAGAATTGCTTGCAGATGGGGAAGAGGCAGGGCCCCCAAAGTTAAGGTCTGGTTGCAGGATCTTATAATGTGGCAGGAACAGTCCCTGGTATATGCAGAGCTTCTCCCACCCACATCCAGGCCAACGGATATATAGGACCCGCTTAGGGGGTACTTATTGACTCACCCGTCATGGGATCAGCGGAGGGAAAGATAAATCGAATGTATAAAAGTGCAGACGACCGGGTGTGAATGGGGGTGAGATAAACAATGAAGAAATGAAATGCGGGGTTAAATAATATAAGAAGAAGATTGTTAAAGCAAAAGAGAGAGTACTGATGAGAAATACCCTGATCTCAGAATAAGAATAACGGAGATATTGCCATGTGTGACTACTAAAATATGTAAATTCAGGGGGATGCATTTCATGTTGTTTGTATTTGAAAAACCTTAATAAACAAATAAAAAATTAAAATTAAAAAAAGTACAGTGCAGCCGCGTTTCTGAAACCATCACTGCCATTCGACACCACCGAGGAACAGAATATTGGCGCCAGATGGACGGCATGGGTTGAGACATTCCATTATTTCATAGATGCCCTAGAAAAGATAGATGATAAGAAAATCATTAAGTATCTACAGAACCTTGCCGGTGACGGAGTAAAAGAAGTGCTGAAGAAAATATCGCTAGCTGACAAAATATCATAACTTCAAGTTAAGGAAGCACTAGAATCGAGTGCAATCCAATGCCGAACGTTAACTATGAAAGGGACATTTTCAATCAAGAACAACAGCAAGCTGGTGAAATGATGGATGTTTCTTGAAAGACTTGATGTGCTTAGCAAACATTGCAAATTTTGTGAATTTAATGATGAAGAAGCCATATGTCTCTAGAGTTATAGATGGCTGTCTTTCACACTCTTCCAGAAGACGCATGGTGAGCAAGACGCTCAGCTTTTAGAGAAAGTACTAATGGCCGCCAGGGCCTAAGAAACAGTGGATCGACAAGCCACTGAGATGGAAGCTAGAACAGCAAAAATTAATCAGCATTGGCCATGAAGAGTAAGGACAAACACTGAGTAGACGCATGCAAGGCGCCGTCACAAAGAAAAAAGGGTTGTGTTTCCGATGTGGGTTTTCATATCCACATGAAGACAAATGTCCAGCCATAGGCCAGACGTGCAAAGGCTGCAGTAAGGAAAATCACTTCTCGCCACGCCCCCAATACAAAAAGGTGGCATCAGTTACGACACGTAGAAACCAGACAAAGTCAACCACAGTCAAGTTCTTCCTATAGCGGCTCGTCAAAGTCATCATTGTATGCCCCTGAGGAAAATGGATGCATGCTGATGGCATCGAGCAACAAATGACGGGCACATGTTGGTCTGGCTGCTTGCAAGGAAGTACCAATGACAAAAGCAAACTATCAAATGAACTCATTTGGACATTGCCCCAACGGTTGCCCCATAACTTTCATTACAGACAGTGGTGCATCAATTAACATCTTTCCAGTTGAGAAGTTCAACAGCGTATCTCCTGTGCCACACCTCCACCTGTCAAACACGAAAGTAGGGCAGCTTCTAAACCGTTGTAGAGTCAACGATCATTCCCAGTGACTTTGATACATAAAGCAGTATCAGTTCAAGTGCCAATTCATGTTCTTCAAGCAGCTTCATTCACTGCTTGTCTACTCAGCTTTGCCACCACTGCTGACATGGGACTGATATCTATTAATTACAAACTCCACACTCAATCCAAAGTTGTGAGTCAGTTCCCGTCATTATATTACTGCCTGGGAAGGCTCAAGACAAATAAAGTGTGACTTCGCAGAGTCACTTTCCATTTAAAAGAAGACATTGAGAAAGAACTAGAAATGCTGCTGAGGCATGACATCATTGAGCTCTACACTGGTCCTACGCCATGAGTGTAGCCCATAGTGGTGTTGGCAAAAAAAAAACCAGTGAGGGTGCAGTGCGTATCTGTGTTAATATGTGCCAGGCCAACAAAGCAATCGAGAGAGAAAGTCATCCTGGTCCACATACAGAGGACATGATCATGCAACTTAACAGTGCCAAAGTTTTCTTCAGTCATGACCTGAACAAGTGATATCATCAACTTGAGTTGGAAGAGAATTGCAAGTGCATCACTACTTTTTCGACTCATGGTGGTCAGATAAAAGAGGTTTCGGTTTGGAGTGTTGTCAGCTGACGCACTATTTCAGGGTGTTATACGCCAAATAATTCAACCTGTCACAAATGTTTTTAATTACAGTGATGACATACTGGTATTTGGAGCAACAAGAAAGGAGCACGACAAGGCTCTTAAACAAGTGTGCCAATTACTTGCTGATGCAGGTCTTAATCTGAATGCAGCAAAGTGCAAGTTTCAAAAGACCAAATTCAAATTCTTTGGACATATATTTTGTGATGGAGAAATGACTCCTGACCCTGATAAGGTAAAAGCACTTGCCCCCCTCAAGAAGTCACCATGCTGCGTGGCTTTTCTAGGGATAGCAAGCTATTGCTCAAGGTACATTAATGATTTTGCAACTGTAAGTGCTCCATTAAGAGAGTTGACAAAACAAAATGTCAATTTTCAATGGTCTGTTGAATGTGATCAAAGTTTCAAAGGAATAAAACATGCATTTGAGAATGCAACTGAGATGGCCTACTTTGACCCCAAACTACAAAACTAAGATCACAGTGGATGTGAGCCAGGTGGGGTTGGGGGCAATCATTGCTCAACATAATGGCCATTCAAATGCTCAGAGACACATTGTGGCCTATGCCAGTCGGAGCATGTCTTACACAGAACATGCCTATTCTCAGCCAGAGAAGGAGAGTCTGGCTGTAGTGTGGGTCTGCAAACATTTTCATGCATTTCTGTACAGAAAACGTTTCACTATCATTACAGACCACCAAGCGCTACTCACCATTCTTGGAAATCCAAAAACCATGAGGCCCCTTCATACTGAAAGTTGGGGTCTGAGACTGCAAGAGTACGATTATGCAATTGTACACAAGTTGGGTAAAGACCAGAGCCCTTCTGATTATTTTTCACGAGTACCAGTAAAGCGTTACAGTTTGACTTCCAAGACAGCTGAGGAATACATCAACTTAATTGTGAAGTCCAGTACACCAGGGCCATATCTGTCTAACAGATTAATGAGGATATAAATGCTGATGATGTAGAACTTCAAAAGTTCAAAAATGTACAGGTTGAACTATCTATGACCAAAGAAGGTGTTACATTGAAAGGCTCAAGAATTGTCATACCTGAGAGCCTAACACAACAGGTCATTGAACTTGCCGTTGAAGAACATTGTGGTATTGTAGCTACCAAAAAAGCCTTAAGAGACCTACCAAGTGTGGTTCCCGCATTCTGACGAACGGGTTGAGAGAAAAGAGCATCATATTTGCAACTGCCTTTCCCTCAAAGTGACTCGACATCCACTGACTATGATCAGTCAGTCATAAATATTCACGTTTCCTTTAGTACAGGAGTTATCATCAACAACCCATGATTAGGTCATTGAGCGGCTGGACAACATCTTTGCAGCGTGGTGTATCCCCACCATTCTCAAATCTGACAACGGTCCGCCATTCTACAGCAAAGAGTTCAGAGCATTACTAGTCAGAATGAATGTTAAGCAATCAAAAGAGTACACCTCTGTGACCCCAAGCAAATGGTGCTGTGGAACACTTTATGGGTTCCATCAAAATGGTTATTCAGCGAGCCTCCCTTGAGGGGACTGAACTGAAGCAAGCCCTGTGTCAAGTCCTCCATGCTTGTTGTTCAACTACTCTCTCCACAATGGGTGAAAGCACTGAAGCCTTGCTGTTTGGGAGATCCATCGGAACCAAACTGCCACAATGGACAGCAGAGCTATCCTTGAGTGTTGACAAGGTTCATGTCACTTCTCAAAAGTGCAAGATAAAGATATACGCCAATTGGCGTTGGAGAGCCCTAGAGACCATCTTCAATGAAGGTGACTTAGTCCTGGTTAGGCAGAAGCGAAAACGATAAACAGACACTCCATTTGCTGTTGATCCTCTGAGGGTTGTTTCATGCAAAGGACACATGGTAACTGCACAACGTCCTGGACAGTCCATCACATTGGCTCATCACATTACAAACATCTACCCCTGCAATCGTCAACTCCTACACCTACTGATGAGGCCGTCCTGTCTGCCAGTTCAGATCAAGCATTGGTGCCTGAACAGAGTGCATCTCAACCCATTCCTGTCACTCAATCTGGTTAACTAGTGTGAGCGACTCGACGACTCATCGAAGAAATATAGTATAACTGTTGTTTGTTATTTTTACTTGACAAAGGGGGAGATGTAGTGTCATGAGACTATGTGTGCTAGGACCCTTGCGGTTCTGAGTGGACTTAGAAGAGGAAGTACGTAACTGGCTGGGAGGTGTTACAGTGCGGTTATTAACGGTTATGACGTACTCAGAGAGTACAGTGAGATTGTATGCAGAGGAATAAAGGCGCACAATCCAGACCTCTGTGTGTGGCGTATTGATTTGCATGTTCCTGGACTGGGAAGGACATAGATGACCATGCTGTGGCCTAACAGATGTCCACGACAGGGGATTCTGCGAACTAATGCAGTGGTAGCAGCCTTGGTCCGGGTGGGATGTGCTCGCAGATTTTAATGCATAATACGAACCATATTGAGATGGTCCTTTTCCGCACAGCCATTCTTTTCTTTGCTCCCACAACCACAATAAAGAAGTGATCGGCCTCCCGGTGTTCATTAGTATGATCAATGTAGAATGATAACACTCTTTTAGAGTCCAAGTGTTGTAGTCTCTCCTCCTCTTTGGAAGGGTGCGGCGGAGTGTGAGAAGGTCATCCTTTTTTGCCCTGTTCACCCCCATTGTTTGACTGATACTGGTGGTAACTGACTGACTTTGCCCTCGACTCTGCTAACCAGGCCCAGGGCCAATGCTCTGATGAAAAAGGTATATGGTAATTAGGTATAATTACAATTGGCAATGACCGACCTCTGTAAGCCCCGAGTATCTATTTAGGCAAGGGGGATTCAAACTACCTATAAGTCCCTAGTATATAATAGGGCATGGGGGTTTTGATGCCTGGTAGATTTAACGCACTGGAGTGTGCACTACTGTGTTGCCAGCTGTTACTTTTAAAGGCAGCCCTGCTTCACAGACTGTCTTTAAAAGTAAATTCTATGCAAATTCGACTTTAGTGGTACAGGTACTACCAAAGTGGTAATCTACCTTATTTTTTAAATATACGTCACCCCCAAGGTCTCCCCTAGCTACCCCAAGGATGGGTTGTAGTGCCTTGTAACTATAAGCAGGGACATTATAAAAAATGTTTTATGAGCCCTAGTGAGGGAAAAACTGCCAATTTCGTTTTCTCCCATTGTAGATTATTAGCTCCACAGGCTAGTAATGGAATATGTTATGTAAGCAAAATATGGCTAGGAAGGATCTAAAAATAGAAATCAAATACTTGAAAGATTGGTAATGACAAATCCAACAACCTGCCACTGTTGAATTTATCATAACTAGTACAAAAAAGAAGTTATAGAACTTTCTTTTCTCTGAGCCAAAATGCAGCCTTCAAGCCGTCTCTCCTGATTGGTCAGCCTTAACAGGCTGCTTTGATGAGGTGATAAGTGGCCGCACATAGCAGAGATTATCTGATGGAGAGAAGCTCCACAGCTACAGAGGAAGGGTCAAAAAGGGGGCTGGGTAAATCAAACTGGACTTCAAAGAGAGAGCAGGAAAGTAAGACATGCCAGGCCTACCACCACCTCTTCCTGTAACCCAAGCCAGATGGCAGACCTGGGAATGGAATTTGCAGGAGGTGAAGGGGGAGTGTTAATGGAAATGAGCTACCCCAGTGGGTTAGTTTAGCCAACTTTTACTCCAAAGAAGAGAAAATATCCAATGTGAATTTTTAAGTGCAGTGCTTTGTAGGAGAAGAATATGCCACACTTTGGAGGAAGCTGTCATGCTTTTGGGTACCACCCTGCACCCCACTGGACAGGGGTGCCCCCGTGCTTGTCACCCCAGATCATTGAATAAATATGTGAGAGCTGCAGAGCAACTCAGTCTTGAGTTTTGAATTTGGATTTGAATTTGCTGCCTGAAACTACAAGAAGAAGGACTGTCCTGCTGGAACCCTTGTCTGCACCACACAGAATTGCTCCCTGAAGGACAGGTCCTGTTGCACTCTTGCAACTACAGACATGAGGACTTTGCCTTGCTTCAAAAAGGATTTAAGTAGTGGCCTACCTGAAAGAAACAAGCTAACAGAACTTCTCTGCACCGTCTACCTCAAGAAGTCCCAAGTCTGGAGTGCATCCAGTGGACTTTTTAAGGATTTGGCCAGGCGCATTGTGGGAACTGTAGTCCAAACTTCCAAGGACCATCTCAGAGCTTCTGGACCCTTGGATGTGAGATTTGGACACTTTGAACCCTCAAAGGGAACTTCAGGAAGAAGTTCCAGAAGTTTGGAACAACTTTTGGTTAAAGCTCCATAAGGGGACCAGCCTGACGCCGGGAGACAAGCCAACTACCATGAATCGCAATTTGGCCTGGATTTCAGGTTCGTCCCGCTGAAAGCTCCGGAGCTCCAGACTTACAGGATTTGACCGAGGCCTCAAGGGGAAGCAATCCAACAATGTTGCATTGAAATCGGCCTGCTGAAGGGGACTGCACGACGTTAAGAGAAAATCCTCCAGAAACGTTTTTAAGTTCGAAGGTAACATTTTGACCGGTGGATCCCGCTTAGTGTATCTGCCCAGGGCTCCATCGCGGTCAAACTCAAAGTTTGACTTTGTTCCAGTCAAGCACGACCAGATGGACTAAGTTGCCGTTATACTATAAAGTGTGCGGAGGGCGCTGCGAGTAACCCTCGTTGTTCCGGCCTCACTTCTGGCCTTTCCATTTCCGCCTGGAGTGTGTGGTGCTGTGGGAGCGGTCTAGTGCTCCCAGCACACACACTATTTAGCCTGATGATTAAACGTGCGCGCAGCGGACGTGCCGCTGGCGCGCCAAAGGCAAGCCCGTCTGCGTTCGTCCGCGCACGGATGGCGCCAGGGGCCAGGAATCCTGGATCTCTCTTTAAGCACACAGGTGTTTATGCCTCTGCTGAACTGTTGGCTCTTAGAAAGGTGGCAGACATGAACTGCCTTCACTCCATCGCATTAGATGGCAGATTGAGGGGTTGTGTGTATTGTGACTTCCGGATACCATCTGCCGGGGAAGGAAGAGTAGGAGGGAAGGCATGGAGCACAGTATTAGAGCCCTTGCTATGTCTATCACTTAATTGTACATCTCTTAGTAAACACAGCTTAGAAATACACAACCTACTTACTGACCAGAAACCGGTGCGGCTGTTTCTGGTGGAAACCTGGCTCAATAAGCAATCGGCTCCGGATGTTTTGGAAGCACTGCAAGAAGGCTTTGCTGTTCTGAGGGTTGATAGACCTGGGCAGAGGGGGGGTGGTCTCGCCGTGATATTCAGGAAAGAATTTCAGGTGAGGATGTCTAAACTAACACTGTCTAGCTGCGAAGCAGCCTTTTTCAATTTGACTATTAATAGTGGTAGCTCCATTGTAGGGCTTCTTGTGTATAGACCCCCTGGCCCGGCGAGAGCCTTCCTTGATGACCTGGCCGAGACAGTGCCCCCCTATACTATCTGCTACCCCCACTTTATTTTGTTGGGAGATCTGAATCTCCATTTGGAAGACATAGAAAATAGAGAAACCAAGGAGTTGATGCAAGGGCTACAGGCGATGGGTCTAACACACTTGGTCAACACCCCCACACACATTAAAGGTCATACGCTGGACAACATTTTTACCAACAGTGCTCAGGTGGAAGCCCTGCTGCCTGTGCCTATAGTATGGTCGGACCATTTTATCCTCCCTTTCAGGGTCGCTAACATCAGAAAGGCTCCCTGTAATTCAGGAAAGCGTTCTGCGCCCCTTTTGGAAATGGGATGCACTGAGCACTGATGCCTTTGGGGATAAGCTTGCTTTAAGTATCCCAGCTTTAGGGACTGAAGTCCAAACTGCAGAGGGGCACGTCTCTCTTTGGATTAAGGAGGCAGTGGACTCCATAATACCCCTTAAACCTGGTAAAAGTACTCGCATCACTCCTTCCGCGAAATGGTTCTCTCAGGAACTGGCTCTCCTAAAAACTGATTGTAAGCACCTTGAACGCCGATGGAGGGGGAACTATCTAAATGAAAATAGGATGGTATACTTAGATGCTCTTAAGCTGTATCACCAACAAATTAGGAGAGTACGGAGGGAGTTTTATACTGAGCATATTGAAGCAGCAAAAAGTTCCACTAAGAATATTTTTAACATAGTGAAACAACTGTCCTCTCTAGATCGTGTGACAGCCACTATGCCTACCTCTACTACTCACTGCAATAAGGTTGCAGATTTTTTTATGGAAAATATTGATAAAATTTACGCCTCCTTCCCTGAAAGTAGCAGGAACTACACCTCGGCTCCTGTCACAGATGTTCTGAGAAGTGAGGACAATTTTGTTTTTCACCCGCCTGGAGTAAGCGATGTTCTTAAACTCATGGAAGCAGTTAAAACTGGATCGCCCTTGGATCCGATCCCCCCTAAATTCCTGCTGCTAGGGAAAGAAGTAATTGCTCCGGATCTCACCAAGCTTCTGAACCTGTCTTTTAGTTCGGGTCAGGTTCCTAGCAACTGGAAGCATGCTATGGTGGTACCACTGTTAAAAAAGCCTTCTTTAGATCCTGCTCTCCCAGAAAACCTGAGACCTATTTCTCTTCTACCCTATGCTGCTAAAATCGCTGAAAAACATTTAAACAGTCAATTGTCCATATTTCTGGAAGAGAAACAGGTACTCCATGAAACTCAGTCGGGGTTTAGACCACGACATAGTACCGAGTCAGCCCTTCTTCTTGCTTCCGAGGCCCTGAAAACTGTTGCCGATGAGGGTAGAACTGCTGCTCTGATCCTTCTAGACCTGAGTGCTGCTTTTGACACGGTCTCCCACGGCCTTCCTATGGAACGGCTGCGGGAGGCCGGGGTCGGTGGAGGGACATGGGAGTGGATTAAACATTTTCTGGAGAATAGATCCTTCCAGGTTCTACAGCATCCCTTTAAATCCAGAGTTTGTCCTCAGACCCAAGGGGTGCCGCAGGGTTCGGAGCTCAGCCCTACGCTATTTAATATCTACATGCGCCCCTTGGCAGATATCGTGCTGAGACATGGGGTAAAACTGGTGTCATATGCCGATGACACACAGTTGATCGTTACCCTGGAGCAAAAAGAGGCAGGAACGGCATCTGACTTCAAGGTATGTCTGGGGGAACTTGCCAATTGGATGAGGCTCAGCTGTCTGCAGCTGAATGCGGGAAAAACTGAGGTTATGGTAGTGGGTAAAAAGCCCTCCTTATGGTCACATCTATGGTGGCCGGAGGAGCTGGGACCGACTCCGACCCCCAAGGCTAAGGTCAAGAATTTGGGAGTATGGTTCAATGACACACTCTCTTACTCAGAGCAGATATCAGCTGTGGCTGGTGCCTGCTTTGGCATCCTTAAAATGTTGCATAAAATCCTGGATCTACTCCCATTAGATGCCAGACGCACCATTGTACAGGCCCTTGTTACGTCCCGTCTAGATTACTGCAACATCCTGTACCTAGGGGTGACCCAAAAAAATCTGAACATCCTGCAGAAGGTTCAGAATGCCGCAGCTCGGCTAATCCTGAATATTTCTAGGCGGGCTTCGATGGGGGAGGCCTTGAGGAAATTACACTGGCTCCCCATACAGGCCAGAGTTACTTTTAAGGCCTTGTGTTTTAGCCACAGGATCTTCAATAAGAAAGGTCCTATCTTCCTGCACCCCCTTCTCACCGCATATAGACCTGCACGTTGCCTAAGATCTTTGGGTACGGCAAAGTTGACTGTGCCTAAGGTTCGGAAGGTACGGGCTGGAGGGAGCTCTTTTGGCTTCCTTGCGGCTAAGGCCTGGATTGACCTCCCTGTTGAGTTAAGGACGTGCCCGTCTGAGTCTCTGTTCCGGAAAAAACTTAAGACGTAGCTCTTCCAGCACCCCCTGGGTGGCCGGAAGTAGGCCCTGGCAGCGGTTCCTTGGGGGTCTTTGGCCATAGGGCGGGTGGGTGTTCTGGCCAGTTTTTCAGGCATTACTGGTGTTCTAGCGCGGGGACACTTTGTTTGGAGTAACCAGGCGCTCTATAAGCTGTATAATAATAATAATAATAATATCTTTGGTTCCCTATATTGGATTTTTGTCGTTTTGGTGTCATTTTAAAGATGCAAATATTTCCTGTTTTTATAGATTGGTGTGGGACTTTTACAGTGTGTTGTGTCTTACTTATTTAATGTTTTGGTATTTTGAAATGCTTCACATACCTGTCTCCTAAGCTAAGCCTGACTGCTTGTTGCCAGTTACCAAGGGTTGGGCAAGGGAATAATTTATCGATACCTTGTCTGGACACTATATTGCGTTGGTGGCCCTATTGCTAGTGGTAGATGCAGACTTACTCCTACTAATACTCCACCTTCCAACACAGAGCAAAGAAGGTCAGTAGTGTAATGGTCTGACTGACGTGCAAGGGTGTCACCATTTTCAGCAGGAAAGAGGCCTGTTTTCCGTGAACCAATTTGCATGGAAAGAATGTGGTGTATGGAGGGTGCACAGATTGTGCCTGCAGTTCGTTAAACTCCTGGCTGACGTAATGGGCATGAAAAAGGCAGTTTTGGTGGTAAGAAGACGTATAGGACAGATGTACATAGGTTTGAAGGGTGAGCACATCAAGAATGTAAATACCAGATTTAAGTACTATTGGGGCATGATGAAGGGTTTTGGAGGAAACATATGTTGTAGTTTTTTTAGGAAACGAGTCACAACAGGTGACTTAAACAGGGAGGGATGATCAGGCAACTGTAGAACGCCGATATGGCCAAAAGATACCTTTAACTGTGTCCAAAAAAGCCTTGCTGGGCTAGTAAGAGAACAAACCACAAAATCTCATATAAAGGTGCAGTAAAGGGATCAACATATTTGAAAGCACGTCAAGCTACAAATTTGTCCCAACATCAAACAGCAAGCATATACTACCTTGGTTGAGGGAACCTGGCTGCCAGAATGACATCACAGACTTCTTTAGGGAGGTCAAAAGCTGTCAAATGCTGCCGCCTAATCTTCATGCATGGAGGCGGAGCATGCGCAGGTTTGGGTGCTGGCCCTGCCCTATTGGTGTGACAGTAGATCCTCCTAAAGTGGCAGCTTAATCAGAGGACTGCTTCTCATGCTCAGGAGTTCAGGATACCAGACTCTCCATTCGGAACCACAAGAATGATTTGGGCCTGTCCTTTCCTGATCTTCTTGAGAACTCTGGGCAGAAGTGTTATCAAAGTAAAGGCCTCAACGGGAGACCTGAGCTCCACTCGAGACAAAATGATTCTCTGAGCGAGAGTCGCCTTGGAAACTCCAGTGCACATAAGTTTGCATGAATTGTGTGTTCTCTGCAGTGGCGAAAAGATCTAACCAGGGTTCTTCTCAATCACAGAAGATACCTTGCACTACCGCCGGAGTGAGACGCTATTCGTGATCTGCTAGGCATCGACGGCTCAGTCTGGCAGTTTCAGAAAAAATCAAAGCAAACTAGTAGAATGCACACCCAAATGTAATATTCTTCAAGATTTGCAATGCCCATAGCAATATAGAGTGTGCCACCCTGGAATGCACTCTGTCCGTAAACACATCAATGAAAAAGCTGGAGCCTCGTCAGGTCCCCAAACCAGGATGCACAGCTGACAAGTGTATCTATTTCATGCTTCTGTCTTTCCAATAGTTCAACGAGTGCCTAACAAGGTTCACAATCCCTTATAATTCAATGTGGAGGTGGCAATCCCAGTGCATTTCGGGCAATAAGCCCTTCCTCAGGGGTAACTATAGTAGAAAAGAGTCACATGAGAACCATGTATCATGTAGCAACAGAAATAAAATGTGAATAAAAACTATAATAGTTACATGATATTAACCTAGATACTATTCTCTGTCATATATCTCCAGTTTTTACACTAACATGTCAGCATGCAAGAATCAATCAATCAATCAATCACAGAATTTGTAAAGCGCACTACTTACCCGTGAGGGTCTCAAGGCGCTAGGGAAAAAGGAAAAGGGGGGGGGAGGGTGCTGCTACTGGTCGAACAACCAGGTCTTGAGTAGCCTCCTGAAGGTCAACAGGTCTTGGGTCTGTCGTAGGCTTAGTGGAAGGGTGTTCCAGGTCTTGGCGGCGAGGTGGGAGAAGGATCTGCCGCCGGTGGTAGTTCTTCGAATGCGAGGGACGGTGGCGAGGGAGAGGTCGGCGGAGCGGAGTTGGCGGTTGGGGACGTAGAAGAGGAGTCGTCTGTTGAGGTAGGCTGGGCCAGTCTTGTGGAGTGCCTTGTGTGCGTGGATGAGGAGTTTGAAGGAGATTCTCCTGTCGACGGGGAGCCAGTGCAGGTTCCTCAGGTGGGGGTGATGTGGCTGTGGCGTGGTACATCGAGGATCAGGCGTGCGGAGGCGTTTTGTATGCGTTGCAGCCGCTTGATGAGCTTGGCCGGGGCTCCCGCGTAGAGGGCGTTCCCATAGTCAAGTCTGCTACTGACGAGGGCCTGGGTGACTGTTCTTCTTGTGTCTGTCGGGATCCACCTGTAGATCTTGCGAAGCATGCGGAGGGTGTTGAAGCAGGAGGATGAGACTGCGTTGACTTGCTTGTCCATGGAGAGCGTTGAGTCGAGGATGACTCCCAGGTTGCGTGCGTGGTCGGTGGGTGTCGGGGCTGCTCCCAGCGTCGTTGGCCACCAGGAGTCGTCCCAGGCTGAGGTGTTGGAGCCGAGGATGAGGACCTCTGTCTTCTCCGTGTTCAGTTTTAGTCGGCTGATCTTCATCCAATCGGCGACGGCCTTCATTCCTTCATGGAGGTTGGATTTGGCGGCGAGGGGTCCTTGGTGAGGGAGAGGATCAGTTGAGTGTCGTCGGCGTAGGAGATTATGTTGAGGTCGTGTTGTCTGGCGATGCGTGCGAGCGGGGTCATGTAGATGTTGAACAGTGTTGGGCTGAGGGACGATCCCTGGGGTACGCCGCAGATGATCTCGGAGGCTTGGGATCGGAATGGTGGGAGGCGGACTCTCTGGGTTCTGCCGGCGAGGAAGGAGGTGGCCCATTCCAGGGCCTTGTCTCGGATCCCTGCGTTGTGGAGGCGTGTGCGTAGAGTGCGGTGGCAGACAGTGTCGAAGGCGGCGGAGAGGTCCAGCAGGATGAGGGCTGCGGTCTCACCATTGTCCAGCAGGATCCTGATGTCGTTGGTGGCGGCGATGAGGGCAGTCTCAGTGCTGTGGTTGCTGCGGAACCCCGATTGGGATGGGTCCAGGATGCTGTCTTCTTCGAGGTATCGGGTTAGCTGTTTGTTGACGATCTTCTCGATGACCTTGGCTGGGAACGGAAGCAGGGAGATGGGCCGGAAGTTCTTGAGGTCTCTCGGGTCCGCCTTGGGTTTTTTGAGTAGGGCGTTGATCTCTGCGAGTTTCCAGCTCTCTGGGAAGGTTGCGGTCTCGAAGGAGAGATTGATGACGTTGCACAGGTGGGGTGCGATGGAGCTGCTGGCTTTGTTGAAGATGTGGTGCGGGAAAGGGTCTGACGGGGAGCCGGAGTGTATTGTGCTCATGGTCTTGATGGTGTCCTCGATGTTCACGCTGGCCCAGGATGGCAGGGGGTCGTGGTCGATGGTGTGCGGCGGGTCTGGTGCATCGATCTTAGTTGGGGCTGTCTGGGTGTTAAAGCTGTCGTGGATGTCGGCGATCTTGCGGTGAAAGAAGGTAGCGAGGGAGTCGCACAGGGGTTGCGACGGCGGGATGTCGTTGGTGTTGGAGCTGGGGTTGGAGAGTTCCTTCACTATGTTGAAAAGCTCCTTGCTGTTGTGTGCGTTGTTGTCGAGGCGGTCTTTGAAGGAGATTCTCTTGGCGGACCTGATGAGGTGGTGGTGGTTACGGATGGCGTCTTTGTGGGCTGTGTGGCTGTCCGGTGTCTTATCACTGTGCCATTTCTTCTCTAGTTTCCGGCAGGTACGCTTGGAAGCTAGGAGTTCCGAGGTGAACCAGCTGGCTCTTTTGGTGGTCTCACTGTAGGTGAGCTTTTTCAGCGGGGCGAGGGTGTTGGCACAGTCGTCCATCCATCGTCTGATGTTGCAGGCAGCGTCGTCGGTGTTGTTTGGGTCGGAGGGAGGGCTGAGAGCGAGGGTTGCCCGAAGTTCGTCTTCGGTGACTTTGCTCCAGCAGCGGCGTGGGATCTGTAGGGTGCGGTGGTGTGTGGTGGGTTTCTGGAAGGTGAAATGGATGCAGCGGTGGTCGGTCCAGAGGAGTTCCGTGGTGTGGCTGAAGGAGACGTGGGAGCTTGAGGAGAAGATGGGGTCAAGCGTGTGGCCGGCGGAATGGGTCGGTGTTGTGACGAGCTGGCTCAGACCGAGGTTGGCGAGGCTGTCGATCAGGGTGGTGGAGTTGCTGTCGTTGTTGTTCTCCAGGTGAAAGTTCAGGTCTCCGAGGAGGATGTAGTCGGTAGAGGTCAGGGCGTGCGTGCTGATGAAGTCGGCGATGGAGTCGCTGAACTGGGGTCGGGGCCCAGGGGGTCTGTAGACAAGGGTGCCTCTAAGGGTGGTGTTGGGGTCCGTGTGGATCTGGAAGTGCATGTGTTCGGCGGTGCTGAGAGTGTCGTCGGTGCTGGTCGAGACCCTGATGGTGTTCTTGTGGACGATGCAAATGCAAATGCAAATTCTTGTGGAGAATGCAAATTCAGTCTCTTCGTTTTTTGCTACAACATACTCAATGAACATAAGTAAAAGCCTAAAACTATATACTGAATACTGTGACCCATACTTTAATTTTCAGTGCTCAAACATTGTGCTCCATGCTGAAAAAATGTGCTCTATCCAAAAACACCTTCCCAAGTGCAGTGACCCAGCTTTTAAATCCAATTGCTCAATAAATGTGCTACATACTCTTTCCCAAAACGCCTCCGAAAAACCTTAAAATGAACATGCATATACACTGAATATTAAAGTATGGGTCACAGTATTCAGTATAAGAGGGCGTATCCATTTTTTCCTATTCTTTTTGTAAGCAGTGCAAAAAAACAAGACGTGTGCAGTATTTTCTACCTGACCTAAAGTGAATAAAGTGCAAATCTCATCCCCAACCCAATCGTTTGTTTTCCACTTAGACATATATTTTTGAATTTTCAGAATTTCATAGCAAAATTTAATATACAATTTCTTCGCCAAATTTGGTTGAAATACGTCTAGAAAATCTTTAAAAGCAGGGACAGGCTTGTTGGTGAAAAAATGAGATGTAAGACGGCCTAGGTTTGGGTTACAGTGATGATTGTTTGTAACATACTCCCAATATACTAGCTTAAGCTGTTTTTTTCGAACTGTTTTGTAAGGTTTGCGGTTCGTTCCTGTATGCTAGTAAGTTAAGTTTATCAAGCCACATTTTTACATGTTGTAACCAAGGAATGGTATGATTTTTATCTCCAAGATTTCCTTCAGGCCTTCTCTAGAGTGAGACAGTTCTCCAGTCGTCCATACGCTGATCCAATAGAGAATGGGTCTTAATATTGCAATGTGTTCTATTTATTTAATGTTTAGATCAAAGTACACTGGTATTAGCGGTGACCCTGCTGGAAGGCCTAGGAGCCCTTTCATAAACTTGTTTTCCATTGTGGTAAGTTGTTTTACTTTGTCTATGTCCCATAATTTGGCTCCAAACAATGCTCCTGCCTGGGCCTTGTATCTATAGACCTCCAGGGCAGGTGTTACTGCCTTAACAGTGGACTTGTTGTGTTTACACATTATTGGTCTCGAGCTTTGCATAATTACCATCTTTGCGTGCCTTATCTGGGGTTCCCATGATAGTGGAGTCTAATGTTATACCCAAATACTTAAAGTTGGCTACATGTTCCAATTTCTGTTCCCCCACTATAATATTTTTCTTGAAGGACCTATGTGGTTTTATTGTCATATATTTAATTTTCTTTATATTCATTTCTAGTCGCCTTTTTTGTGCAGTAGGTGAAAAAACTACTGAGTAGCTTTTGAAGTCCCTTAGTGTTTGAGAATTCAGGATGGTATCGTCAGCAAAAAGCAATGCCGGGATCGAATTTCCGCATGGCTGCAGATGGTAAATAAGGATTAGTTACTTACCTGTAATCCTAGTTCTCTTCCAGGGGTATACTCATCAAAGTCATAAGCACTGAATTATCCCCGCCCATCTGCGGGATCCCGGAGCATATAGAAATATACATATATATATGAGTATGTTGGGGGATCACAAGTGCATAGCACTTCCGCGACATACATATATACATGTATATAAATACATAAATATGCAGCCTAACAAATTCCAATAAGGCAAAATGCCAAAATTACAAAGGTTTTCCCTGTACAGACAATCTCCTATATACACTCTGTAATAGAGAACATACACTGTAATAGTGTTATGCAAGAAAAACCTTTATTTTCAGAAAAGAAAACATGTAATAGCAGGCAGTTGGCCCATAGGCTGCATAGCTGAATAAATATCACCGTACAGTAAAACACTGGCACCTTGCCTTTAAGGCTTCCAAGAACTTGGACACTTTGCCTTTAAGGCCTCCAGGAGACCCTCTGCTCCCATCATGCACCACAGGTGACAGTTAGGTCAGTTCTTTTTGCACGGTGTACTAACTTTTAACAATTACTAAAAAATGCTCGTCCGGGGAGGCGGGAGGGTTGCTTATGACTTTGATGAGTATACCCCTGGAAGAGAACTAGGATTACAGGTAAGTAACTAATCCTTCTCTTCCAGGGGATACTCATCAATAGTCATAAGCACTGAATAGAGTAGCAAGCCCATACCCACTACCTCGCGGACGAGCAAATAGTATTAAAAAACAGATCATCTTAACATGACATTAAGCAAATAAATTCCTCAGTGAGGCTTGTCCCACTTGGGCATCCTCCTGAGCATCTGAATCTAAACAGTAATGGCGAGAGAAAGTATGAACAGACCGCCATGTAGCTGCTTTGCAGATTTCTGCTATAGGGACGTTCCTGAGGAGGGCCGTAGTAGAGGCCTTTCCTCTGGTTGAATGCGCTTTAGGCCTTCCCTGAAGAGACTTATTAGCTAATTGATAGGCTAGAGATATGCAGGAGACTATCCATCTTGAAATAGACCTTTTAGAGGATGCCAATCCTGTATTAATGGGGCCGTAGTTGACAAACAAGCGGTCCGTCTTTCTTATTACCTTGGTCTTATCCAGATAAAACTTCAACACCCTCTTAAGGTCTAACGAGTGTAAGGCCCTTTCAGGAGGTGTAGAAGGATTAGAGAAGAAGGTAGGCAAAGTGATAACCTGATTAATGTGGAAATCTGAAACCACTTTTGGCAGAAAACTTGGATGAGTTCTGAGAACTACCCTATTTGAGTGAAAAACAGTGTAGGGTTCCTTACAACATAATGCTTGTATCTCGCTGACTCTACGAGCCGACGTGATAGCAACCAAAAAAGCCACTTTCCAAGACAAGTGCTGCAAAGAGGACTTGTGTATTGGTTCAAAAGGTGCGCCCATCAGTTTGGTAAGGACCACATTGAGCTCCCAAGGAGGAGAAGGGGCTCGTACTGGTGGGTATACCTTTTTTAACCCTTCAAGAAAATCTTTCACCACTGGCATTTTGAAAAAAGAAACCTGTGAAGGTGATTTTCTATATGCCGTTATTGCTGCTAAGTGTACCTTGATAGATGTAAACTGCAGGCCCGACTTAGCCAGGTGTAAGAGATACGGCAAAATGACCTGTTCCTGCCCTCTAACTGGGTCATGACCATTATTCAAACACCATAAGTAAAAACGTTTCCACTTGAAAGCGTAGGAAACCCTGGTAGAAGGTCTTTTAGCTTCCTTAAGTATGTTCATACAGTCCGCTGGCAAGTCTAAGTGACCATACTGCAAGACTTCAGGAGCCATGCTGTCAGCCTGAGGGAAGGAAGGTTGGGGTGAAACACTCTCCCCTGGCTCTTGGATAGTAGGTCCGGACGACAAGGCAATCTCTGTTGCGGAACTTCGGAAAGTTGTAGAAGATCCGGATACCACCACTGGCGTGGCCACTCCGGGAGCGATCAGAATCATCCTGGTGTTGGACTTGTAGAACTTCGTGATCACTGCTGGAATGAGAGGCAGTGGAGGAAAAGCGTAGAGTAAGCTCTGAGACCATTTTATCAACAGAGCATTCCCGCTTGAACCTGGTTGGTGATACCTGGACGCGTAGACGGGGCATTTGGCGTTTGTTGCATCTGCGAACAAGTCTATATCCGGCACACCCCATCTTTGAAAGATATCCTGAGCCACTTCGGTGTTTAGCACCCAGTCGTGCGCTTCTACGAACTCTCTGCTTAGGAAGTCCGCCTGTACATTTAGGACGCCCGGCACATGGACAGCCGTGATGGTGAGATGCCGTGCCAGAAGCCACTTCCAAATGGCTTGTGCCTCCTGAGACAGAATTCTGGACCTGGTGCCTCCCTGCTTGTTCAGATAAAACATCGTCGTGGTGTTGTCTGTCTGAATCAAGAGGGAGTTGGACTGAAGAGAAGGAAAGAAGGATTTTAGGGCTAGTTGGACAGCCCTCAACTCCAGAAAATTGATATGGTATCCCTTTTCTTTGTCCGACCATAGCCCTTGCACTTGAAGGTGATTCATATGAGAGCCCCAACCTTGCAGGGAGGCGTCTGTCACTATAGTTTGAGTCGGAGTCTCTTGATGGAAGGGAACACCTTTCATTAGATGTGATCGCCTTGTCCACCACACAATGGAGTCCCTGGCAGACTGGGGCAGAGTGATCCGATCCTCCCAGCTGCCCGAAGCTTGCACCCACTGGTCCTCCAGAGCTTGCTGCAGGGGACGCATGTGCAATCTGGCATTGGGAACTATGAAGATGCAGGAAGCCATCGAACCCAGGAGAGAGGACACTTGTCGGACTGTTGGGTGGCGAATCCGCAGGAGTTCTCTGCATTTGATCCTGATTGATGAAAACCTCTCCGCCGAAGGACACACGCTTGCTTCCGCGGTGTCCAGCGACGACCCTAGGTAGTGAATGTTCTGGGTCGGATTGAGAATCGATTTTTTGAAATTGACTCGTAGACCCAACTTGTTCATTAACTGGAGACTGTAGGAGAGATGAGACTGAAGCAGGGAAGGAGTTGCACTCTTCAGAAGCCAGTCGTCCAGATACGGGTAAACAAATATTTTGTGTCTGCGGAGAAAAGCTGCCACCACTGCCATGCACTTTGAAAAAGTCCGTGGGGCTGACTTCAGTCCGAAAGGTAGGACTCGGAACTGGAAGTGACGTAGAGCAACCTGAAAACGGAGAAATTTTCGATGTTTTCTGGACACTGGAATGTGGAAATAAGCGTCCTGCAGATCTATGGAGCACATCCAGTCTCCTTGATGTAGATGGGGAAAGATCTGGTGAAGGGCAAGCATTCGAAATTTCTCTTTGCGGATGTATTTGTTCAAGATGCGCAAGTCCAGAATTGGTCTGAATTCTACTGTCGGACCTTTTTTTCTGACCAGGAAATATCGAGAGTATATTCCCTGGCGCCTCTGATGAACAGGGACGTATTCTATGGCTTTTTTCTGTAGAAGACCGTTTACCTCCTCGTGTAAAATGTGATGACACAAGCGGACTCGTCCTTCTGGAGGAACCGAAGGAGGTGGGATCTTGAACCGTAGCAAGTATCCATCTTGAACAATGTTCAACACCCATTTGTCGATGGTTATGTTTCTCCACTCCTCCAGATGTAATGCGATACTTCCTCCTACCGGAGTGGAACACGTGTCTAGAGGAAGCACTCCCTCATTGTTTTGATGGTTGCTTTGAGGTAGAGGCCTGCTGTCTATTGGTCCCTCTTCCTCTTCCTGGTCTCCGTTGGTGGAAGTGAGACCTCTGCTGCTGCTGACCCTGAGCCGACCATTGAGGGGTTTGAACCCTCTGTTGGAACGGGCGTTTATCATAGGGACGGGAGCGCCTACGGAATTCCTTCCGTTTTTCGAGACCCACAGCTTTCACCGTGTCCAGCTCTGCTTTCATCTTTGCCATTTCTTCGTCCGCATGTGGCCCGAAGAGAGAAGACCCGTTGAAAGGCAGGTTGGTTATCTTCCGCTGGACATCGGGTTTGAGGCCAGTCAATCGTAACCAAGCAGAACGCCTCGAACAGATACCATGGGAGTATCCGTGGGCAGCCAGATCAGATGAGTCAGCGGAAGCACTAATCACCTGATTAGCCACTAGACCTCCCTCTTGTAGAATTTCTCTAAAGTCTTGCTGGTCCTCTTTTGGGAGTTTGTCTGCAAAACGTCCCAGTGAATCCCACAAGGATCTATCATACCTCCCCAGCAGAGCGGAGGAACTGGAGACCTTCATGATAGAAGCTGAAGTGTTGCACATCCTTCTACCTAAAGAATCCATCAGTTTACTATCCTTATCCGGAGGCGCTGAGGAGGAAGACATAGCTGAGTGCGTCTTTCTAGCCGCCGCCACAATGATGGAATCCGGAGGAGGATCCGATCTAAGGAACAACGGATCTTGGTCCGGAGCCTTGTACTTTTTGGCTATTCGGGAAGGAACAGCTCCCACCGTTGCCGGTGTCAAAAAAGTTTGCATAGCAGGTTCGAGAAGGCCTGGGACAAGAGGAAGCAAAGGCCGAGTCGAGGAGCGATGATGAAGAGTCTCAAAAATCACTGAGGAGGTAACAGTCGGGACATACATAGAAATGTTCAGCTTATTCGCTCCTCTACAGAGAACTTCACTAAAAGTGCTGATGTCATCGATTGGAGAAACTCTTGACGGAGGTGTAGCTGTCAAAGTTGGAGAATAGTCTCTGATAGAGGACCTGGTGGAAGAAGACCGGGTGGGAGACCTATGCCGCCTCCTCTTCGGAGAAGAATGATAAGAGCGAGATCTGTCCCTTGATCTAGCATGCAGAGCATGTGAAGATCGTGATCTGCTTGGAGTCCTCCTTCTGGAAGAAAACACAGTCGGTGATCTTGATCTTCTAGGCGTTTTAGGGGATGACAAGCGTGAAGGAGAATAGGTACGGGAAAAATCAGACCCCGGGCTACTGAGGGCCCTAGGCTTCCTGCGCCGTGCATCTTCACCAACCACCGGAGAGCCTTCCGGGGAGATCTGGACAATATGCAGTCCTGGAGAAGATCCCGATTTTGATGATAGAGATGCAGCTCTAACCTCATCCGAGGCAACAGCAGGCTCTTTAGCTCTCGACGTCGAGCGCCTCGACGTCGACCTTTGGTTTTCCCTCGACGTCGACTTCTCCCTTGACGTGGGATGATGTCTAGGAGGAGTTAAGGACTTCGCTGCCCTCGACGGCGACCTCACCTCCCTCAAAGGTGTCCTCGACGTCGACCGTCTACTCAGGGACTTCGACGTCGAACGTACTCGCCTCCTCGACGTCAATAGCTTCGCCGTCTTCGACGCCGACTGGTCTCGCGGCACCCTTGCCGTCGGCAAACTTCTCGACGTCGACCTACGGGGAGGTGACGGAGAGTGCCTTGACGTCGACGGATGTCTCGACGTCGATGGATGTTTTGACGTCGATCGGTCTTTGCCATGGCTATACCTCGAGCCCGAGGTAGCATGCTTCGACGTCAATACCTTTCTCGACGACGGAGACTCACGCCGTCTCGACGTCGGAGATTGTGTCGTTCGCTTCTTCGACGGCGGCAACGACGTCGACGGTGAACAGTCCGGAATCTGCCGTTTCCTCGATGTTGAAGAGGCAGAATGATGTTGGCGTCGATGTTCTTGAAGAGAGGAGGGCTCTTGACACGCAAGGCCACTTCCCAGCCGGGTTTTTCCTCTCTCGATCACAGCCTGAAGGCGAATCCTCTCCCTGTCGCGAAGAGTCCTCGTAGAAAACTTACTACAATGGTAACAAGTGTCAGGCTTGTGACTGGAAGGAAGACAAGCGATACACACAGAGTGTGGATCAGAGATGGCCATCTTCTTTCCACAGGATGGACATTTTCGAAAAGAGCTGGCATTCTGACAGAAAAAGTTTGTTAAATTTTGTCAGAGAATGATAATAAAACACTGCCAGCACAGGAAAGTCGCAAAAAACTAAAGAAAACAATTCCTGACAGAAAAGTCAGAAAAAACTGTCGAGCTCAAGCTCCAGGATCCTCATAGAAGGAGCCGGAAAAAAGAACTGACCTAACTGTCACCTGTGGTGCATGATGGGAGCAGAGGGTCTCCTGGAGGCCTTAAAGGCAAAGTGTCCAAGTTCTTGGAAGCCTTAAAGGCAAGGTGCCAGTGTTTTACTGTACGGTGATATTTATTCAGCTATGCAGCCTATGGGCCAACTGCCTGCTATTACATGTTTTCTTTTCTGAAAATAAAGGTTTTTCTTGCATAACACTATTACAGTGTATGTTCTCTATTACAGAGTGTATATAGGAGATTGTCTGTACAGGGAAAACCTTTGTAATTTTGGCATTTTGCCTTATTGGAATTTGTTAGGCTGCATATTTATGTATTTATATACATGTATATATGTATGTCGCGGAAGTGCTATGCACTTGTGATCCCCCAACATACTCATATATATATGTATATTTCTATATGCTCCGGGATCCCGCAGATGGGCGGGGATAATTCAGTGCTTATGACTATTGATGAGTATCCCCTGGAAGAGAACATCATTAGTGTATAGGTAGACCAGAGTTGGTGCTATCACGCAGCCCTGTCTGAACCCTCTTCTTAGTGGTATCTGCTCTGTAAGATTACCTTGTTCACCCCAGCGTTTTCTGGCAAGGTTATTTTGGTGTAGCCTTATTATCTGTGTCAAAATTTCTTCTGGGACACCTTCGGATTTTAGCGTTGTTCACAGAAGTCCGTTCGGGACGTAATCAAACGCCGCCTTTAGATCAATAAATGCTATGTATGAGTGTCCTCCTTTTATTTTTAAGTATTTCCATAATATACACATGAGCCTGAACACCTGGTCGATGGTGCTAGTGCAAGGTCTAAACCCTACCTGGCAAGGTGTGAATATATT
The DNA here is from genome assembly GCA_963921515.1 of Calotriton arnoldi. Classification (NCBI taxonomy): domain Eukaryota; kingdom Metazoa; phylum Chordata; class Amphibia; order Caudata; family Salamandridae; genus Calotriton; species Calotriton arnoldi. The sequence goes on along the minus strand of CAWUFW010001702.1, from coordinate 2,054,533 downwards.
CTTGTCACAGATCCAGTCATTCAATCTATTCAAAATTTGACGGGTGTAGATTTTTTGCATCACATCTATAAAGTTTATCTGTCTATAGTTCCCATGGTCACACTTATTACCTTTTTTAGGTCGAGCGTGAGCCAGCACGCAAGTGCTGCTCTGCGAAGAGCTGTGGTAGTTCAGTACGGAGCGAAGCTTCGCCCACTCCCCCGCCCTTATTTTTCATTGGCTTGTGTGTTTGTCCTTTGTAAATGCTGTCTTTTGATTCATTATGAGGCTTGTTAGTCCCTCCTTAGTACAGACATGTCGTCATTTGTATCCTCCCATGGCTACTGGCCCCTTTACTTGGTAGTTACACAGGGCTTGTACTATATCCTTTATTGAGTTTCTCCATTAGGCGGGACGACGTGCTTCGCGTAGACCAGCAGCCTTCACCAGCAGCCTTCACACACTGCGCTGCTCTCAGTTATTTCTGATGTACTGTGCAGTACACCAGACCTTTAAGAATCACAACATCATCCGGTCGATCCGCAGCCGCCTCAGTGCTTTTGGAAGCAACGACTTGTGGAAAACAGGTAATTTGTTTCTGCCGCAGGAGTCTAACAAGCCAGGCCTCCGCGGGAGTCAGCTAAAGATTTTAATCGTGCTCGGTTAACCCCCGCCCTTAAACCAGGCGGATTAAGCACCGCCAAGGTCTGGGCATCGGCTGCGCACCGCCGTCCCAAGGTGGGACTCTGATAACCACCTGGGTGCACTGAGGTGGGGGAGGGGCAGAGGTGCCACAGCCCGAGCTCACCACTGCAAAACGAGAGATTGTTGGAGGCGGCGACTTGGAGGCAGATCTGTGAATGGAAAACTAGCAGTGCTGCTCAAACCAGGGGTGTAGCTAGCAATAGTGCAGCAGGTGCAGTGGCACCGAACCCAGTGACGCGAAGGGCTACTACAGCCGATTTATTGGGGGGCTCGTTTTCCTTGGGTGCATTCGAGGCAGTGGGTCCGTTGCTGCGCTGCTTGCCCTATCAAAATGGCTCTGAAGTGCCAGAAAGAGGAAGAACCAAATTTGTCACTTTCAAGGTCGCTGCCATGTTTATCCCAAGAAGCTGCTGCATGCTTAGCACGCACGTGTGACTAACAAGAGAAACAGGGGCGTGCAGGTGCCTAGATACGTTTATAATTGGTATCATGGAAGTGTTTGTGGGGGAAGCTCCTGCTTTGACATGGTCTGATAACGTCGCACTCCTGTTTTATCCACTCGGGGGTCTAAGGACTAGTCTGAGTGAATAAGACTCCCGAAGGAACATGACATGTTCTCTCAGATGCCTATTTTCGGACACTGGACAGAGGCGTCTGCATTGCCCTCGGCACCTCCAGTGCTCCGCACCTCTCCAGGAGCAGTGTGTCTTTATTCCACAGACAAGCTGTGCAGTTTACACCGTGCAAATTCTTTCAGACATCATTAATCCAGAAGGGTGGTGTTGAGGGGTTGGGAGCTCAGCAGTTCATAGCAGTACTTTTTCAATGCAGGGACCTCACACTATTCCACGTAGAGCCTTGCTTTGTGACCCAGAGGTGTTAGCTATTTATCCACATGCCTTTTACATTTCTTTTTAACTTTCAGATATCTGTTTTCCTTAATCTATGTTAAGTGTAATTTTCTGAATTGCAAATCCTACTACATTTCACGGAATGCAAGAACCAGAATGTAAAAAATAGGACTCTTTGAGGTATACAGGCCCTGGAAGTTTTTTCTTAGACCCAACACCTTTGGGTGGTTAAGTCACTTCTCTTCTCTCATCTCCTTCTGTGGGGGATTAACATTCATGCTTGCCCAGAAACATATGCAGGTAACCAGACATTTTGCAACCAGAAGCAGAGCAGGCATTGTCTGCCACCTCTAATGGTGGACAGAAAGATACTCGCTTTTTAGGTCAAGCCTGGGCAGCACATGCGCTGCTCTGCTAGCCATGCTGTATTGAGAAAGGGACTTGAAGCCCCGCCCACTCTCTGCCCACATTTTTAATTGGCTTGTGTCATTGTCCACTGTAAACTGTGGCTGTTCATTGGTCAAAAGGCTTAGTAATCCCTCCTTAGTACCGCCTGGTCTCATTTTGTAACCTCCGATAGCTACACCCCCTGCTACCTGTGGTGTTGCTCCGTAGGCTTTAATTACAGCCTCCGAAAGCACTATTTTCTCAAATAGCTTTGTCCTGTGCAGGACAGCTCTCTCCTAACACTTTTTTTATAGCACGTATTTGCAATGCAATAGGTCTCGCTTTTGCGAGAGTTTAAGCTATTGGCATTGTAAATGCCAATGCCTTTTATTTATCTGTTTTAAAAACAACACATAAATAAAAGGCATTGTCATTTACCATGCCAATAGCTCAAACTCTCATAAATGCGAGACCTATTGCATTGCAAATGCTTGTTGTGAATTGGGACTATTTCTGCCCTATTCCAAGTCGAGGGAATCAGTGCCCCTGAAGCAACAACGTTGCTTATCAAATTTACATGGGGTACCCACACTTATTTTTCCTGTTTTAGGAGGTCCCCTGGGATCCTATCTAACCCAGGGGTTATCTCCACTTTTATAGCATCAATGGCCCACTCTGTTTCAGAGAAGCTAAAGTGCAAAACTTGCTCCCTGTTTCCGTCGTTACTAATCCTCAGAGGATTCCAAGAAACAATCTGTAGCAGGTTTTGTCATCCATGGGGGTCCCTACTAACCATATCCAGCTTATGACCAGACTCCATACCAAGAACTTTGCTCAAGTTCAATATGGTAGCCAGGGTGAACTAACCAAATGCATCCCTGTCATGCGTGGTGTTCGCCAGGGGTGCGTTCTCGCTCCTACATTATTCACTCTATAAATGAAAGATGTAGTGGATGTATTATTAAATTGTAAAAACGATTCCCCTGACACGAGTAAGAGAAAGATTCCTATTCTTATATTCGCGGATGACTCTTTACTTATTTCCACAACCCTGATGGGGATTCAAATCCTAATTGACAAGTTCCGAGGGTTTTGCTGGTCAAGGGGCCTAAAGCTCAATGTAAACAAAAAAATATATATGGTGTTTGGAACAGGCCTGGTCAAAAACTCATTCACGTGGGTGGGGAAGCACTAGAGAGGGTGCATAGTTTTGATTATCTTGGGGTCAAGCTAATGGAGAGCTTTAAAATGGTCAGGACAAATCACTAGGAGTGCCATGTTAATAGAACAGAGATCAAATGTTATTAACAGGTTACAAAAGCAAACAAGTTCACGCCTTGTTTCACCAGCCCTACAGGTCTGTCGCGCAAAGGCACAGTGTGCCACACTTTACAGTGCTGACATCTGGGGCTATACAGATGTCCATCCGCTATCTATTGCTGAAAATAAATTTACAAGAAAGCTAGTTTCTGTCCTCAACAGCACCCCTTTAATTCCACTATATTTTGAATTGGGACTGAAGATAATTAATTACCAGGCAGCGCTTAAACACCTAATGTATTGGGTTAGTCTTTGGTCTACACTAGAGTTTTTTTTTTTTGTTTGTTTTATAGCGTGATCTAGACCCAAGATATCAGGTATCAGAGTGCTTTACATGAGCACCAGTTTCGTTACAGATTGACACATTAATTTTTGTTAGGCACGGGGAGATTAAGTGATTTGCCCAGAATCACAGGATGTTGAGTGTCATTGCCGAGACTCGAACCCGGTTTCCCAGCACTGAGGTCGACCGCTCTAGCCGTAAGGCTACATCCTCTCCCCAAGTGATTATAGAGATGTGCTCCAAGATCTACTAAATGTAATGGGTGCAAAGCCAGTTGCCTGGCTTAAATTTGTTTCACATTGGTTTAAGAGGCTGGGTCTTAATAAGCTATGGGATACGCCAAATGCTATAGCCCGAGCAGACATTGTCAATCTGAAAATTTGCTACTGGGCATACATACATAAATGTTATATAAGAAGTGGATCAAATGGATCGTTGACTAGCATGTGCCTTGATTTTAAATTGGTTCCGTGTTTTGAAACCTTTTTAGATTCTATATCTAATCCCCTAGCAAAAAGCCTGTATGTCCGTTTTTGTTTAAGCATTCTCCCATTGAGATCCTTTACTGATAAATGGGATAAATGTCTGGTCACAAGCCTTTGCCCTGCTTGTGCCTTGGACAATGAGACCGAGACGCATATATTGTTTTTTTGTCCAGCATACCTTGGGTCTCGCCGCAAATGGATCCGCCCAAAATGTCAGTCCCTGGGCTTGTCAAGATATTTAGTGGCCCATAGAATTTTAAAAAGTGATCCGTCTACGGCTATTGTTTTTGCTGTCAGCAAATTCTTACAAGTTGTTTGGCATAGGCGCAGTAAACTTTTAAAGGAAATAGCACATTGAAACATGGCGTGCATTAACGAGCTATAAATACAACGTCTGGACTACATATTTAATGTACAAATAGAACGTTTTTAAACTCCTCAAGGTTATATTTTCCTAATAATTATCTGTATTCCGTTTTAGGCCATTTCTGTATTGATTGATTACATGGAGGAATTAAATGTGTATTTACCTAGATTATACAGTTGTACGGACAGGGAATTTTTTTTTCAACCGACTTGAGCATGTGCAATTTTATTTATTAATTTACTTAATCTTTTTAGACATATTTTATTGTATTACTGTATGTACACTTTGATGGTTCATGGTAACCGAAATAAAGTATTCTACTATAATCCTCAGAGGCATTTGCTGCTCCTGTTCGAAATGATTAGGAGCGGAGTAGAGGTTGGTGAAGTGCCGAATCCAGGTCACTGGATCTACATGGTGCTCCGTGTGGGAGACTGAATCCTTGTTGCCATGTGCAACTATTTTCTAGAATTGAGCAGAGTCCCTCGATTTAGCTGCTAGGAGTAAATCGCACCAGTTTGTATCCTCCCAGTCTTTTTTCTATTTAACCCTTGCCTCTTTTACCATTCGTACCTTACCATTTTTAAGGGTATGACGTAAGATCCTCTTTGCTTCTTTGCACTTAGCTGTATACAATTGGTTAAATAAATCCCTTCTCCTTACGCCTTGCCTTATTTTGCTTACCAATTCTTTTTCTAAAAGAGGACTAAGTTCCAAAACAAGAGTTTGGTGAGTGTCTATTGCCGAGGCTGGTGAGAGGCCATTCTTAAGTTATTTCTCAAATATCTCTGAAAAAATGTTGTAGATGTTAATCATGGTCTCTCTATTGTTCACAATGGAAGGCCATTTAAGTGTTCTGTAGTTGTTACATATAGTAAGTTGGATAAGAGTGGGATCTTTATCAATTGCTGGTGCATTACACCCTATCCATTCTAGGGTCATGGGTTAGTGATCACTGTCTTCCATTTCCCTATCTATCCTGAATCTAACAATATTGTACCATGTTATTGTGCTATGTAGTCAATTCTTGAACGGGCATTTCCCCTCCTAAATATGTGCAAAGTGGTCACACTTTCGTTACCATTCTTGGCCCTTCCGTTACATGCTCTTAGGCAATGTTCTGTTTTGAATAGTGCCGGCTGTAGGGCTGCATTAGTGCACAGTACATGGTTGCCTATTTCTAGTTGAGGATACCTACTGCCATATCCTCCTCCTTAGTTATCATGTCCAAGCCTATGAGGGGTTCATATGTGCAATCAAAATCTCCACCTATGATTATTGTATCACTAGGATCTATGGGCCACATGTATCAAGTTTGGAAATTGTGATTACCTAATTGCGATTTTCTGAGAATCGCAATTAGGTAATAGCATTTTTCCAATGTATGAAACCCCATGAGTTTCGTATACCGATTCCTAGTGGGTTGCAAATCGACCTACCTCATTAATATTAATGAGGTAGATTGCGATCTGCGACTTCCTAGGAATCGCTAAAATCACCGGGATGGTAGTCTGCGGAGGTCAGCAGACCACCATGTCCGTAGTTGCTTTTAAATAAAGCAATCTGCTTTTTAAAAATGCAGCTCGTTTTCCTTAAAGGAATGGGACCACTGCCTGCTCTTAAAAAACGTTTTTACAACCATTCCCAAAGGGTAACGAATGGGTTACCACCTACTCGAAGTTGGTGGTAAAATGCGCATTCACGATCACAAAACATTCATACATACCATTAGGATACGCTATTTGGAAGGGAAGTCCTAAACACGCCCCTTCCAAATACCGAATCGCAAACCTATTTTGTGATTCGGTAACAGGTTACTGAATAGCAAAATGGGTTTTGACACATGTAAAAAGCCTTTTTTGCATTTGCAAACGGGCCGATTCTGACAATCGGCCTGTTTGCAAACGCAAAATTGGTTGATACATGTGGCCCTATGTCTTTAAGGATGGCGTCCAATTGCCTTATAATTAGTGATTCCACATTGGCTCTCCTCGGTCTAACATAGATGTTAAACATGTATAACAATTTAGCATCGTCCATGGCTAATTTGAGCCCTAGGATATCTGGTGAGTCAATGTGATATATGTCAACATTTACCTCTAGAGAAATATAGCCAGCCCTCCAGATGGTCTGCTACTCTGTGAAGGTGTGGCATTTTTATAGAGCATTTTATACCCTTGTTTGTAGGGAGGCTCTAGCAGCCAAGTCTCCTGGAGGGGACAAAAGTGAAACTGCTCCCGGGTGGGAGACTTGTGGAATGGGTGGAAGGTAGTAACATTTTCCCAACTACAGCTAGAATATGAATTGGCCAACTCAGAGAGATTCAGATACTTACAAGTGCAACACGCCTTACAGACAAATATTCAGGCGGGGGAGGCGCTCTCTGAGGCCTCGCCGTTGGAAGATAGACTCCTGGACGAATTTATGCCCATAATGGCGATATCACTGACCTATCATAAATTGATTAATCACACTCCCCACCCCCTGGCCCTACTCTGCAGGAAATGGGAGATGGACCTGGGGAACCTGGACGATGAGGATTGGATGGAGGTGCAGGCCTCTCCCAGGGAAGTCGCCATTTTGTCCAGACTCAAAGTGATACAACTAAAAATATTACAAAGAATTTACTATTCGGGGCCAGCTCTGGTCAAAATGGGCTACAAGATGGACTCTGACTGTAGGCGAGGTTGTGGAAGCGAGGGCACATTTTACCACGTCCTTTGGGATGGCAACTATGTCAAGAAATATTGGATAGAAATTCACCACACTATGGAAGACACCCTGGGAAAGAAACTGGCCCTAGAGGCCAAACGCTGCCTGCTAAATATCTGGGAACCAACGGATCTAGGTAACAAAGAGAAAATATGGGTGACACTGGGCCAGATGGTTGCCAAAAGAAATATTGCCAGGCTATGAGGCTCACAGGAAGCACCAACACTGAATGCATGGAAAACAGACATGGACTGGTGCATGTTCAGGGAAAAAACAGTATATGTATCAAGGGGATGCCCAAAAAAATGGATGCAAATATGGGAAAAGTGGAATGTACACAGAGGAAATATCTGTACCCCGCCTCTTCTCCCCTCTCCCTCCCCTCATAATTGAGAACTTGTTGGACAATGAAGTGGCAAAAATAACATATTTGACAATGGTGAGATTTGTATAGTACCTGGAAAAACTGATGCATATCCCTTGTTTCAACTATGTGAAGTGTGTAAATTAAATAAGTATGTTTAATAAAAAGATTTATAAAAAAAAAAAAAAGTGAAACTGCTCTACATATTTTTGCCAGTCAAGGTCGAGGAGATTATTTTTGAGTCCTGCTACGTTCCACGAGATTACGGCTATCGTTTCTTTGCACAATCGCCAGGAAACACTCGGGGTATTACATTTTTCTTCCCGCCCAATCTCTGTATTTATAGAATTTTTTGTCTCCCCACTTTGACCAAAATGTATTTCTTGAGGCTTTACCCTATCCAATCTCCCAGTTTGTACGATCTCCATATCCTCACTGTTTTCCGGGGTTAATTTTTTACTACTCTGTGCTAGTGTTCTGTATGTGGATAGTCAGTCTACTGAGTCAAGATTTTGCATACTTTTTGGCCCATCATTCAATGGCTTATGTAGCTTAAACCTTATTTTTGATTTTGACAATGACTAAGTTCTCAAGTCCATGGCAATCAGTCCAACTACATTCCTTTTATCTATGACTGATATTAGAGTGACATACTCTTCAACCGTTCCGCTCTCACTATATGTGAGCGTATCACCGATAGACCTTGTCGGTCATGTCTAATCCAGTGGGTTACTTTGTTTTTAAGCATTTCCTCATCCTTCCTCCTTTGTTTATTTAGTATTGGAACATTAGTTGAATAGATTCTATGTTCTCTTAGATTTTTGGTCAATCCCTCAGCACTGTACCTATCTCTTATATTGGGGTTGCCCCACCACTCAACTAAGTACTGCGGTGTGTATGTTTCTCCTTTCTGTTGGCGAATTGAGGTTTTGTAAGGTCGGAGTCTAGGTGAAACCTTAGGGTAACGTCCTAAAAGTGTGTCGGGTCTCTCTGTTTAATATTCTTTCCAAACTCTGTGTATTGTAGTTGTTCTCTACAGGACGTTCATTAATCCTAGTGAGTTGCCCTGGGGGGTTAGAATCTACCTGTATAGTGATCTGCATTGGTCTCTCTTGAACGTGTTGAGATTTTATCATTGGATGCTTAGTTAACTTAAGTATGTCATTGCTGTTTCTTAATGTTGTTTTATTACTATCATTTACTTGCATTGTCAGTGATTTTATTAGTTCTTTTAAGCCTATTACCTCATTAGTTAGATTATTTATTTTTGTTAAGAGTGTTTTCACTCCATCAACACTACATCTACAATCACCAATTCCTGAAGGGTGTAGCAAGTCTATTTCTGGTAATGCTCTTTTGTATATTACAGGCTCGTCTTTTGAGCTTGTGGGGCTTCTTAAACTTTGTCCTAATATTTCTACGACTTGTTCTTCACTTGATAGTGGTCATGACCATCCCCTCCCCTCCCTCTCTTTACTCTTGTCTGCATTAGGCTGATCTCTTTTACCAACTGCTGCTCTTGTGTATGATTTAGCACTATAACATTTTCATTGGTAGGATTTGTTGACCTAAATGCAAGATCATCCTCCCCCCACCACACTAATTTCTATGGGTTTGTTACCCATTTTCCCCTTCTGTTTTACCCTCCCTTTCGAAGTATAGTAGAAGTTATTTTCTTCTTCTGTGCTTTAACATGTTGTACCTGGTCACCCAGCATGCATTCGACTTCCTCTATTAGATCGTCTATTCTGTCATTGTACAATTTTATCCTGCATTCCTCATTATTTTTGCTGTTTTCCCTGAAGGAGCCTCTGTAGCTTCCCTTTTTGCCATTGAACTTGGATTCCTATTCCTCACCCAACTATACAACTGTGTGCACTATACAACAACTAAACCCTCTTTGCAAGTTTGGCAGGAGTACACACAATACCAACAAGAAGAATAGAACTCAATATTGTGTCCGTTTTAGCACATAAATTTAACTTGGTTCAATTAAGTAGCGATCGCCAAATATGTCCACTTAGTTCATTAGCACAATGCTACAGTACCTTGATTCTATTGCTCCCATAAACAACTGATTAGTGTGTCGGTTTATAGCTGGATAAAGGCAACATCAGTACAGTTTTTAGCTACTTAATTGAGTGAATGAAGCCTATTCTCAGGACCTGTACTGAGAGTATGCCCTTTAAGGTTATTTCAAAGTGCTGTCACAATGTAAAATCACTAAAGGAGGCACAGAGAGATTGTTATTTGCCCAGGAACAAACAGTTGATTAAATTAGTAGAGCCAGGACTGTGACACACTTCTACTTGTTGTAAAGGCTATGCACAGGGCCAGTGAAATTATGCAGCAGAGGACAGCCAAATTGTGCAGCAGGGTTCACTAAATTATGTGGTTAAAAATGTATACAGTGTAATGCAGTACATTTTATCATAGTATTACTTAATTCTTCTCTCATTTTACGCTTGTTAACACGGTTGGTGCATAGTCTGCCCCTCATTAGTATCAATTCAACACCCAAACATAGTAATAAGTAAACAATAGGTGACCAGTGAACCTTTGAAATGGGCCTTTCATTGCATGGCAAAACATGCTGCTGGGTTTTTAGTAACTTTTGAACCATTAGAGCAAGAAATATTTTTGGGGGTTAAAATCTGTAGATGATGGAGCAGATGATGAATTATGTGGCAAATACATAACTATGGGAAAACCATCATGGCCGCACAATTGCATAGTTTCAGTGGCCCTGGCTATACATTTACCACTATATTGCATTTAGGTGAATATACCATGTGACTGGGCACTTCTCTCCCAGGTAAACTTTAGGGCCTGATTGCGACTTTGGCGGTCCTCCTGTTCCTATATTGCCCGCCGGATTACGACTGTAATCCTTGGCGGGTGGATGTGCTGCATCGGTGCCTTAGAAAGGTACCGCCAGGGGACTGCCACAGTACGTTCCTGCATGGTAAGGAATGCACCATGTCATGCATTCCTTCCTGTGCTGGAACTGGTGGTGCAAAAATACAGGGGGGCAGAACATGTGCCCTTCCCGCACGCACCCCCACGCACAGAGGCATAGGGCTTTGTTGCCTCACCACCACTCTTTTCATGGCAGTCCCACCGCAATGAAAAGGATGGCGGTGAGACAACTCGTAATATGCTCACCGGTCCTCCTGTGGATCGCCACACCAGTGCTCCATGGGAGGACTGCCAAAGCCGTCCCCACACCACCCCCCGGATTACAACTGTAATCCTTGGCGGGTGGCTGTGCTGCGGCGGTGCATTTCTAAGGCTCATAGGAGAGCCTTAGAAAAGCACTGCCATGAGACTGCCGCAGTAAGTTCCTGCACAGGAAGGAATGCACCATCTCATGCATTCCTTACCGTGCAGGAACTGGAGGTGCAAAAATACAGGGGGGCACAACATGTGCCCCCCCTGCACCCATCCCCACCCCATGCACAGAGGCACAAGGGGGCCCTGTTACGGCCCCCTTAGTTGCCTCACCTGCACCCTTTTCATGACATTCTCACCGCCATGAAAAGGATGGCAGTGAGGCAAATTGTAACATGCTCGGCGGTGCTGCAGCGGCACTGTCAGCATATTGCAGCCTCTGACTGGTTGCAGCTGTACTGTGGCGGTCCAACCGCCAAAGTCATAATACGGCGGGTAGACTGCCACGGTGACTACGGCGGTCCAATGGACTGCCGTAGTCGTAATCAGGCCCTTGGTCCATGTTGTAATCATACGCTTTCTAGCATTTTTTAATTGGAATCAAAATACTCCCAATGTTGCCAAAAAAAGGAGCACAACAATATGTTCAGAAAAGTGATTGCCCAAGAACACACAATTTGTCCAGGTGGGAGGCCGGGGTAAAAAAATGTGGCTCCTCGTTCCACATTTACAGCTAGTCCACTGGACCACAACTGGAGTGTCAGTGATTCCTATTGCAAGGCCAAGGGGGTGCCCTTCTCAGGGAAATGTCATTCTAGTTATAGTGTTTATTTCCATCATATTTAGGTGAAATGGTAAAGCTGAGATTAGATGTCAAATAACACAGTTCCCTGGCTAACACATATCCACTGGACAAGGCCCTGTGGTGGTTGTTACTACTAGACACTGCTAGAAACTGATATTTGCTACTGGTGTTTAAAAGCTTAAGCACTTCATTCCATTTGAATACCAGAGTTCATTTTCTAAACTTATCATTCAAAGTTTGCAATAGTGAGTAGTTAAGGCTTACTCCAGGATGTGGTAACAGGATCAGAAATCACATATAGTATGAATAGCAGTCACAATCAATAAACTCAGTCTCCAGCTGAATTATTTTAATATGGTTTGTGTCAGAGGCAGAAATTTAAAATGAAGTTCCAAAAATCTTCTATGTGACTTGCAGATCCTCTGCTATGCAAGAAACTTTGGATGTGTCAGCAAACACGTGTCTCAAAATGTCAGAATTTGCCGGCCAAAGCGCCTACCACATCGGGACTAAAAAGATATCAAAATGCTACATTACCCATGATGCTCAAGGCAGAGGCTCATGGGTACTTCAGGAAGCTCATGCACGTCGGCCAGCGTGCGTAATTCTCAAACTCTGTTCTCATTGTTCTGATCTTAGTATCAAGTTCGTTGGATTGTGCATCCGCACAGAAGGTTCGTTTTCATTCCCGCGAATCTGGTGATGATCGGGGTGTGCTTGCAGGGCTCTGCGCGCACTCCCGGCTAAACATGGCGTTTAGTCCGTTCTTGGATTATCGGCGGCTTCAAGGGAACAGGTGCAGGTATTGTGATATTGGAGCCAAGCGGGGGACTAACAGGGTTGCATTCCGCCTGGCAGAGAAGCGCTGCTTCTCAAAATATACTGTTCGGTTCAAAGGCTAGGAGCCTGATGTGAGTTTTGAACTTTTGCTGGCAATTGGAGAGGAACCGGAACTAGTTCCATATTAGTTGTTTTTGGGGTGTATGTTTTCTTTTTTCCTTTTTCATGGCACAAACATTAATTGGTGACAAACCATGTTTTCGTTATGGATTGGCGTTCATTGTGAACGTGAAGACGTGCGAGTGAGCACGAACTTTTGAACTATTTTCTGTTGCTATATTCTACTATTGACCGTGCTTACGAAGATATACTGAGGAGCCTAACTTTTGCAATTAAGAAGTTAACTACTCGCTTACATTACTTCTCATAACCTTAGTCTTTTTCTAATAACATAAGGGTATGTATGAGCTGTGATGATTCTATGTTACTAGACTAAACATAGCATATCTTACGACACATACAGGAAAGTGTAACAGTCTTTGTTTCTTGTGTTACTAGGTTCATGCAAGGAGAAATGTTTAGATGATTTATCTCAAGAAGTCCGTCTTTAGAAGGAACGTTCTATGTATCCAAGGTATTTATGGATTCTTAGTGAGACATATTGAGAGTAAACTTGTATATGTACCTTGTTTATATCGTTTCTTTGTGTCTCCACAGATTCTATTCCCTGCAGTTCCTTTCCCATATCCCTATCCCTCGCTTGACCACTTCACTACTCTGTGTATCTTCATATCACAGAGTTGGGGAGGTCAGGAGGTGGAACACTTTGCGCATTGTTCCGTTCCTGAGGAGCTCTATTCCAAGTCCGTGGGGCCTCCTCTCATGGGCCTTGCCACACCAGCCAGTAGATTTGAGGACCAGGGGATGGGACCCACCCTAGAGATGGGACCCTTGGCCTAGCAGTGCTAGACCATTGCTGGGGACATAGTGGAGTGAGACCACACCACCTAGCACTAGACCATAGATGTGAGGCCCAGGGGAAAGCTCCTACCCACTCCCCTGGCCCTCACAGCTCTGGATCATGGGGGAATGGCCAGCAGAGAAAACCCCCATTAACTGGGCTTGCAGCGCCAGACCATTGTTGCAAGACACAGGGAAGGGCGCTCCATTACACTGGGCTCCGCTCTCCTGGGCCTCGCTGTTCTAGACCATGGTTGAGAGGCCCAGGGCAGGCGGGGTTGGGAGGGGGGCACTCTAGTGTGCGAAGCCATGGTCCAGTGCTGCAAGGCCCAAGGGAGGTAGACTCCTTCACCTACACCTAGTACCGAGCCAGGGGTATTAGGTGCCCAAGGTAACCAAATTTTGGCAGTATATTACTGTGCAGGCAGTGTACAAGGTTGAAGGAACGCTTTTCCTTTCACCAGGGCCATATGCAACTTGCCTCTCTTTCATAGGCCTCACTGCCATGTTTCTGCACTCTGAGGCTGAGGGCAGATTCTCCCCTGGGCCCCTCAACCATGGTTGGATGCCCAGGGCAGGGAGTGCCCACCCATGAGCTTTGAAGCACTATTCCATGGCTATGAGACCATGGGGGGGGGGGGTCGCTCTCTCATGGGTGTAGCTATCAGTGCAGCAGGTGCTGTGGCACCAGGGTTCATGGGTGGCAAGGAGTCAGTGCACTAAACTTATTGCTGAGTTTTACTGTCCAGCATCATTTACTTGTATCAGAGCCCATACTTTGCCACTGGTCCCTTCTCCCATGCACCTCAGAACCAGGACCTAGAGCTGTGAGGACCCGGAAAAGCCTATACTCGCCTAGGCTTCAAAGCCTTGGTCTAGTGCTCCAAGACCCAAGAAAGGGATCCTTCTGTCCTAGGCCTCCCAGCACTGGACCATGGCTCTGAGGGTCGTAGCTATAGATAGCATAGCAAGTGCAGTGTCACTTTTGCCTTGTGGGGTTTTGGGGCCAATGTACTTACATTATGGCAGTATTTTACTGTCCATTCAGTGGACGGAGGAACAATTTACCTTGTTTGCCCCAGGGCTCAATGCACCACTGATACGGCACAGTTTCCAATCCTCTCTCAACCATGTTCCTCCGCTGCCAGGCCTTGCTTCACAGGAACACGATTGTGAGACCCCTTGTAGAGGCGTAGCTAATTAAAATGCAGCAGGTGCCATGAAAGTGGAACTTTAGGGTATTAGGCCCCCAATGTACCTAAATTATGTCTGTCTTTTACAGGACTATGGCTGCGAGGCCCATGGAATGTGGCCCCTCCCAGGGTCTTAGGCATCATTAGTGCAGAAGGTACAATGGCACTGGAGCCCGGGGTGTTTTGGAACTTATTTACCAAAATTATGGATGTATTGTATATCCATCGTGGTGATCGGGCGCGTCAGTGGCGACAGTGGTCCATTTACATTGCCTAACCATGACCCATGGCACCATTGCTACACCGCTAGCCCACTCACATACACCTCACAGCCATGGCCCAGCGCTGTGAGTCAGGAGAGGCCTTCACTCCCCTGGACATCACAGCCATGGTCCAGTCTAGGTAGGCCCACTAAAAGAGGAAGGCAGTGTGCTGGATTGCTCTGCTTTTCTTTTAGATGTTTGCACAGCATACTGTAGTGAGCTTCAACAGGATGTCAAACGTTTAACATTTTTTGCTTGCCAAGGAACTGATTCAGACAAGTAGTCTAATCAATATTGAGTATAAAACAAACGAATATCGCAGTCCTATTGTTGTAAAAAACAGGAAAACAAACCATACAGACTTCACGGTCATGTGACATTGAGAACTTACAATTGCAGCCTGGATACTTGTCGATAAAAGAAGGCATGTGATTAAAAGGAAAAAGAATGTGAAACACACTCATTAAAAAACAGGAAATAGAGTTTTTTAAGAGCAAGGAATGACAAAAGGTAGCAGAATACAGAAATGTAAAGTAAAACCAAAAAAACAAACGCGCTCTTTTAGGCTAAAATTGAATTTAAAAAGACATAAAATGTTTGAGAATAATGGAATAGTGTAGTCTTACAAAGGTTCTCAAAGGGGCTGGTGCAGTGTGCACTGTTTTATAGTTATTTGTATGAGGACAGCATTTAGGGCCAGATGTAGGAAAAATAGTTTAGCGAGTCCTTAATAGCGATTTTTAGGGAATCGCTATTAAGGACTCGCAAAATGCTATGTAGGTAGGAATCTCAATAATTTTAGCGATTCCTACACATTCCTTATTTGCGACTCGCAAATTGCGAATCGCAAATAAGGAATGGTTTCCCATTCATTCCTATGGTCCAAGAGGTCCACAGGAATGAATGGGAATTGCGCGCGCAATTTCAAGGGTGCAATGGTTCCAAAAGGACACCCTGTTGCACCCCTGAATTGTGCATGTGTGCACTTGTGGCGCACATACATGCCCTAAGGGCATGTATGTGTGCCACATGGCACTTTGAAATAAGCAAAAAAGTGCTTTTTGAAAGGAATTTGCAACTTACCACAAACTTCAAGTTGGTGGTAATTTGCGATTCCTTACGGCAATATCGCAATTTGCGATGCCTACTAGCATAGCATTTAGGGAATCGCAAATTGCGATTCTCTAAATGCATGTGTAAAATAAGGAATGGCAATTTTTGCAATTCCTTATTTTGCAAGTAGGTATTTGCCTACCTACATAGCACACAGCTGAATTGCGATCGCAAACGCTGATATTCTGCAAATTCCAGTGTTTGCGATCGCTATTTCGCCTGCTACATCTGGCCCTTAATGTTTTAAATGTACTCTAAAATGTTATTTTAGCAGTGGAGTTTTCAGTCAAATGTACTGGCCTGTTTGCAGTTTAGTTGGATATAAAAAGAGTAAATGCTGCACAATTGTGCACTTTTCTAGTGATACGTTATTATATTAAAAAAAATGGTTGTGGGAGATTTCTACCTATAGTGACTAAACGTTTTTGCAATACTAAACCTCACAACTCAACGCTCACAAACCTTGCAGAGCATCAACGACTATCCCTGCTACAGAAAATGAGCCATTTCTTTCCGAAAAGGGCATTCGAATGGCAGTTCAAGCACTAATCCTTGAGGTAAGGAATTCCCTATAAACCAATCGATAGCAACAAAGTCGGCACTCGGCCTTCAGCTGCTACCAGCACGGATTTGGGAGGCTGTTCTCTGACATCCTCAACTTCATCTCAAGATTCTGCTCTTCATACAACACCTTATCAAGGTGTGACATCTTATCCACCTACCTCTGATGAGTAGCACCATAGCCCCACCTCGACTTGAAACTGCCCCCAGACTTGTGACTTGTATTCCCACTTAACCGCGACCCCTTCTCACAGCGCCGAGTATACTTCCACCAGCTTTACTATGCTAAGTTGCTTTGCAGCCAAATGTAAGTTGTAAGCCTACAGACATTCTAAATATGAGCACAGAAACAAGTCAAAGGCCTCAAGAGGGAGGGGATGTAGTCCCAGCAACAAGCTCTGGTCACTCTTTAATGAAGCCCCTTCGAATTACAACTGTGCCCAAGATTGCCATTGCATGCCTTCCTTGGTGATTGCTTCATGAAAGTGCCCCTAATTTCTGCGGGGACAAATGCTGGAGGACAGACAACTGGGAAACTATGGGCGTAAGAAAACTCCCGAAATGATGTTCATAACATTCTTCAATCGTCCACTGAGGAGGGAGGGTCTCTGAGTGATTGATGGAGCTCCTGTCTTTTCTTGGCGACACTACAACGGTAGTTCACAATACATAGGAAACAGACTTACCACGAGCTGAGGCCTCGTGCTGCAGGTGACTTCCATACTTCAACAGATAACGTTCAAGGTCAAAACTCGGATTCTTCAGTATGCGTCGTAACTGGGAGCAGATGAAAGAGAACAGTGAAAAGGTGGAAAGCATTTGCTTTTAGCTCTAAATATATATTTCTTAAATTATTTTATTTATGAATGTTAGGAAATGCAGTATATTATATGGTGTGGTTGTGCAACCTCACCCTGTAATACACTTACCAACCCCTTTAGGACCCTTATGTTTCGTTTGTCACACCTTCAGCTCAACCCTGGGTATCTGTAGTTCTGAGCACCAAGGCTTATACAAAGGTAAAAGTGTAAAACATTTAAACAGAACCAAAACAATCGCAGAAAAAATCTACAAGACACTAAAGAAATCAGAAACCAATTTATAAACATAGACTGCATTTTTGTGTATTTTTAGTCATGCACAACTAAAAAGATCCGGGGTCACGTGGGGGAAGGAAGATGGCGGTTTGATCCCGCCGTAGAGAGCTTGGACCTCGGCTGCTCCCGCTGATGTTTCTATGAAGGCTTTGAAGACCGCTGAAAATCGCTGAAATCCGCTGAGCGAACGACGATCATCATCGATGCAAATTTATTTTGCTCAGCGTTCTTTTTGGCTTGTCAGATCTGTGTGGTGGCATGTGGGGGCGACACGCTTCATATTGTATGATAATTGCTTACCAATACGCAGCCCCCAAGCTCCACAGGGCTCGTCGACGAGCATGGTTCCACCGCGGTCTCGGAACCAGCGTACGCCCGCAATAGTACCTGCTCCCGCTGTTCTCTCTGAAAGTACGGGAAGTAAACTGATCGAGCCGACAGGACGTTGTACAACCTATGATTTAAGAGGGAGTTCTCAAATTAGCAAACCTTTACTTAAACTCTTTCAGTCTGGAAAAGCGGCTGATATTATACAAACGTGTGCCGTTTCCCCGCTGGAACAGACCATGGAGGCTGTGCAACCGGAGTGCGAGCGAGACAATTTTGCAGTTTTTCCTCTTCTTGAAGGTCAGAGTGAGGATGAAATAAACGCTGTGCTGATACAAGGTAACGCGTTAATTTCACAATCTGGATTTGGCTCAGAGGGAGTAAATACTGCTGCTAATAAAGTCGTGAGCGATACTGAACGGCCTAATCTCTCTAACGCCTTAATTATGCCTCAATTGGAAATAATTGCTGCTCCCAGTATGGCCAGTGATTCCAAAAGTGATTTAGTAGCGACATCTAGTGGACACAGCAATGTGAACTCTGCAATGAAGGTGATAGACATTGCTCAAATGGGGGTCAGATCACTACATGGGAAAAGCGGGTCTAACGGTACTAAAGGAACATATGATCAAGGTGAAGAGGATTTTCATAATGAGGGGGATAGAGCAGTTGATGAAGCAACAGCGAGGAAATCAGAACACCACGCTTTGGATTGTGATACTCATCTAACTGAAAATGTTCTCGCTGATAAATCTAAGCTGCTCACTTCTCTCCCTACTCACACTTCGTCAGATATTCTGGTTAGACTTAACGGCAACTCTAAACTAGATGCCGCTCAGAAAGATAAACAGATAGCAGCAGCTAGTGTTCTTAATAAGGGCGCAAAACCGAAAAAGAAACAGAAGACTAAGGAGCACTCCATAACAAACTTCAATATGGCTAAATCACAAGACCTTGGTGGGCGTACTATCAAGGTTAGCCCACTCCGAAAATGGGTCACAGTCAAGGGAGGAGTTAAGGCCATTATATCAAGACTGTCTGGTTCGTCATCGAGCAATGATTTGCAAAGATCTGCTATCGCTAGCCCTGATTCTGTCGCTTCTGTTTCCCAATCCTGCGAAGCTCCTGGTGGTTCTCACTCGGTGGGTGGCGAGGAAGGTACCGTGGCAGACCTTTCCTTTGCTACCTCAGCTACTCCTACTAAGGATGTGGGGGTTACATCTGCTATAGATCAGGAGCCCTCGCTATCTACTATTTTTCAAGCACTCCATGAACAGAGAATTGAGATGCAAAGTAGCTTTAATCAAGCTAGAATAGATAGTGGTCTGATACAGCAGGGTCTGCCTGAGGTCTCAACCAAAGTAGCTGGACTAACACAAGATATAGCAGAGTTACAGCAGCGTTTGTCTAACATGGAAGATATTGCAGCAATAACGGCAAAGACAACGGAAATGCATGATGGTCAACTCTTGATTCTAAAAAATAAGATTGAAGACCTTGAGAATAGGCAATGCAGGAATAATTTAAGAATCTTTGGTATCCCTGAGGAAAGGGAGGGTACTGACCCTCGGGCCTATATAGTTCAGCTGTTTCAAAAGTCATTTCCAGACCTCTCTGACTGGGATTGGGACTCTCAGATGCAGCGGGCTCATAGACTTCCATTATTTCTAAATCAAGAGTCACGAGTTAGCCGGCAACATCCTCGACCTATGATCATTTACTTTGGAAATTTTTTATTAAGACAAGCAGTTTTCTTTCGAGCCCGCCCAGGCACAGCTAGTACACTTTCATGTTCTGCCAGGTCAGACCCGTGTAAAGAAACAATGGAGCGGCGTTGGAAGCTGCGTCAACTGATAGATCCTATGAAGGCAGCCGGTGCACAAGCATTTCTTCAAAAGCCAGCGCGTCTCAAAGTCATACGTGGGGGCCATACCTGGATTTTTCATGCAGCAAATGAGGCTCAGCAGACTCTTAACTCTTGGAGGTCACCGGAGAAGAAGGCTCCCAAAAAACTTGAATATATATAATGGACTTTTTATATATATGATTTCATCTCGGGCTATTTAGCGCTCTTGTCGAACTTATTTTTCTAAACAATTTTCCTCTTTTTTTTTTTTTACAGATATGTGGTGCTGTTTCCTTTATTCTCTTTGGGTTACCCTCGGGCCTTTTCTCTATGCAAAAGATTTAGATTTTTTGATTATGGTGGGGTTTAAGTTATGCGGGTAGCACTCGGAGGTTGCATAGGCTCTCTAGTGGCTGTCAGGTCCACCGACAGCCTGTTTGGGGTGATTCCTTCTCTAGGAAACGGGGTGGGGTGGGTGGGTTCTCTTTTGGGAGGGTTGTGTGGGGGTTGAGAAGTGTTCTGGGTTGACTGGGTTAAATATAAAAACATCGAAAGGAGTGAACAGAAAAATTATTTTGGATATGAGTAATGCTATGCTTAGCAGTACAACTAGATTAGGATCCTACATCTCTCTTATATTGTCTATTTTTGTTTGTTTGGACACAATTGAAAATATGGTAAATGGACAGAGACATGGAATGGGAATGGGGCTTTTAGGCTATTATATTAAATTTGTATTATATAAATGGGGTTAATCAAGTGTACATGCTGGAATGTGTCTGGTTTAAACTCCGCTAGCAAGCTCCAGATGGTACGTGAAGAACTGAACAACTATAAACCTCACATTGTTGCTCTTGTTGAGACACGTTTGGCATACAAAGATCGAAATCTGCTAAAACAACTGGGCTATAAGATAATTGAGTGTACTTCCCAGATGGTTTCAATTAGAGGGGTCGCCATTCTAATTGATAAAAAGTTTGACTACACTTTGCTTAGAGCCTCACATGATAATCGAGGCAGGTGGCTAATTGTACAGTTACTTATTAAGGGCCATAAATTTGTATTATTTATTCTGTACGGCCCAAACTCGGATGAGCCGCTTATATTTGAGACGCTGTCATTAGATCTCCTCGATTGGCAGGGAGATCTAATTATTATGGGACACTTTAATTGTATTATGAACTCAAATTTAGACTCCACCAATCGAGGTGCCTCGGCTGGAATGAGGAAAGTACGGGCTGCTATCATGGAAATGGCTCGACTGCAGGGTCTTAAAGATGCATGGCGGTCAATGTATCCTTTTCAACCTGGATATACTTATTATAGTGCACCTCATCGGCATTATTCAAGAATTGATATGTTCTTGGTTACCAATACAATTTTGAATATAGCCAAAAGCGAAATATGCCCTAAGATAGTATCAGATCATAATCCTATATTGTTGTCACTCACACTCGGCCCTTGCCATAAACAAACACGCCAGATTTCTTTCCCTTGCTATCAGTTGACGGATATGAAGTTCTTAGCATGTATGAAGAATAGTATTAGAAATTTCATCTTAGATAATGAAGATTCTGCTTCCCTTTTTTTCTATCTAGGATTCACTTAAAGCTTACATAAGAGGAGTCACTCAGCAATATGTTTTTATACAGAATGGTAGTAAGAATTTGGCAACTAAGGTTACTAGGGAAGCTATTCGACAATTAGAAATTGCGCATGCCGATGAAATTAGGCAGGAACTTATTCCACAGACGACTACGTCAACATACTCGCAAACATATTTACTCTTAATTGAGAAACGTGCCGCATTAGGACGGTCTCTGAAGGATAAGACGGCGGCTAGCTATAATAAAAACCGGGCCTTACAATATGAGTATGGAGAACAAGTAGGCAAAGTGCTTGCACATCAACTTTCTGATAAAAGGGCGGAACGAGAAATAAAGGGTATAAAAGGAGATGGGGGGATACTTTATACACAGCCAGAGAAGATAATAGAACCATTTTTTTGTTTCTATAAGAAATTATACAGTTGCCCCAATGTCTTTGATGAAACTTTTTGGGGGGGATTATATAGAAAAGTGTAATTTTCATAATTCCATTCAAAGACTTGAAGCAGAACAGGTAAACTCCCTTAATCTAGATATTACGGCTGAAGAAATAGATGAAGCCATAGGGGCTCTTCCCTCTGGGAAAGCAGCTGGTGAAGATACTATACCGGTAGAATTTATAAAACATTTAAGACAAGCTTGATTCCTCTGATGAGCAGAATCATGAACTATATCAGTGTGAGTGGGATGGTACCTAGCTCTTGGGATCTGACAAATATTGTCTTTTTTTTTAAAAAAAACAAAGGAAGAATGTGGGTCATATCGCCCGATCTCACTTATAAACGCTGATGCAAACATTTTTGCAAAAATATTGGCAATGCGTCTTGCACCTTGTATGGTACAATTAGTATCTGATCAACAGCATGGCTTTATACCCGGCAAGGATACTATTGCACATGTAAATACTACTTTGGTTGGTTTTGATGCTGCTTCTAAGCTGAACTTGGATATAGGGATGGTCATGCTGGACGCAGAAAAAGCATTTGACCGTGTAACATGGGACTGTCTTTGGGCCACACTCACTGAGTATAACATTCACGGTCGTTTCTACGGATGGATTAGAGCCTTATATAAATGTCCAAGTGCTAAATTAATCTACTTACACCACCAGTCTGCTCCTTTTATGATACTTCGGGGCACTCGGCAAGGTTGCCCTCTCTCCCCTTTACTTTTCGCTTTATACATAGAGCCTTTTATAAGATCACTGCTGGCCAACTTATCCATTCCATCAGTTTTTTTAAGCTCTAATGAGCTGAAAATAACGGCTTATGCTGATGATATAGCCGTTTTTTCCACGGACCCAGTTAAAGCTATGGAGGCAATTCAATTTGAGGCTAGGGCTTTTGGGAATTTTTCTGGCTACAAATTGAATGTAAACAAGACTTGTGGAGAGGTGTGGTGCAGCGGCCAGGGCAGCTTACTTCAGAGCACAGGACTCACGGTTCGATCCCCGGCTCCGGCGGCAGCTCAGCACCATGTGACTCTGGGAATAGCTCACTTAATTTCCACGACGGCCCCCAGCGCCTTGAGACCCGTAAGGGTGAGTAGTTCGCGCTTTACAAATACGGATTTACAAGACGCAGACTATCCTCAACTACCAAACCAGTAGGGAGGTAATTGGGGTCTGCTCAGTAGCAACCTATTTAGGTGTGCGGGTCACTTCAGATCTGGGTCAGGTCATAAAGCTGAACTATGATCCTCTATTGAAACTTATGATTTCTAAAATGAAGAACTGGCATAAATTGCCTATTAGTATCTTAGGACGTTGTAATATTATTAAAATGATTGTCTTACCCAAATTTCTTTATCTATTTAGAGCAATACCATTGCGAGTTCCGAATTATTATTTTTTTTAACTTGAGGGGGCTATTAGCAGTTTTATATGGGGCTATAAACAACCACGGCGCGTTATAAGATACCTAAAGCTCCCCTATAAAAACTGAGGATTCCAATTACCTGACTTTAAAACTTACTTTTGGGCCTCTTTCGCAGGACGTTTGCGTGATCTTCTTTCCCCTGGCATACAGTACTGCTGTTATAGCCTTGCTATTGGCAGTGATAGTAGTCTGTTTTTATACACGATTAACGATCCAAATTATTTTAAAAGAGTACGGTTTAAGACTCTTAAGGATATAGTATATATCTGGCGAGATATGACTGCTAAATGCTCTTTGCCATTGATGCATTTCAGTTTACCATTGTCGAGTAACCCCATGTTACCGGAAATATTTCATGATACTCAGGCTAAATCATGGGATAGATACGGCATTAATCAACTTAGGCATTTGTATAATATCAATGGGTTTCGCACGTTTGAAGATTTACAAACGCTATCTGGAATCCCCAAGAATATGTTTTATAAATATTTACAGATTAGAGCAGAGGTCTTCAAACTGTGGGGCGCGCCCCCCTGGGGGGCCCGGATGTGCTGCCAGGGGGGCGCAAATAGGTCTGCAATTACATGTAAATGAAGATAGCCTGGAAGCGCGAAAGGCGCCGTTCTAGGCTGTCTTCATTTACATGCAGCAGTTAAACGCCACAAAAAAGTGAAAGGACGTATAAGTAAGTGGCACTGGGGAGGCCAGCGAGTGTGAAGTTAGGGTCAAAGACCAGGCTAAAAAGAAGGAAAAAAATTGCATTCCATTGTTTTCTGTTCACCTTGGAATAACTACATATAGAAACACGCACACAACTCGAGGACAAATCATCAATTAACGGTCAATTAGGCGTATAGGGCGTGGTGTAGTGCCCGGTCATCAGGCAACAGCATAAATCTGTGGGGGAATGGAATGGAATGTCTGCGGAGGAACTAAAACCCAATCCCGTTTAAACTGTGAAAGTGTTTAGCAACTCGGAAAGGTGCGGTGGGTGATATAAACAGAGAGTTTCCATCCAAACTACTGTTGGTCATTGAAAGGTATCAAAGAGAAAAGTACTTAAGAACTACTTGTTGGGAGGCACAGCAAACAAGGGATTTTTCTTTTTTGTGAAAAATAAACTTTGCACAAGTACAACCTCACAGGACATACTGCTGCATTTTTGTATTTTGGAGCTGGTGAGAATAAAGTGCTCACAATGTTTCCGATTTTGTTTTCAAGTGAGTAGATTGCAGGCAGGAGAGTGATAAATGGATGGCATTTATCACCTAACATTCTCGTTGGGGCATTGACAGACATGATGGTGACTTGTCCTGCACTCAATTACTGCACCACAGTGACGATTGTAAAAGGACTTTGAGGTTTTGCAGTTAGAGACATCTGGTTTGTCATAGAAACTACATCTTAGTATCTGCGAGACTACATTACATTTTGTAAAATGCAATATCTAATTTATGTTCTATTTTTGAAGATGTAATTATATTTGTAATAAAGACGCACACACCTTAGTTGAAAAATAAATGCAAGTTAAACTAACCAAAAGGAAATATACTCTTTTACCTTCTGGAACCTCAGTTAGCTAATGTGATCACTGCAGATGTCTTCGTGTGTGACGACTGAGTCACAGAATTAAATCCTGATTGGTGTAGTGAGGAATAGTGCTACAATGTCCCAGTCTGTGACAGAAAGCACTGTGAATGTCATTGTTTTAAAATTGTATTCTAATGTATAAAACAGACTGCAGCAAAATTCGGTTTAAGATAAAAACAAGTGCTTTAAAAATATACATTTTAGTGACAAGAATCCAGACTATACCTAATGTAAATATTGTTATATATGCCCATTAAAAGGGTGCACTCCTTTTAATGGACACATATATTACCTCTCAGAAAGAATAAATATTTGTCACCATGAAACTGAGTGACTCTATTAATTAAAGCCTACACTGGCTCCAACCATTGCACACATTTGCATTTCTTTCAGGTAGCGGGCACCTTGATGAGAAGGCATGTTCCTTCTTTTGTTCTCAATCTGTTTTGCAGCACAGGAGCCTTCCCCTCCACACACACTCTGTAAGTGGGCACTAGATCTCAGTTATGGCAGTCTTGCTATGAAAAAGAACATGGGGTGCATTTTCCTTGCTAGCATTAGGGCCCAGGACACCATTGTTCCGCACGAAACAGGGCCCAAGCAGCGGAAGGAGGGGGGCTAAATGTGCTATTCGTGTGGTTATTTTTAGAGAAAGCCTGCTTTGGGCATCTGACCTATAAGTATTAGCCCAGCTGAGTGGGCTGAGTAGACAGTCTGCTTTGCAGAACTGTAGGCATCTTTGATGCTGCAGCTGCATAAGAGCTCTAGGGCACACTTCCTGTGCCAGTGTTTCTTTGAGCCTTGGAGCAATGACCCAAGGGAGGGGGAAAATTAAACAGAGGCGACCTTGATTTGGGCATCAGAGAGATGTGAGGGTGAGGAGGGATGGGAGGGAGAGGGTTGGTGTGAGATGGGATCCCATGTTGGGAACGGTCAGAGGCGACAGCAAGGCAACAGCTAATATTAGTGAAGCAAGTACAGTGACACTTTTGCCAAGGGGCCCACTGCATCACAATTATGAATGTTTTACAATAGAATTTGGGCATGGGGGCTCATTTTCCTTGCTAGCATTAGGACAGATGATGCCATTGGCGAAAAACAACTGGGGAAGCATGCAGTAGCTAATTTTCTTTCAGACAGAGCCTGGACTTGTTTTGAGATTGAAGTGATGGTCAGACATGGTGGAGAAGGAATGAAAGAAGAGGAAATAGCTTGTTTCTCAGGGCTACAGCCATCATTAGTGCAGAAGGTGGAGTGCATTGGGGCCAACGGCACCCCAATTATGGGCAGTAGTGTTTGTGGTCAATTCTGTTCTTGCTTGGTGCTGCACATTTAGTGTGGATTATGAGCTACAGAAAAGCACACCTGAAATGGTCTCATGATCCCTGCCCCCTGTGATCATCCCTCCCACTCCCCAAATCCTTGCCATATAGTTTTGGAGGGGGGCCCAACTTCAAAACATTTTGCTTAAGGGGGGCTCAGACCGAAATAGTTTGAAGACCTCTGGATTAGAGATTGTTTATAGGGGCGCAGAGATATAAGAAAACCCAGCCGATCTGATATATTGGCCTATTTGCACTCTGATGCAAAACTGACTAGCAGTAAGACTTATCAGTTACTATCTGAATATTGGGAGAATGATGGTTTAAAGCTGGCATTTAAAATGGAGCAAGCAACTGGGTCAAGATATTAGCCCTGGGGATATTGAAGATGCGTTAAAGATTTTGGGGAGGTACACTCTACTAATTTAAAGCTGCAACAGTTTAAATCTATATGTATGCTATATTACACTCCAAAACGAATTGCTAGTTGGGCATTTGCTAATGGGACAAACGTGAGTGATAAGGACAAGTGCGTTAAATGCGGATTGATTGCTGCAGATAGCTTGCATATGTTTGTTACTTGTCCTGATTTGACAGTTTTTTGGAAAGATGTTATGTACATAACAGGAGACCGTTTCAAGATCGATATACTATTTACGGAAAAAGAGTGTATGCTCGGCCATAAGACAGAGTTAGACTTTGGATTAAGTTCTTTTATATCGGTTCTCATAGCAACAGCGCGATTATGCATTGCCCGGGCTTGGCTCTCCAAAACACCGCCCAGGGCTTTGGAATGGTGGGCAATGTTAAGGGGCGAAAGAGAAATGGCTATAGCTAAGAGTAGGGGTATTCGCTCTGGGAAGAAGTTTCATCGAATTTGGGCGCCCATGTTAAATCTAGGGTTATAAAATATAAAATGTCAGGTACTAATGAGATACCTCATTTTTTCTATTTCTTTTGTATTGCTTTGGATATATGGACTCTTTTTACTGATATATGCTTTGAATAGTATTGTTATTGATGTATGGTTTATATGTTTACTCCTGGAGATAAAATAAAAAATGTATAAATAAAAAAAACACAACTAAAAAGATCCACTGGAGGGTTCTGGAGATATAGAATTTACAAGGTATAGTAAATCAAAGCATTTCACTCGACTGCGAACAAGCATTGGCAAATTCAACACATTTCACCCCATAGAAACTTTTTCGATGGAGGTTTTGCTGCCACTACTTCTCGGTTCAGGAAGGGGGTGAGGTGATCCTGGTCACAGGGTCGGCGTCCCTTGAAGTCCTCTCTGTGCTGGCAGAAGTCCAGTCGCCCAGTATCGCGATCACCGGTCAATCTTTCCTGGGTTGATAACTCGTCTTGTGGGGTCCCAGCTACACTCCGACGGCACTCCAGGGCTCAGCGAACTCAGGTGCAACTTTGTGCGTCGGGTCCTGGTCCCTGGAGCTGCACAGCGGTGGTTGGGGCAGGTTGAAGCCTTTGGGTTACCAACTTGCCTTTGAAGACTTCTTCAGCTGTTGTGTCCCTCTGCTGCGAATAGGAGACCAGTAAGCTGACCCCTGGAGTCTCTTTCCTTTGGGTGTAGAGCTGGAGTTACACATTTATGAGGAATAAATTGAAAAATAGTGCCTAAAAGCATAAAGACCCAAATGTGGCTACATGGTCCTGCTGGACCGGGTCAAAGTCAAACGTTCAGGCTGACCGGAACACAGGTCGGATACAGTACTATATTAGTCCCGCTGAAGTTTTACCTTCTCTAGTTTTGTGACAAGAGTCCGGTTTGCATTGGAGAGGGTCGTGGGTGGTGCTCGGCTTGGCGCGAAGAGCACTCTGAGCATCATGGATGAGCGGGCAGAAGCTTCACTTTGGTAGTCCACCATGAGCAATCAATACTTGCTGCGCGACCAGATCTGAAGGCGGCAGCTCGCGCTGAAATTCAGTGCGTTCGGCATGGTTCAGTTGCCAACGGGCCCATTTGTGGTTGCGAAGAGCCAAAAAGAAATTAAGTTACTTACCTGTAACTGTAGGATTGGTATCTTTCATAGATTTGCATACTTGAATCATTCCCCGTCATGGAAGTGGGAGTCCAATGGTACCAGAGAAAGCAGTAGTCAAAGACCTACATAGAAGTCACTGCTAAAAGATATTCACTTCAAAAGCTTATTAACAACATTAAAAAAGACCCACAGTCCAGCCAATCAGGCACACAGAACCTCCAGTCCCTCAGATTTTCCAGCACAAGTATAAGGTAATAGTGAAGAGAAATAAGGGGAGTCTCTATGGGAACTAGCACAATCAGGATTACTCAGCAGAGGTCCCTTTTTGAGATTCCTGAGGATCCTCAGGATAAATGGGATCAGGGAAAAAGTGTATGCAAATATCTTTGACCATCTGATTGAAAAGGCTTTCTCCCACGACCCCTCCTGTTGATACCAGCTAGCGTAATACAGGCATTTGCAAACAGATCCAGATTTGGTTTGCCCCAGTGAGCGAAGATGTTTTGTAGAATCTGCTGATTTAGTTTACACTCATGGCAACGGGTAGCCGTTCTGCTCAATGTATCTGCTAAGACGTTAGTTGTTCTGGGCAAGTGTTCTGCCTTCAGTGTTATCTGGTTGTGCAGGACCCACTTCCAAATTTCTTACGCCTGCTGTGACAGAAATGATGACATTGTTCCTCCCGGTTTGTTTATGTAATGCATGCTGGTGGTATTGTCCGTGCGTATTAGCGCAGATAAATGTGCTATTCTGGGAAGGAAAGATATTAGGGCCAGTGCTATGGCCTTGGTCTCCAGATATTTTTGAGTTCACCTTCTTTTCAAAGTTATTCCATTTCCCACTGATTGTCAAATCCCGAAGATGAGCGCCCCATCGCTCTAAGGACATGTCCGACATTATAACAAAAAAGTCTGAGATGTGTGTGAGGAATGTTAGCCCCGTGGCAATGTTTCCACTCTGAGCCCACCTTTGCATGCTACCATGGTTGGGGGAATCTGCATAATGCTGTTGAATGACCCTTGAACATGCACCCATTGCTTGTCTAGATCCTCCTGCAATGGTCGCATGTGCAGGTGGCAATTGGGGATTAATGGAACGCAAGAGGATAGCATTCCTAAGAGTGACTTGGACAGTCAAACTGAAACCGACTTTCTTTTGCTTAGCTGTTGAGCTAGTTGTTGAATCCGTCTGTCTTTCGTGTGAGGTGAATGCCTTGTCCTTGTTGGTATCTAGAACTGCTCCCAGAAAAGTCAACGTTGTCGTTGGTGTTAGATATGACTTTTGCTTGTTGACTATGCGGCCCAGTATTTTGCAGAGTATAAGGCAAGTTGAAGTATCTGTTCTGGCCTTCTGAAACGTGGCAGCCTTTATTAAACAGTTGCCCAGGTATGGGGATACCTGCACTGCTTCTTGTCTTAAATGAGCTGTCACAGGAGGCAGACAATTGGTGAAGATAGGGGGAACCAATTTTAGTAGGAAGTGGAGGACTTTCAATTGGTAGTGGGTGCCAGACACCTTGAATCTCAGGAACTTTTGATGTTTTGGGTGAATCGGGACATGGAAGTATGCGTCCTGGAGATCTGAAGCCGCATTGGGATCCCCATGATTGAGGCGATGTAAAATATCCTGCGAGGTGACAATGCAAAAGGACTGTTTCCTCAAGTATTTGTTGAGGTTCCCAAGGCCTAAGATAGGGCGCAAGTCTCCTGACTTTTTCTGTATCAGGAAGAAATGGGAGTATAAACCGATTCCCCTCTGAGTCTTCGGGACCTCCTCTATTGCACCCTTTGCTAGCATGGTTAATATTTACAGCAGGAGTTGTTTAAGATGGGGAGGTTGGGCCCCTTTTGGAGCAACATTCAGCGACTTGGTGGTAAATTAAAGCGTGTCTCCTCGAGCTATCACATCCAGGACCCATCTGTCCTTTGCTATAAAGGACCATTGACAACGATAATTGGATATTGAGCCTCCAAACTGTGTTTTTCAAATTGTAGGGGGTAACCAGCATCATTGAAAGATCACTGCTTTCTGGCAGTGTCTCTGCCTCTGGGAGATTGTTTACCTCTTGTTGTCTGCTTCTAAGCCACTGGAGGTGGTTGACTGTATTGTTGGGTGTATTGGAGTGATACTGGCTTTGAAAGGGTTGCTTCTGCCTGTAAGGTTGAAATCCTCCTCTATAAGAGTAGGAACCTCTGCCCCTAGCTCCTCAAAAGGGCTGTCTTCCATTTGCAGGGTTCCTAGAGACTTGGGCATGTCCGTATCTGTCTTGATAGTTTAAAGCTTGATTCCACTCCAGATCGGACGCACTGCTTAATTCAAGTCACATGACAAAGTTATACCAGATTCATCCAAATTTCATCCGTTTTATTCAAAGTATCTCAAAAATTAATTTCCATTCATCGTGTTACGTGTTGAGCACTTATGTATAACAAAGCTTCAAAACGGCAAATATGCCTCCAGGCCTTTTTCTGTTGCGTGCCATATACATAAATTCATCCATAGTGATTGTTCGTCTCTACCCAATGCATTTCAAGGTTTTATTAGCTCTTCTTCAGGGGTTCACTATACGTATTAAGAAACAATCATTAGATTTTTTTTTTTAAACTCAAACTGAAGTGTACACGAGATAATGAACAATTGTTTACTGAATTCATGCTACATTTTACTCCGAACCAGTAATCGGCGTTTTCCCTCTATGCGTATATCTCTACGCTACAAACAGTTACCCAAACGAGTCTCACCCCGATCTTAACATTTCTCCATATCACCAACTTCTTACTCATTCCCCCAAAGCTCGTGCTTGACGATATTTTTTGTGAACCCATCTCTTTAAACCAACATCATCATCACCCTTCCTCCATACCTTTAGCCTCTCTCGTTACGATCTTTCTCCAAACAAGTTTTCTCCTTGTAACGTCTATCGTCAAGCACGAGCTTGAAACTGTCATTATGTAATGTAACTGCTGCTCATGGAAAGGGCTGCCGTTAACCATTCTAAACAAGCAGCATTAGTCAGTGACAGCAAAGCCTGTGCCACTTTGTACTTATAGTCGTTGCTTATGAGAAGCAAGGCTGTCAGTAAAAGAGGTGCAGTTACTGCCAGCCTTGATTCTCATAAGCAACAATTGTGAGTACAAAGTGCGTGTTTACGCACCGCTTGCAGGTTTTCAAAGCACATAAATAAAAGGCATTGTTATTACAATGCCAGTAGCTCAAACTCTGGCTTTGCAAATGCTTGTTCTTACTTGTACCAGCCACAACAACAAGGCTTATCTTTTAACACTAAGGGGCCGATCCCGATCTCGCTTGGTAAGCCCTCCGTACGAATCGGACCTGAAGGGCTTTCAAAGCGAGACGCACTGTGCGAATCCAACCGAGCGAGTACGATGCAACCGCATGGTTACGGACTCGGTTCGGCCGGACTCCCATAGCACTCTATGGGAGCTTGTGTTTGGACGCCTATGCAGGCTCCCATAGCAAAAAAGGGTGGGTGGGGAAAAGCGTACACATCGTGGCGGGCACCCCATTTTGCCCGCCACACTGTGCATGGGTGGAACGGGGGACACATGTGCACACCCTGTGACCGATTCAGAGTGCTCCGGGTGAAGGGGGGCCTGCTCTGGCCCCCCGAAGTCCGATTCCGACAGCTGCTTACACTCGCTGAAACCGAGTCAATACAGCTGTCCGAATCGTGCATCGTACTCGCCCGTTCAGAATCCGGCTCCATTGCGCGGCACGATTTGGCTCCGTACGAGTCGGACGGATAGATTTGGGTTCGTAAACGATTCGGTCGGCGCGGATGCAATCTTCGCATCGAACTTGGTCGTTTGTAACGGGGGACGATTCGGACGGATAGGCTCCAAATCGGATTTGCTCTTTACGAATCCCGTTTGGAGACCTTCCTTACGAGATCGGAATCGGCCCCTAAATGTATCTGGCTTTTTCAAGTATATTAATTAATTGCCTATTTAGAAATACCAACTTTGCTAAGAAAAGAAATGGACACACGAACGGTGCGGCATTAACTACCAGTTATTTTAAGCACATTAATTAATCTCCTTGGAGCTCTGTCAAAAATTAATATTTTAATTAAAATTGCATATGCTGAAAAAATGCACTACATTTGTCTCTTGAAACAAATGTTTGCTGCCCCATCTGGATAAGACCATCTCACAAACAATAGAGCTGCAATAAAATTAAAATCCTTACATTCTAGTAACAAATCAAATCAACCATTTGCTTTCAACAAATGACATTCGCAAACTGGGAGAGTTACTCTACCCTGATTTATCATAATTACACTTCAATTGTTGTGTTGAACTGTTGTCGTCCTTATTTAAAGCCAACAGATTTACATTATTTACTGCACTGCGACCACTTCACCCTGCTCTTCTTACACATCGTTTCACCTTGTCTGCAGTGAGATATCCAAGTAAGTTTCATATTTTTTCTTAATCTAACTTAAAAAGTATAAACATTTTTTTACTCCTTCCATTCATTTTATTTAGAAGACTAACACAATTTACATTTAAAATACCTTTGACTCCCACAACATATTGCTTGAATGCGACCCCCGACTCCCACAATATTATATTACATTTATGGGATTTTTTGGATGATATGGGGACATTACATGAGAGACCCTGTGGATATTTGCTGCCCCGTCCTGGCTGCTTGCTGCTCACCCACCCACCCGTCTTCCATGCTATGCTAATGAAATGCACTGCAGACGTGTGGTTGTGGGTTTATTATGGTTTGTGCACCTTTGTTTCAGTTCAGCACTGATTTGGAGGAATCGCAATACAGTGCACTTCCTGTTGCCTCCTGCTTCCAGTACCAGACTGCTCATCTGGGCACTCTTATGCAGTATTACCAAGATTCTCAGGTTCATGCATGGGAGCTCACCCATTTCTGGTTTTTCTTTGGCACTGCAAGGACTGCAGGTCCCAGAATGCAAAGTGAAGAAACCTAGACTTGCTGACCTACTCGCGCATAATAATTGTAAACTCCAAATTGTGTGTCCTGTTCGAGACATATTTTTGCAGCAGACTTTTTCAATCCTTTAGTCACAAGCTTGTTTGCTCTATTTTCTGCTGTGCAGAGTCGTACACAGTGCGTGCAACGAGTGTCCTTCACTTTCGCCTAGTCATAGCTGCCAAGGTTTCAGATTGCTATGTGTGACATTTTCATAATTTCAGTGTAATTATGAGTGACATTTCAACGACTATGAGTGACACTTTCTCGTGAGCAAAAATAAAGCAATGAAGACGAGGGAAACATAAATATCAGAAATTACTCCCATTTGAGCAACAAGTAACTCTAAGAAGATCTTAAAACTGCCACAAAGCACCAGGAATGGAAGGGCACTAGCCTAACTGACATGGCACACAGACTCGGGTCATAATAAGGGTTGTTTTGTTTTTCCATTCTGCACTATAATCCGCTTACAGTAATGCCTTTAAGAAGAATAGTCTGGGTTTCTGGTGTGTATTCACTTGTGGTTAAGAGCTGCCAGAACTCACAACAGCCATAAAGTCTGTCAGTTTCTGGTCATGTTACACATTATCTCCAGGTAAGATGAGGCATAATTGTGAGTTACAACTGGTCCACTCCTCCAGCTCAAAATTGATACATTCATCCATACTTGCACTTGATAAAGCGCCACAAAGGCTCTAGCAGGCCGTGCTTACATAGTGCTTGTAAAAAAGTAAAAACTTGTCCTCTTCTCCAATCAGAACGTTTGACTGAATGGTTTCTCCTTAGAGAGGCCAGTTGGACCACTTGGTGTCTTTGTGTTTTTTTATTACGTTTCCTCTCCCAGATGGAAGAGAATTAATTGTAATCCAACCTGAGATGGAAAATAAAGAAAATAGATTTCCAAATAACAAGGGTGGGGTCTAGGGAGGGGTTATGTGCAGTTGCTCGAGGTCTAGGTTGGAGATTATGGGCCATATGTATCAAGCTAAATAGCGTTCGCAAACGCTGATATTCGCAGAATTTCAGCGTTTCCGATTGCAATTTAGCTGTGTGCTATGTAGGTAGGCAAAAACCTACTCGCAAAATAAGGAATCGCAAAAATTGCGATTCCCTATTTTGCGCATGCATTTAGAGAATCGCAATTTGCGATTCCCTAAATGCTATGCAAGTAGGCATCGCAAATTGCGATATTGCCTTAAGGAATCGCGAAATTATCACCAACCTCAAGTTGGTGGTAATTTGCGATTTCCTGGGAAAAGCACTTTTTTGCTTTTTTCAAAGTGCCATGTGGCACACATACACGCACACATGC
This sequence comes from Calotriton arnoldi, assembly GCA_963921515.1. NCBI lineage: Eukaryota > Metazoa > Chordata > Amphibia > Caudata > Salamandridae > Calotriton > Calotriton arnoldi. Next base: position 2,020,273 of record CAWUFW010001702.1, on the reverse strand, counting down.
ACATTTCAGGGGTGCAACAGGGTGTCCTTTTGGAACCCTTGCACCCTTGAAATTGCGTGCGCAATTTGCGAGTACCTATTGGGTACTCGCAATTTGCGCACGCAATTCCCATTCATTCCTATGGGCCTCTTGGCCCATAGGAATGAATAAGAAGGGATTCCTTAATTGCGACTCGCAATTTGGGAGTCGCAATTAAGGAATGCGTAGGAATCGCAATTATTATTGGGATTCCTACATACATAGCAGTTTGCGAGTCCTTAATAGCGATTGGCAATAAATCGCTATTAAGGACTCGCAAATATGTTTGGTGCTACATATGCCCCTATATGCGGGATTCATGGGCGTGGTCTGAGGTCGATGGTGGGCTTTATCCACCAGTAAGTGGAGGGGAGGGAAGTCTTATGACGATCCCACCAGCAGGATTCGACACTCAGCAGTGGTCACTGTGTGTGTGCAGGTTCTAGTGTGAGCAGTGCTGAAGTGCGAACTCATGGGAGGGGGAAGGTGTTACTGGGGACAGAGCTGCTCTGGCTGGTTTGAGTCGGTTCTCTTGCAGCTTGTATCTGGAGGTGAGGGGTATTAGAGCTACCCCCTCCCCCCCGAGGAGGGCCTCAGGCCGTGAGAGGAGAAAGGGAGAGATTGATTGCGAACAGCAGGAGTGCAGCAATGGTTGAGCTGCTCCTTTCCACAGTCCTTTAAAAGTTGTCTTGAAAGCGAGGAGGAAGATTAACCCCCTCAACCCTACATTAAAAACCAGGACTGAAACAGCCCAGAGTCTACAGCCAGGAACGGACCCCTACAAGCCTAGAGTGACAGCCACCCCTTCACGAAAACGAACCCAAGAGTGATCCCTTGCCCCCCAGGGGTGCACCGCGGAAGCCGGACACCCTTGCTACAGAAACTCCCGACTCCGTTTCTTTCTTAGGATTGAGGATGCCGCTCTTTGATAGGAGCCTACAGTACGCCAACCTATTATTCAAGAAGTGTCTGGGTGAGACTGGAAGGGGGAAGGGTATGCACAAACATATGTGTTGTGGTTGTCACTCTCAACTCCCTGTCACATGTTCCACACATAATGCTTTTTGCATTCTGTCCCTCGCCCACTAGCACCTACACAGTTGTCACGTCTTCCTCCTGACACCAGAGCCCCAGGTAGAAGGCGTTTGTCTGCCTCTCTCCATCAAAGTCCAGAGTACATTTTAGGTACATTTTAGGTTTTAAAACGTGTTTTTTATTAAATTGCGGTCCATATAACTACAGCCATAGGGCAGGCAGCTGATCACTGACTGCGCGGTAAGCGCCATTTATAAAATAAAGCACATTTTTGAGTCCATTAGAGACAGTCCAGAGACGCATCACTGTCTGAGACTGACACTTACCTTGCGAGGCAAGCCGCAGCAATTCCGTTTTACGGCTGGGCCGCCTGATTCCTTAGAGTCCTCCTGGCTGCAAAGAAGTCGACTTCATCGCACCGCATTTAGGCATTTAGGCTCAGCAGCAGGCAGCTGCACAGTGCGCTCTGGGCTGTGCGATCATGTGGGGTTGGGTCCGGCGCCCGTCGCGTGGATCATTGATTTGAATTTACAGCGCAGTGGTGCTAGTGCCATTTCCGCAACCTGTCTCTCACAAACTTTAATAAAAACTGCAGTCACCCACTCACGCCCCAGCCGGCAGCAGGACGTAATGTCCTCCGCCAATTAAGTCACAGTGCCAAACCTGAGTCGGCATCACAATATCTCTGTAATTGGCATTGGCCATTGCCTCACATGACGTCACTCAGTCGGAATTAGGTAATGCCGCGCCGCGGCCCTATTGATACATTGTAGCCAGTAACTTAGTGTTAGAAGGTGGTTCTGACACTCGGGGCCGCCGGGATTTTTCGCTTTTTGAGCACCTATTTGTTGAGCTTTTACTGGGGGAGAGCCTCGTAAGTTGGGACTCACCCCCAGTGAACTCATGGTGAAAGAGACTGCATGTGGATTTTACTGGTGTCCCCCTAGCTTGACTAGGCCGCTGCGCAGCAGCTGGAGTAAGGGGCACGCGGCTGGTTACGTGCAGACACATGTGTACATGCGTGTGTACACGTGTAAGGGCTGCGCAGGGGAGATTCCTGGCGTGCGCAGCCAAGGAGCAGGTGCAGATAGATTGGTGTGGCAGGACTTAGGCAGAATTGGGTGGTGACATGGAATAGGCTTTATACACTGGGAAGAAACATGCCAGGGAAAATCAGTGTGTTTTACTGTGTTTTTCACTTAATTATTCCCCTATGGGGAAGTGGAGCCCATGGACTAGTGTCACTTTCCTAAGGCCTACAAATTCCAGACACGCACTAAAGTCCACTGTAACGGGTGTGAGGAGAAGTATTCTGCAGAGTCCAGAGTCATATTTGTACTGCTTTTGGGTCATCCAGAAATGTTATATTTCTCTGAGTCAGCTCATAACCAGGGTCTGGCTGAGGGATGACCCCAGCAGCCTGGATTAATGACCTTTCTTCCCAGAGCGAAGACCTTCCCTCCCAGGAGAGAAGAGGGGTGGAGCTACAGGCTAATCCATCAGCAGCTGTCACTGGGTGCCAGGCACCAAGCTGCACCAGGGCGAAGGCAGCCCTGGGGGGAAGGGGCTCTCAGAGACCATGTGGCAGGAGACCCTGGACGCCGCCATTTTGAACAAACCCAGAGGCCTGGGCAGGAAGGAGGGAGCAGGGGCAGAGAAGTGATGTGTCGCTGTGTGATAGGGCAAACAGAGACTTCCTGCCAGCCCCCTCTCCAACTTCTTAAAAGTGTTTGCACAGGAAGAGGAGCTCTCTCTGGGGTGTGGTCTGCTGAGGCAGAAGGTGCTGGAGCCTGGCGCAATGGGCAGTTGGAAGGATGAACCTGAACAGCGCCAGGAGAAGAGACCAGGACCAGTGCGCAAAAGCAGGGGCCTCTGCGCAGGGAGAAGAGAGGCCCAGGAGGAGAGCCAGGCGAAAGGCTGGCGCAGGGAGCCAGTGAAGACCGCTCCCTGCTGAGCTCACCCCCTTGGAGACCCAGAGGAAGAAAGAGAGTGCTCCCAGTGGCTGGGGAGCGCCACCAGGAGCAAGAGGAGGCGAAAATGGCGCAGATCGGTACCCTGGGTCTGAGATATGCCCCCCAGAAGGTAGGTGACCTTTGACCTCCAAGAAGACCGACGACGAAGCGCGTGGGGCTCCGCCGCCGGTCTTGAATGTGCCCCCGGGGTGGGTCAAGTCCCGGGGGCTACCCCCACAAGAAGCGAAAGTCGAGGTGCGCCGTAGCGCTCCCCGTGAAAAAATGTCCTTGAGGGGTGCCAGGAGCCCACCCTGGCCCCCGCCGAAACGGGAGGCAGGGGAGCGCCGTAACAGGGAGAGGGGCCCGGGATCCCAACTCCGGGCCCCGCCGGCCGGGAGCGCCATCGCGCTCCCCGTGAAAATGTTGGTGATGAGGAGGCGGGATGCGCCATCGCGCCCCCCACAGAGAGGTCTTTAGGGGTCCGGGACCCCATCCCCGGGCCCCGAAGCAAAGTCGGGGAGCGTCGTCGCGCTCCCCGTGAAGATATCCCCCACGGGGGGCCAGGAGCCCACCCTGGCCCCCGCCGAAGAAGAGCAGCCGGGGAGCGCCGTCGCGCTCCCCGTGAAGAGGAGGAGGGGCCCGGGACCCCATCTCCGGGCCCCGAAGTGACCGGGATGGAGGGGAGCGCAGTCGCGCCCCCCCCGAAGATGTCCGGGTGCCCGGGACCCCATCCCCGGGCCCCGAAGAGAGGGAGGAGGCCGGGGGAGTGCCGCCGCACTCCCCCGAGGTCCAGCCGGACCAACGGAAGACTCCGTGTCTGTCCGCAGGAGCGGGCAGACCAGAAATGACGGGCCGGCTCCCTCAGCTGCACGCGAGGGTGCTGGCCGCAGGGGGAGCCGGCGGGGGCAGCCGGGGGTGGGCTCCCCGGACTTCCCTCCAGCGTGGAAGGCCTGCGGGGCTCCCGGGTAGGACCGGGACCCCGGATGTGAGAGGAGGGGCCCGGGCCCCCTACAATCCGCATGAGCGGCCAGGGGTGGGCTCCCCGAGCCGTATGCCTCACCTGGGGGTCCGGGTGGCACCGGACGCTCCTTCGAAGCGCTGAAGCGGCCGCAGACCCACATCGCGGCTCTCCCCCACGCCGCGGGGGAGCCGCTACTAGAATATGTAAAAGTTCCCATAATGCCTTGCAGGCCAGGACCGGCCTGCAAGGGCCCCAGGAGAACGGGGTCACCACCACACGGGTGCAAAGGTGCAGGGGGAGCTGCTTGAAAAGCGCAGTCTCCCCCAGCACGAAAACGGAAGTCCCTCCCTAAGTCTCAGGGGGACTTGAAAAGGATAACCCCTCAAGGGCTCAGCCAGCATTTTAACACCTTCTGGGCTGGAACTTTTGTTTTACAGCTGAGGGTGTATAGAGAAGTGCATCAAGTAGTGAAGGGCTGAGTTGGGGATGTTTGGAGAAGAGCATCCCTTGGAGATGAAGAGTTGTAATTGCACCAGAACTGCATTTACTAAGGTTATTTCTTCTGGAGGGATCGAAAGTCACATGTGTAATGTGAAGTACCTGTGTAAGGTGATGTCATAATCAAAGTGGGGTTATGTTGCCAGACATTCCTGCTAGGGTTTCTGGCTGTATATGCGTAATCCTGTGATTTCATCTGTGATGCCTTTAGGGGCTGTAATTGCAATGCATTATAATGATCAACAAAGGTGATGAGTACTGTCATTCTAAGGTGATGCTTAAACATGTATTCTTGCTGCTGCGCTTAGGTGAAGAACAACCCAGACTGTTAGCCCCGAAGATGTAGAGGTGCATACTGTATGGACAATATGAGATGCTCAGTCAGGGTTATGTGTCACCAGGGCAGGTGTAACTATTTTTAATGCTCGTTGAGATAATGGGGGGGGGGGTCGCCACTGGGATGGTGCCAGTGCGCAGGGCCCTCGCTCCAGGTTATGTTCAACCCACTGCATTAGGGGGCAAGATGATGTGCATACATGGGAGTGGTGGTACTAGACCCCATCCCCCTTTTGGAGGGGTGGAAATGTTATGCAATGTCACAAAGTAATTCCAACAGCTTATGTATATTTGTAAATTGGTGCATAGTATTGAGTAGTGTGTGTGTTTAATAAATGTACTCTTACTTTTATAAAGCAAAGTACAGACTGGACAATCAATTATTGAGTGTTATTTCTGCGCACCTGCAAATGGCGATTACTAGCCCACACCACCTCCCTTGAGTAAGCCTCAGACTGCTCTGCAACGCTACCCTCTGAGAGTCAGGCGCTACAATTGGGTGTTTGGTTCCCAGTGAAGGACAAATGTAGTCATGTTATTTGTGCAGGCCTCACAGATACTGCCTCGTTTTCCAACATTGGTGACTAGCGGCGGGAAACATAGTATCCCATTCTGGTGCACATTTATAGCATTTGATAAGTCCAGTTTTGCCACACATTACCTATGCAGTAATGAGCAAATGGAAGAGCACAAGGCTCTGAGAATGGTTCAGAGTTTTGGTTAGATGAACTAAAAGTATGGGAAAGGAAAGCCCCGCGCACATATGTGTCATGTGAAGATATTATGGTTTAAATGTAAACTGTATTGATATGACTGCGTTATGTTGATTATCATGTGCTAGCGGGATGGTGCTTTCCAGGAAATGAGTGCATACAAATGTTCTAAGCCATATTGTACACCTTTGAACCCTAACACTACACGCACTACACCTGCATGAGGAGGGTGTCTCCTCAAGAGATAGGGACAGCAACTGATACCTACATCACAGGTGGGGGTGTAGGGGTGGATTGACCTTTGGGGGGACAGGAGAGGTAGGGGTCCTGGGAGATTCCCGCGCTTTTTAAGGGCAGGGAGGGTCCCACGGAAGGGGCCCCAGATATCCTTCCCCCGCTGAAAGTTTCTTGCTATTGGCGCAGGCCAAAACCACTGGAAGGGTGGGGCAGGAGGTTTCTTTACCCCGGGTAGTAACACCCAGGGGTTCCCATGGTGGGGGACCCCAAGAAACTTTTCCCACGGTGGGAGGGGGGTGTGGTAGAGTTGGGTGTCCGGCATGCCCCCCAGGTTAACTGGCGGGGAGGTGAGCAACCCAGGGGTGGCCCATGGTAGTGGGTGGCCCCAAAGGAGGGTAGTTCGCGATTGAGGGTGTGTAGTGATAGCCCCTAGGTACCCTAGGTGGGCTAGGTAACTGACCCAGTGGAGATCTGAGGGGGGGTCGATGTACTCCCTAGATTCCAGGTGAAGGGTTAGTGGTGGACCCTGAGGTGTCAGGGTCGGGTAAGTGGTTACCCAAGGAAACAACAGGATGTCATTCTGGAGCTGGTGTTGTGAACCTGAAGTGGTGGCTGGGGCGATGCCTAGCCGGTGACCAGTCAGGTAGGTCCTGTGGGGCTTGGACCCCAGGACCAGGAGCATGGGGGTGTTCCCCTAGCTCGCGGCAGGAGGTGGGCTTCTGCAAGGTAGTACCACCCTGAACACAGGTGGGGCCCATCTTAAGTGAAGGGACCCTGTGTTTCCCAAAGGGGTGGTGCAGGCCTGTTCGGGATCTTTAGGGTCCCTGGCTGAGTGTGGTAGTACTACCCTGAAGGCAGGTGGGGCCTATATTAAGTGAAGGGACCCTGCTCTTCAGAAGGGGTGGTGCAGGCCATCCAGGGATCATGTGGGTCCCTGGACGGTCTCCCAAGGCGATGCAGGGAGACCGGGGAGAGCCATGAGAGGTGGGCCTGTGTGTAGCTAACACAGGGGCCCACAGGCTCTCTAAGGGTACTCCGGGAGGAGAGCGCGCCTCTCGGAGGGAAGGGTGCATAGGCCCTGTTCTCGCAGTGGAGAACACGGAAGGGGTCTAGGTTCCCGGGGTAGGTTCCGTGTGGAGCTACTGACGGGGGGAATGAGCTGTAGGATGTCTGACGAGGCACCCTCAGTGTTCCTCCATGGCACTGCCAGTGTGGTAGTGAGGCCGGTCTGAGGTCCTATCAGGGAACCAGGCCAGTGGCCAAAGGTGCTTTTCTGTGTGGGGAAAGCACGAGTGGCTGTGCTTTCTTTAGGGAAGACAGTCATCCCGAAAGGGTGGTGGCAGCTGAATGACCCCAGCGGCAGGCTGAGGGTGAGGGTCCAGAGAGGTTGCATCTTTGGGGTGCAAGGACCAAACGGAGAGAGGGTACTGGTTGGAACAAACTCCAGAAGGGAGACCAGCTAGTGACCCCGGGGATGGGATGTAGACCTATCCAAGACGACCGCATCGGTGCTGAGGCACTGTACCCTTGTCCAGAGAAGTGGTAGGCATAGTGTTGCATGCCCAAGGGCAAAGGTGGGCCTAGTTAGGCTGAGTCCATGTAGACCATGAGTGACCTAGAGGTATCTAACCTAGAGCCCGGAGGGTTCTTAGGGTAGTCTGGGATCCCTGTCATGGGTGGAGATTTCATGGATGGGAGGAGTAGGTGGTCTGAGCGGATAACTGGTGAGTAAGGGGAGTCTGGTCAGAACGCCTAATAACTAGTTATCGCTGACTACGGGAAGAATACCCAATCAATTATTGAATGTTATTTCTGCGCACCTGCAAATGGCGATTACTAGCCCACACCACCTCCCTTGAGTAAGCCTCAGACTGCTCTGCAACGCAACCCTCTGAGAGTCAGGCGCTACAATTGGGTGTTTGGTTCCCAGTGAAGGACAAATGTAGTCATGTTATTTGTGCAGGCCTCACAGATACTGCCTCGTTTTCCAACACTTAGCAGCTAGCTCAGCCAGCCGGGAGCCCCCCAAGCCTGCTGGGAGCAGTGTGCTTGCCACAGCCTCTGGCATTCCAGCTTCAGCTGACAGCCGAGGCAGGCAGGCGCTATGCTGATTATGAGTGACTTTGCATTTCAGTGCGGTGATGCGGACCACCACACTGAAATGCGTTAGTCTAACGCCTGATGCGTGATACTTGGCAGGGCTGCCTAGTATTTCATTGTGTACCGTAGTTGTAATCCTGAGCAGGCTGGAATAATGCACCCCCTTGCTTTAGAACATACAAAGTGTGGAGTCACCGTTTAACCCCACGAGCACCCTTTTATTTCATAGCGATATTCTTCACGTACTGCAGGCCATTCATATAATATGTTTTTATGTATTTGTATGCCCCAAACAAAGCTTCAAATGTGCACTATTGAATTCACATTTGATCACGAGTACACAATACAGCAGCTGATATGAGAGGTCCCAGCTGGCATAGTTCATAACTTCGACAACAAACATGATTATCACACATTTGTGTCCAAAAATAACGTCTACAGTATTATATAAGGATGCAGGTAACATCTGCCAACTTTTCGGTCTATACTAAAATAATTACATATGCCACCTTCAACTCAAGCACTGCCAAAGCCAATAGGTTTTACCTATGTGAAATCTATTAGCTTTGTCAATATTTTTTTACATGCTGGACAGCAGTTGAGCTGCTATGGAACATGGCTTAAAGTAACTAAAAAACTCTATAACATAGTCAAAGTTGGCCACGTCATAGCACTTTTTTAGTTTTTTTTACTTTAAGCCATGTTGCACAGCAGTAACAGCACAATATATTGCCTTTCTCAATAAACAAACCATAACACTTTAATGAAGTTTCAGTAACCTATATTGCACAACTGCTCACCAAGCTACAACTTACAACAATAAAACAGCTTATAATTAATCATCTAAGCGAAACCTATTGCATTTACCAATGCTTTTTACACTTGTTTACACTGTTTGGGCATAGGTCCCAACTAATTAGTACCAGTTTAACACCCAAACATAGCAATAAGCTTCAGAAAGGTGACAAGGAAACAGTTGCAAAGGGCCTTCCACTGTGCGGAAACACGTGCCGCTACATTTGAACCGTTTGAGCTACAAACAACATTTTTTGCTAAAATCTTCAGGTTATTTTGCAGATAATGGATTACGAGGCAAATGAGGCAGATCCATAACTGCGCGAAACACACCGCACAAACGCATAATTCCAGTGGCCCTGCACATAAATTAATACGCACAAATAAGGGCCCGAAACTGAAAGATCATGCCAGGTGTTGCCTACAGAATTGTGCCAAAACCTCCTATTACTACTGACAATAAACACTGCAAGATAATGATCAGGTGTGCTTGGAAAGACTGAACAGTGCCGGAGCAGTTGTCAAAATAAATATCTGTAGTGCCCTTTTATGTTTTCTCTATCTCTGAGCTTGCTCAGCTACAGAAAAGAATAAAAGACAGAAATCTCACTGACTTGTTCACTGCGCTTCTCACGGTAACGCACTGTTAAGTGCAGCACTAGAAGCACGACAGTGGAACCGCTACAGTTTGTCATTTAAACTCGCTAACTGCGTAGAGTCCCGAGCTCAGCTTGCGGCTTTCAGCCTCTAACGCCACCCTCTCACAACTTGTCACAGGGTGGGGTGGGGTTAATGAGGCTTGCTGACCCCACCCACCCTACCCTGTGAGAAGTAGTGAAAGAGTGGGGTGGCTTGGCTCCAATTCTATGTCAGGACCGGAGACTTCAAAGCAGCCAATCACAATAAAGTTTTAATATTACTATATTTCCCATGATATCATCATATCACATGGCTAACCATAGACCCACTGCCCTATATAAACCCTACACGTCTCAATGTCCTCTTTCTTTGCTGCTCCGCAGCCAATTAAGTGATCTTCACTGTTTTATATATTTGAATGGCAACTGCCTTAAATTGCTGATGTCATATTGCTGCGCGACTCGCGCGCCCTAAGGTGCTGATTAGGCATTGTTTTATTGAATTTACTGGATTTATTGTGACTGCTTAGCGTAGGGATCACGCAGCGCGCGCGTCCTTATTTAACAAGCTATGCTTGCGGAGAACACTCGTTGGGATCTGGGAGCGCTTTGCCTCCCGACAGGGCGCCCTGCTCCCGCATCTAAAAAATCAGTGGAGTGGGAGAAGGGAGCGAGGACACGCATCTGACTGACGCGCGGTCCTCTTTCTATTGCACATGAGGTGTCGGCACCGCGCATGCGCAGCAGCCATTTTTATATTGCCTTCAGTAGTCGGAAGGCTTCAATTGAACGCGGGAGCCGCGTATTACTGCTCTAACATCCCGGACCCTCGTGGCTGCTCCCTACTGACGCCCTGCTTGTTAAGCCTCAGCAGGGTGGTAAAATAAAGCATAGGCTCTGTCTAGAGTAGTTTGGCAAGCCTTCCCTCCACCATATATATATATTTATATTTAGCTGTGGCTTGGCTTGCCTGGGGTTAGCTCTACTCCCCCATTATTGCACCTGAGCCGGGTGTAATCATCCTAGTGTTACTGTGGGTCATTGGTCTTAGCCTGCTGGGATATTACTTCTGCATTGCAGGAACATAATATGGCAGAGTTCTACGAAGAAGAGTATTTTGAAGAGGAACCCTCTGGGTCCTTGAAGCAAGACCTAGTTAATGCACTGGATGCAGGGGTGCAGCATTCAGTTAAAAGGGCCCTAGTTCGAGCCATTGAACCTTTGAAGAGCCACCTCTGTGGCTACGCACAACAACAAGGCTGGCTTCCCACCGCTTGTCCCAAGGGTCCCCATGCAGCGGATTTTGCCAGATTAGGCAATACCATGGTCAATGAGCATGATTATATCACTCCTCCAGAGTCAGCGACAATCAACTCCTTCCAAGAGTACGACAAAGGTTCCTCTTCCTGCCACACCTCAGACCAAGAGGGCGCCCCCAGACCTAGCAAACGCTCATGAAAGGAGTGCCATGTGGACCCCCCTGCTCAACCAAAATTGCTCACTTTTGAACGCTCTGAAATTATTCATCCCAATTCCACAGCCTGGTTACCCCCCCAAGAGGTGGCAGATTATGTCCAAGCTCACTTACGTCAAGCTTTTGACAAGGAAGAACTGGCAAGATTATGCTCTGAGTGCCCGAAACCAGACCATCAGGGTAAGGTGGCTGACACCCCAGAAGTGGACCCCACGATGGTTACATACCTCAAGAAATATTCCAAGGACCCAAAGAAGGGGATAGACAGGGCCTGGCGCTCTTGCCAGGACAAACTCCTGGACATCACTGGCCCCTTAACTAAAATACTGGAATTGGGTTACCTTTGCGAAGGAATTGGCCATGGCAATAGACCCAGAAGAGCTAATAGGTTGGGCTCAGCGTGCCATATGCCAACTAGGGAATGCAAACTGCGCCATGTCCAGTGAGAGACGGCCCTCTATCCTCTTGAAACTGGACCCCAAACTCTCTGAGCTTTCCATGTCTGGAGCCGGTCCCCTGGCCCAAGGCCTTGTATTTGGACAGCCCTTCCTCAAGGAACTGACCAAATTTGTTGCGACCTTTAGTGGCCTGGACAAGGCTCAAGGGTCCCTCCGAAGAGCCTTCAGACCGGTTTTTGGCAGGGCCGGACGATTTAGAGGGCGTTCGTTCGGCCGGGGTTACCAGCAAAGCCCCCAACGAGGTCAATATCAGCAACAACGTGGGGATTATCAGAACCCTAACAACCCCACGTTCTACCCAACCCCACATTCCAGAAACCGTTTTAGAAAGGGTAGATATGGAGGAAACCAGGGAGGAGGCCAGGATTCAGGAACCACAGGTGAGACTTATTCTATGTTTAGAAGCGGGGGCAGGATTCAATCCTTCCTTCATGCCTGGCAAACAATCTCACAGGATGCATGGGTTCTAGAGACAGTGCAGGGGTACAGATTGGTACTGTACAACTCCTCCAGACAAATCTCCCTCCCCCAAAGATGTATTTTTCCCATCAAGATCAAAGCTTTATCGCCTCCGAAATTCAGTCCCTTCTGCAAAAAGGGGCCATAGTAGTCACGGATCCTCACCCGCTGGGGTTTATCAGCTTTGTCTTCTTAGTAGAGAAGAAAGGGGGCGGATCTCGGCTAGTGCTGAATCTAAAAGAGTTCAATGGTTGGGTCATTTACCAACATTTTAAGATGGAAGGCATCCATCTACTTTGTGATCTCCTCCAGGAAGGGGACTGGATGGTCTGTCTGGACTTGAAAGACGCGTACCTCCCCGTTCCCATTTTCGCATCCCATCGGCACTTCCTGCAGTTCCTCTGGCAAGGAGTATATTACGAATAAAAAGTCCTTCCCTTCGTGCTCTCATCGGCGTCATGGTGTTTCACGAAACTCCTTCGGCCAGTAGTGGAGTCCTTGAGGGCGCGGGGGGTCCGGCTAATCATTTATCTGGACGATATCATTATCATGGCGCGTTGTCCCCAGCTAGTGGTCACTCGCCTCAAATGGTCTATCACTTTCGAGCTTGGGGTTCATTGTGAACTCACAGAAATCGATTCTGACGCCAACCCAAACAATAGAATTTCTGGGTTTCCAGATCAACACCCGAAAGTGTCAACTGATTCTACCGGCACAGAAGGTCAGGACCATCAAGAGAGAATTGAGATCGATTTTGAGCAGGCAGACTGTATCATTGAGATCAGTAGCCCGAGTGGTGGGACTGCTGGCCTCTTCGATACAGGTGATTTTTCCAGGCCCCCTTCACTATCGAGCACTTCAGAGGCTCGAAATTCAGCATCTCCGGAAAGGCCTCAGATACGCAGAGCAGATTTGCCTCTCAGAGGAAGCGAGGTCAGAGATGCTGTGGTGGTTGGATCACATGGAGGCCTGGAACGGCAGGGTCATCTTTGGTTCCATCCCAGAAGTGGTGATCGAGTTGGATGCCAGCCGCCGGGGCTGGAGGGCCCGGTGCGGTCTGATCTCCACGGGCGGGTGATGGTCCCGGGACGAACTGTCCTTACATATCAATTGCTTGGAGCTTTTGGTGGGCTCCTTTGCAATTCGCAGTCTCTCACCACTGAAAACGGACTGTGGTATTTTACTCTGCATGGACAATGTCTCAGCAGTTTGTTACGTGAACAAGCTGGGGGGGACGAGATACCGGGTGCTAGCAGAGATCGCCAAGGATTTTTGGCACTTTTGCCTCCAACACCGGATATCAGTAGTGGCAGAGTATCTTCCGGGCCGCAACAACACGGTGGAGGATTGCCAGTCCCGGCATCTACGGGACTTCAGCGGCTGGAGACTTCATCCCCAGATTTTCCAGGCATTGAATCATCTTTGGGGTCCATGCCGAATAGACCTGTTTGCATCTCGACTCAACCGGCAAGTCCCAATCTTCTTCAGTTGGCGTCCAGACCCGGAGGCGTTGGCCACAGACGCTTTTCTCCAGGACTGGACGTCCGAACTGTGTTATGCGTTTCCCCCATTCTTAATGATTCCCAGGGTACTGGTGCAAATGCGCCACCTACGGGCGGAATTGATATTGATAACACCTCTCTGGAGGGTGCAAACATGGTTCCCAGTACTTCTGGAAATGTTGTGTGCCTCTCCGATCCTTCTTCCATTTCGGTGGAACCTACTTCTGGACCCGGAGGGCTCTCCACATCCAATAATATCGTCCGGGCAACTATCCCTAGTGGCTTGGCGGGTTTCCGGGACAGATGGAGTGTGCCTGGACTTTCGAAGGAAGCTAACAGCTTTATCAGTGAGGCCTGGTCGGCCAATGCCCACAAGCGCTATGCCTCCGCTTGGAAACAATGGTGTGGCTGGTGCAGTGAACGGGACTTCAATCTCGTTGGAGCTCATTACACTTTAGTAATTAATTTTCTGTCTTCTATCGCCTCTTCAGGCATGGCTTACAGGACAGTAAATAATTTTCGGTCAGTCATATCTGCAGGCCACGATCCGGTGGATGGTAAACCGGTGGGAGAGCATCCCTTGGTATGCAAACTTCTGAGGGGCATTCGGATGGTCTGGCCCCCATGCCCAAAGTACTCGGTTTTACGGGACGTGTCCATTGTTCTACTATTTTTGGAAGCATGGCCAGCCAATAAATATTTGTCAAGGAAGCAACTGTCCGCCAAACTGACCATGTTACTTTGCCTGGTTTCATGTAAAAGAGTGTCGGATGTCCGCGCTTTAGATTTGGCAGGACGCAGATTCTCCCCAGAAGGGGTTGCAGTCTCCATTTCTAGGTACTAAATGCAATACCTCGTCGGTCTCCTATCCGGCCTATCCGGCCTTCCCGGATAATCCCAAACTATGTGTAGTACAATGTTTGAAAGCGTATGAGGTGAGTACAGCTGAATTCCGTACAGATATGAAAGGACAATTGTTGATCGCATTGCAGAAGCCTTTTTGCCCAGTGACTCCAGCCACTCTGGCAAGATGGGTGCGTTGGCTTATGGGTGAAGCAGGCATTGATGTTTTCAAATTTGGGGCCCACTTGCCTCGAGGGGCTATGGCCTAGCTGATATCATGGCCTTGTTGATATCATGAATTCAGCAGACTGGTCAACAAAGTCCACTTTCAAGACTTTCTATTGTAAACCGATTGTTGATGTGGCTTCTGTTGTGGTGGCTAAGCATTAAACAAGCATAATGAGAACCTCCGGTCCTGATATAGAATTAAAAAATTGCAAATATTTGTGACAAGAATTTTCAATTCTATTAAGGACACAGAGGCGAGGATTATCCCACCCCGGTTAAATTATTTACATTGTATTGATGTAATGGATTTAATTTCCTAATGTTTTTTCCCTCCCTCTTTAATGTCATTGATTTGTGACATGAGTGACGAGGTCAGTGTTATGGTCTTTCCCTTTACCTTTCCAGGTTCGGATGGCAAATGATTGTTTATGGAACGGAGGTTCCCTGCGCATGCAAACTGTGGTTTGGGGAGAAGCGGGCCACTACTTAAGGCCGGAGAGTTGTTGAGTTTGTTGCGCCCTTTGGTCGACTTTCCGAGTTGGACCCCAGTTGGGCCTCTTGTTGGAACCAGAGGAGAAGGGTTTTTCCGGATAGAGCTGGATTTATGTTGGAAAATTTTACAGAGTTGTATGGTTCCAACTGACTTAACTGTTTCTGGATTTTACACAAAGAAAGAGGAGATTGAGACGTTGTGTAGGGTTTATATAGGGCAGTGGCTCTCTAGTTAGTCATGTGATATGATGGTATCATAAGAAATGTAGTAATATTAAAACTTTATTGTGATTGGCTGCTGTGAAATGTAGTAAAGAAAAGAGAAGCATAATCCTCGCCTCCGAGTCCTTAACAGAATTGAAAATTCTTGTCACAAATGTTTGCAAATTTTTAATCCCTGATTGACATGGAGCCCGTGGCCAGCCAGAAATACCCGTGGCAAACATTCCACCTGTGTCATCAGGGGTGGAGCTTAGCCCTGGAGGCAGTCATTTTGCCAAGCTGATGACCTCACAGGTCAGAGGGCTGTGAGCTCATCAGCCCGGCAAATGGTGATTTATTCATGCCTTTCTGAGATAACTGCCTCAGCGCAGGTGCAGAGGTCTTTTAAAAAAGGACTGTTCGGCAGAGGGTGGGTGATTTTAAGTACTTACCTAAGCACATTTTATTTCAGAACAGAGGAATTTATTTTTCAGTAAAGAAAATTATTTTGCAGAAGAAAATAAAGGGTCACGTGGGGGAAGTGCCCCAGGGTTTGAGCGGTACTGTAGTACGATGGCAGTCCTATGAGTATATAATTAAGGTGGTAGGGGAAAGGAGTTCACAAGGACTCGATGAAGACCAGTAGTAGTATAAATCAGAGATGTTTTAAGGAATGGGCAAAGTGGGCTCTGGTCCAAGGCCCCAGCCTTTCAGGGCCCCCCCTAATAGACAACTCTGCTCTGTAGAGAGTCTTGCCTTGATGACCTTGAATAATTCTTAAACAGATTGTTTAAAATACCACTTTCCTTTAATGTATTTTTAATGTGGGTGGTGTGAGAGAGTCTATTATAGACATTTTGCAGAGATATGATGTATTTATGTTTTATACAACATCCATAAAAATTCTTTTAGATCAAAACAGGACCTCACATATGAGAAATTGGAGGGTTTCACAGATATTATTTGCAGTAATATTAGTGAGCCGCTGCTGTGCTACAATATTGAAAACACACATCACTGTCTGTAAACACATTTAGAATTTGGACGAGTGTGTTAGCAGAGGAGGTCATGAAAGAGCTTAAAATGGATCATAAATTCAAAGCGGTTTCTAGCAGGGGTACCCAAAATATGTTTGGCCCAGAGCTTCCAAAATCCTTAAGATGTTGTTGAAGCAGGTTCTTATTTTCAAAAAGGAGAACAGCAAGGCTTGGCAATCAGGAACAGTTTAAGTGTAATTAAATATTAACGGCCGGGAATAGCAGCCACATCTCTTACTGTTGTGTGATGGAATTCAATTTGCATTAGGTATATGGCATGTTTTATACTGTACAGTGGGTGCAATAAAATAAAGCTTGTCCCCCTTTGGGCAGGAAATATTGGTCCAGTGGGTCATAAATTACGTGTATATATGCTTGATCCCACTCTGATAGAAGGGGCCATAAATACCAACTGAAGGTCACATTCTGAGGTGGTCCAGGTGGCCGGGTGTGTCGTGTGTTACCTAGGGTGACGCTTACCACTAGGCATTGTTTGGGCTTTATCTGATGAATGCAACTGACCGGCTGCTCTGGCATTGTGTCCTTGGGCCGAATGCAGGTCCTCTGCTATTCATTTATTTGTGTTTATGAGAGTGTGCATCTGACTCTTTTCTTTAGGTATTACATCCTGGGGCCACATGTGATTTACTGTTGCAATCTTCCAGGTGTGTTTGAGGCTTGTTCCATGTCTGGTGTTTCCATCACGGTAAGTGCTAAGGATGAACAGTGGACAGCAGTGTTATGATCTGATAAAGGGTCACTATAAAACCGTAACAAGTGTTTATTGTGAATTTGGGCAGCGCAGGCAACAGTTGTTCAGTGGTGTGCTTGACGTCCAAGAGCAGGACCTTTCTATAAATTGATACAATTCTAACATTATCCCTGGTATAAATGTGTAGAGTCCGATGCTGCACAATAAGGATTTATTTAAGGGACTGTAAATGCTACTACTGTGCTCATAAAGCATGTGAACAGTAGAATTGGTTATCTCACAGTAGCAACACTTGGAGATTCTCCTGCAGCGATCCTACAGCTTGAGTTACAGCAAGTTTGCACCTGCGCTCTAACAAGGTCTCAGGGTAAAAATTTCGTGACTCAAGTGCTGGGCAGTTTAAATTAGATTCTGACTGAAATATCAGGTGAGAGGAGCAGAGGGAATCATTCAAGGAATAAGCAGGGCTTTGACCAAAGCTGACAGAAATAAAGCGCCTCGGGGAAAGTTTTTCAGAAACTCATGGGCTCGCTGTAGATTTCCACAGCTGCAGCAGAAAAAGTTGCTGTTGGTGAACCAAAAGTGTTTTAAAGGCAAACAATGTGTTTTACTTCTAAAGGGTAAGTTTGTTTAACACCAACTCCAACAGCCCAGTTCGTTCTGTCAGGCGAGCAGCTGTGAACATTCTCAGGTAAGAGGGATAAGGAGTGTATGGAAGAAAGGAACATACCACTAAGTTAACATACATTATAACAATTTGCTTGTGTGGGAAAACCAACCTAAGCCTTCTGGGATAAATTTAATTGCTACTGTTGCTGGCTCAGTACAATGTGGAAGTGGTTTGCTCTCTGAAATATACCACCCCATGCTGAGTCCCCACATGTGCAGTTTGCCGCCTCCTACCTTGATGCTCAGCGTCGCAGCTGTGGCAGTTCTGCCGGCTGGAGCTCCTGCTCTCCTCCGGGAAACTGCAGCGCCTGTAGTGACTGCTTTTTGTTGGCTGGACTGAGTAAAGAGCACTTTTTTTAGGTTGAGCGTCAGCGCACATGCGCTGTCTGCAAGACCTGTGGCATTCAGTAAAACCACTTTATTCCCGCCGGTTACTTACCATTGGTTCCCTCCTGCGTCGCTCTTCTTTCCTGCCTCCTAAGTCGTTCACACAGCCATACATCAATTCCGGTCAAAGCTAAGGTGCACCGGTCAAGCACGGTCTCCTTACGCTTAGATTCTTCATGTCTTTGTTTACAGAACTTTTTTTTAATGCTGCCAATGAGGTACCAGTGGAACTAAGACAACGATTAGTTACACAGTTACTAATGATCAATAATCACCTCGAAGCCAATAGTGCTGCTATTTTCTTTCAACTTTAACTACAGGGACATCACCTGATTATTTACAACTTTTACTCGTTCAGCTATCAAAAGCTACATTCTGTACAAGGCTATTCTTGTATTTAAAAGCTATTAAGTCCTCCCCCTCACCGCTTGGCTGAACTCATATCAATACATTTAGCTCCTTACTGGAAAGTATTTGACAATGTCGATTCTAAGACACCCCACTTAACTCCCTCATGTTTTGTAACCAAGATCTACACCCACGCCTGTCGTACGTTATATTGTGCTATAATTAAGCCCAGAAGCAAGTAAGTACATACATAGGATGTTATTTCATCTTAAAGGTTTTTTGTTTATTAGAGGATAATGCGATTATCTGCCATCAGTAATAGTGCTTAACATAATACACTGAAAAAAACTACATGCTATGTGAACAATGTTTAGGGAGTAAGTTTAAGTTAATGACGATGAAACATTAACTCTACTTCCAAAGCACTGCCCACGACATCACATATATTAAAAATTGATCATCAGTGACGTTGTTGATGACGTAAAACATTCACATTTCAGAAACCTATACAGGCCAATACACAAACACGTGCTAAACTGCGCAAAGCGGTTTGGTATATTTGTCTCCATAAACTGATTTTTGAAATAGTTCCAAAATAGTCATAATAAGAATTCATGCTTGTTTTTTTAACTTGTTTTTAATGCGTTTTTCAGAGACATACATTTGCCAAATGTTGGATAAGCTTCCCTCCCCTTCCCTTCACTTCCTCAAAACAAGGAGACTTTCTCTTACTTTCTCCCCACGTCCTCAACGTCCACCTCCAGTCCCTTCCCCTAATAAGAATTCTTGTTACCATGATTCAAAAAAGCTGATCCAATGTTTGAACTTTAAATTATAGGCATTGTGCGTAACCCTTCGACAACAGTAGTGTAGTGTGGGCATTTTACGCTGGCTCAATGGACACTCCTTTAACATTCTCTGCTGGTGTGAGAGCACAATGCCCTAGTGTTTCACTTGAGGATCCAAATGTTACACTTTATCATGTACCACGGCTTGCCATCTCATTAGGTCTCCACATTTCATTACAGATGCATGGCAACAGCCTCATGCCTTAGCCTTCAAGAGAGATGCATGGAACTCTGTACAACATATAGCCAGGATTTATCCTTGTTTCTTTTTCTATGCACATGAGGATGTCCAGTAAAGGATGGCAGAGTGCATAACATTAGAGCCAAATACAGCCGTGGACAGTTAAAATGCAAGTCATAAAACGTGAAAGAAGACCTTTCTGGGAGAAAGCGATATCATTTTAGTTCCAATTCGGGGAGACCATGTACAGGTGGTGTGTCCCTGAATTGTTGTGGAGAGGATATAAAAAGAACTAGAAATTTGGGGTTCGCATTTTAGAAACTTTGACCTAATGGTATTGTAAATGACAATGCCTTTTATTATTGCAGGTTTTTTTAACACATGCATAAAAGGCATTGTCATTTACAATGCCAATAGCTCAAAATCTCGCAACAGCAAAACCTATTGCATTGCAAATGCTTGTTATTCTTTTCTCTTTGATGTGGCTACGGGATAGCTTCCGCTGACATTTTAGCGAGGAGGGAGAGGAGGAGTGACAACAGAGTATGAAGCGGAGCAGAGCCGCTGAGCCAAGTGCCGGTGCAGGTCTTAGCAGGATCTGCGCTGTGACCGTGACCACGACCGCGAAGGGCTGAGGCTCGGGCCGGAGAGGCATCGCGTGTTTCACCTACCGCACGCATTTACCGCACGCCGCATTACAGCCAGACTGGCCACCTAGCTCACACTCTGCTCTCCTGCCCTTCCGCCTGATCTTTGCCGATCCTTGCTCAGGTTCTACCTCTGGTGAGAGGTACTGCAAGAGGCACCGCGTGACTGTAGCAGAACTACAGTAGCAGGGGAGCGGCAACTGCAGAAAATCACGGTAAGGCAGCAGATAAGGTCCCGCTGCGATAACAGAAGCGGTTGGCATGAGGCCAGTGCGGCTTGTTAAGCGGCGGGCGACCCCCTGCCTGGCCTGTCTTTGCCCTGCTAGTCGCTCTTGATTCTGCCACGCCAGCCCTGCCTCTTTGCTCTCCTCATCACCTTTTCGCCTGCACTGCTGGTCGCAGTATCAGCCCAGACTCATTAGTACTGGCAGTAGTGCCTGGACTGCCTGTCTTGGTCCCTAGGCACCCGCCATCTTTAGTTCCTGAGCTCGTTAGCTGCCTGCACCCCACACACCCAGTATCTTTGGGACTGCATCGTCCCTCCAGGAAATTTGCTAGTAAAAAGGGGTTGGGGGGGTGTAGCAGGAGCTACTGGGCTTCTCCACCTCCTCTCTCGCCCGGATTGTAGGTCTCTGGTGCCCAACATCAAATGGACTGATCCTTGTGGCTCCCCAAATGTCCAGCTGAGCCTATACAGTGATACACATGAAGGTCTCTGGCGGAACTCAGGTGAAGGCAAAAAGAACTTGCATTTAGATTTTCAGTGGCTCTGTGCCCCCCATCTGTCATATCAATACATTTAGCTCCTTACTGGAAAGTATTTGACAATGTCGATTCTAAGACACCCCACTTAACTCCCTCATGTTTTGTAACCAAGATCTACACCCACGCCTGTCGTACGTTATATTGTGCTATAATTAAGCCCAGAAGCAAGTAAGTACATACATAGGATGTTATTTCATCTTAAAGGTTTTTTGTTTATTAGAGGATAATGCGATTATCTGCCATCAGTAATAGTGCTTAACATAATACACTGAAAAAAACTACATGCTATGTGAACAATGTTTAGGAGTAAGTTTAAGTTAATGACGATGAAACATTAACTCTACTTCCAAAGCACTGCCCACGACATCACATATATTAAAAATTGATCATCAGTGACGTTGTTGATGACGTAAAACATTCACATTTCAGAAACCTATACAGGCCAATACACAAACACGTGCTAAACTGCGCAAAACGGTTTGGTATATTTGTCTCCATAAACTGATTTTTGAAATAGTTCCAAAATAGTCATAATAAGAATTCATGCTTGTTTTTTTAACTTGTTTTTAATGCGTTTTTCAGAGACATACATTTGCCAAATGTTGGATAAGCTTCCCTCCCCTTCCCTCCACTTCCTCAAAACAAGGAGACTTTCTCTTACTTTCTCCCCACGTCCTCAACGTCCACCTCCAGTCCCTTCCCCTAATAAGAATTCTTGTGACATCTATCACCAGCGACAAAAGCCCCTATAGAGGGGACTTGGTGGCACACCTGAATCGAATCATTAAGAAAAGTCTACCCCATGAAAAGCCTTAAATAAAGTAGACTCCACCTGACCTACGTCGTGACCTAACAGTTATAACTGAAGGAGCTAACTGAAGAGTAATATCCAGCACAGGCTCCAAGTCCAAGAGTTGATAGGGTGCAAGAGCATAAACAACAAAATTATATAAAAAAGTAAAAAAACAAAAGACAGCCTTAAGGACACCAAAGGATACCAACGGTGTTTGCGCTTTTAAGCATTACCTTCGGCATAGGACTGCAACCCCGAAGTCTTACGTCAAAGGTAAGCAGCCATTTCAGGCTGCTTGGATCACCGCGTGATTATGAGATCAGGAAAGACCCGGGGCAAGCCGTTATTGACCAAAAAAAATGAAGAAGCCAAGCAAAGAAAACAGCGATAACGGCCCCCCTGGCAAGGTAAAGAGTGCAAAAGGAGCAAAATCCAAAGCCAAGCCAATGCTCCAAAAAAAAAGAGAAACCCCTAACTGACTTTTCACACCAAGCGGAAACAACAATTTATCAAGGGGCACTCGGGACCCACTGTCAAGATACCTGTTATCACTCTCCTAAGGAGCAGAAGAGAAGTCCTCAGTCCCCTCTGCCAATACCCAGGACCGAAATGGGAATCTGTCCTATGGCATTCGTGAGGGGGGAAAGGGAATGGGAGAAAAAGAGAGACTCCTCAATCAGGCTGCGAGTACTTCTTAACCTTGTACTTCTGCTAGTGTTCTGTTTGGCACGCGGCCTAGAAAACATATAATCACAATTAATAGGGACACACTAATCACACTATTCACTTCCTAATAGTATCTTTTATATATTTTTACATTCTATGACTTAGTTTACCTGAAACCTTTTAAGGAATAACTTCTCTCTTGAATTTATTAGTTTTTTGTTTTTTTGCGTTGGTTTGTTAGAGGGCAGAAGAGATTAATGAGAGGAAATTTCTTTTGCGTTGTTTAAGCAAGTGTTGCTATATATATATATATATACATTTGAGATGTCATCAGTGATGTCACTGACCATGTCATGAATGATGTAATATGTGACGTCATCAGCAGTGCATTGCGGGGGTGCGAGTTATAGTTAGCTCAACTAACTATAACGGCCGAATTTCTCTGGTTTTGTACGAGTGAAATGTCCAACTAACTATAACGTACCTGAAACCTGTGGTTTTTTCAGTGAATTTCTAAGGTTTTTTAAATGCTAATTTCTAACTATAACATCCCTGAAACCTGTGGTTTTTCAGTGAATTTCTAAGGTTTTTTAAATGCTAATTTCTAACTATAACGTCCCTGATACCTGTGGTTTTTTCAGTGAATTTCAAAGGTTTTTTAAATGCTAATTTCTAACTACAACGTCCCTGAAACCTATGGTTTTTTCAGTGAATTTCTAAGGTTTTTTAAATGCTAATTTCTAAGTATCATGTGTAAAAAATACTTTTTCTTCGTTTTTTGATTTTTATAAAAATAATGTAATGTTTTCTCTTTTCTAAAATATAAATGAACATTTTATAATTGGGTTTTTTTTTTAAGTCGATTCGCGTACCCATCGTGTACCAATCTCGGTGGGTGCGCGAATCCAAGAAGTTTGCCGCCATATTGGTTAAGTCGTGTAGGGTGCGCGTTTGGTATGCGACGGGTGCGCGGTTCCCGGCCCCGCGTAACGTCACGTACGTATTTCCGGGGGTCGCGCTGGGTGCGCGAACCCACTGCAAATATTTAAGTTTTAAAAGTATATATATATATAACTTTATTATATATATTATACCAAGAGATTATTTAACAAAATTGTAAATATCATATATTTGTAACTGAAATAAAGATAAATTATTGTTAAATATATTCTCCCGAAATCGCGCCGGGTGCGCGCTGGTTGCGCGCCGGGTGCGCGAACTCATGTGACTTCAAAAGAAAGCATTTTATTGGTTAAGAAGTTTTTCATTCTAGAAATTACAGGACCCCACCAAATATTTCTCATTCCTCCAAGATCATTGCCAGGAGACACACCTTTTGTGTTTAGTGCTCTTCTTACATTTCTTTGGTGTTTTTTTTTTAAACTACCTAGAAAAATGGCATCTTCAAATCCACCAGATGACATCCTTGGTGAAGAAGAGGACTTGGAGGAACCAAGAAAACCCAAAAAGGAGAGCATCGTCTGGGCGTTTTTTACATTTCCAGATGGAGAAAACAAGGTGAATGCGAGGAAGGTAACCTGCACTATTTGTGAAAGAATAATATCTCGGGCTCCGAGAAAAAACACTCGTGCCGTACTTCTTCCATGCTCAAGCACCTCCAAACCATGCACCCTCATCGGCTAGCACGGGAGCAGCATCGTCGAGTGCTGGAACAACAAGCCCAGCAAGGTGATGAAGATGCAGGACCGAGCACCTCAGCTGGAACATCAAGTTCTACAAGAGGACCTGATATTAGACCAGAGTTTGCTGGTCTAGAACAGAGATGCATCAAGTGCAAGAAAATTATTTGTTATGGCGAACAGTCTATTGACGCTATTGTTTTTGCAGCAAAAAGCCACCACTGTTAATTTTTTTTTTTTTGTTATGATTTTTAAATTGCAAAAGTTTAGACAACAGTTTTGTCACTTTATTCTGTTGCTTGTTCTTTTTTTAAAACACCAAAAAAATGCAAAAAAAGAGTTAGAGAAACAAAAAAATTACAAAAGAAAAAAGAAGCAAAAAAATGGTTCTGGTTAGAACCGCCTATTTGGTTAAAAAAAAGACAAATTTGTATGTGTTGTATGAATTGCGGCAAGTGTAATATATGGAAAAGAACATTGAAAGTGTATGTGTGATTGCATGAGTGCATGTGTACTATGTGCATAATTGGAGAAGTGCATGGGTAGTGATTGGTTTATTGCATGAGTCCAGTGACAATATCTGGGTGATTGAAGGAGTGCATGGGTAATGCCTGGGTGCATGCAAGAGTGCATACGTAGTGCCTGAGCGCATGTAGGAGTGCATGGGTAGTTCCTGGGTGATTGGAGGAGTGCATGAGTAGTACATGGGTGATTGCATGAGTGCAGGAGTAGTGCCTGAATGATTGAAAGATTGCATGGGTAGTGCTTGGGTTATTGCATGAATGCCACAGAAGTGCCTGAGTGCATGTATGAGTGTGTGGGTAATACCTGAGTGATTGCTTGAGTGCAAGGGTAGGTTCTGGGTGCATGGAAAAGTGTATGAGTAGTGCCTGAGCGCATGTAGTACTGCATGGGTAGTTCCTGGGTGATTAGAGGAGTGCATGAGTAGTACATGGATGAGTGCAGGAGTAGTGCCTGAATGATTGAAAGACTGCATGGGTAGTGCTTGGGTGATTGCATGAGTGCCACAGAAGTGCCTGAGTGCATATATGAGTGTATGGGTAGTGTCGGAGTGATTGTTTGAGTGCAAGGGTAGTGCCTGGGTGCATGGAAGTGTATGAGTAGTGCCTGAGCGCATGTAGGACTGCAGGGGTAGTTCCTCGTTGATTAGAGGTGTGCATGAGTAGTACATGGAGGATTGCATGAGTGCAGGAGTAGTGCCTGAATGATTGAAACATCGCATGGGTAGTGCTTGCATGATTGCATGAGTGCAGGGGTAATGTTTGGGTGATTGAATGAGTGTATGGATAATGCTTGAGTGCATGGAAGAGTGCATGGGTAGTGCCTTGGTGCATGGAGTAGTACATCGGTACTTCCTCGGTGATTGCAGCAGTGCATGAGTACTACCTGTGTGATTGCATGAGTGCATGGGTAGAGCCTGGGTGATTACAGGAGTGTATGGGTAGTGCTTGAATTATTGCATGAGTGTATAGGTAGTTCCAGGGTGATTGCATGAGTGCATAGGTAGTGCCTGGGTTATTTTATAACTGCATGGGTACTGGTTGCATGATTGGTGGGGTGCATGAGTAATGCCTGGGTGCATGGAAGAGTGTATGAGTAGTGCCTGAACGCATGTACAACTGCATGGTTAGATCCTGTGTGATTGGAGGAGTGCATGAGTAGTACATCAGTGATTGCATGAGTGCAGGAGTAGTGCCTGAATGATTGAAAGACTGCATGGGTAGTGCTTGGGTGATAGCATGAATGCCACAGAAGTGCCTGAGTGCATGTATGAGTGTATGGGTAGTGTCTGAGTGATTGCTTGAGTGCAAGGGTAGTGCCTGGGTGCATGGAAGAGTGTATAAGTAGTGCCTGAGTGCATGTAGGACTACATGGGTAGTTCCTAGGTGATTAGAGGAGTGCATGAGTAGTACATGGATGATTGCATGAGTGCAGGAGTAGTGCCTGAATGATGGAAAGACTGCTTGGGTGATTGCATGAGTGCATGGGTAATGTTTGGGTGATTGAAAGAGTGTATGGATAATGCTTGGGTGCATGGAAGAGTGTATGAGTAGTGCCTGAGTGCATGAAGAAGTGCATTAGTAGTGCCAGTGTGATTGCATGACTGCAGGAGTAATGTCTAGAGGATTAGAGGAATGCATAGTTAATACCTGAGGAATTGCATGAGTGTAGGGGTAATGTCTTGCTGATTGCAAGAGTGTAGGGGTACGGCCTGGGTGATTGTAGGAGTGCATAGGTAGTGCCTGAGTGATTTTAAAACTTGAAGGGTTGTGGCTGAGTGAATTGAGAAATACACGAGTAGTACCTGGGTGATTGGAGGACTGTATAAATAGAGCTTGATTGATTTTATAAGTGTATGTGTACTGCCTGAATGAATACACCATTGTATAGATACTGCCTGGATGATTGAAAGAGAGCAAAGGTAGTGTCTGAGTGTTTGAAGGAGTGCATTAGTAATGCCTGGGTGATTGCATGTGTGCAGGGTTAATGTCTGGGTGATTGGAGGAGTGCAGGGATACTGTCTGGGTGATTGGAGCAGTGAAAGGGTAGTGCCTGGGTGATTGGAGGAGTGCACAGCTAATGCCTGGGTGATTGCATTAGTGCAGGGGTAATGTCTGGGTGATTGGAGGAGTGCATAGCTAATGCATGGGTGATTGCATGAGTGCAGGGATAATGTATGGGTGATTGGAGGAGTATATGGGTACTGCCTGAGTGATTGAAGGAGTGCATAAGTAATGCCTGAGTGATTCCATGAGTGCAAGAGTAATATCTGGGCGATTGGAGTAGTGCATGGGTACTGCCTGAGTGATTGAAGGAGTGCATGGGTAATTCCTGGGTGATTCCATGAAGGCAGGAGTAATGTGTGGCTGATTGGAGGAGTGCATGGGTACTGCCTGATTGATTGAAGGAGTGCATATGTAATGCCTGGGTGATTGCATACGTGCATGGGTAGTGCCTGGGTGATTGGAGGGATGCATGGGTACTGCCTGAGTGATTGGAGGAGTGCATAGATCCTGACAGGGTGATTGCATGACTGCAGGGGTAGTGCCTGGGTGATTGCATGAGTGCAAGTTTAATGTTTGAGGATTAGAGGAATGCATAGGTAATGCCTGGGTAATTGTATGAGTGTAGGGGTAATGTCTAGAGGATTACAGAAGTATATAGGTAATACCTGGGTGATTGGAAGAGTGTATCAGTAATGTCTAGCTGATTGCATGAGTGTACAGATAGTGCCTGGGTGATTGAAGGAGTACATAGGTAGTGTCTGGGTGATATTATAAGAGTATTGCTATTAACTACGTGATTGCAGAACTGCATGGATAGTGCATGGGTCATTGGAGGAGTGTGAGAACAGTGCCTAACTGTATAGATGACTGCATGGGTACTGTTTGAAAAAATGGATGAGTGCACTAAAAGTCACTGTAAACATTAGTTCATATTATCATGCTTATTACATTATTTCATCTTACCTTTTTTATTAAAGAAGATACAAAACTCAGTGGAACTATTTTACAGTAGTTTTGTTGTAAACTGAATTTAAAATCTTTTCAAGCTTTAGTATTACCTTCTGTAAAAAAGAGAAGAAAAACTGTTATTACATATAATATTATGGTTTTAAGAACACAACATAATTTTAGAATTACATAACATATTCAGTTTCCCTTTTTTGCTGTTCTCAGATTCTCCTGAATTTCATCATACACAGTGATTTCAATGTAGATCATCATATAACAGCTGGGAAAAAAATACAATCAATGAGATTGTAAAAAAAAGAAAAAATGTGCGTTGAAAATATTTACAACAAGTTCAACTATCTGTTTACCTATCTACAGTTTCTAAATTGCATTCTTCAACTACAATAAATCATTTATTTTTCTGAAGTACATTTCTGAAATATACATTCTCATTTACATCGCGTATAATATAAAGATTGACTATATAAACTATTTCTTTCAAACACAATTTTGCAAATGCAATAACAATTAGAACAAAAAAAATTCAAAAAGTAATTCTTCACATCTTCCCAATAGGCCGAATAATGTTTCCAAATCAATTTGCAATAAAAATATCCAAAATAAACTCCTTAATTTGTGTTTACATCTTCCCAATAGGCCGAATAACGTTTTCAAAACTTGGGCATCAAAAAAATCAGATATGAATCTGGTAATTCGTAAGGCAACCTACATTTGAATTCCAAATGTGCATCATTGCAATGTGTCCATCCTTTATTGCACTTTAAATACACAGTATAGTGTCCAGATGTTGTAGTAGGTCCATCATGGAAAATAATAGCCACAGCTTTAAAAGTTCTTCCTGAAATTGATAGTTGACTTGCCACAACATTTTTAATTTTGGTTTCCAATTTTCTTCCATTTGCTCTACAACGTTGTAGCATTAAAATGACATATTTTCCAAATCTTTCTATATATAATATTGACAACATTTCTGATTTACAATGTGAGCATTTCATATCTTGATTAGCTGATTTTACTAATTTATTAAAAGACACTGATTCTCAATCTGGTATTGTCAAGTGTATGAATCGTTCAGTGTCTATTTCAGTGGTAGAAGAAAATGAACACTCTTCACATTTATGATCCCATCTGTAACTTAGTCCAAACAAATTTTCAATTTCTATTCCTTCATCTTCCAATACTGCAAACATAAACATAAGAAATTCTTGTGCATCTTATTGTATATTGAGTGTAAATTGCGAAGAACCAGTACATATATCCAAAAGATGCTGAATGCTAGAAGCAGTATGGATTTTAGTACTATCAGTTACCAAATTTTGAAAAAATATAATGTAATAAAGAACAGAATCTTTTTTCTTGATTTTCCACAATTTCATGATAAAGATCTTCTAGATAAAAGACAACATTCACAATTACATTAGCATAGCAGTTGATACCTGAACTATTTTCTAACTAGTATCCTACAATATCATCAACAGTGTCCATTTTCATTTTCTTTGCAGCTTCATTATTCTCTTCAATTCTTTTCTTTTTTTGAATTTCACTAGAATGTTTCTCATGTTTCCGTTTTGGGCATACTACACGTTTCTCATATATGGGATATTCACCTAAGTTAGGAGCATAAGGTCTTCTTAACCGATTATACTCTCTTACACAATTTGCATCAGCACTAATCTTTTTCTCATCAAAATCAATGAAATACAAACCAGATAATGTCCTTACTCGAGACAATGCAACGTATGCCATGCCCTCTTTGAACACTGTACTTCCAATATTTACCAAAGCACTGTCTACACTTAAACCTTGAGATTTATGAATAGTCACTGCATATGCTAAAGAAAGAGGAAACTATTTTCTACGAACATACAAGTCTTTTACAAGCAGAAAACTAACAGCACAGCGTCCAATCTATTTTACTTCTTCAATCTGATCAAATTTAGTCTTCAAAAATTCAATTCCATCTCTGTTCTGATAATTAACAAAATCCACAACTCTTCCCATTGCTCCATTTACTAAACCTTTTCTACATCCAAATTACGCCGTAAAATTACCCGACAGTTTACACATACATATAGGGGCCGATTCCGATTTCGGCCGGAAGGGCACCGAACGATGGTCGGAGCCCTTCCGACTGAATCGGAACGTGCCGGCCGGATTCCTTTCCGACCGAGCCATTCCGATGGGCTCGGTCGGAAAGGAATCCGACTGGGATTTCCGGATGGCTTACGACGGGCTCGGAGAGCCCGTCCGCCGTCCGGAAATCCTTCAGTACTCCCCCGGCCGTCTCTTCACGACCGAGGGAGTACGTTGGCAGTATTTCACTGCCTTTTCGTGCCGGTCTTTCCGGCACGAAAAGGCAGTCGGTAACTGTCTTTGGGGGCCCCCAGTAGGGCCGCCATGGTTGCGAGGCCGCCGAATGACGGCCTGGGGGCACTTATGGTGCCCCTCTGTTGATCCCTGCACCCGGTGGCAGGCACCTTGGGGTGCCGGCCACAGGGTGCAGGGATGAACTGCACCCCTGCTTTCCACAATGCAAGCATGCATTCCGCTCGGAATGCATGCTCCCATTGTGTAGTATACGAGTGCGACCGAACAGGGTTCGGTCGCATCGTACTTGCAGGGCCGTAACCGACGACAGCAGGTCGGTCGGTTACGGCTCCTGACCGATGTCGGACGGACCTGAGTCCGTCCGACATCAGAATCAGCCCCATAGTCTTTTCTAAACCTGCAGTCTTAGACACTGACTTTTCCAAAGAATCCAATTTAGACTGTAATTTTTTTGAGAGAAGAATAGTAACTCCTTCGTGTTCCATTTTATCAAGTGCTTCAATTTTCACTATTGGTTGTTTTTCCAGTTTCAAAAGTTCTCCATTGAATGTAGAGCACTCTTGCAGTGTTGGCATTAGGCAAACGATACAGTTCTTTTCTCCAATTTTTTTGTACATTATTTCAGGTGCAATGTTTTCATTTGGAAACAAGTTCGTTAGTAGTCGACTTTGTAAAACACCAATTCTTATATCTTGAAGAATGTTTCCATAATCTTCATCACTTGCTTGTCGCATATTCTTAATATGTTCTTTGTATTCAAAATGAGACCAAATGTTCACATTTCCAATACTTCCCAAAGATTTCCTAGTTTCTTCATGGACAAGTGTTTTAAAAACTGGTTGTCCTTTCACAGGAGTAAGTTGTAGTAAATAACCGAATATAATTACATGTTTTCCTCCAAACAGAACATCATAATCTGTTTTTAAAATCTGTTGCATTCTTAAATGTACGAAGGCAAGCATTAAGTTTGAGACCATGCTAACCTCATCAATGATCAGAAGTTTCATTTTCTTGAGTACTCTTGAAACTTCATAACAAGCTTCTCCTGATAGATTGTGATATTCCAAATTATTTTCATGTTCAACTGGTAGCATGAGTAAACGATGTAATGTAATCCCTTTAATGTTGTGTGCTGCTAACCCAGTTGGAGCGGTTACAACACAAGATAAATGTGATTCAGTGGTTTTCTGTAAATAACTGGTCAAAACTTTAATTAAGAAACTTTTTCCTGTTCCAGCTTGACCACTGATGTACATTCAAATAGGTTTAAATGATGTGCATTGGCATTCTTATTTTTCATGCAGTTAACCATGTTGTATCTGTTCTGTCACTTGCTGATATATTTCTTTTTGTTCAATATTTAGTTGTTCTTCCAAGTTTCCCAACTCAATAATATCCTGTTGTGCTTGTTGCATAGCCGTTTCTACTTCATTCATGGCTATTGCTGCTTCATTTTCAAGAATTGGTTGTCCTAATGGATCTTGACTTAGAGGAACAGAACTTTGACTATCTTGAGAACTGTCTTTAGCTATTTCAGCTGTAATATGAGTTTCTTGTTCAATCTCTTCATTTAACATTTGTAGATCATTTGGAAAAATTGTGCATTGAATGCTATCTTTACATGCATTAAAAGAATCTTCATAGCAATCAAAATCTCCAAGTAATTCCATTTCACTACACCAAGGTTTGAAAAGTTGCAGAAGTGCCAAATAGAAAAATTCCCTTTTATCTGGAGTTTCGCAACTAAGTTTCTTGTGGTTAATAAGATTTCCTTTGGCATGTTTTACCAAACATCCTTCACATCCAATTACTGCATATTTTTCTTCATTTATATTTTCTGTAACGTTTCTCTTAAAGCTGTAATGTTGCAGTACTTCATAGAGACCTATGTTTTCCAGATGTGGACTTCTTGTAGGATAGTAGGTATCCAACATATTCGTTTTAACAATAACTGTACTTTCTGGTTCATTCAATGCTAAGTATTACATTTCTTGTACAGATTTCAATACTCGATTTCGTGTTACAGCAAGACCTAGACTTACCCAAATATTTCCTCTAGACTTTGAATATAAACTTGCAGAGGTCAACCGATCCGAACATTCGTAGGATCCAATTTCTCGATGGGATAGCATCTTCAAACTAAAGCTGCACAATTTGTTATGAAGAGTCTTTTCTTGTGAAATTTCTTCCCATATTTCTTTCAACTCCGTCTTTTCAGATTTGGTTATATATGACGTATCAGCGAGCAACAGCAATCAAATTATCTGCAACATACTGGATATCCATATTTGCATTCTACATTGTCAAAATCACTGGATTGTAGTCATTAATATACTTTGAATCTTCAGTTCTTTTTATGTTGCAAGTATTCTTCAGAGAATTTCGAGTTATAGTATGCCTTACTGCTGACATGAAACTGTTGACTCTTCCTTTTGAAATTACTGGACATGGGAATCCAAAACGACATTTTGTATAAAATCTTCCCTTTGACTTGTATTTCCGTCGACAGTATTTCCCACATCGGTGACTTTGAAACCGTAAAACTTGCTGCCTCAAGTTGTTTTCTCCTCCTTCTTTTGGAATGGCACAGGTAACATACTTTTCAATGAAAGACAAAACACTTTCATCACTATCAGTTCCAAATGTTGGTGCATCCTTGATCCATAATAACGTGTATATGAGGAGCACCTCTGGCTTGGTACTCCTTTCTCCAAAAGAAATCAATAACTTCTCCAAGCGGTGGACTATTTTTTTGGGAGATAAAAGACATCATAGCTTGAAACCTATGATTAAAATATCTGCACACATTTACAGGATCCAAGGAACACAGTTCTCCAGCTATCTTCAATTCAATATTTTTTACATTTGAATTTGTTTGTTGTAGAAATTCAAGTAAGTCGTCCCATGCGTATTCAGCACAGCTAAGCGTAACAAACCATGTAGGGGTTCCTAAGTTCCTTAACATACATTTAAGTTCTCCGTGACGATGATACCAATACTCATTAGTACCAAGTTGACACGCCATCAAATTAATTAACTGAGATTCTAAAAGATCGTCTCTTTGTTGAACTTTGTCCAAAAATTCCTTTGCAGAAACATGTGTAAGATAAACTCTTGTTTTTAATATGTGGTTCACTGCATATGAAAGTCCAAAGAAGTCACTTTCAAACAGAAGATGAAATAAATATGGAATACACTGTCAAAATCTTGGATCTTCTGAGTACAATCTTGTACAATATTCTGAAGCTGGAATCTGTACTGATCGTTCATCATATCGTCCACCTTTTCCAGTGGGGAAGAGCTGTGGAAAACAACGAGCTTCCAAACTTTTTCCTAAACACTCATGGGAGTTCCCTTCACTTTCTTCATTTGGAATAATTCAATAGTATTTCCTATCACTTCTTTTGAATGTAGAGGATGTATACTATAATATTCATACATTTCTTCACTCCTTGAGTTATCCACTTTTTCTATTTGTCCAGTTGAAATTTCTCTTTCATCTTCTAAAGATATTTCTTGTTCTGCCATATATACATTTTTATAATAAATATTGTTTTGCACAAGATATAATGTAGCCTTTTGAAGTTTGGTGACATCTACTAACTCTTGCCATATTTTCTGACTCTTTGTTGGTACACCATTAACTAGAATAACTACAGGTTCACTTTCCTCTCTGTCTACACCAACAGTTTCAATATTTTTCTTAAAATCTAAAGGTAAATACACAACTCTTCCTTTTAAACCTCTTTGTAAATCTGTTAGAGGCAGCTTACCTGTTTTAGGCTCCATACGAACTATAGCCTGAAACGGGTGCACAGATTGAATAAGAATGGACTCATATGTATTTAAATCTACCAGTTCCGGAGGAATAGCTACCAAGTCTAGGTTGTTATGTACAGCTCTAGCTGGCATTTTGTTCTCTTCTAATTTGCTGTAACAATATTTACAAATACGTTGATCACTCCCAACTCAAAACGACCTTCCACCAATAAATAAGCACCGAATTGCTCCCACTTATCACTATTTTCCTTTTCACTTTTTAAATACACATCAACATTTCTAGTTTGACTTCTATAGTGAGTACGTCGACAACAAATACAAACATAGTTTGGTTTTTCACAAGAAACTACCTTACACTGTGTAATTTCTTCTGCAAACTTCACAGTACTAGTTTCTTCCAACTCTTTTCAACACCTACACTTATTAAACTCTCACTTTCTCTACACTCCTCTTCAGGACCAAAGAAACAAAACTCTATATCATCAGAAACTTTTTTACATCCAACACTGAACCATGCAAAAGAGCTGAGTTTATTTCACTTAAAGATAATGCAGGACTTTTCACACAGTACAATCTTCTTACTAACTTCCGCATTTCAGAGTGATGTACTGCTAACATTCTTAAATGTTGAAAAGTACTTCGACACACTTTTCTAGAAAGACAAAGCAGAGAATTACCCTGTAAGCCACTATATTTTCTCACTTTACAAGGAGCTAGTCCTTGCAACATCTTAATCTTCTGTTTAACACTTTTTTTTACCATAATCTCGTAAGAAATTTCGTAATATATCAATAGATTCCTGTCGTATTCTACAAATACTACTACAATCCCACTTATACACTGGAGCTTGTGTACGTCTCCCTTGAACTTCTTCAGCTATTACTTCTTCCACATTTCTAGGAACCATTTTTCACCTCGTAACAACAACCCCTGGTATCAACTGCATGAACTAATGTACTTTGTTGAAAATAGCTTTCTTCATTAAAAAAAGGTTCCGTACTAGAAGTATGCTTCCATTCACCAGAAAAGATTTTGCAAAAGTTAGTTCTATTAACCAGTCTTTTTCTTTTACCTTTTCTCCTTCATAAAGTGCATTATTTTATTCAATGTTTTCATTCTCTTCAATACTAATATAAACAATTTTCTTTTCAATTCAAAAGCTTTTTCAACTACACTTTCAATCTGTTGTTTCTTCTTGTAAAATGCTGATTTTCTTTTATATTTTTGGCAATCTTTCAATACATTTTGTAGTACTCTACTTTTATACATTCTCTTTCTAATGTCTTTATATTGTTTCATCCTTATTTCAACTTGGATTGTTTTCCTATAACCTGATTTTCCATTAATGTTTCCGTTATTCTTTTCCTTCTCATTGCTTGTACTACTTTTCTGTCAGGATGTGTCAGCAGCGCCAAAACAAGTAATGCCACTAACCTTTAGTACCACCAGCGGGGACGATGGAGTGTAGAGAAGCCCCCCTACTCCCCTTAGCACAACCACACACAGAGGAGATATACACTACTATGTAAGGAAGCACCCCGGGGAATAGGGAAAAGGGATAAATAATAAACTCTGCTGCTGTGCTGGAGTCTTCTTACACCTTAAGTCTGGTCTATGGCTCGGTATAACTTCAGAAGTCACCCCACAAACATAAGCTGCATATAAAAGAACAGAGAGGGATATGAGAAATAACTCAGGGATTCATTCATATGAAACAGCAGGATGCTCGTATAGTCAGATACTCACTTAATATAACAAGCAGCAATACTCTTTAGAGAAGGTTCAGAGACTATCCAATCCCAGAGAGACCATACACTGAGAGACAAAGAACTGGAATGCCAGGGAGTTTATGGGCTCACTGAACCCAAGGATGATTTCATTCAAAAAACAAAGTCACGGTAAATGGTGCTTTAAGAGGACTATGAATAGCACCATAAAAGAGCATAAGAACGCTGTTAATATCACAGCATAGTAGCGAAGGAATAAAGTTGTGCACGCAGTAGTCACAAGCTCAAGTTCAATACCACTGAGCAATTGCGCGCCCCACCGCTGTTTGCAAGCACAGCGTAGATTGTAGGCACAGGCTCCAAAAGAGAAGACAAGCGTGGAAAAAATTACAAAAAATAAACTGTCTCAAAAAGCAGAAGGAGCACTCCAGCACTTCCTTTCCAAGTGAGGTTAAATACCTTGCATTTCCAACGCCGGGAAGAAACAGAATCCTCTGACCTTTAGAGCAACCCTTCAAACACTTCGGAATGAAGAAATGTCAGCAACTGTGATTAATGTGAACCAGCTGTACACTCCTCAGAGAAAGCCCGGGCCTCGGAAAGCAATTGCCTTGCTTGATGAAAGAGCTTCAGCAGGAAACAACGAATCCAACTCAGAAATCCAGCCGGGAATACCATCAGCTTACTTGAATTCAAAAACAGGCGAGATTGTCAAGCCCCGACCCCAGGAAGGGGAGGGGCTTTATAGGACCGGAAATCCAGGCATCTCCTTATCCATCTACCAGCATTACGTCAAAGGGATTCTGGGACATGTAGTCAGCCATGCGCCATCTGCCAATAGACCTGGTAACATGCATACAGGGGAAAAGAGCCTTAACTGTAGGTGCAGGGAAACCCATCTTTCCTGACCTACGCTGAAGAATCGCGACAGAACCCCCTCCCAAGGACCGTCGTCTCGGCGGTCGGCCTGGTTTGCCCGGATGCCGGGTGTGAAAGCGTTCCAATAGAAGAGGGCAATGGAGGTTGCGTAATGGTTCCCAGGTTCTATCCTCAACCCCATAACCTTTCCAATCCACCAGATACTGCACTCGTCCCCTCACCAATCAGGAATCTAGGATTTCCTGTACCTCGTATTCTTCCTGACCATCTATCTCCAAGGGTAAAGGTCTCGCCTGTAACCTTGTGCTCATAGGACAGGGATGGAGTAGTGAAACGTGAAAGACAGGGTGTATATGCCAAGAGCGGGGTAAGGATAACTTCATGGCCACTGGATTAATCACTTTCTCAACACTATAGGGGCCTATGTACTTGGGTTTCAATTTGTCTACCCCTTGAGATGGAGATTCTTAGTGGCCAGCCACACCTTATCTCCCACTTTGTATACGGGTTCTGGAGCCCTCTTTCTGTCAGCGAAAAGTTTCTGAGCTGCTTGCGCCGCGGCCAAATGCTGCTTGGCATCAATTAACACCGCTCTGAGATGGGCATGGTGTTCATGTATGGAAGGATGTTTGGAGACTATTGGCCATTCAAAAGGAAGCATGTTAGGGTGATGTCCAGTTAAGCAAAAGAAAGGGGAGCAACCTAGCGTTGAATGTTCTGCATTGTTGTAGGAGAATTCCGCCATCCAAAGTAATGTGTACCAATCCGTGGTGTTCTGTAAAGTGAAGCAGCGGAGGTATTGTTCCAATGTCTGGTTAAGACGTTCTGTCTTTCCATCTGTCTGAGGATGGTAACTGGTAGACAACTTGGCTTCAACTCTCATGGTTTCGCATAAGGCTTTCCAAAAGCGGGAAGTGAACTGAGTTCCACGGTCTGTGATAAGAACGTTTGGAATTCCGTGAGCTCGGACTACATGCTGGAGGAAGATGGTGGCCAATTCGGAAGAGGTGGGCAAATGTTTCAAGGGGATAAAGTGTCCCATTTTAGTCAAGTGATCCACGACAACCAGGATGGTGGTGTACCCATCACAGGGAGGCATTTCCACAATAAAATCCATAGACACCGTGTGCCAAGGCCGAGGAGGAATGGGCAATGGACGTAGTAATCCTGCAGGTTTCGAATGACCGGATTTCCCTTGTGCACAAATGGCGCAATTCTTTAGGTATTCTCGTGTATCTTTTCGTAGCGTGGGCCACCAAAAGGATCTTTCTATGCAGGAAATGGTTTTGTATTCCCCCAAATGTCCTCCTAACGTTGAATCATGTGCCCAAGCCAGTACTCGTAGTTGCAAGACGGCATCAGGAATATACAAAGCGTGATAATGGTATAGCAGATTTCCGATTTCTGTTCGGTGTTCTGGGTCTCCTTGTTTCCAGGCCTGAACATCCAAATTTGCTAAGGACACCTTTAAGTCCTCCAAGAAGTCTTGCGATGTAATCAATGCAAGTGTTTTACCTTGAAATGCTGTTTCAGGGAGGATTGTGGGCGGTTCGGGAATATCTTCCTGTGTACTCCTTTCTGGTTCTTTAAGTATTGTGTCTCTGGCTCGGTAAGGGCATACACTCTGCTACAGGGAATAGCTGATCCAGGCATCAAATCTATGCGACAGTCATAGGTCCGGTGAGGAGGTAATTGGGTAGCCTTCTGTTTATCGAATACAGGTTGATATTCCTCATAGACGTTAGGCAAGGTAGTGGAACAGCAATACTGGATGTCTTCGCACCCAGTGGCCAAAAGACCTGCCTGAGTATCGCAATTCATTTTCTGGTGAACGTATTGTTTGGTGCAATGCTCTCTGCAATATTCGGAATTCAAGGTAACGGTGCGAGCCACCCATCGAATGACAGGATCATGTAGCGTCAACCATGGCATCCCTAGAATAAGACGGAATTGTGGGGCATCTATGAGGTCAAACTGGATGGTCTCGAAGTGGTCATTGCCGAATTGCATTGTTATGGGAATAGTGTGGTATCGTACTGGACCTGACGTCAGTGCCGTCCCATCTACAGCTTTCACAGGTTCAGGGGACGTCTTTTTCTCACACAGTACCCCAATGTTTTGAGCGTACTTCTGGTCTATAAAGTTCCCAGTTGCTCCTGAGTCCAGCAAGGCAGACATCTTTAGTGGTGTTTCTTCGGTAATCCATAGAGTTATGCACACATTCAAATGCGCCACTGATGCTTGTATGGTGTTGGCTATTACTGATGAGATCTTTTCTTGTTCACCACCCGATCCAGAGATCTCTTCCTGGCTCAGGCTCTTTAGTTTTCCGCCACCTCAATCCTTTCAGATTGCTGAAGTAATGCCGCTTGTGACCGTTGAGTGTTTGGTTTTTCTGGAATTTTAGTTCTGGCGCGACACTCCTTGATGAAGTGTCCACTCTTCCCACAATAAAGACACAATTTCAGCTTCCGTCTTTTTCTCTTTCCTCCGTTGTGAGGGGTCCTCGGATGCCACCGATCTGCATGGGTTCGGTTCCTTCTATTCCTTTAGTATGTTCTTCAGTTACTGATTTTGACCTGGGAACAAAGAAACGGTTCTCTCCTCGGGTTCTGTCCCCTTTTCTTTCTTGTAATCGGTGGTCCAATTGCACCGTGAGATCTATCATCTCTTCACAAGTCTGGGGTAGTTGCACCACTTGAGACAGGACGTCTTTTAGTTCTCCGCGCAGTCCCTGGTAAAACAGAGTGGTGCGTTTTTCTTGGGGCCAGTCAGTTTCCACCACAAGACGGTTAAACGTGGTTATATATGTCAATATATCTTGAGATCCTTGTTTAAGGGTTATAAGCTCCCGATCTAGAGTCATCATGTGGGATTTACGATCAAACAACTTTCTCATCTCCAAACAAAAATTCGTGAAATTGTGTAGAATGGGGTCATTTCGCTCCATCAACGGTATAGTCCAACTAGCAGCATTGCCCCCCATGTAAGACATCATAAAGGCTGTTTTGGCCGGTTCATCTTGAAAAACCGCAGGTTTACATAAGAAGTGTAACCTACATTGGTTCAGGAAGGTTTCAAACTTTTTGGGTCCCCAAAAAAGCGTTCAGAGGGAGCCAAGGGAATCCCTGTATTTTGTAATATGTGGACCGTGGGAATAGACTCAGAAGAATGAGTGGATACTTGTGGCGCATAAAAGAACCCTGTTCCCTGCGTCTTTCCTAGAGGGTGTGGTTGATTGGCCTGTATTGGAGGAGGAAGAGTCCAATCTTTTATGTAGGCACCAGCCCCTGTACTATCGGGTTTACCCTTCCTGGTTAGGCCTGCTACTTCCCTGCGTAACGTACCCATCTCCTTCCTCAATTCCTGGTTTTCTGATCGGGAAGTTTGCACCTCCTGCTGAAGAGACGATAGGCTCTCCAAGAGGGAGGTCAAAACGGCGTTAGTATCCATCGTCCAGGCTAGACTATAGTCTTGGGCTTGACAATCTGTCAGGATGTGTCAGCAGCGCCAAAACAAGTAATGCCACTAACCTTTAGTACCACCAGCGGGGACGATGGAGTGTAGAGAAGCCCCCCTACTCCCCTTAGCACAACCACACACAGAGGAGATATACACTACTATGTAAGGAAGCACCCCGGGGAATAGGGAAAAGGGATAAATAATAAACTCTGCTGCTGTGCTGGAGTCTTCTTACACCTTAAGTCTGGTCTATGGCTCGGTATAACTTCAGAAGTCACCCCACAAACATAAGCTGCATATAAAAGAACAGAGAGGGATATGAGAAATAACTCAGGGATTCATTCATATGAAACAGCAGGATGCTCGTATAGTCAGATACTCACTTAATATAACAAGCAGCAATACTCTTTAGAGAAGGTTCAGAGACTATCCAATCCCAGAGAGACCATACACTGAGAGACAAAGAACTGGAATGCCAGGGAGTTTATGGGCTCACTGAACCCAAGGATGATTTCATTCAAAAAACAAAGTCACGGTAAATGGTGCTTTAAGAGGACTATGAATAGCACCATAAAAGAGCATAAGAACGCTGTTAATATCACAGCATAGTAGCGAAGGAATAAAGTTGTGCATGCAGTAGTCACAAGCTCAAGTTCAATACCACTGAGCAATTGCGCGCCCCACCGCTGTTTGCAAGCACAGCGTAGATTGTAGGCACAGGCTCCAAAAGAGAAGACAAGCGTGGAAAAAATTACAAAAAATAAACTGTCTCCAAAAGCAGAAGGAGCACTCCAGCACTTCCTTTCCGAGTGAGGTTAAATACCTTGCATTTCCAACGCGGGGAAGAAACAGAATCCTCTGACCTTTAGAGCAACCCTTCAAACACTTCGGAATGAAGAAATGTCAGCAACTGTGATTAATGTGAACCAGCTGTACACTCCTCAGAGAAAGCCCGGGCCTCGGAAAGCAATTGCCTTGCTTGATGAAAGAGCTTCAGCAGGAAACAACGAATCCAACTCAGAAATCCAGCCGGGAATACCATCAGCTTACTTGAATTCAAAAACAGGCGAGATTGTCAAGCCCCGACCCCAGGAAGGGGAGGGGCTTTATAGGACCGGAAATCCAGGCATCTCCTTATCCATCTACCAGCATTACGTCCCAAGGGATTCTGGGACATGTAGTCAGCCATGCGCCATCTGCCAATAGACCTGGTAACATGCATACAGGGGAAAAGAGCCTTAACTGTAGGTGCAGGGAAACCCATCTTTCCTGACCTACGCTGAAGAATCGCGACATTTTCTTTCTCTTTTCCCCATTTTCAAAATCGATTACTTTTTTAAAAACACTTTTAACAAATTCTTTTGTTCTCTTACCAGAAGACTTTTTCTTCAACGATACATGTTGTACTTCATCTACTTTTCTCTATCCTTTAAATAGTTCTGTTTCCTTTGTTCTCTTTTCTTTTGAACTTTTCTTGTCATATTGAATATTTCTTAACAATTATGAAGAATATCTAAAAAAAAAAACAGTTTATTATCTTTCTAAAAAAATATTTAATATTATTAAAATAATTATATACAAATATTGTCATCTATAAATAGAGAAATACATTGAGTAATGCCTAGTTGAATAGATAAGTGCAACAGTAGGACTTGGACGATTCTACAACTGCAACGATGGTACGTAACGACTCCTGGGTGATTGCATAACTAAAGGTGTAATATCTGGAGGATTACTGCAGTACATAGCAAATCAGTGGGTGATTTTATAACTGCATGAGTACTGCTTGGGTGATTGCAGGAGAAGTAAGGGAATGTCTGAGTGATTGGAAGAGTGCAAAGGTAGTGCCTGAGTGATTTTATAAGTGCATGACTACTGGCTGAGTGATTACATAAGTACAAGGGTAATACCTGCTTTATTTGAGGAGTGCAAGGGTAGTACTGAGATAACGCCTGAGTGAATAAATAAGTGCAAAAGTAGTGCCTGTGTGATCTCATAACACCGTTAGTGGATGAGTGATTATATAAGTGCATGAGTAGTGGCTACATGATTACATAGCTACTGCCTGGGTGACTGCATGAGTGCAGGGGTAATGTCTGGATGATTGTATCAGTGCATATGTACTTATATAATCAGTCAGGCACTAACATGGTAGTACTAGGGTGTTTTATAAGTGCATGAGTGTTGGGCCTAGCCAAATATAAAACAGCAGACTAT
Organism: Calotriton arnoldi; assembly: GCA_963921515.1. NCBI lineage: Eukaryota > Metazoa > Chordata > Amphibia > Caudata > Salamandridae > Calotriton > Calotriton arnoldi. Next base: position 1,978,750 of record CAWUFW010001702.1, on the reverse strand, counting down.
TACATGACTCAACCATAAGTCTCCCCATATCGTTAAAAGCATGCATACATATGTGTCTACCTTTTCAAATCATCTTCATATCTAAAAGAAATATGGATACAATATTTCTGAAATATAGTGAGACCTAGAAACTGAGACATGTAATAGATCTGCCTGAGTGATTGCAAAACACCAAGGATAGTACTTGGGTGTTTGTATAATTCCAAAGGTACTCGCTGGGTAATTGCAGGAGAAGATGGATAGTGACTGGCTGATTACAGGAGTGCACACATAAAGGTTCAGTGCATGGTTAAGTGTATAAATAGCACCTGAAGGCATAGATCACTCACTAAGAATTGCCTACGTGAATAGATCAGTGCAACAGTAGGGTCTACATGATTCTATGACTGCAAGGGTAGTGCCTGGGTTACTACTTGAGTGCATAGGTAGAGACTGCATGAATCTATAACTGTAAGGGTAGTACATAACTAATGCCTGTGTGATTGCATGATTGCAGGGGTAATATCTGGGGGATTACTGCAGTACATAGGAAGTGAGTGGGTGCTTTTATAATTCCATCAGTACTGCCTGAGTGATTACAGGAGTGCAAAGGTAGTACCTGGGTGATTTTATAAGTGATTGAGAGAGTGCAAGGATAGTGCCTTGGTTATTGAAGCACTGTATAGCTAATGCATTCGTGATTGCATGAATACAGAAGTAACCACTGGGGGATTAAAGGAATACATAGCTAACACCAGGGTGACTGCATGACTACAGGAGTAATATCTGGTGATTTACATGACTACATACAATGTGACTGAGTGATTTTATAACCGCATGGGTACTTCTTGGGTGATTTCACGACTACTGAGGTAACGCCAGAGTGAATAAATGAGTGTAAAAGTACTGCCTGGGTGATCTCATAACACCATGACTACTGTATGAGTGATTACATAAGTACAAGGCTAGTACCTCTGTAATTGAAAGAGCACGACGTTAGTGCCTGAGTGATTATATAAGGGCATGAGTAGTGACTACATGATTGAAAGAGTGCATTGGTAATACCTTGGTGATTGCATGAGTGCATAGCTACTGCCTGGGTGATTGCATGAGTGCAGGGGTAATGTCTGGGTGATTGCATCAATGCATATGTACTGCCTGGATCATTGAATTACTGCATGGGTAGTACTAAGGTGTTTTATAAGTGCATGAGTGTTGGGCCTAGCTAAATATAAAACAGCAGACTATTACATGACTCAACCATAAGTCTCTCTAAGTATCTCTATATCATGTCTCTACCTATTCAAATCATCATCATATCTAAAAGAAATATATATACAATATTTCTGAAATATAGTCAAACCTAGAAACTGAGACATGTAATAGATGTGCCTGAGTAATTTCAAAACACCATGGATAGATTGTATGACTCCATAGGTACTTGCTGGGTAATTGCAGGAGAAGATGGATAGTGACTGGCTAATTACATTAGTGCACACATAAAAGTTCAGCGCATGGATAAGTATATAAATAGCACCTGAAGGCATAGATGACTCATTAAGAAGTGCCTAGGTGAATAGATGAGTGCAACAGTACGGCCTGGATGATTCTATGACTGCAAGGGTAGTGCCTGGGTTATTACATGAGTGCATACGTACAGACTGCATGAATCTATAACTGTAGGGGTAGTACATAACTAGTGCCTAGGTGATTGCATGATTGCAGGGATAATATCTGGGGGATTAGTGGAGTACATAAGAAGTGAGTGGGTGATTTTATAAGTCCATGAGTACTGCCTGGGTGATTACAGAAGTACTAAGGTATTGCCTGAGTGATTACAGGAGTGCAAAGGTAGTGCCTCAGTGAGTTTATAAGTGCATGAGTATTGCCTGAGTGATTACAAAAGTACAAGAGTAGTGCTTCCGTGATTCAGAGAGTGCAAGGATAGTGCCTGGGTGATTGAAGCACTGTATAGCTAATACATTGGTGACTGCATGAGTACAGAGGTAATGTCTGGGGATTAAAGGAGTACATAGCTAACGCCTGGGTGACTGCATGACTATAGGATTAATATCTAGTGATTTACATGACTACATAGAAAGTGACTGAGTGATTTTATAAGATCATTGGTATTTCTTAGGTGATTTCAGGACTACTGATGTAACGCCTGACTGAATAAATGAATGCAAAAGTAGTGCCTGGGTGATCTAATAACACCATGACTACTGTATGAGTGATTACATAAGTACAAGGCTAGTGCCTCTGTGATTGAAACAGTAGAATGTTACTGCCTGAGTGATTATATAAGTGCAAGAGTAGTGGCTACATGATTCAAAGAGTGCATGGGTAATACCTTGGTGATTGCATGAGTACATAGCTACTGCCTGGGTGATTGCATGAGTACAGGGGTAATGCATATGTACTGACTGGATCATTGGAAAACTGCTTGGGTAGTGTTTTATAACTGCATGAGTGTTGAGCCTAGCCAAATATAAAGCAGCAGACTATTACATGACTCAACCATAAGTCTCTCCATATTGTTAAAAGCATGCGTACATATGTCTCTACCTTTTCAAATTATCATCATATCTAAAAGAAATATATATACAATATTTCTCAAATATAGTGAAACCGAGAAACTGAAACATGTAATAGATCTGCCTGATTGATTGCAAAACACCATGGATAGTACTTGGGTGATTGTATGACTCCAAAGATAGTTGCTGGATAATTACAGGAGAAGATGAATAGTGACTGGCTAATTACATGAGTGCACAAATAAAAGTTCAGTGCATGAATAAGTGTATAAATAGCACCTGAAGACATATATGACTCACTAAGAAGTGCCTAGGTGAATAGATGAGTGCGACAGTAGGACCAAGATGATTCTAAATATCATACAGGGTGATTGTATGAGTGCAGGGATAATATCTGGGTGATTGGAAGAGTGCATGGGTAATGCCTGGGTGTATGGGTAATGCCTGAGTGCATGGAAGAGTGCATGGGTAGTGCCTGGGTGCATGGATTAGTGCTTAGGTAGTTCCTGGTGATTGGAAGACTGTATGAGTAGAACCTGGGTGATTGCATAACTGTACAGGTAGTGACTGGGTTATTACATAAGTGCATAGGTACAGCCTGCATGATTGCATGACTGCAGGAGTAGTACAAAACTAGTGCCTCTGTGATTGCATAACTGCAGGGGTAATATCTGGGGGATTACTGGAGTACATACCAAGTGAGTGGGTGATTTCATAAGTGCATGCGTACTGACTAAGTAATTGGAGGAGTGCATAGATCCTGAAAAGGAAATTGGAGGAGTGCAAGGGTATTACCTGGGTGATTGAACCAGTGTATACCTAATGCATTGGTGATTGCATGACTTCATAGGTAATATCTGGGGGACTACAGGAGTACATAGAAAGTGCCAGGGTGATTTTATAAATGAGTCAGTACTGCACGGGTGATTAGAGTAATACTGTGATAGTGCCTCAGTGATTGCAAAAGTGTAAAGTTAGTGCCTGGATGATTTTATAAGTGCATAGGCACTGGCTAAGTGATTGGAGGAGTGCATAGATCCTGACAGGGTGATTGGAGGAGTGCAAAGGTAGTGCCTGCATGATTAAACCAGTGTATAGCTAACGCATTGATGATTGCAGGAGTTATGCCTGGGGAATTAGAGGAGTACATAGGTAATGGCTGGTGATTCCATTATTACAGGGATAATATTTGGGAAATTACAGGAGTACATAACAGCATATGCTACCAGCATCATATATAAAAGTAATATACAGATAAATGTATAACTATGTTTTCTTATTCTATCATTTTCGCACACATAACACGTACCATAATACATATGTAAGTACACACGTATCTCAGTCACAACACCATCCACAGTTCAAGACTTCACAGACTTCACTTCAATTTTCAAACAGACACTGAAAATTAAGCGGTATATATGAAATATAACTTACCTCACATCATACAAATGACTCTAATAAATAACATCTCTACAAACATCTCTAACCTCACTTTACTTTCAAACTGCTGCTTTACCATTCTACAACTACTTATAATGTTACACCTACCGAAATACAAAGCAGGAACCTTTCACATGTCTTTACTAAAAGTCTCACCATATTCGTAAAAGCATACATGAATATGTCTGTACCATAACACTATCCAAACCTTAAAAATTCACAGAACAAACTTCCAATTTTAAGGAAACACCAAAAATGATGTGGCATACTTCAACTGTACCTCTCTAGAAACTTAAAAAAAGAACCCTAATCAATAATACCTTATATCAACATATTTCAAACCACACTATTATACTGCATCTTCACCATTCCACTACTACTCACAGTCTTGAGACTACCACATAAAAAGCAACAACACCTCTTTGTTATACATCATGCACCTTTAAATGTATAAGACATATGAAAATACATATACAAGTAGAAGCATACTTGAGACAAAAGTCCATCCACACCTTAAAACTTGACAGACTCCACCTCCAATTTTAAAACAACAGCTAAAATTATGCGGTATGCGGTAGACTACAAATGTACATATCCACACACTAAAACAAACTACCATAATCACTAATCCATCTTCAAATATACACATATTACTACACAGAATTTACTTCAAACAACATTTAACTACAATTAAACAAACTACAATTCATATCTCTACATTTAATAATATATTTCAAATATCACAGTTCATCAATAATTTTTAAAGATTAAAAATAAAAGTAATACATAATACACCTCATTAATTTATAACTCACCTTCCAAATTGATTTGAAGAATTTAAAATATCACAAACTCATAAAAGATTTTCTTATGCACACAATCAATGTGATGCACCACTCTCAGCAAGGCAAAACCAGTAATGGCAAACTTTCCCTCTCTTTCTCCACACAAATACATGTAAGTAACAAATCACATTGCTTCCTACATTATTTCAAATTATAAAACACATTTCTATTGGTTAGACATATTAACCCTTACCAACTGACTTCGAAAAGTGCCCAAACTGGTTCTGGAATTGTTGGGAATCGCGACTCCACCGTGCACCATCGCGATGGAGCCGCAAATCCATACGGGAGTTCAAAAATATATTACAAATAAAAATACTACTATTTATTAAGAACACACTACTTCTAAAGATAGTGCTCACTTGGGAAATATTACTTTAATAAGATATCACTTATATATAAATTACAATTTCACATTTTAAGAGCACAGTTAAGTTTCAACCCTTCCCCCATTCTGCTTAGTGCCAGTTTCCATAGTAACAGTTCATAGAACATTCAACTGAACTGACAGGTCACAAGTTCACCATATTTTCAAGTTCAGCACACAAGGTTACAAATGCAAACAGCAGTTGTGGTTGATGTTTGCAAAAAATGACCTTATCCTATCTACTGTACCTTTCAAACATTTTTTACTAACCAATAAGAAACATGCTTTTTAAAGAAAGTAACACGCACCCTATTTTTGAATGTACAATGTTCTTAAGCAGCCAATCAATTCTCTACTTTTTAAAAAACAGCGTCTTGCCCACCATTTTAGATAGCTCTCATTCTACCAACTGACTACCTCAGCTACAGACATCTTTTCATTACTTCCAGACATCCCTTCAAGATGCTTACTGTATGGATTGTTGGGCACAGCTATGTTTTCTGGTGCAAAAGGTATGCTGAACGCAGAGGTATTGACAAAGACCTAGCTTTGCAAAATGTGGATATTAAATGGATTGCACAGAGAGGATTAAAGTGGCACCAACTGATGCCTTTGGTTAAAACCTTTTTGCATCTCCAACCCCCTGACCTCATGATTGTGCACTGTGGTGGCAATGACCTAGGCACATTGACTGGGATAGGTCTGGAAATGCTAATGAAGGACACCTTTTCACAATTGATGTTGCTTTTGCCTCAGACTGTCTTTGTATTTTCTAATATATGCAAAAGACAGAAATGGAAGTGGTCAAATCAATTCTGTCCACAAATTGAGAAAGCTAGAAAGAATGTCAATAAAGCTGTTTCTGCATACCTCAGAGATCACAGAATGGGGTCCAGCTACAACAACAATCTACGTTTTCATATGAACATCTACAGAAGTGATGGAGTGCACTTCACAGATCAAGGGAACAGAGTCTTCCTCAACAACCTTAAGCTGTGCATCCGCACTTACATGTAGCTACAACAAAGTGAAAATAAAAACAAGGGCTCTTTCAAGAGCCACCCTATAACCCAACATATAATCTTACTTTTTCAAAAACATATATACTCTTTTTTTGATTTTGCCTGGAGTCGCGAACCCATCACAATTACACGGGGGGGGCGCGCTGAGCGCCGCATTAGAGTCGTGATTCCAAACTCAAAAGAAAAAAAAACGCTCCACTTCCATAATTTGGTATTCGCCCCGGAGAGCCCATCCCCCGGGGCCTGTCAGCATTTTCTCTTTTAATAAATAAGGAGGGGGACCATGCGGCCCCCCTCCTGAGGCCAATAATGGCCCCAGGGACCCCATCCCCCAGGGCCTGCCACTATTTTATTTTTTAAAATAAAAAAAGAGGGGGACTATGTGCCCCCCTCCTGAGGCCAATAATGGCCCCGGGGACCCCATCCCCCGGGGCCTGCCACTATTTTTTTTTTTTTTAAATTAACCGCTTTGCCGCGATCGGAATTCCGCTCAGGTGCTGGACATTCCGATCGCGGGTGTGGTCGTGACGAGCTCAGCTCGTCATGCGCATAGCCCGACCGCACAGCATGACGAGCTGAGCTCATCATGAGCATCGAAGGGGTTAAAAAAGAGGGGGACTACGTGCACCCCTCCTCAGGCCAATAATGGCCCCGGGGACCCAATCCCCCAGGGCCTGGCCTCACCGTTGGGGACCGTGGGGGGAGCCCCAATGCCCCCACGGTCCCTGCTGGCTCCCCGCCTCCTGCCGGAGCCGGCATTGCTTTTGGGCAAGGGGAGCTGCTAACATGCAGCTCCCCTTGCCCAAAAGCAATTCTGCTTTGCTTCGTTGAACCTGCTCTCGCTTCAACAAAGCAAAGCAGTAATTGCTATGACAGGGCGCGAGCCGTGCTCCCGCCCTGCCATAGCAAACGGCAATGTCCCGGGTGTGGGCACCCCGGGACATTGCAGGAGCCGGCCCTGCGGGGTGGCGGTCCCCAGGGCCATCGAGGGCTCCAAGAGGGGGGCCCATGGCCCCCCTCCCAGCATTTTTAAAGCCCCGTGGAGGTGGTGGTCCCTGGGGTCCGCAACGGACCCCGCCCATAATTTAAAATTACCCCTGGGAGGTGGTGGTCCCCGGGGTAGTGTGGGGAGGGGCAGGAGCCCCTCCACACTTAAATAAATTAATTTAAGCCCCGGGGAGGTGGCAGTCCTTGGGGATTGGGGGGGGCCCGTGAGGCCCCCCACCCTATTTTAATAAAGCCCCGGGGAGGTGGCGGTCCCCGGGTTTGGGGGGGCCCGCGAGGCCCCACCACCATTAAAAAAATAAAGCCCCGGGGAGGTGGCGGTCCCCGGGGCTGCGGGGGGGCTGCATGCCCCCCGCACATATTCGATAAAGCCCCGAGGAGTTGGCGGTCCCCGGGGCTGCGGGGGCCCCCGCAAGCCCCAATGAAATCCTAACACATTGCCCCTGGGACCTGGCCCACCCGGGGGCTTAAGGAAAAGAAGCGCGGGAGACTGCGCTTCGTTTTTTTTTTGTTTTCTCGGCGGGATTTGTGCACCCCAGCGCGACTTCCGCCGAAAAAACTAAAAACAAAAAGCTTTTTGTGGCCCTGAGGGTCCCTGTGGGACCCCCTGACCAGCCCTAGGGGGTCAGGGTATTTCTACCCTGACCCCTTTCCTACATTTACAACATTTTTCAACCTTTTTTCATGTGACTCGGTTCTACTGAGTCACAAGATGGCTGCCAACACACTCTGCTTTAGAGTGTTGGCAGCCAATAAGAATAAAGCTCGTGCTCGGGAGGGTTCGCTAACCCTCCTCGGTGCTCAGATATCAATATTGTTTATTTTTGAATTTCTCAGGAACTACTGAATGGATTTACACCATTTAAAAAAAGGTCACTTTCTGAACCAAGAGCTACCTTTTTGCCAAATTTGGTGTAATTCCGTTCAGTAGTTCGGACTGTAGCCTGTTTCAAAATTTCCTATGGAAATTAACATGGGGAAAACGCATTTTGGGACCCCCCTTTTTTCTCGGCCCCCGCTTGACGAATCACCCCGAAACTTCCAGGACAGGAGCTGACCTGAGAGAACCATTAGTTTTGAAAATTTCGCAAAGATCCATCAAACGGCGCCAAAGATATTGGCAAAAGAAATACGCTTTTTGAATAGAAACAAGGTCCTAACTATAACTACCTACTGGCGACCGCCAGGAGGTAAGATATACATATATATAGGAGTTGACTCCAATTTGATTTAATGGTTCCTTCTCACAATTATTCTGCACAGTAGATTCTTGTGTTAGAAGATTTACAGTCATGCAAGGTGTATAAGCGTTATCTACTTTATGACGTTTTTTCCTTTGAAAAAATAATGTTCCACATTTCAATACTCTGCGCAAGGTGCTGGGACACTACTCTTCCTTCCTAGAAACTTCCTGAGTATATTGGCATTTTATCTTGAGACACTCTCGATTTTGTTGTGAAGGGCTTTTCTTAATCAGAGAGACATGGAAAACTGGGTGTATTTTTAGGTAGGAAGGCAATTTAATTTTGACAGCTACTGGATTAATCATTCGACCTACCTTAAAAGAACCCACAAATCTAGGCTGGAATTTGCGGTTTTCTTTCAAATGTAAATGGCGGGTAGATAGCCAAACCTGATCTTTTTTTAGAGTGGGGCCTTCTCTTCTCTTTTTATCAGACTGCCTTTTGTAGGCCTGCTTTGCTGTTGCTAAGTTCTCTCTAGCTTTTAAGTAAGACTCTTGTACTGCTTTTACAAATTCTTCAGCAGCTGGGACTGACTCTTGTTCTTGACCCATCATTAGATTTGGATGTTACCAAAATTCAGATAAAAGGGGGTGAAACATGTGGAACTGTGGGCAGCATTGTTATAGGCAAATTCGGCGGCCCACACTAAGTCCACCCACTCTTTTCCCTGACCCAAAAGATAAAGTCTTAAGTATTGTTCCAATTCTTGATTGACCCTTTCTGTCTGCCCATCTGTCTCTGGGTGATAGCTAGTTGAAAAACGAGAGTCTATTCCCAACCTTTTAGTGAAGGCCTTCCAGAAATGGGAGACAAACTGGGAACCCCGATCCGAAATCAATATTTTTGGAATTACGTGTACTCTTACGATGTGATGTGTGAATAACCTAGCTACTTGTGATGCATTAGGAATTCTTTTCAAAGGAAGAAAATGGGCCCTTTTGGAAAAGGTATCCACAAATACCATGATCGTATTATGACCTTGACTAGGAGGTAGGTCCACAATGAGATCCATGGATACTGTATGCCAAGTGTGAGGCACTGTTGGCAAAGGCAACAATAACCCTTGTGGTGCAGATCGATTTGGTTTTCCCTTAAGGCATCTCTCACAAGTTGACACATATTGTCTTATTTGATTCTCCATCTTTGGCCACCAAAAGTCTCTTTTAATTAATTCTTGGGTTTTCTGGGTTCCTTTGTGACCGGCTAATTTGTCATCATGGCAAGCTTGCAGAACCTTTTCGCGCAAAGCAGGAGTTGTTACAAACATTTTTCCTTGATGGAAAGGTAAACCATCTTTAATTTCCCTCCCTGGAACTTCTCTTGACCATCTCAGCATTTCCTGTCTCGTTAGACTCTCTTGAATTTCAGCAGTGAGATCAGCGTAGTGAATGGCTGATACAATTTTTTCGCTTGGAATTATTGGCTTCTCTTCAGGAATTGACTCCGTGAATTCTGTATTGATCCTGGATAAAGCATCTGCCTTTCCATTTGTTACTCCTGGTCGATAGGTAATTATAAAATCTAAATCTGCGAAATACAGAGACCAGCGCAATTGTCTTGCCATCAGAGTTCTAGCAGACTTTAAAAATTGCAAGTTTCGGTGGTCTGTGTAGACTGTCACCTTGTGTTGAGCTCCCAATAAGTAATGCCTCCATTCAATAAAAGCTTCTTTCACTGCCAATAGCTCTTTATCGGCTATGGAATAATTCACTTCCGGGGAAGTAAGCTTTCGCGAATAAAAGGCCACTGGATGCAATTCCCGGTGCTGCAATGTCTCTGGGATAAGACTCCACCAATTGCTGAGTCAGAAGCATCAGTTTCCACATAATAAGGCTCGTCTGGCTTCGGATGTAACAAAATTGGAGCTGTTATGAAGGAGTTCTTTAGGAATTGGAAGGCCGAATCTGCTTATTGGGTCCATTCAAACTTAACTCCTTTCCTCAGTAGTCGAGTGATGGGATTTGCCTTTTGAGAGAAGTTTGAAATGAATCTCCGGTAGAAATTCGCAAATCCCAAGAAACTTTGGATTTCTTTTACGTTTCCCGGAGCGGGCCAGTTTTGCACTGCTCTCACTTTGGCAGGATCCATGCTAATTCCATCTGGACATAGAACGAACCCCAAGAACTCCACCTTCCTCACATGAAAAGCGCATTTTTCCAACTTCACGTAAAGGCTGTGCTCCAGTAATTTCTTCAAAATGGATCTGACATGCAACACATGCTCTTCATCAGTCTTGGAAAAAATCAAGATGTCATCAATGTATACTACGGCTATTCTATCCAAGAATTCCCGCAAAACATCGTTCACAAAGTGCTGAAACACTGCTGGAGCGTTACAAAGCCTGTAGGGCATTACTTGGTAGTCCAATAATCCAAACCATGTGCAAAAGGCAGTTTTCCATTCATGACCTTGGGCCACTTGAATCAAATAATATGCTCCCCTCAAGTCCAATTTCGTATAGACCTTGGCATCTTTTACTTGGTTTAAGAGCACTGATACTAGTGGGAGTGGATAACGATTCTTTATGGTGACTTGGTTAATGGCTCTATAGTCAATGCAAGTGCGGAGATCTCTACTTTTCCGAGGGATGAAAAACAAAGGTGAGGAGACTGGGGCCTGAGAAGGGCGTATGAACCCGTTGGCCAAGTATTTGTCCAGGTACTCCTTTAAATAACCATTCTCCACTTCAGTTAAAGCATATATGCGATTGCAAGGTAAGATTGTTCCGGGTTCCAGATCTATTTTACAGTCATACGGTCGGTGGGGTGGCAATTTCTCTGCTTCAGTCTTGTCAAACACTTTAGCCAGGTTCTGATATTCTTTTGGAATTTCTTTTGTTTCCAGAGTACAAATGGTTGCCGGAGTGGTGATCAAACACACTGGAGAAGATTCTCTCTGATTTTCCAGATGTTTTCCAAAACAATTTTCATTACAATAGGAAACGTCCATAATCACTGTCCTTTGACTCCGATCAATTCTGGGATTATGCTCCATGAGCCAAGGCAAGCCTAAAATCACTTGGAATTGCGGCGCATCCATGAGGTTAAAAACAATTTGTTCTTGATGGCCATTTAGTCCTGTCAGAAAAATAGATTCAGTCTAATGAGTGATGGGACCCAAAGAGAGGTTTGTGCCATCTACCGCTCTTACTGCTTCGAAAACTCCTTTCTTCACAAACTGTACTCCAATCTTCTTTGCGTATTTTATGTCACAAAAATTGCCTGTAGCACCAGAGTCGATCATTACTGAGACCCCTGAAATTTCCACATTCCGAACTTTTGCGGTAAACGACACCACAAGATGAGGTGACGCCAACTGCAATGTATTAGCAATATGTTGCATGGTTGGAGTTCTCTCTGTATTAGCTTCCATCAGGGCAACCCCGTTTACTGATGAAGCTTGCCTTTTCCCGACTGTCTGATCTTGGGTTTTTTCGGACAATCCTTAACGAAATGCCCAGAACTTCCACAATGCAGGCATAGTTGATTTAATCTCCGCTTGTCCTTTTCTTCTTTTGACAGAGGTCCTCGAATTGAACCAATTTGCATTGGTTCCTCTGTAGAAGTATTCTCAGTAGTTTTATTATTCTCATGCCTTATCCTGTCAAATCTGGGGAGAAGAGGACGGAATTCTCAACGCTTCTCAGACTTTCGTTCATTTAATCGATGGTCAATTTGTAAAACTAAGTCAATTAGATCTGAAATTTCTGTTGGTCTGCATGGAACTTGAGCTAAGGCATCCTTCAGCTCATCTTTTAGTCCTCTGTAGAAAATCACACTTCTCTTGGCATCTGGCCAATTTGTCTCCACAATGAGCTTATTAAATTGAGCGATGTAAGCCACTAAATCCCTGCCACCTTGTTTCAATTCTAATAACTCGTTGTCGGTGGCTTGAGCTGCGGTACGACGATCAAAAATTCGATCCTGAAGTCCTGAAAATGATAAGGAATAGGATCGTTCCGGGAAACTAAGGGCATAGACCAAGCAGCTGCATCCCCTGTCAGATAAGGCAATATAAATGCCACCTTGGATTGATCCTCAGAGAAAATGATTGGGCGACACAGAAAATGCAATGAGCACTGAGTTAGAAAAATTTGTGCTTTATTGGGGTCCCCTCCAAATCGCTCAGGCGACGCTAGAAGGATGATCGGTGAAATGGCATGCACTACTTGGGTAGATACCCCAGATGTTTGTGAGGTGCCGGGAATGTCCTGCACTCTTCTCCCCAAGGACCCAGTGTCTGCCGCTAACTCGTCTATTTTATGTTGCATCTGAAGGGATTCCTGACTGGCTCTCCTAAACTCTTCTCTCAAAACCTTATTCTGTTCCATAGTTTTGTTTAATTGCTCTTGCAAGCCCTCTAAAATTGTAGTGAATGTTTTCCGATTGAGTCCTTCTGCCATTCTGCTCTGGAGGAAATTAACCCCTCAATAGGGAGGCACTTCAATCTGTCAAGAAACCTGTTATCACTCTCCTCAGGAGCAGAAGAGAAGTCCTCAGTCCCCTCCACCAATACCCAGGACCGAAATGGGAATCTGTCCTATGGCATTCACGAGGGGGAAAGGGGAATGGGAGAAAAAGAGAGACTCCTCAATCAGGCTGCGAGTACTTCTTAACCTTGTACTTCTGCTAGTGTTCTGTTTGGCACGCTGCCTATAAAACATATAATCACAATTAATAGGGACAAACTAATCACACTATTCACTTCCTAATATTATCTTTTATATATTTTTACATTCTATGACTTAGTTTACCTGAAACCTTTTGAGGAATAACTTCTCTCTTGAATTTATTAAGAGTTTTTTTTGCTTTTTTTGAGTTTGTTAGAGGGCAGAAGAGATTAATGAGAGGAAATTTCTTTTGCGTTGTTTAAGCAAGTGTTGCTATATATATATATAAATCCTATGCTTAAAAACTTTGATAGAAAAGCAGACATTTGAGGTGAGCAAATCTAGAGTGTCACTGGTGTTGAGGGTGCTCTATACAGAAGCTGCCTTCCACCTAAATTGGGAACTACCCAGAGTTCTCTTCTTTTTTGCATAATTTATGCATCACTCTATGCCTGCAAGGGTATTCTTTTGACTTATACTGGGTGCTCCCTTGTGTCTGGACTAAGCTAAACCTCTCTGAAAAGCTGTAATGACAGCAAAACACGTGTCAGGAGTTGCTTTTATTCATTTCAGGTTGGCTTGGATGGTATTTTGCCAGTCCAAAACTGTAATACTGTGCCTGGAGTGGTAAATGGCTTTTGTCATTTAACAGCTCGGCATGGATAGCACTGTGCTATTCCTATGCTTAAAGACTTTGCTGTAGAAATGGCAAAAGACTTTCTCCCTCTCTATCTCGGCGTGGATAGCACTGTGCTAATCCTATGCTTAAAAACTTTGATAGAAAAGCAGACATTTGAGGTGAGCAAATCTAGAGTGTCGCTGGTGTTGAGGGTGCTCTATAAAGAAGCTGCCTTCCACCTAAATTGGGAATATCCAGAGTTCTCTTCTTCTTTTTTGCATAATTTATGCGTCACTCTATGCCTGCAAGGGTATTCTTTTGACTTATACTGGGTGCTCCCTTGTGTCTTTGACAAAGCTAAACCTCTCTGAAGAGCTGTAATGACAGCGAAACACGTGTCAGGGGTTGCTTTTATTCATTTCAGATTGGCTTGGATGGTATTTTGCCAGTCCAAAGCTGTAATACTGTGCCTGGAGTGATAAATGGCTTTTGTCATTTAACAGCTCGGCATGGATAGCACTGTGCTATTCCTATGCTTAAAGACTTTGTCCCTTTCTATGTCGGCGTGGATAGCACTGTGCTAATCCTTTGCTTAAAAACTTTGATAGAAAAGCAGACATTTGAGGTGAGCAAATCTAGTGTCGCTGGCGTTGAGGGTGCTCTAAACAGAAGCTGCCTTCCACCTAAATTGGGAACTACCCAGAGTTCTCTTCTTCTTTTTTGCATAATTTATGCATCACTCTATGCCTGCAAGGGTATTCTTTTGACTTATACTGGGTGCTCCCTTGTGTCTGGACAAAGCTAAACCTCTCTGAAGAGCTGTAATGACAGCGAAACATGTGTCAGGGGTTGCTTTTATTCATTTCAGGTTGGCTTGGATGGTATTTTGCCAGTCCAAAGCTGTAATACTGTGCCTGGAGTGGTAAATGGCTTTTGTCATTTAACAGCTCGGCATGGATAGCACTGTGCTATTCCTATGCTTAAAGACTTTGCTGTAGAAATGGCAAAAGACTTTCTCCCTTTCTATCTCGGCGTGGATAGCACTGTGCTAATCCTATGCTTAAAAACTTTGATAGAAAAGCAGACATTTGAGGTGAGCAAATCTAGAGTGTCGCTGGTGTTGAGGGTGCTCTAAACAGAAGCTGCCTTCCACCTAAATTGGGAACTACCCAGAGTTCTCTTCTTCTTTTGCATAATTTATGCATCACTCTATGCCTGCAAGGGTATTCTTTTGACTTATACTGGGTGCTCCCTTGTGTCTGGACAAAGCTAAACCTCTCTGAAGAGCTGTAATGACAGCGAAACACGTGCCAGGGGTTGCTTTTATTCATTTCAGGTTGGCTTGGATGGTATTTTGCCAGTCCAAAGCTGTAATACTGTGCCTGGAGTGGTAAATGGCTTTTGTCATTTAACAGCTCGGCATGGATAGCACTGTGCTATTCCTATGCTTAAAGACTTTGCTGTAGAAATGGCAAAAGACTTTCTCCCTTTCTATCTCGGCGTGGATAGCACTGTGCTAATCCTATGCTTAAAAACTTTGATAGAAAAGCAGACATTTGAGGTGAGCAAATCTAGAGTGTCGCTGGTGTTGAGGGTGCTCTATACAGAAGCTGCCTTCCACCTAAATTGGGAACTACCCAGAGTTCTCTTCTTCTTTTTTGCATAATTTATGTGTCACTCTATGCCTGCAAGGGTATTCTTTTGACTTATACTGGGTGCTCCCTTGTGTCTGGACAAAGCTAAACCTCTCTGAAGAGCTGTAATGACAGCGAAACACGTGTCAGGGGTTGCTTTTATTCATTTCAGGTTGGCTTGGATGGTATTTTGCCAGTCCAAAGCTGTAATACTGTGCCTGGAGTGATAAATGGCTTTTGTCATTTAACAGCTCGGCATGGATAGCACTGTGCTATTCCTATGCTTAAAGACTTTGCTGTAGAAATGGCAAAAGACTTTGGGGTATATTCTCAAGGACTTTTCGCCGAGTTAGCGGCACTTTATCGCAGCCAAAGTGGCGATAGAGTTATCGCCCCATTCACAAGCTGGTGCTAACAGTCGATACCGCCAGTTTACCTGCGATAGCAGCCGCAAAAAACATCGCCACGGATGACACCGGCAACTAGCGCTAATGAGATGCAGAGTAGGCGTTCCTGTGCAAAAAGCCCCGAAAACACCACCTCACAATATTCTCAACGACCAGCCAGATCGGTGATAAGAACCCAAAACAGGCGATAAGGCGCGTTAGCAGCAGGGATTTAACACCTGCTCTTACCTGGTGTTAAGTCGTACGACAACCTGCACCACAAAAGGGCGCCCAGACCAGAGCCACACCTGAAGAACAACAGATGCCATGGAGCTACTGATCATGCAGCTCGGAGCCCCAAGAGGGCCACAACACCCACCGCCACCACACACAGGCCCGCCCACCCCCCCCGGACCCCACCCGCACCGCCCCCCCCCGGACTTCCACAGAGGCAGCGCAGACAAAGACAGCGGACCTACTGAAGACGCACCAGCCTCACAGACTTAAAGCCAGAGGAAGTCATTGCCCACTACAGGCTCAAAAGGACAACCATCCTCCGCATCCTGACCCACATTGCCCACAGGCTGACGGTACCAACACAGCGGACAACCAACATCCCTCCGCAGACAAAGCTGCTGGCTGTGCTGCACCTGTTGGCCTCTGGTACATTCCAACCAACAACTGCCAGAGTCGGAGGAGTCTCACAGCCAGCCATATCCAAGGTCCTCACACCTGTCTTGGATGCCATCATCAGCTTGGTACCCCAGTACCTTCACTTCCCCCACACTGCGCAGGAACAGCTGGAGACC
Source organism: Calotriton arnoldi (assembly GCA_963921515.1). Taxonomy (NCBI): domain Eukaryota; kingdom Metazoa; phylum Chordata; class Amphibia; order Caudata; family Salamandridae; genus Calotriton; species Calotriton arnoldi. The sequence continues at coordinate 1,962,251 of CAWUFW010001702.1, read as the reverse complement.
AAGCAAGGCTTCTACGCCATAGCTGGCTTCCCGCACGTGTTGGGGGCAATCGACTGCACACATGTACTCCTCGTGCCCCCTGCAGACACTGCACACAATTACGGCAACAGGAAGCACACGCATTCCATCAATGTGCAGGCAATAGTGGACCACCGGGGACTCTTCACCAATGTTGTCGCCAACTACCCAGGCAGTGTGCACGATTCCTTCAACTTCCGACAGTCCATCATCAACCAGCGCTTTGAGGCTGGCACCTATGGGAATGCATTGCTCGTTGGTAAGTACCAAATGAACACACCACACACCTCAACTCCACAGTCATGCAACTCACGACTCTGGGAATGCCCACGTTACAAACTCACATACAACATGCCAAACAACATGCCCACCTACCAGACACGACAGCACAACTTATTGTGGTAACCTGGGCTAGCCATGTACACAAGCCATCAACGGCATGGCACCTCAGCCACACAATAGCAGAATGTGGGGATAGGTGGGAACCAGGCATGTGCGAAGGAGGCAAGTGACCCATGAATGAGAATGTACACAATGCCAAGTGTGGCGTTGATGTGCTGGCCAGACTGCAGTATGCAGACCACAGACATGTCCATGTCGATACATACTGCTGGTGTTTGGAGTGTAGTGGACAGTGGACGCAACCATGTCACCCCAGGCAGTGGGGAAGATCGCGGAAATGTAGCTTGTTACGTCCCCCCCTGTAAGCGTGAGCAGAGTGGGCTGGCCCCGCGTACGCCAGGCCAGCGTAGGGTTGTGAATAAAAAGCCCGTTGCTCTGGGCGTGGTTCTCTTCCGGAATGGCTAAAGTGTCTGCCAGGGCGGCGCCTCTCAGCCCGCCACGAGGCCGACGCCGTGAGCGGCGGTGCCTGCGATCCTGTGCACCTGCTGCACCCCAGGCCACTGGTCCCCAGACCCGCCTTGGCCGCCCCTGCGCAACCAGGCCTCACTGCTCACCTGCCGACACCGGCGTGTGCCAAAGAGGGCCCACCACGTGCCGGTGCAAGCTCCAAGCCAGAGGCCCGCGACCATAGCAGCCCCCTCAGACCATAACGGCCTCCGCGGCACAGGCCCCCAGCACTCCTTTCTCGTTGACGTACTCCACCGCTGCCTCCGGCCTACACTGCGGTCCAGTAGGTCACACATTTGGAACTGAGTCTTGATTTCATGATGGCAGAGTTCATATGTTTATGGCAGCGTTTATATCACTGTACTCCCTTCGATCTGGTGCCACCAACTCTGTGCATCGCAAGCCAAAGACACGTGTCTGTGGGCCCTTTCTGACTACTGCCTTCGGCCTACACTGCGGTCAAGTAGGTCACACATTTGGAACTGAGTCTTGATTATGCAATGGCCGAGTCCATATCATTGTATGCAAGGAGAGGAATAAGAGGAAGACGCGGTTCAGTCCGGAGGAAAAAAGGATCATCGTCATGGAGGTGATCGAACACTACCAACAACTGCTCTGGTGCCACTAACTCTGTGCATCGCAAGCCAACGACATGTGGCTGTGGGCCCCTGCTGACCGCTGCCTCCGGCCTACACTGCGGTCAAGTAGGTCACACATTTGGAACTGAGTCTTGATTTCATTATGGCAGAGTTTATACCATTGTACTTGCCTCATCGCAGACTGCATCCCCTTTCAGCTCTGGTGCCACTAACTCTGTGCCCCGAAATTCATGGACACTCTCTGGTTGAACTTTGGTGGCGTCTGAGTCTATGGCCTGGGTTGTCTTCATCATCATGTAGCTGATACTGACTTGGTGTAAAAAATGAGTCTGTAGCATTCATCTCCTCCATATTGCCTGTTTCTGCTTGGTTCTGCCCTCTGCATCATGCCCTGGAAGAACACCTTCCACTGTCCCCCGAAACACTGCGCGACATTCACCTTCGACACCGACGAGGACCCGCTCAGCTCCCGTGGCCCTACCTCAGTGCACCGCAAGTAACCGTCCCGTGGCGGTGTGCCTGTGCCGGCCGCAGTGCATCCGGGGCCACTAACTCTGTGCAGCTCAATTCATGGACCCTTGCTGTTTGAACTTTGGAGTTCTGATTGTCTGATCACTGTTGTAGTTGTTGCCAGCACCAACCACTCCCTGAGGGCTGGCTTACACTAGCCCCACACCCATCCAGCACAGGCGTCACTGGACATGTGGCCCTGGCAATAAAAGGTGCTGGGTGCACGTGCCCGTAGCCAGTCCCACAAACTATCTAAGTGTGTCCGTGTGGTCATTATGTATGCATGAGGGTCCCGGGCCCTACCACATGACATTGTGCTGTGTACAGCGGACGCAACCATGTCACCTCAGGCAGTGGGGAAGACCTGGGACATGTAGCTGTGTCGTACCCCCCTGTAAGCGTAAGCGTAGTGGGCTGGCGTACGACAGTCCAGCGTAGGGGTGAGGATAATCAGCTCTGGGCGTTGCTAAGTGTTGGCCTTGCCATGGAAGTGACTAATGCGTGTGTCGCTGTTGTAGTGTCGGCACCACCCGTCCCGCAATGGACAATGTTGCGATGTAGCATGCCCCCGGAGTGCGGGCCCAGCCGAAGGGATAAATGAAGGAGCGCAAGCCCGCTTGGGGTCCGGGATCATACATGCCAACTGTTGTGTGTGTCGCTATTACTGCAGCATAGGCCACAGGTCTACCCTCAAGCGCATCGCGAATTCAGCCAGCCATGAACTCTACATCTGTGTCCGCCCTAACCTTACCATAGGCCTACACACACGTGGCCGCCCAACTTCAACGCACAACATCACAGTGTCGTTGTCAGGCATGACAATGGTGTGCCGTAGAAGTGCAAGTGATGCAACTGCGCTGCGCACACTAGTAAATAGGCTCGGGGGGAGGGAGGAGCAGCAGTGAGGCTACGTAATACACATTGATGCCGCTCATTTGCTACAAGCAGTACCTGTGAAACAGGAATCACTAAGTCACACATATCACACACCAATGAACTAGTGAGACTGCCAACACATCATGCAGAACCAACTTTTGACTCATGTCTCTCTGCAGTCACAGGTGATCAAGGATATGCACTCTGCCCTTGGATGATGACACCCCTCCGAGCCACGAACACACAGGCCCAGAGGCAGTACAATGCGGCCCACAAACGCACCAGGGGCATCGTGGAACGCACATTTGGCGTGTTGAAGTCACGTTTCAGGTGCCTGGACATCACAGGTGGAAGGCTCCTGTACAGCCCAGGCATCGTGTGCAAGATGATCGTTGCATGTTGTGTGTTGCACAACATATGTGTGCGCACCAATGCCCCATGGCTACAAGTGCCAGATGCACCGGACGATGATGAGGAAGATGAGGCAGGTGGACCACACCCCACTGCAGCAGCAGCAGGACTAGCCCGTAGGAACACCATCATTGACAATTTCTTCACATGAGCACGTCACATTGTCACAGTCCTTAGCAATCATGGGACAGTACAAAATGACCACAGGCACAGCATGTGCAAATAAACTCATTACAACACACATTCCCTGTGTGCAGGTTACTCATCTGTACAAGCACATCACTCTGACAAGTGTAAGTGCAACATGTAGTGCTAACAATATCACTAATTGGAAATAGATGGTGGGTGTGTCACCTCTGTACAGAGAGGCTGTTTGGGTGTAACGTATTCGAAATGCCATTTCTGTGTGTCAAAGATAGTACGGAATCCCACTAATCAGCGTTTCACATGTGTCCCAAATCATTACATATAGGCTGTCATTTGTGACCACCAATTGACAAAAGGGGTTCATTTGGGGTCAAATATGTACCAGCATGATGCAGGGATGCACCCTGTGACTCAAGTCCCACAACATGAGCTACATGGACGTAAGGGGGAATCACTGCCCCTACATTCGTCCATGCTTTCATACTTGATTAATCATAGACATGACACATCTGTGTGTATCAGAATGTATTATTCACGTTCAGTGGAGTGTTGAGGCTGTCTCAGTACTGGGCCATGCAGACAACACTTTACAATGCTGCCCCGAGCAGGGCCAGCCTGAGTCCTTTAGGGATTGACAAGTTACTCGGAAGGGGAAGAGTCCAGTCCGCAGGCTGATTGCTGTGTCATTGTTGAGCATACAAGATATGGCAGTCCATGTCGTGGTCCAAGGTTAGTGTCGCAGAGTGTGTCGGGGGACAGTGGAAGGTGTTATTCCAGGGAATGATGCAGAGGGCAGACCCAAGCAGTAACAAGCCATATGGCGGAGATGAATGCTACTGCTTCCTCCTTACCACTAAGGCAGATTCATCCTCCTCTTCGTCCTCTGACGTTTCATGTGCGTCACATGTGGGTGGTGGTGTTTGGTTTGCAGCACTGTGTGACACTGACACATCAGGGGCCGGAGATGTGGATGTAGGAGTAGCAGCAGCATTCATCTGCGCAATGTCTTGTGGCATCACTCCCATGATGAGGATCTGCAGGGCATGGAAAATCCCATCTACAGCTTTCTCGTGTGCAGCCGTGGTAGCCATCCTTTGCGCCTGCATCCGCTCCATGTTCTCCATGACCCTCCTTTTGTTTCCCAAATCACGGATGACATCGCTGTAGCCACTCTGACTAGACAGTTGTTGTTGTCTCCGAGTCATGACTCCAGCGACGCCAGCCATGGATTTTTGGAGGGCATGGGGAGGACTGTGGGTGTCTGTTAGGGAGTGTAAGTGGTCACTGGTGGGACTTAGACACCCACGTATGGCATCTAGTTTGGCTGCCATGAGGTCGAACCCCACCGCACCTGTTCAGCCAGCTCCTTCTGGCAGTCTAACACACGGCGTTGGAACGCCATGTGTTCTTCGTGAGGTGCTGGGAGCCAGACGTGGTGGTGGGTGCTTCCTGCTGTGTGGTATGTGCAGGGGGTGGGATCACCTCGATGGTGCTGGGCTGCCCTGCTACTGGAGGTGGGGTGCGGAGGTTGTCCATGAACCGTTGGAGTTCGTCGTAGTCGATGTCCTGGGGGTCGTCTCCATCATCACTGACGTGATGTAGGGTCTGCTCTGCAGAAGGTGTTGATTGTCCCTCTGCAATGTAAAGGGGAGAGGCAGTTTCACAGTGTGTTACATGTATGTTGACGCATTGGTGGAGTTTACATACAGACTGCATGACAATGTACATTGTGACTGTTTGTGAGGAGATGCCTATTTGATGCGGGACAGTGGACATTTGTACTGTAGTGTGGATTGTGGCCTCATGGTCGACATTGCTAAGTTAGCTTAGGCCTAGCTGCCATGATGCCTCCTTTGCACACGTTCCTCTGTGACTTTGTTTTTCCAGACTCTGCTTGTGACCGTTCACATTAGAACTGTCTGCCTTTTTGCCTTTCACCTTTTCTCATGTTCTCTGTGGATTTCGTCTGCACACAATGTACAAGGTCGAAAAACAACGTCCCTTGTTTTTGCTGTTCTGGTCAGCCCCTCGCACTTAGACATAACATGACATACAGCTGCACTGGAGAAATTTGTGTGTTTTTAATATAGTGAACTCACTGTTGAAGGCACTTGCACATCTTTTACCACCCTCCTGGCATGAATGACTCCTTCACTGACCACCTCATGGAAATTCTCACAGCAAAGAGTTCCTCCAACGCTAAAGACATTTTCCCTGGCGATTTCAACCTACACTGGAATGATCCCAAGGATCCTCATGTCAACGCCATTAAATACCACCTGGCCGCTCAAGCCCTGACCCAATCTTGTTCACTCCCAACTCACTCGAAGGGGGCCACTCTTGACTGGATCATCTCTAAGGAAGCAACCGTCAAGCTTATCTCTATAGACCCCTGTGACTGGTCTGACCACCACGCCATTGCCTTCCTACTACCTGGCACCCACAAGACAAGGACACCACAACCGGTGTTTCCTAAACGCTGGGTGAGAGACACCAAGAACCTGGACCACAAAGAACTCGAGGCTCGGTGCAAATCTGACCTCCCCCCCCCCTCGCATATCACAACGGTCAGTGACCTCAACGATCACTACTCTGCAACTATGTCGAACATTCTGGATGACCTAGCCCCACTAAAACTAAAAAGAACTCAAATCAAAGATAGAAACCCCTGGTTCACTGGATCCCTCAACAATGAGAGGAGATCCCTCCGGCAATCCGAAAGAATCTGGAGACAGCACCCCTCTGCCGCTCACCTAAAACTTCTCCGCCAGGCCAGAAATACATACAACAGGAACATCCTCAACTCAAAAAAAGAATTCTGGTCAAACACCAATCCAACAAACTGGCCAAAACATTGAAAGAAAACCCCAAGTCTCTATTATCATCCGAGGAATTCTCCTCGTTTTTTGCGGACAAAATCAAAGCCCTAAGTAACGAACTTAGTTCCGCCTCATACTCTCTACCCCCCCCTGACCTGCCTCCGCCCTCCACGCCGCCCCAACAGGCTTCACCTAAGAATCAAGCACACTGGACCGACTTCACACTCTACGACGAAGACTCTGTCTCCAAAATCCTATCTACCTTAAACCCGAATAGCCATTTCAACGACCCGCTCCCTTCTAACTGCCTAGCTGCCGCCGCCCAATCCATTATTCCGAGCTGGACTGCAATAATTAACGCCTCTCTCCGGCAGGGATCAATTCCTGACTCTCTGAAAGTGGGCCAAGTCCTCCCCATTCTGAAAAAGCCATCGCTGGATCCAGCCTCCCCTGACAACTTCAGACCTATTTCCAACATCCCTCTCTTAGCTAAAGTGCTGGAGAAGTGTGTGCAACTGCAGCTAAGTCATCACATCAACAACTTCCACCTACTCAATGACTTCCAATATGGATTCAGACCGGGACACAGCACTGAAACCACCATGCTCCACATCGTCGATGATGCCCTCCAAGCCCTTGACCAAGGCAAAACTTGTCTCCTAATCCTCCTAGATCTATCCTCGGCCTTCGACACGGTCAACCATTGGAAGCTACTCGAACGCCTCAAACTCAGGATGGGACTAGATGGCTCTGTCCTAGAATGGTTTAGATCCTTCCTCCAAAACCGATCCCAGAGATTCCTAATTAACGGCAACCTGTCCGCTCCCTCATCGGTCACGGTTGGAGTCCCTCAAGGATCAACGCTGTCCCCCACCCTCTTCAAACTTTATTTGGAACCGCTTGCCGAAGTCCTACGCACCGCAAATATCTCCTACCATATGTACGCTGACGACACTCAGATCTACATCAAAATCTCTTCCCTCGAGGAGATTCTCTCCCTGAATGAGGCCCTGAAGCTGACCGTCCAATGGCTCTCCTCCAATCAACTCAAACTCAACGCAAAGAAAACAGAATTTCTTCTAATTTCCCCTCCAAAAACCGACCCTGAGATTCAGATATGGATTAAGGCCATCACAGCCTTAAATTGTCCACCGACCATTGTGGATTCGGCCAAATCACTGGGAATAACCTTAGATTGCAACTTGAACATGCGGGACCACATCAACTCGATGGCCAAATCAGCCAGATTCCACCTGAGCTAACTATGGAAACTGAAACCCTTCCTTGACGCTCCCGACCTAAAACTGGCAGTCCAAGCACTAGTCATTTCTAGACTGGAATATGGCTGTTCCACCCTCTCTGGTTTACCCAAGATCTCCCTAGCACCTTTAAAAGCCTGCCTCAATGCGGCCGCCAGACTACTTACCGGAATTTTGATCACATTTCTCCACACCTGAAAGCGCTGAACTGGCTTCCTCTCGAGGCCAGAATACAGCTTAAGCTGGCATGCATCACACACAAGGCCTTATACTCAAACTCCCCTGCATATCTTGCACAGAAACTTGTGGTATCCGGAGGAATCAGAAACTCACGGTCTGCCAGAGACCTCCTACTCCAGCCTGCACGCTTTAGGAAAACAAAACGTATAATCGGGCGTTCGCTGGGGCTGCACCAAGAATATGGAACTCTTTCCCACCCGCCATCAGAAGAATCCCCTCTCTTGCACGTTTCAAAAAGGAGGCCAAATCCTTCCTCATGAGTAAATTCCTCGTCTAAACCCTTACCATCAACCGCCACAGAGACCCTGATCAATTCACGGCTATTGTCTCCCTCCGATGACCCTTCACCCCACCAAGAAACCTGGGGCCTGTCCTCAGCAACTGTAATGTAAGCTGTACATTGTATCCCTCCATTCCCTCTTGTACTCAGCACCTTGCCCCCTCCCAATTTATGGTATACTCTTGTGATTCCATGCCTCTTGTACAACTCTATGATTCTGTAAAGCGCTCTGATACCCTAACGGGTCACGTTCGCGCTCTATAAAACACAAAAATAAAAATAAAATAATAAACTTTGGAGAAAAGCCTTTCCAGGGAGAAGAGCTGTGCTTGTCCTATGATGTAACCCTTGCATCTAGTTCTTGAGGTATGGGGGTCCCCCTGACAAAGCCAAGAGGTCTTCTATTTTTATAATAAACTAGTTACTAGCACGGGGAGGGTGGTCAGGCATTTTAGTCCTATATCCACTGTCTTTATAAAATGTTGTCCCCGTTTGTATTCTATGGAATTGTAACCATGCTTACTGTTTTATCTTTATGCATTATGCTGCTAGTACTGGCACGTGTACTGTGTCTTAGAGCACGATAGTTGAAATAAACCTTTTAAGCTATACTGTGTCTCTTAATACGCACGTTGTGGACAAGTATGAGTGAGTAATGAAAGAGTGTTCTTGCTCCCGCGATTCCGTCCGTGTTCTGGGATGTCTAATCATTGGTAGCTTCGCTGTAGTACGGAGAACGAATGAGACACTAGAGCTAGTCGGATTGGGATTTTGGGTACTAAGGTGTATGGTTGGTACACCACTATACACCGAGGTCCTGTTTTCCTGCGCATAGTTCTGTATATGTGCAGAATCCCCGCAACATGGCGCCACCAACGTGGTGGGCTTCTTATCTGCGAGACGCTTGAGTAGTACTTGTGCTTGTCCACAACCTCCTTCACTACTGTTTCCGGAAACATATGTGAGGGTATAACCTCCTATATTGATGTTTTTATAGGTTTATTCAAGCTTGAAGTTATTAAAAGGTATTCTCTTACTGTTAACCCTCTATTGCGCTGCCACACACTAGGTTGTTTTTCATTCTTGGTCTTAATGGCTGTGAATATAAATATCCCGGCACATAGCTGCGCTCCGAGCTCATTTGACAGCGTATGGAGTGCCTGACGCGGGTGTCGACCTCATCTTTGTGGTCCAAGCAGATCCGGCTTACCACTTTGAGGTGTTTTACTCATGGGTCACTTTTCCGGCGGTGGAAGGAGCTGCCATTTGTTCCACGTTTACGCTCCCACCGCCCTTCCTAATGTTTATCGGCCTTATCAGGCTCTTGAAGTACCGCTCACAGCATGGCAACACCGTGTTTGGTTTAATGGCGCCCTCCCACATCCGGTCACCCCGTTTCGTTTAGGCCCCTTATCGATAGATGGGGCCACTTGGCCTGTTTTGGCTGGGTATACCCCTCATCCACGTTATTTAGCGGTTCCGGTAGATGAACTGCGCTTGTTGCATGCGTCTTTAATCCGTGTGCACAGAGCTTTAGTACAATATGTTACAGGCAATGTACAGATGGCCCCTCCTGGAGTTGCGGCGCATCCAGCTGGACATGGCGGTGTGACCATAAGTCCCGTCGTGGTTAATTCGGTGATGGGCAAGCGCCCACAGAATAAGGATGATTTGCCTTATTGGCTTGCAGAAAAATTTGACAAGCTGGAGGCGGTGTTTCCAAATACCTCTCCTGTGGAAAAACACAGGATTCTGACTATTAGTTTGCCAAAAGACTTAATTCCCGAGTTGACAGAATGCAACAACTGGGGCAAGGTATTCGCAGCAGTGTATACGAAATGTTTTGCCACTCCATCCATGACGGTCCACCCTACCGTATTTAAGCGTGTGCAAGATGAGCATGGCCCTGAAGCGGCTGTGGAACTGGGGATGAGACTGGTGGGAGTGTTCGATGTAGTGGCTGATCTAATCCTTGCGAATGTCAAGGATGATGCAGTCAACTTTGAAGTCGCTAATGCTTTGGCTTTGGTCCCAGAGCCAGACAAGCCTCACGAATTACCAAAAATTATTGCACAGGCTTATAAAACCATTGGCCGCAATAGTTTGGGGGTTAAGCCTTTTGCTAAAACGCAAGCTCAAACACAACCACAACAAAAATCTCAGTCTGATAAAGACGAGAAACCGTACTTTTCTAAAAAGAACTGGAAGTTGAAGAAACAGGGAAAGCAACAACCAAAACCAGGGTTGCGTGCTGCGTCACCGGTTTCCGTAGCTTCTGAACGCACTTATGATTTGCGCGACCGAGCGAGAAGTAAGTCTCCTGATAGATTTCAGGTCCCTGACCAGCGTTCTCCTCGTTCTTCGCAGGCACCATCGACCTCACAGGCTGGTGGAGGAGATCGCCAGGAAAGAGGCAGGGGTCGTGACGCCCCACAGGGACAAGACCAACCTCGACAACCTGGCATAGGGAAACAAGACGAATTTCCCCGTCCTCGCCCACAGTTTCAGAAGAAAAAAGTTGCCGCTTTAACAGCGAGATATGCCACAGACGGTGAGAATGAGACTCCTGAATTGGACGTGGGCAGTGACACTGCTAGACAGCGCCACGGAAGTTACCATAGTGCGGGAGGCACTACGTCCTCATGTGGAGGCGACAGCAACTGATACTTTCATTACTGTCGAGACAGCTGACACCCGAGTGGCACCCCCTGACAGACTATTTAATATTGTCCTTCAAATTGAAGGTGACATTGAGCGTGTTATTAAAGGGATTTTTGGGGAAAATCTGACCTCTTCCTACGACATTTTATTGGCGGAGGCGGATTGGCCGCCCCCATTTGTTCTCGCTGCTCCTAGAGGGGAGGAGGTAATCCTTCCGAGCTTTTCTCGTCATGTCCCCAAGGACAAAGCGGAGGCTCTCGCAGCTGAATAGGCTGTGAACCAGGCCCCGGCACTGTACCGTAATCACGTGGGCTGGGATGAGGATTCTCCCTCCCATGATATACCACTGCGGTCTCTGCCACAGCCTCAAGCCCAATATCCCCTCCGGCGGGAAGCTAAGGGTCCCGTTTCCGACATTCTAACACAGTTAGAATATCAAGGAGTAATTGAAACATGCGTGTCACCAATGAATAATCCCCTTTTTACGGTTTCTAAACCCGATGGGTCGTACCGCTTGGTATTGGACTACCAGCATTTGAACTCCCATTGTCGAACCTTTGCGGTGCAGAATACCCATAGTTCTGCGCTCGTAGACAGTCTTGTTCGTAAAAAATATAAAACGACACTTGACCTTTCCAATGGTTTTTACACTCACAATTTGTCCCCAGACTGCAGTCAATGGACTGCGTTCACTTCCGGTGGAAAACAATAAAATTCTGGCGTTTGCCAATGGGCTACACGAACAGCCCGGGGGTCTTTGCCGCCCGTGTTGTCTCTTTGTTGGACAGCATAGACCCAGATGGGTATTCGTACGTGGATGATATATATCTGACAGACGACGAACTATGGCCGCATCTTTCCCGAGTAGACCGCATTATTCTTGAGTTAGCGGTCTTAGGATACAAATTTAATTTTGCAAATCTCACATCGCAGAATACACTGTGTTGTTTTTGGGCTATGAGCTCAACAATGAAGGTAGGGGCTTAGCTCCCCACTTCCTGGAGAAGTGCGCACTTTTGCGCCCTCCAACAACTCTGAAAAAACTTCAGTCTTTGCTGGGATTTTTGAACTTCGGGCGCTCTTACATTCCCGAATATGCCCAGCGTATCAAGCCTCTCTATGCCCTGATACAACCTACCTTTTCGAAGTCATGCTGGCTTCCGGAACATTCGCTTATTCTGCAATCTTTGCAGTCTGATCTGCTTGAATCTAAGTTCTTGTTGACACGTGATAACCACACAAACCTGGTGATCAGAATAGTGCCAGGGGCAGTGGGTTTCACTTACTTGACGTTTAACGAAGGTGACACAGTACCTATTGCCTACAAGTCACATCTTTACACTTCTGCCGAGTTGCGCTTTTCAACTGTGGAGAAAGTTTTGACTGCAGTGCAAATGGCGATTTCTTAAGGAACGCGCACTGGCACAGGGAAAACGCATCTTGGTTGTCACCCCCTATCCTGCCCTTGAGGCAGTGACAAAGGCAAGTGTACCAAACTCTAAGGCTTTGCACCCCCGTTGGATACAATGGCTACTTCTTTGACATCTACGGATGTCACCTTTATCTTTGATTCCTCTCTTCAGACACAGGAGTTCTTACAGTATGAATTTGTTCATCCTCTTCCTCTGTCTTTGCTGCCGCTTGAGGAGTACAAATGTATCATTTACACCGATGGTTCGGCGCAACCGGCCACGGGTTCTAAGCATGCATACTCAGCAGCATGTGCTATTGTGGCAGGTCACATGGTGAACGGTGAGTTCAAATCGAGTGTTGTGCACATGCAGGCACTGGGAGACAGTACCGCACAACTGGCCGAGCTGCGTGCTTTGGTGCTCGCACTTGAGTTTACAGATCCGGATGTGACTACACTTATTGTATGCAATTCTTACTACTGTGTCCAGGCTTTTAATGACAACTTATTCTTTTGGTCTCAAAACGACTATAGAGATTCTAAGGGCAGCGCAATTAAGCATAAAATGCTTTGGGTTCGAGTGGCAGATCTTAAACAATGTCTGCCTCTCACACAGGTGATTCCCACTCTTGGCTACCAGCGTGTGGGCGCACACTCGGTTGGTAACAGTTTGTCGGATGAAGCTGCCAAATCGCAGTAGCCACGTGCTCAGTAGCAGCCGTTACAAGATCCATGACAAAAATAGATAGAGATTTTGGCAGCTATTGCTGCAACCAAGGAAGGCTCTAATTACCCACAGGGTTTCCCTTCCAAGTACTCTTATCACTTAAGTCCCGACCATGTTCCTTATGTAAGAATTCCGGACGTTGGTGATTGGCTGATTCCCAACGCGGACCGCAGAAATTCGTTGATAACAGCCGCACACGAAGGCTTGGCTTCGGCCCATGCTGGCGTGTCCGCAACTGTTTCAATCTTGCAGCAGCGTTACTGGTGGCGTGGTTTATACAAACAGACCCGTAATTATGTCTTTTCCTGTGACATCTGTCAGCAAATTAAGCCCTCTACGGTTACACGTCCGCCACAAACACAGCTCTGCATTTCTAATAAACCTTTTGGTTGTGTATACCTTGATCACTGCGGTCTATTTTCTTCTGATACTGCATATAAATATATCTTAGTTGCAGTTGATTCGTGCACACGTTTCATCTGGGTTTGGCCACAACGCAGTGCTGACGCTCGAAATGTCATCAGGGATTTGCGTGTCTTTGTGGGAATTTTTGCCTGTGGTACCTTCCATTCCGACCAAGGTCCAGCGTTCGCCTCTAAGGCGTACAAGGACGCGATGAGGTCTATGGGGGTGCTGGTGCAATTTTCGTCTCCATATAGGCCTGAGGGCAACTCAATTGTGGAGCGAATGAACCGTGACTTAAAGCAATCCTTGACAGCTAGAGTCTTAGGTACTGGCAGGAACTGGCTGGCCCACTTGTATGGCGTGCAACGTGCACTTAATAATCTCCCTAGAAGATCTCTGGGTGGGCGGACCCCATACGAAATGCTCTTTGGCATACAGATGTTTGTGCCAGACCTTGATGGTCTAGACATGGCGGCAACTGCCGCAATCTTTGACGTAGATAATCATTCTACTATGTTGCAGGACTTACAAGAGACCTGTGACAGACTTGCAAACGAACATTTACCTTCAGCCACAGACGCTGCGTTGCAGATTCCGGTTGCCGGCTGGCTTCCAAAGATTGGAGATCTGGTCCGAGAGAAGGTGGAGAACAAAAAAGAATTTGGCCCCTCTTATCGTGCACCGGTTCCAGTTCTTGGCTTGAAGGGTACTCGTACAGTCATCTTACCACTGCTTCCTGGTCGCAAAGACAACAGATACATCTCAGTGGACAATGTCAAGCTACACCATCTGGCCGATTCTGAATAGTGTGACACCTGCTGTATCATGTCCAGCAATTTCAAGAAATCCTGTTCGTGGCCCTCCTGACTCCACAGGCGCCGATGTTGCCATTGGGATGGTCGCTTTGCCGGATCACCTGCTCAACCTCCCGGCTTCCTCCTGCAACGAGGAAACTGAGTATACGTACCCCACGAGTGAGTCAGTGGCTCATTTGCCTACAACCCCACTGAACCCGACTCGTTTTTCCTTTGATTCGTCTTCCACCTCATCATTTATCCCGACCAAATTCAGTATTTTTGTATCCTGGTTCAGAGACAATTTTTTGGTCCCTCCATGGACATACATCTAGTTGGTGCTATTCCTGATTTTCCTGTTCATGTCCATTGGCTTTGTGACAGTTTTTTTCTTGCTCATCAATGGTCACTACTTGCCAGAACACTCTGCGGTGAACTCTGTGGCTGGAACTTTGGCTCCGCATTCTTCTTCACACATCATGAAGCGTGACCACACATTTGTGAACATTTCCGCCTTTCCAGTTGCAGATGGCATCGTATGGGATGCAGTGAATTTCCAAATTCATGGACCAACAGAAATTATTAATGTTCCTAATGTGCTTCGTGTTTCCATGGGTGATGTGGTAAAAAGGAATATTCATTCAGATGATTGGGATGTGCATACCATTGAATCGTTATTTTCTGATTTGAAATATTATTCTGCTTTTAACGCTGAGGATTTGTACTTAAATTCTGCTAATTATGCCGATTTGTATTGTTACCAGCATTACGGCAACCATTTTCTGCATAAACCCAGTACAATTCGAGGTAGTTTCAATTACACCCAATGGGAACATTGCCCAACCCCTCTGCAAGGTAGCTCTCGAACACTGATAAATAAAGTTACCTACTTTACGGACTTTGACAGATCTAACCCAGGGTCCTATTATTTTAAATTAAATATTTCTTTAAATCCAAAGGTAATGTTGACCCACACCAAATTGCTATATTCAAGTTCCTTTCTAGATGCATTAGCTGTAGGTGGCTATGAGCACTGGAAAAACACCATTGACTTGAAATCTATTTGGGGCACTAAATCTTGGCAGGTACGCGGAACAGAAGCTTTGCACCGTGCTTGCCTTATCCCCACACAAATGTTATTTTTAAACAGTACTATATATCAAACAACTTGTTTGGGTTTGGCAACTTCCAAACAATGGAATACACCCTCCACTCCTACGTTGTCTTCCTGGCCGAACAGAAGCTTGCATTTAAATATTTCCCTTGAAACTTTGCAAGCGTTGTTTCAAAATAATTCGTTTAATGCCTCTGCACTGGATCGGTCGGCCTGGTTAGTGTGGCCCATAGCATCTAACGCATGCCAACTACGTTTTCATAACTCTGCTCCGGGTTACAAACAGGATAGACCAGATCCACGGTTTTCTGAATCACGTACGGTTACGGCATATTCAGTTGGTAAATTATGTAAACAGTGGTTGCAGCACTCTACATTGGATTCCGTAAAACAACATTTATCTCTCCTATCAGACAACATCGATCTGGCCGATTTTGTTTTGGGGCCTCGAGGTCCAAGACCTAAAAGATTTGTTTATGCGACTTACAATGAAATCTGGAAGCTTTCACAAATAGAAGCTGCTTCCCGTTTACGGGAAATAAATCAAGCACATCTAGAAAAAGTGCTTGCTGTTGTCGACAATAGTATTAACACCCTGTCTTCCCGCATTTACACATTAGAGAATATTGTTTCATCTGTAGTTGATATTGTACAGGATGACGTGTCTGTGTTATATCATGGTCAAAATCAATTGCGCTCAGTTATGCAGTTTGCATGGACTTTGCAGACACTGAAAATGGGGAAGGTTCCATGGCGTTTTTTAAACACATCTGCCTTGTTCTTGCCGTTTAATTTAACTGAGAAACAGCAGTTCATGTCCATGAAAGATGCAACATACACTCTTCTACATATCGAAAAGATAGATCCTTTACCATTCTCTGTGGCGGAGACTGACTCTGCAGTGTGGCTAGTACACGGGGTTATCGCTTTGCCTTTTTCTTTATTTGAATTTAGTTCATGCATGAAACATTATCCTGTTGGCCGTTTCGAGCCTTTGGGCAGTGCCTTTTTGCACGAACTCTGGTCTCTACCTTTCACATACAGATGCCTTAGGGATGA
This sequence comes from Calotriton arnoldi, assembly GCA_963921515.1. Taxonomy (NCBI): domain Eukaryota; kingdom Metazoa; phylum Chordata; class Amphibia; order Caudata; family Salamandridae; genus Calotriton; species Calotriton arnoldi. The sequence goes on along the minus strand of CAWUFW010001702.1, from coordinate 1,946,072 downwards.
CAAGGAGGTATTTCTCACAGGGGAGTCTTGCGATTCTATAGTGGGTCATTCCCTTGTTTGTAAAAACATTAAATTGCACGGGGCTTGTAATGTTTCTGCCCCGAATCTTGCTTGTGTTTTAAAGGGCATTCCTGCTCCTGTTATATCACCTACTTTCACTATGTTTGCTAATGGTAGCTATCTGCTTTTAAATAATCAGGATTGCTGTGGTTTGCAGGCTGGCATACCCTATATAGTAACAGTTTCGCAATGCGTGGTGTGCTGCAAAAATGTGCCCCACGTGGAAAGTTGGATAGTTCCATTTGGCCTTACATACCGACTTTGAAGGCGGATTTCAATAAATTGAGCAGAATAAAGGTGCTATTATTAAACCAGGAGGTTATGCTCACTTCCGCACGGGAGACCTTTGTTCTCCAGGTGGCCAGCGCCCACAGTGAGATACAGGCCCTTTTAAACACTAACCTCCCCCAACATTTCGGTGAACTGATTCACCGTATATTTAATGCATTAAATACAGCAGGTCTTGTACACTTTTTTAAAGTTGTGGGCTCTGGCCTTTTGACCTCCTTTCAGACTATATTTGGTGTGATTCCAGCTTTTATTCATTCTATTTTTTCCAGCGTCTTTGGCGGCTTCCCATTGATCCTAGCCTTAGCTGCTGGCGTATTGCTTTTACTTTGTCTGTGGCGCAATGGCTGCACCACTTGTGGCCCAACACAACCCAGGGCGACTGCGGATGCTCCGTGACCGCATGACTGACAGCTTCGGCGCCCTGCCGCTGACAACCCTCAGCGTGACTTATAGACTATCTTTCCGCTTTGCGTATTTCACTTGCGTGCAACCAGTGATGTCCTGCTTACGATGTCCGTTCTCTTGGTCCTTGGATATTTGCCTCTCCAATATGTCTTGTTCTGACCCGGATTTTGAGCAGTTGATGGGCCCCTTAGTGGCCCATGAATGGGAATGTTCCGGTGCTGAATTAATGGCGCGTGCGGCTGCACTTGGGGTCTTGGCACAATGGGATATCTGGGCGGCTGCTCAGAATCTCCTACAACGAAGTTATATCGAGTATCAAGCAAGTTGTCCCGCAATGCTGATCGCTGCTCCCTATTATGAGGAGCATGAATGCAGTTTTGATTTGTTGAATTGGATGGCATCTTTTTTTCCGAACAAGGACAATGATGTCTTTTTGGAAGGTGTTGCTGTCTTCTGCGCATACACTCTGATGGATTCGTTCTGTTGGCTCTCCATAAACTGCATATCTGGATTTTTTTTTTTGATCTTTTCTGAGTCACCATTTTTTTTTTCTTCCCTCTTTTGACTTTTTTCTTCCAAAAGACTTGTCCCACGTACAGACGTTTGCTTTCTGCTCCACCTATTTGAACTCTGCTTTCGTCTTATGTCTTGTCCTATGGACTGACCAGGGGAGGGTGTAGTGTGGATTGTGGCCTTATGGTCGACATTGCTAAGTTAGCTTTGGCCTAGCTGCCATGATGCATCCTTTGCACACGTTCCTCTGTGACTTTGTTTTTCCAGACTCTGCTTGTGACCATTCACATTAGAACTGTCTGCCTTTTTGCCTTTTACCTTTTCTCATGTTCTCTGGGGTTTTCGTCTGCACACAATGTACAAGGTCGAAAAACAACGTCCCTTGTTTTTGCTGTTCTGGTCAGCCCCTCGCACTTAGACATAACATGACATACAGCTGCACTGGAGAAATTCGTGTGTTTTTAATATAGTGAACTCACTGTTGAAGGCACTTGGAGAAAAGCCTTTCCAGGGAGAAGAGCTGTGCTTGTCCGATGATGTAACCCTTGCATCTAGTTCTTGAGATATGGGGGTCCCCCTGACAAAGCCTAGAGGTCTTCTATTTTTATAATAAACTAGTTACTAGCACGGGGAGGGTGGTCAGGCATTTTAGTCCTATATCCACTGTCTTTATAAAATGTTGTCCCCGTTTGTATTCTATGGAATTGTAACCATGCTTACTGATTTATCTTTATGCATTATGCTGCTAGTACTGGCACGTGTACTGTGTCTTAGAGCATGATAGTTGAAATAAACCTTTTAAACTATACTGTGTCTCAAAATACGCACGTTGTGGACAAGTATGAGTGAGTAATGAAAGAGTGTTCTTGCTCCCACGATTCCTGTAAGAGTCCGTGTTCTGGGATGTCTAATCATTGGTAGCTTCGCTGTAATACGGAGAACGAATGAGACACTATAGCTAGTCGGATTGGGATTTTGGGTACTAAGGTGTATGGTTGGTACACCACTATACACCGAGGTCCTGTTTTCCTGCGCATAGTTCTGTATATGTGCAGAATCCCCGCAACAGTACTACATCACGGATGTGAGGTTGTACTCGTACATTGTCATCTCACAGTTTCCTGCTATGCCAGGTGTGATTGGCCATTTTGTACACACATGCGGCACCAGTTGTGTCCTGTGTTCTGTTGTGAAAGTGTTGCAGTTTGTACCACATTGTTATCAATGCTGAGGTGCTCTCATTCTTATGTGTGTGTGCTGCATTATGGGTGAGTCGCCCCTGCAGCTCTGATTTGGCTGCCCCTTCTCCCTTTCAGGTGGTGTGCCTTTGACTTCTGTGCTTCTACAGTGCTGAGATGTTGCGGGCTTGGGTAAATTGGGCTCTTGGTCGAGTTGTGACTCTTTGGCGTGGTTTGTTCGCAGATGTGTTGTTGACGTCAGGGGTTGTTTGTGCACGTGGTTGTGTCAGAGTGTGACTTGCTCCTTTCCGGATGTGGTCCACACTCAGTCACCTCAGTGTCGTGGCGTGCACCATGTCATGGTAATTGGACTGCAGCCATGCTAATGGTCATGCAGTGTCACTTGCATTGTCAGTGTGGCTCACGGACCCGCAGCTTTGTTGGGTTCAGCACATGTGTATGGGTTGGTTGTGAGATTGGTGATGTGTGGGGAGGGCCCCCTCCGGGCACATTGTCGACGGGGGCCTACTTGCTGTTTCTATGTGTGCTGCAGTATGCCAAGGAGATCAGGGACATGATTCAGAGTCATTGTGGGTGTGCAGTGTGCTCTACTTAATTGTGCATGTGTGCCATTGTGCCCATCTCCCCCCGGTCCCTGGTCGGTACTCACCCTGTTGATGTTGTGTCAGGTCATGTTGAGCAGTGTCCGGATCCACTACTCCTGGCACCGTATCCCGACTGATGACTGTGGCCACCATTTTCTCCATGTCATCCAGCTCCTGGTGTGCCGCTGGACCCCCACCTCCAATATACGTTGCTGCTTTCATGTTGGCATCGAGTTTCTTCTTGGTTTTGCCCTTCACATCATTCCAGCGCCTCTTGACCTCTTCCATTGTCCTCCTCAACTCTGCAACTTCATTCACATGGTCCAAGATAGTCTGCCATGTTTGCGTCTTTGTTGCCAATGACATGTTGGAGGTGACGAACAGTTGTTGGTAGTGTTCTGTCACCTCCGTAACGATGTTCCTGTTTTCCTGCGGACTGAACCGTGTCTTCCTCTTCCTCTTCTCCTTGGCCTTCCCCGACCGAGGTTCCTTGCTGGTCGTCTGTGGGGCTTGTGGGGTTTGCGTTGTCCTCTGAACTCGGTCCGGGTGCATCCATGGTGCTACGCAGTTTGAATTGTTTTGTTTGTGTTTTTCGGTGCTTTTATAGTGCATTTTCCCGCCTGACGTGTGGGAATTGCAGGCCTGTCGCTGGTTATCGCTGATTTTTGTATCACGATTTGGGGCATCGCACCTTTTTTCGCGTTCGTGTTTCGCATTGTTTCGGCGTCGCGTTCATTTTAACGCGGTCATTTGGCGCGTTATCGTGAGACTATCGCATGTTACCGCCGTGTTGTGAATACGACGTTGACACAGAGTTATTTTCCCGCGATAGACAACGATATGAAAACGTGCGTTAGCCTTTTTTGGCGATGTTTATCGCACGTTCTTGAGAATATCCCCCTTTGTCCTTTTCTATCTCGGCGTGGATAGCACTGTGCTAATCCTATGCTTAAAAACTTTGATAGGAAAGCAGACATTTGAGGTGAGCAAATCTAGAGTGTCGCTGGTGTTGAGGGTGCTCTATACAGAAGCTGCCTTCCACCTAAATTGGGAACGACCCAGAGTTCTTTTCTTCTTTTTTTGCATAATGTATGCATCACTCTATGCCTGCAAGGGTATTCTTTTGATTTATACTGGGTGCTCCCTTGTGTCTGGACAAAGCTAAACCTCTCTGAAGAGCTGTAATGACAGCGAAACACGTGTCAGGGGTTGCTTTTATTCTTTTCAGGTTGGCTTGGATGGTATTTTGCCAGTCCAAAGCTGTAATACTGTGCCTGGAGTGGTAAATGGCTTTTGTCATTTAACAGCTCTGCATGGATAGCACTATGCTATTCCTATGCTTAAAGACTTTGCTGTAGAAATGGCAAAAGACTTTGTCCCTTTCTATGTCGGCGTGGATAGCACTGTGCTAATCCTTTGCTTAAAAACTTTGATAGAAAAGCAGACATTTGAGGTGAGCAAATCTAGAGTGTCGCTGGTGTTGAGGGTGCTCTAAACAGAAGCTGCCTTCTACCTAAATTGAGAACTACCCAGAGTTCTCTTCTTCTTTTTTGCATAATTTATGCATCACTCTATGCCTGCAAGGGTATTCTTTTGACTTATACTGGGTTCTCCCTTGTGTCTGGACAAAGCTAAACCTCTCTGAAGAGCTGTAATGACAGCGAAACACGTGTCAGGGGTTGCTTTTATTCATTTCAGGTTGGCTTGGATGGTATTTTGCCAGTCCAAAGCTGTAATACTGTGCCTGGAGTGGTAAATGGCTTTTGTCATTTAACAGCTCGGCATGGATAGCACTGTGCTATTCCTATGCTTAAAGACTTTGCTGTAGAAATGGCAAAAGACTTTGTCCCTTTCTATCTCGGCGTGGATAGCACTGTGCTAATACTATGCTTAAAAACTTTGATAGAAAAGCAGACATTTGAGGTGAGCAAATCTAGAGTGTTGCTGGTGTTGAGGGTGCTCTATACAGAAGCTGCCTTCCACCTAAATTGGGAACTACCCAGAGTTCTCTTCTTTTTTGCATAATTTATGCATCACTCTATACCTGCAAGGGGATTCTTTTGACTTATACTGGGTGCTCCCTTGTGTCTGGACAAAGCTAAACCTCTCTTCAGAGCTGTAATGACAGCGAAACACGTGTCAGGGGTTGCTTTTATTCATTTCAGGTTGGCTTGGATGGTATTTTGCCAATCCAAAGCTGTAATACTGTGCCTGGAGTGGTAAATGGCTTCTGTCATTTAACAGCTCGGCATGGATAGCACTGTTTCTATGCTTAAAGACTTTGCTGTAGAAATGGCAAAAGACTTTGTCCCTTTCTATCTCGGCGTGGATAGCACTGTGCTAATCCTATGCTTAAAAACTTTGATAGAAAAGCAGACATTTGAGGTGAGCAAATCTAGAGTGTCGCTGGTGTTGAGGGTGCTCTATACAGAAGCTGCCTTCCACCTAAATTGGGAACTACCCAGAGTACTCTTCTTCTTTTTTGCATATATATATATATGTATATATATAGGAGTTGACTCCAATTTGATTTAATGGTTCCTTCTCAGAATTATTCTGCACAGTAGATTCTTGTGTTAGAAGATTTACAGTCATGCAAGGTGTATAAGCGTTATCTACTTTATGACGTTTTTTCCTTTGAAAAAATAATGTTCCACAGTTCAATACTCTGCGCAAGGTGCTGGGACACTATTCTTCCTTCCTAGAAACTTCCTGAGTACATTGGCATTTTATCTTGAGACACTCTCGATTTTGTTGTGAAGTCCAAAAGTTCAAATTACTTCAGACTGACACAGAAACACTACTCACTAACTGAAATAAGCTTGACTGAATAAGCGGTGAGACACTACTCACAACCAAGAACTAGGATTTAGTTTTTCCTCAGAATGCTGAACTCCGTTGCTCATGCGCGGGAAAAGCCACTTCGAATCTCCTGACTGGAATTCTCCTCATGAGCGAAAGAGAGACGCTGCACTCCGTTGCTCATGCGCAGGAAAAGCCACTTCGAATCTCCTGACTGGAATTCTCCTCATGCGCGAAGGAGAGACGCTGCCGGTTGCTTCAGGAACTACAGTTGAAGTGCGTGGTGCTTTGTGCGCGGGTGTGCTTTCTCTTGTTTCTGTGCCAACAACTAGACCGCCCCAGGGTAGCTTCTTCACTTTGGCGACCATCTTGGATTTCTCATGGGATTTTCCTTGAACTCCTCTCAGAATAACCTGAAGCAGAAGCTTGCTCCCAAAAAGAAATCTTTTCCTGAAGTATTGTCTGACAAGAAGGTATTTAGACCTTTTTTTTCTTCTGTGTGTGGTGATAAGGTTACAATCTAATGAGGTCCTGACACCCACACAGATGTTAAGCATTCAAAACAGCCTAAAATCTACACCGAATTAAAAAAAAAATTTAATGCTGGATCAGCGCTGTTTTCAAGCAATGAAAATCTCACTGGATTACAAACCCCTTTAATTTATGACCCGCCAACCGATCCAGGTCCCCCTCTTTCAGTATTAAATTCGAACCTCTCAAGAAATGAAAAACTTACGGGATCACAAACTCCCCTAATTTATGATCCTCCACTTGATCTAGTATTACCTACTCCGCTATCAGCCTCCATCATTCCACCAACTCTTGCTTCCACTCAATTGTCAATTTCAACCATTAATTCTGCACAACACTCTGACATGGGAAACAGTAACCTGCAGAGCTCCCTACAAGTTCAAGGACTGGAGAACCTAATTTAAAGCTTCCCACAAGTTAGACAAGGAGAACATGAAGAACGCAATGTGACTATTCCCTTCCCGCAAGCAATTAGCAGAATGCAAGACTCTCACCGGCCACACATGGACCCCAAGGTAAGTTCAACAACCACAAACAGCGCGGGGAATCTTATCAGCACTCCAATCGCTAGCCCTTTACAGGGACCTAACCAATAGCATCTCCCCTAACCCAAGACAAAATCGAAGAGAGAGACAGTGAACCACTCGGAACACAGCGCCGAAGGCATTAAGTGTGAGGCAAGTGCAGAAAAATTACCTCTCTCTAGCACGGCATGGGCATCTCTTTTAAATATGGTCCAGCTCTCAGCAGAAACCCTACAGTTCCAGTCAAATAATATATTCAACTTTCAATACTTAATACGTTAGCAGTTTATGTAGCAGGGATTGATGGCAAATTAGGAGAGTTAAACTCCCTCATAAGAAGGGTACATGAAGGCACCTCTTTTACTCAAATAAAGTGTCCTTGCTCAAACATTATCGAAAAACTGTCCATTCTCCCTAAAATGTTAAATGACCTACGATATGATATTAAGCAAAATACAAGAACTCGAGGAGAAAACCAATATGGGAAGATACAACAACCTCAAAGCCCATCGAAATCTGATGCTCACCCATGCACCGTCCAGCCATAGAAGGCACCAGCAGACGTATGGAACACTCACATCAAAACTCAGAAACACACATCAAAACTCAGAAACACAGAGGGATACATACGCTGGATGTAAAATCAAAACCCAGCCCAAGAATGCTAAGGGAAACCTATCCCTCACCCCAGCAGCAAGATACTGAAATCAACACTAGGATAAGTGGTTTGGAAAATATAAAGGAAAATGCCAAATACAGACGGTCTCAAAGAAGGAAGGGGCGGAATACAAAATCTGCCGACCAAGCAAAATTTTATCCCCTATTAGAAATAAAAACAAGATCCACTAAGATGATGGCTCCAACTATTCATCTGGCCACACAGGGGGATAAACAAACCACCGGACTATTCTTGCTGGATCCATCCGACAAAGACCTGGGAAAACTGGGGGATGAACAACCCATTGGACAGCTGCACGTGAATCAGTCCCATATCGGGCTCGGAAAACAGCCGGTTGAACCCAGCCAAACCCCCCCTATCAGCGAATTCTCTGGGCGGTCATCTTGTACACACACATTTGCCAAATATGAACCCTTAAAAGTCTGCCTCAACACATACAGTGGCGGGAGTGGAAGCCATTGTCCTGGCTTCAACAGACATCCTCACAGACCCCAGGCAGATAAACCAATGCAGCACTGAAGAACCCTTGCCTCCACTGAGCATTGGAAATAACTCCAACTTACAGGAAAAATGCATAATTCAAACTGGTAAACCACCAATTTCTTCAACAACTCTAGACTCAGTTCATAATCCCCATTTTAGTATTCAGCATAATACTACACCTAAGGGCCATAAGGAAATCACTATGCCCGGCGCTATACTGCAAGAATGCGCCCTTAACACTTTAAAGCATGTCAAAGAGTGTACAGATCCAGTGATCTGTCAGATTGCCACAGAAGGTCAAGAGGATAACACCCAAGTACTAATTTTTATACCGGAATACGTTTCCAGAGGAAGGCATGATATTTTAAACAGGGGTAACATCCTCAGGATACTAGCTGCCATCCCACGACTAAGCGACCTCTCATCAAAAGACCTTGTGGAAATACAGTTTGAAAGCTCAGATGAAGCACCCTGCGGAAAAGTAACTAAGACTACTTGGATTACAATTGATATTACAAAACAAGTCCTCTTAGAAGGACCAGCTCTCAAAAAATGGGGCATTAAGGTCATCCCCTGTCAAACGATTGGATACCCTAAGCCCCTTCTCCCTCAAGACTACAAAAGGAAGCCAGACCAGCAGCAAAGAGTTACCACATCACTGCTCAATTGAGCAAAGGGTTTCGATGAAACTCACCATCCTAAATACAGAAGCCACGGGGAGATGGAACAAACTCCCCAAGTCAGACCCCAAGGAAATATAGGTGATATAGTCAGAACAATCAGACGTTCGTCAATGCCTACATGACCAAAAATTGCCCAGGAACCCCAAGTCGGACTAAATTCCAGAATACTTCGCATGTGCTCATGGAACATTAATGGCTTGAATACAAAATTGAGCGACCCGGATCTGTAAAATTATCTGAGTTCCTTGGATATCATCCTGCTTCAGGAGACCTGGTCGGCTGATCCCGTCTACATCCAAGGCTACACAAGCTTTAATACTCCAGCTGAGAAACTGGCAAAAAACAGTTACCTTTCAGGAGGGCTGGCTACCTACATCTCGATAGCCAGCGTTGCCTTGGCAACAGCATTGGATATCAAACTGTTGGAATGAATGCAACGAAATACTCCATCATAATCAAAAGAGCCGCTGTTCAAGTAATCCTCATTAAAGTTTACATCCCAAAAGTAAACCCAAAGACTGTAAAGAGATAGTGCAAGAAATAACGAGGATAATGGAAGAGGAAGACTCAATTCATTTAGTCATATCTGGGGATTTTAACCTATATTTACTTGGCATATTCACTGGCGACCTAACAATAGCTCAAACTGCATTATGGGAAATACCTGAACAAGGCAGAAATACAACAGGCCGCCAAACAAAACTCGGGAGCGAACTACTGGAAGACCTAATCCATTGTGCTTTGCACGCGTGGGTTCGCATCCCATCCTCGTCGCCAATAAAATGTAGTAAGGAGGCTGGAAACAGGATCTGTCTTGAAGTAGATTTATTGTAGGCTACGTGGAAAAGGAGCCAGCCAGGGAACGACCAGCTCCAACAGACACAGCTTCAAGAGTAAAACATATGTACATTCTCATGTTCCTAGGTAACTAGAACATTCTAATAAGAACAGAGGCAATGTAATCACTAGCAAAGAAAAGGAAACAAGATATAAGGAAATAACATAACTCAGGATACTACACTGTGTAATAATAACATTCCATAAATTCCATCAGTCTGTATATACGACCAATAATTTTGGGATGCCATTGCTCTCAACGTTCACAAGGCTCAAGATCCTTTCCCCCTTGAAAACAGCGCAGGTGCTCAGGTCCGGGCCCTCCGTGTCAGCTACACATCGGTTGTAGGAGACAACCACGCATGCCTTAACCACGCAGTCTTTACAACGCCTGTGTCTTTGCCACGCATGCCTTTACAACGACTTTAGTTGTAAAGGCATGTTTGATAAAGGTATATGGGCCATATTCTCAAGAACGGCGATAACATTATCGCCGCTTTAGCGGCAGGAAACTGCCGCTGAAGCGACGATAAGGGGCTTTATCGCCGCTTTAGCGGCAGTTTCCTGCCGCCAAAGCGGCGATAATGTTATCGCCGTTCTTGAGAATATGGCCCTATGTGTGGTAAAGATCCCACCCCAACTCCCCCCGCCCTGAGCCCTAAAATTAGTCCCTCCTGCATTGTCATCAAACCGCCCTAGCCCTATTATCTATCCCGACCCTGAGCCCTAAAACCCAGCCCCCAGCCCAAAACACCAACCGCAGCACCTCCGCCCTGAGCCCTAAAAACGGGCCCCAGCCCGGAAAACTGCCACTTCCACCCTGTCCTGAGCCCTAAAATTCACCACTTGCCCTAAAAACTACCCCTTCCCCTCTCCTATGAGCCCTAAAACCAGCCTCCACTCAGAAAACCTACCCCCACCTCCCACCGGCCTCAGCCCAACTTACCAAGCCGCATCCCAGTCCTACTTCCTGCCGTGATCCTTCCGGTTCCCCCCCGCCGCCCATCCGCCAGACAGCTACAACACTGACTGCCTTAACCATGCATATGTGTGGTTAAGGCATATGTGTGGTTAAGGAAAGTGTTATATCCTAAGCATTACATTTATGTGTAATCAGCCTAGGTCCTCCTAGCTGCTCAGCCAGTGTGAGAGTTGGTTATGGAATGTTGGTGTGACTGTGATGCGTGGAATGCCTGGGTGCCTGAGTGGATGTGTGGATGACAGTTGGAGATGGGCTGAGCAGCTAGGCAGGCTGCTCCTGGTGGGGCTGGTGTATGGCTGGTACATGGCTAGTACCTGACTAGAGCTGGCTGAACTATGATTGATACTACCCTGGCGTGGAACCAATAAAGAAGACTTAAGATATACAACATGGCTTCCAGTGTCTCTATGCGCAGGGTACAGCATCCATTTTGGCGACAAGGATGGCTAGCTGCTCAGCCAGTGTGAGAGTTGGTTATGGAATGTTGGTGTGACTGTGATGCGTGGAATGCCTGGGTGCCTGAGTGGATGTGTGGATGACAGTTGGAGATGGGCTGAGCAGCTAGGCAGGCTGCTCCTGGTGGTGCTGGTGTATGGCTGGTACATGGCTAGTACCTGACTAGAGCTGGCTGAACTATGATTCATACTACCCTGGCGTGGAACCAATAAAGAAGACTTAAGATATACAACATGGCTTCCAGTGTCTCTATGCGCAGGGTACAACATCCATTTTGGCGACGAGCGGACCTGGACCCAAGCGTACTTAAGGATAGTACAGAAACAAAGAAACTAGAAAGGACCTTCACTAACCAAGAAAAATAAGAGAAACTAAAGCATCTACAAGAAGGCGATTGGAGTAATAGGCAAGCCAGCCCCACCAGTGTCCATGTCATCGGACGGCCCCTACCACCGTGTTTGTCCAGCCTGAACTTGCCCCATGGATTTGACCACAGGTATGGTCTGTTATGTTAGGGTATGTCTGGACTGTTTCACCCTACCACATCCTTTTGTTTATGCTGCATGGATGTTTCTTGGCGTAAAGGAATTGTGGCTGCACAGATGTGAGTTATGGACTAACTCAGTGAAGTTAATTCACAGGTGCCACACAGGAGCAGTGTGGTTCTGCAAAGAATGGTGTTTTGCTGGCACATACAAAGTACAAGTATGGTCATTGAACACAGTGGAAGTAATGTGCCTGGGGAATTATCTACACCTACTTATTACTTCACATTTGGTCTTCCACTCAAATGGACCCGTGAAATTCACAAGCGCTGGGACAGATGTGGACATCGAGGGTCCTGCGCTATGTTCATTTTCCTCTAAATGTGGGCGCTAGAGGGGAGGTGCCACCATAAGGTCTTTTTGTTCGCGTCTACATGAAGATTCCTATCTGCTCTGGTGGGCTTTGCATCTGAATTCCATAATGCAGGGTCAGCTGTGGATATTTTAAAAGAAGAAGCTTCTATAGAAGCCGGTCTGGTGTTGTGTCCGTGTCGTGAAACTACGTCTCCTGGTCATCCACTTTACATATGCTGGCATGGGGGTAAGCCTATTTTTTACTTTATTGTGGTCCCTGGCTGCCCCCTGGACTTTTCGCAGTTCAACCGCCGCTCTTATTTTTTTTTTTAAAACATGGCACGAGCCAAGCAGTGCGCGTGCCTACCTTTGTCCAGCTTGATGGTTGCGTGCAGTTACCTGCGTCCATTTCGTAATCTTCAGTGTCTCGTGCATGGCTGCTTGAGCTTCGGGGATGCTTCTAGACGTTTTGATGCACTACCGCGCCGTGAGCCACCCGGCGCGACGCACGCTGCGTGCCGCCAACTTGTGGTTGGTGGTTCCTTACTATTCTTGTGGGATCCTCCTTGTCTGCTGCCAACCACACTGCTGCCATGAAGTTCTCAATTCAGTCTGCACGAAGCAATACATCATCAACGCATCTACTTTTGGAAGGAGGTACGAAGTTGCGGCGCGGGAGTATTCTTTTTGGTCAGCAGTGTAGCGGACATTTCTTTTTAAAGGACAGTGTGGCAGTAGAGCTTTCCAACTAAGAAAGGGGATAAGGTTGGATTTCGGCTAATGAATGGAGGAATCGCCTTCGTGGGATGTTTTTGGTGAGGTGCTCCGTTTCACGTATGTCAGAGCTAAGCTTACATTGGTTGTTGTCCTGCTATGTCCACCATGTTCATCTCCGGAGCCAGTCAATTGTGTTTGTGCATTTGTATAATACAGACCACGCACATCGCAAGGACTATGTGTAATGTTTTGCTTCACTAGCTTTGAATCTTTTGGAGAAGACCTGGTTTCATCTGCTTTATGTGGTTTGTCATTGCTCACGGGCTTATTGCTTCAGTTTCAAAAATTGTTTATTCTTGTATAATGCTACGTGGGAGAGTATTGATTGGTGTTTATGTTTGCTTTTACCATGATTCTTTGTTTTCATTTTTTCATCGTTAACATGTTTCAGCTGACGTGCACTATACATGTGGTTATTATTGTCTTTATTGCAAAAGCCTTTTGTCTGCAGATATTTCGTGTTTGGCATCATTTACAGGTGTTGTTGACTCTAGTTTAGCATTTCGTGTGGTGTTGTTGTGTTTTCCTTACGCAGGGATAGTACTGACCTAGTACAACTCGGGTGAGAAATCGCTCACCGGTGTGGTGCACAGTTTGCTAATGTTCTGTAATTATTGGAACTACTTGTGTATTTGTTCTCTATTCGTTTAGTATGTAGTGATGCCACAGTTTTACTCTAAGGATGGGTCGTCCATTTGTTCTAGTGGGTGGTCATCACAGTGTTCCCTCAGAGGAGGGATGTGTTTGGGTAATAGTCCCTTCACTATTTATTTCTTTGTCAAAATTTGGGTTGGGTTTGAGTCCCAGTTAGTAACCTCTACATGAGGTTTCGTCATGGGTTAGTTCCCATACATTATCGTTATATTGTATAACCCTTGCACAGGGTTAGGTTATGGGTTTAGATCCCATTCACATGTTGCGCAGTACTAAGGTACAACCTTCCTTAGGGTGAGTGTTTTGGGTGCTAGCCCCTTACACAGTTTCATGGGTCGTTGTCCCATATCTTGGTAGTTCTCTTGTATTTGGGATGGGTGTTGCGGGGTATTTTACCTTTGGCATTACAGTATAGTATTTTACAGCTTGTTTCATTATATTACTATTTGTACTTGTTTCTCTACACTACGCTTCTTAATGTTTTTATAATTATTATGGGGGAGGATGGGGGATTTTGTTGCACATGTATTTTGATGTTGTATTTTTCCCATCTTTTCTGGATTTGTATTGTTCATTCTCCTGAGATGTTTTGCTTTATGTTGCATCCCGGAGTTATGAATTTTACTGCTTACTTGTGTATAGTTTTTCCTTTATTTTTGCTATTGTTGTTTTTATGTAAAGTAAAGGGATAATATTAGATCCTAAGCATTACATTTATGTGTAATCATCCTAGGTCCTCCTAGCTGCTCAGTCAGTGTGAGAGTTGGTTATGGAATGTTGGTGTGACTGTGATGCGTGGAATGCCTGGGTGCCTGAGTGGATGTGTGGATGACAGTTGGAGATGGGCTGAGCAGCTAGGCAGGCTGCTCCTGGTGGGGCTGGTGTGTGGCTGGTACATGGCTAGTACCTGACTAGAGCTGGCTGAACTATGATTGATACTACCCTGGCGTGGAACCAATAAAGAAGACTTAAGATATACAACATGGCTTCCAGTGTCTCTATGCGCAGGGTACAACAGAAAGCGCTGCTCAGCTTGCGGGGAAATGGCACGGGTGCTTAAGCCAGTGTTGAAAAGGCCGTTTCCCCTCCACATTATCGTCCCAGCCCATTGTCTGCCAAGCCCATTCTTTCCCTTTCAGCTCATTTGCCTTTAAGAGATAAGGGGTTCTGGTCAAGTCACTCCCTGTCAGCTGCGTATCACATTGAGAATTGACAGTGTTGTTTTAAATACCTTTTTTACGTCTGAGTAGTTCCACCTCTTTTTCCACACTGGGAAGTTGTGTGTAAGAATACCTTCCCTGTTTCTGTCTCTTTTCTTACTGTTGGACATTCCAAGGGAAACGCTGTCCCTTTATAGGCTAGTCTCACATCTTCCCTGCATGGGGCAAGATGTTTGAAAGACAGCTGTTTGAACTGCAAGACGCGCTACCAAGCAAGATCTTCCCGCAAGTAAGGCTGCACATTTCCCGATAGTACAACTGACCCCAAACCTCTTAGAGAACCTCTGTCACCCCATCCATCAAGAAGTAAAGAAGTTGAACTGTGGTTTGGCAATGATCAAGAGGCAACTGTCAAAGCTTTTCACAAACACCGTCACCCCAATCTGGGCAGACAACTTCAAAAGCCACTTTGTCTTTAACAGTTGCCTTCTTTGTCAGCAGCTGCTGAGGTCTCGCCTTCCTACCCCACCCTAATTGTAGGGTTAATACAAATAAAGATGAAGCTTCCAGTAGTTTGACAAGTTGATTACTTCAGAAGAAGCCTTGCATCAGGCTGCAGTCTCTGCTCAGTCTGCCTCGGAACTCTCACCCCTAGAATCCTACACGCCCTACATTCTCTATTCCATCCACTATGACCTTGAAATACTTATGAAAGCACTGAGGCAGACTGTATCGATACTGCAGTGAAGCACACGTAACACATAACTGAGGTAATCACGCTGAAGCAGGTAAGTGAAGAGACTTCAGGTTTATTGACTGTTGACCTCCACAGCTCCCAGGAACTGACCAACTCCTGATATTCAAACATGTACATTCCATTGTCATGACAATGACATCACAGATGCCACTGAAGAAATAGAAGAGATTACTACAACATCTCCTCTCTTCCCAATAACAACATAACAGAGTGCAAAAGAAAGAAAAAACAGGCAAAGAAAAATTAACAAGAAACATATCAGCAAAGAAGAAATTAAAGGATATAAATAAAGATAAAATGATACCATCAATTTGAACTAAAAGACATAGAATCAAACAAATGATTTACAAATCCATGCGATTAGGCGGAACACTAATCCTACCGCTCCTACGTGGCGGGACATATTTCATAGACAACTCACCAGAATCAGAACTTACAGTATCTGTCACATCTCCTGGCTCAAGGTCTTGTTGCAAGACTACCCTCTTAGGAATCTTATAGGTCCTAGATAAGTTCCACCAATTCTTCCCATTGACACGAACAGCAAATCGTGAAACAGCATCAACCCTAACGGGAGGACCAACTTAGAAAGGCCCTTAGGAACGTTTAGAGGGGATTTAACTCTCACCCAATCTCCCACAAAAACATTGGATTCAAAGTTCTTACACTTTGGAAAAACATCTTGTTCGAGTGATCCACCCTTATCATGAGATTCTCCATACTTAGACAGAGAGCCCCATTTCTTCATCCAAGCAGGGCACATGTGAAAAGAAGCTTCTCTTCCTCTGAGAAGTCTGAAGGGACTTGAACTCGTGATGGAGCTGGGAGTGGTACGATGTGCCCAGAGCATACTTTGAACAGCTTCTTTAATGTCAATCCTAGAAGAGACAGCCCATCGAACACATTCAACTAAAATACGGTTGGTACGCTCAATAAAACCATTAGCCTGTGGGTGATAAAGTGCCACACGCTTATGAGCGATACCCGACTGGCTCAAAAAGTCAGACATTTCCTTTGAAGTAAATTGTACTCCATTGTCGGAGACAATCTCTTTGGGAAAACCCTCTCTTGCAAAAAGAGCCTGAAGAAACTTGATGACTTCTTGTGAATTTGGATCAGACATAAATTGCACCTCCCACCATTTGCTAAAATAGTCAGCCACAACTAAAGCAAATTTATATTTTTTAGGTAGAATGTTAAATGGCCCCACAAAATCAATGGCAAGCATCAACCAAGGATCATTGAGAACCATAACTTCTTGTACAGGAGGCGAAACATTTTTTATAACTTTGTCACTTGAACAACATGTCACACAACCTTCAACAACATCAGTAATCTGTCGGTCCATGGAAGGCCACCAATAGACAGCTCGGATCCTTTTTTTTGTATTTGTTTGACCAAGATGGCCCTCATGGCCATATTCAATAATGCGACTTCTCAAAGACTCTGGAGGGATACATTTCTCCCCCCGCATGATCATTTCTCCACCCTCCAAAGTAAGTTCATCCGCAATTTTAGCAAAAGGGTGAAGATGACCATCTAGATGTTTCTCTTTGGGCCACCCCGAAACAATGAACTCTTTAACTTTTTTGAGTACAGCGTCAGACTCCATAGCACGAAACCACTCTTGTTCTGAAAAACAACTCAAACAGCAAACATCCACAGCAGCAATAAGACACTCCTCATCAGCATCTTCATCAAGTTCTTGTTTATGTAAAGGAAGAGGAAACCTTGAAAGAAAATCCGCCCTGGTGTTTCTCCCCCCAGAAATGTGTGCAACCTCAAAATTATATTGTAAAAGTTTAGAACTCAGTCTGGCAATCCTAGGAGTATGATCTTTTACGATTTTTCCTTCAAGAATAAGAATGAGTGGTTTATGATCGGTCAGAAAACTAAAAGTCTTGCCCCAGAGAAAACATTTGAACCTCTCCACTGCCCAACAACACGCCAACAGCTCACGTTCGATAACGGAGTAATTCTTTTCACTTGGGCGTAGAGCCCGTGACGCAAATCCTACAGTGAATTCTTTTACCTGTTTAACTTGAGAAATCATACCACCCAAACCATATAAACTGGCATCAACAGACACAGTACACTGATAATTGGGATCAAAAGGTGTAAGAATCTTACACGACCCCAATTCTTTCTTGATCTGAATAAACTCGTCCATACAGACATCATCCCAGACAAACTTGACCTTTTTCTTAAGTAACTCTCTCATGTGTACAGTCTTGGCCGCAAAGTTGGGAATAAATTTTGTATAGAACTCACACATTCCCAAAAATGAAGACACTAACTCTTTAGAAGAGGGACAAGGAGCCTTCACAATTGCCTCGATAAGACCATCTCTAGGAACAATTCCTTCTCCAGAAATACGATGCCCCAAATACTCAATGGATTCTACACCAAAAACACATTTAAGTTTATTAGCTACAATACCCTTGGCCTCTAACTTCTCTAAAACAGTGGCAAGATTTTTGTCGTGAGATTCTTTGCAGTTACCAGCCACCAAAATGTCGTCTTGAAAAACTACCGTGTTAGTAACACCTTCCAACACCTTTTCCATGATGCGTTGGAAAACTGAAGCCGCCGAGGCTAAACCGAAAGGCATCCTCCTAAACTGAAATGTCCCAATGGGGGAGACAAGAGCAGTCAAGTGTTTAGTGGCAGGATCAAGTTCAATTTGATGATACGCTGATGCAAGATCGATTTTTGAAAAGTATCTTGCACCAGCAAACTTGGACAGAATATCATCTATACGAGGAAGGGGATGTGAGTCCACCCAAATCTCCCTGTTCAAGCTGCGCAAGTCTATGCAAACTCCGACACTCCCATTTTTTTTCCGCGCTACAACAAGGGGGGACAACCAGAGAGAAGATTCAATAGGTTATATGACTCCTGACTCACACATTCTCCTAAGTTCAGCTGAAAGGTCATCTCTTACACTAAACGGCACATTACGTAACTTGTGTTTGATTGGGAAAGCACCTTCTTTGACCTTAATAAAATGCTTAAAACCTTTAACGCATCCCAAACTGTCACCAAAAACCTTAGGAAACCTTTTGGACCAAGTAATTAAAGTTTCCCCTTGGTGATGTTCATTCACAACCGAAACTTGCTCCGAGGTGCCAGGTCTAAGTGTCATTCCAAATAAGCCTTGATGGTACCATCCAAGAATGTTGAGACCTTTCTTAGCCACATACACTTTCCCACTGATGTGTTTGTCTTTAAATACAAGAGACGTTTAGAAAAAACCAGATAACTCAATTTTCCTGCCTTCATAGGAAACAGGACTTCTGTCCGGAGGATTGAGAAGCCTATCCCCCCACATCTTTTCAAATAGTTCATCAGTAATCATTGTCATACGTGCACCTGAATCAACCAACAACTCAAGAGGTTTGCCATCAACTACAATCTCAACAACAGGATCAACACAATCCTCAGAATCATCTTTTACAACTACTACTAAATCTGTTAGAGAACTAACAACTTCACACAACTTATCTTCTTCAGCATACACCACACTCACACTGCCACGAAAACCACACATCTTGGCAAAATGACCTTGTTTGCCACACTTACGACAGGATGCATTCTGTGCAGGACAAATCTTGGAATTTTGAAAATGAGAAGGAAAACCAAATTTTGTACAAACATTTTTTGAATTCCCGCTCCTCTTCTCGTTTTTGTTTGTGATATACCTAACCCCTTTTTGTTCAGATTGAATCTTGTCTTTATCCATGTGCGCTTTCTCATTTTTATCCTTACCATCCTTGATAACACCTACAGCATTCTTTTCTGGTTTTAATTCTTGCGATGCTTTTCGAGAGAGCTCAATACTCTTAACAATGGATATTGTTTCCTGTAGCGAAGGATTTTTAAGAGTAAGTAGTTTTTCTTGGACTTTTTATCACTACAGTGAACAACAATCTGGTCACGAATGAGTTGAGACGTGAAATGCTCAAACTCACACTCTGACGCAAGTATGCGTAGGGCAGCTACATATGACACAATTCTCTCATCATTATCTTGTACCCTCGTGAAAAATGTATGCCTCGCTACAACAAGGCTGCTTTCCACATCAAATTGCTTCTGCAACATACTAACTGCTTGTTCAAATTCATCTAATTCATCTTCTCCTGGAACTACTTCCAAAGGAGGAAGATGCTCCAACACAGCTTGCCCCTCAAACCCCAAATTGTGTTCTAAAATGAATCGTTTTCTCTGTGCACTAAATCTGCTGCCCCCCATGGCGCCTAATAATACAATCATACCAATGCCATAAACTAACCTACAACACCAAACCCTGGCAAGGGCCTTTCCCAAAAGTGTGGGACAAATGGCATTCATTGGACAGAGATGCACTAGAGAGAAGGTTAAAGGGTAAAGGGCTAGTATCCTTAAAGGAAACTAGCCAAACCAAAGAAGTGTTATGGTAAAAATGATGAAGGAATGGGCAAGCAAGTAATACAAAAGAAACGCCACTTCCCATTTGATGATCAGAGTTTATTTTTACACTTCAGCATAATGCATTTCACGTGGCTACAATACAAACTAAGATATATGCCATCAGTGACAAATGATAATAGGATAGCGCTAACATCCAACCCAGAAAGAAAGGTTTGCTATAAGAAAGGAAGATCAAAGATGGGGTAGTGAAGATTAGGGTCTAAAACCCGTTTAAAATGCAGAAAGGCCGGATTCCCAAGGAATCTTGTCTCACATAGTCTTTAGTAATAAAGTTAGTGGTTAGCAATTTCAGAAAAAGCAAGTTAAATATCCGAACAAAACCAGAGGTAACACTTTGTCCCAACTGTTTCCATCGGCACTGGTTACTTCTTGCAGCATCTGCTTTATAGCAGCCATATAGCATCCTCTTCTGACTGGCCAGCCTTTGACAGGCTGAGCCAAGCTGCTCCTGATTAAGAGTGAAATGGCCTGGGCTGAAACAAAGAGATCTGGTGGGAGGAGATCTGCTGCCTGCAGAAGCCAGGACAGGAAGGGGGCTGGGTACCCAAACTGGTCATCACAGGGAAAAGCTCAGATAGTACAGGAACCAGGCCCACCCCCACTCCCTGCACCCTCAGCCAGATGGGAGCCCCTCTAATTCAATTAGGAGAGAGGCTGGAAGGGGAGTGTAGGGAAAAGTTAGCCATATCTGTGAGCTGTATAAGCCAGATCTGAATACTCAGGAGAGATTTTCTCCATCTTGATTTGGACTGAGATGTGCGTTAAGGGACACAAATATGACACACTTCTAAGGAAGTGGACATCACAGAGAGTGGCAACTTGAACCCCATTGATTAGGGGTGCACCCTCTGGCCAGCATAGAGACTGGAATAAATATGGGAGAGCTATACAGCACCTCAGATACCCGCTCAAAGACATCAGAAAAAGAAGCACTGCCCCGCTGAACCCTTGGTCTGCACAAAGACAGGACTACACTCATAAGGACTGCACCTGCTGCACACTTAAGGCTTCACAAAAAAGGACTTTGCCTGGCTTCCAAGATTAAGGTGTGGACTCCCTGATCAGCCACAGGAAGAAACGTGCTGGAAGAAGTTACCTACATCATCTCCAACAAGGACAAGCCCATCTGACTAGCTTCACCTGGCTTGACTGGATTTGACCAGATGAATTGTGGAAATTTTAGTCCCAAACCCCTAGGAGGCAAATCAGAGCTTCTGGCCCCTTGGCTGGCATTGTGGACCCTCAAACACCCTCAGGAAACCTTCCAAAAGAAGTTCTGGAAGTTTGTAAACTTTTAAGAAAAATCTCCGTAAGTCCACTGACCTTGATGACGAGAGTCAAACCGGCGACATCGAACCGCGGCTCAGCCTGACTTGCAGGTTTGCCCTGCTAAAAGCTCCGGAGCTCTTCAAAGTGAAAGACAAAGACCTCAAGGACTCACCAAAGCATTGCGCTGCAGCAGGCTGCCGTTGTCGAAATGAAAGCCGAACTGCCAAAGATGACTGCTCAACGTTAAGAGAAAAACTTCCAAAAAAGTGACTAAGTCAGAAGGTAAAAACTTGACATGGCCCTGCCGCTCATCGTAGCTGACCGGCGTTCCATCACAGTCGGCCTGAAACTTTGACTTTGCCCCGGTACAGCGCAACCGGATAGCAGCCGTTGGCGCTGTTCAGTTTATGCGTGAGAAAGCACATTTTTGTATTTGATCTTTAAAAATTCATATCTCTAGTTCCCAACACATTCTGGTGTCATTTTAAAGAATACTCTTTATTTTCATAAATTGGTGTTGGACTTGATTGTGTCTTGAATCTTACGTATTTTACTATATTGGTGATATTAGATGCTTTGCACATGTGTTCTAAGTTAAGACTGAATGTTCGTCAGCCAGCCTACCAAGGGTTGAGCAAGGATGAATTTATTAAGACTTAATTGGACATTATTTGTGATTGAAGTGTTATTACTAGTTGTAGGTACATACCTACACCTACTAATAAACCACCTTCCCACAAGGACCATTCAGATGAAATTTCAGAACTCTTGGCAGCTGTAAGTAGTCTAAAAGCCTCCATAGAAACTAACACTTTGGTGCTGGAAGTAGGGTTTCTGAGGGATGACCACAAGAAACTCAAGGACAGAGTGAAGGATGCTCTGCTGGAGCTAGCGGACATTCACCCCTTGGTAGCTGACCATGATCAAAATATTGTGGCGTTCCAGAAGGAGGTAGCAGTACTACCTGCAAGAGTTGATGACGTGGAAGACCGCTACAGGAGGAATGATATCAGAGTAGTGGGCCTCCCCAAGTGGGTGGAAGGCCCAAGCATGGACCTCAATCTGGAAACCTGGCAATCGGACACAGTTCTGCGGGACAAGATGTCAACCTTTTTCTCAGTGCAACGAGCCTAAAGAGTACCGGGCCAACCCCTGAACCCCAGGGCCCTTCTATGGCCAGTGGTAGCAAGGCTATTCAATTTCAGGGATCGGGACAACATCCTACAGATTGCCAGAGCCAACAGCCTCTGGAGATAGGCAATAGCACGGTCATCATTTTTCCAGATTACACAATGTAGGTGAGACAGCAGTGAGAATCATTCCAAGAGGTGAATCAGCAGCTCCACGCTTTTGGGTTTAAATATGCATTGCTGTACCCAGCAAAACTAACAGTCATCTTAGACAATGAGTCTCTTTTCTTTATGATACCATAGGTGGTCCAAAACTGGCTTGGAGTCGAGGGGTGAATCGCAAAGCGCTGCCATACCTGAGGGAACAACGGTGTGGCAAACTAAGAGGAGTAAACAACGCTCAGCGAGGAACATCCTGGGCAAGCTAACGAAGGCTCAGGCTGCCCTGGGCAGAGCAGAGGTGTTGGCTGCATTTGAACAGTCTGTTACAGCTGGGCCAAGTGGTAGGGACTCCGATGCAGATACTTTAGGGTCCCACGATCCTCTGCCGATTGAAGAGCCAAAGAGGCTGCAGGGAGGCTCACAGATCCCACCGATGATCATGGACCTGTTAATGTACCCTCCTTGATTGATGTGATATTCTTTTACTTGATGGCTCTTATTATTGTTGGGGGGTTTTGTGCTGAGATTGGGGTGAGGGGGTCTCTTTGGACACAGGGGTCACCTGGGAAGGGGGAGTCATGTGCCATTTCTCCAGCGACAGACCTGGACACTGCCCCTGGGGCATGACTGACATGGACCGTTCCAAAGGGCAGAGTGACTATCGGATGTTTGCCAAATCACTGGAGGCACTGGTTGGCTGTGTTTGGTAGTTGGTATGCCCAGGGATGTGGGTTTATTAAGTTACAATGTTTAGTTGTTCACTGCTGTGTCTGCTCTCACCCCCGCATATCCCAAGTGGTACACACTGACTTGATTGCTCTCATGCCCACACTGTCAGCATGCCGGCTCGTGATTATCAACTTATTACTTGGGATGTGAGGGGTTTGGGCTCCTACAGCAAGTGCTATCTGATTCATTCATACCTCAAACGCCGAGGGGTACAGTTTGCATGCCTCCAAGAAACACACTTGACGGCCAGGGAACTCGCAAAGCTGCGCAAATGATGGCAGGGTATGCTTTATGGTACCACGTACTCTGCTTATGCCAGAGTGATGTTAATATGGGTGTCCCCTGGTGTCCCCTTTGTAGTGGAACACACTCTGAGGGTCACTATGTCATTCTGTTGTATGCACTGGATGGGGAGCATCTTAAATTAGCCGCTGTGTAGGCGCAGAATGTGGGACAATCTCTTTTTCTTGCCTCCTTAACACCCACACTCCTGCTCAGCGCTCTTTGCGGTTTCCTGGTGTGGGGACTTTAACTGTGTTCCAGATCTGCTGAATGTCAGATCCACTCCTCCGCTGGTGAGGGCCAAAGCACACTCTAATACCAGCACCTACAACAATGGAATCTTAGCATGCAAGCGGTAGATATTTGGCACGCCCGACATACATACGTGCGGGACTATTCACACTACTCAGCACTGCATGTTTTACACATTCAGATTAATATGATTTATGGCAGTGAGGCCTTGTTGACTAAGTGCACGAATGCGGAGTACCTGGGCAGGACACTATCAGACCATTGCCCAGTACTGGTGACCTTCTCATGTGGCTGCAAATGCCCAGTGATTTCCACATGGTGGTTACAATCACTGGTGTTGATGGATGGGCCGTTTAAAGCACATGTAGATGGACACACAACTCAATTTTTCACTGAAATTAGGGATCTACTACAGATGCAGTAGTGAAATGGGACGCGTTCATGGTGGTAGTCAGAGGGGTATGCATGCCAACTCAGTATGGCATGAAACGTGGGCTGAGGAGAGAGATCGTGGGAATAGAGGACCACCTGAAGACCGCAGAGAGGGAGTGGGTGTTCAATGTAGAGTTTCTTAAAGCATTGGAGGGCGTCAAAGCAGAACACAGCCCGTCTACCCTGGATTACAAGGAATATATTGAACGCCAACATGAGCTAGGCGACAAGGCTACTAGCTTGGCTGTTGCGGTCGGACGTGCCACGCACACTCTTGGGGGCAATTTGGACTACTTCAGGCCACATAGTGAATTCCCTGCTGGGTATTAATGGGGAGTTTGAGAGGTACTATATGTTGTTACAGGGCTGATAGATACTCGGATCAGGAATCGATAACGGCTTACTTGCATAATATTGGGACCCCCACTCTTGATCCCCTGAGGGTGGAGGTGACCCCCTGCAGTGGCGGTACAACTTCAATAAATATTACAGGGGGGAACATTTACCATACAGTACAAGACTTAGTTGATGCTGACTTTGGGAAGGCGTTGGCATCAATTCGACAGTCAGTCCTCTTCTGGACACAGCTTCCCCTCTCATCTATGGGCAGGGATTCCAAAGAAAAAATGCTATTCTTTCCTAGGCTTCTATACTTTTTTGTGGCTTACTGATTAAATTGAAAAAATCTTTCTTTACGGATTTACAGCGTCAGCTTGCCTCCCTAATATGGGGCTCTGGAAGGCACAGGGTGACCATAACTACATTATATGCCACAATGGAGAAGGGGGGACAACTAAAGAGAAAGTTGGGTTAAACGTCAACTTTTCGGTCTCTCTTCAAAGTTAAGGAAAGAGATTTAAATTATATCCCGTTTTGTCTCACTTCAAATCTTTGAATCAGTATCAACATTATCTTTTGTGTTCTCTAGCCATGGCGTCTCTCTGCGGACAGATACGGCGTACAACTGCCGTTTGAACTTTGAAGACACTCAGTATTTCAAATCCTTCATCGACGTACTGACTAGGGGTCTTGGATCTTCACATAAATTTCTAGGCCTGAAGATGCTCTCACTAATTTATTACAAGAGAGACCGAAAGGTCAATGCTTAACCCAACTTTCCCTTTAGTTACTGTTAAATTTAATTTCAGAGTTTTAGTTCCTATGTATAGGGCATACTCTGTGCGTGACATATGAGGAAGTGGGCATACATGCATTGATAACTAGAAAACATTCTTGGATAATAATTATAATATCTGTCATCAATGTATAGGAAGATTATTGTTATGAACCCCTAATTTTATGCATGTGATTGGTGTTGATAAAAATACAACCATATGATAAACACCTGGCTGTTGAAATTTATTTACATGGAAAAAAATGTTTATGTACTTTGCTAATTAATTTGAAAATACTAGTCAAAACATTTGCAGTGAATAAATACCTTGCAGGCACTATTACCTGTTGTACTTGCAACACCCAAGCCCACAAAGGTATAGTGGGTCGCCCTTATATGTGTACTTATCCAGGACAGGCACACCAGATGCCAATGCAGTGGTAGCAGACTTGACCCTGGTGAAGTGAGGCTGCAATCCTTCTGGAGGCTGCCTTTTAGCCAATGCATAGACAGATTTAATGCACAGAACAATCCATTGGAGATGGTCCTTTTTTGTACTGCCTTGCATTTCTTTGCCCCAGAGAATCCAACAAAGAGCTAATCGTCCCCACAATGTTCTCAGGTACAATCAATGTAAAGGCTAATTTCCCTTTTGGGTTCTATATGATGGAATCTTTCTACCTCTTTGGAGGGATGAGGATGGTCAAAAAATGCTTGAAGGTTAATAGCTTGCCCAACATGTAACAGAGTGACCACCTTACACAGGAGCATTGTTGTGTATGGCGGATTGACAGAGAGCTCCTGCAGTTTGCTTACATGCCAAAAGAATGTTATAGCGATGAGGTAAACTGTCTTTGAGAATAGAAAAGCCAATTAGCTGTGACGTGGCTCAAAGAGGGTACAAATCAAAAAGATTAGGACTAAGTTCAAGGATCACTGTGACATCACAAAAGCTCTTGGTGGGAACAAAATTGTTGCAAAACTTTAAAAAATTGCATCACAACAAGTAATTTAAATAAAGAAGGCTGATCCAAAACTGTAAAAAAGTCAAATGGCCAACAAATAACCCTTCACAGTGTGAGAAGTTGGCCTGGTATATGCTGTCCACTAATTAAAGTGGGCGCCTTGCACCAGTCCAAATGACCCTTATTGATGATTAGGTTAAAGACAACCTTTATTGAAAGCTATCCTAGTGGTAGCCATGGAGAGCAGCCTTCAGGCTAAGTCTCGAAGGAATGTAAAGCAGCTTGTTTTACCAGATCATAACCTCCTGAATGACCAAATGAAAGGAGAACCACACAAGGAATATATAAAATATTATTAGTAAACACTCTCTACTAACCTCTTTATGAGATTAGAGAACAAAGCACACAATATTAAATCACTAGAACGACAGTAAATAGCACAATACACAGTGGGCTCCAGGGGGAGACCAAACCATATACTAAGAAAGTGGTATAACAACCACGACTTGACTAGACACAGTGCCTAGAGCACGTAGAATCGCTGGGACTCCAAGGAACCACCCAAAGTAGTGACACAGGGGAACCACGGAGGACGGGTGCAGTGTGTGAACACAGACACGAGCTCCGTACAACTCTATGAGAAAGTCGCGGTTGGAGATTTAAAGATTAGGGACACTTCGGAGAGGACTTTAAGCAAACCCAGCTAAACATAGAAGGTTCTAAGGCCAGCACCCTTGAGAGTACCGAGGTACCCGTGTTACCTATCCCAGAGGAGCCGGGTGCATAGGGGTCAAGTGATGTCGGAAACCTTCGTCGTTTTCAATGGCGTGTTGCGGAAAAGTGCTGCTGCCGGGAAGATGAAAAGTGTCCGGTGTGATCCAAGTCTGGTTCGGAGATGAGAAGAACCTGAAAGCAGAGGGGACAGAGTCTGGGTCACTTCACAGTAACCAGGGGCACGATAGACGAATGCCCACCGATGTCGGGTGTTTCAGGTGCGAAGAGATGAAGCTTGACTCTGCAGCCACGGGGACCAGGAGACGTCGATGATGACCAAAATCCAGAGGTGAAGTGTCCCACGAAGGATGTCGAGTGCTGGTGGGGTCAGTGTCCGGATTGAACACCAACAAGCCTTGGCAACTGCAATCCACGCGGTCAGAGGAAAGATGTTTCTGTGAGGACCAGCAAGGTCCTGGGGACTCTCCAAGCTATGGAGAGTCAGGGCATGCCTGGAGCAACCAGGAAAGCCCACGGAAAGTCAAAGTTACCTTCACAGGGACCCACAGGCCAACGGACCAGGGATCGCGAAGGGACCTCGAGCTGAATCACCAAATACCAGCCCACGGAACACTCGTGGAGTGTAGGCCGGAAATCTTCGGTTGAATTACTGCTCGGGGTCAGGACTACAAGTAGCCCAAAGCACAGCCTCAGGGATCGCCGAAAAGCATATGCTGCTGCAAAAGAGCACGGTGCACAGGGGTACGGGTTGCAGGGTCCCCACGAGGGATACGGGCCTCAGAATTGCTGAGAGCGCAGATCAGCCTCAGAGACCTCGGGAACCCACCTCCTGTGTTGCAGAAATCTTCGGAGTCCTCAGGAGCTCGAGAGATGCAAACCGGTCAGATGCGTTTAGGTATTGCCTTGCAGGGGAGTAACTCCTTTACTCCAAGGGAGATTTCTTCAGTCGTCCAGCGTCGTGCAGATCGTCGAAGTACTTGGTTTCTGTAGCAGAGTTTAGTCCAGGTAAAATCTAAAGTCCTGTAGTCAGGGTTCCTACTTTATACCCAAGGAAGGGGTGGGACAAACTCTGGGGACCCACCTATCGGAGGGTCAGGACAGAGGGGTGGCTACACCCATGTCCTTTGTCCAGTTTCGCGCCAGAGCAGGAGCAAATGGCTCCTGCAACCGGTTTGAGCTGGACTATGCACAGGGACACCAAATGTGCCCCCAGTGCGGACATCAAAGCACTCTCAGAGTGCACCCACCCAGCCCCAATACACTAAAGCCTGTCTGGGAGGTGGTCACACCTCCCTGTGGCAGGCAACCTATTGTCAAACCTTCCCCTGCCGGAGTTTCGTCCAGCAGCAGGAGGGCAGACTCGTGTCTGTGGCTGGCAGCATCCATTTTGTGATGCCAGGGTCAAGAAAGCTGGTACCGGGTGTACTGGTGTGGCATGTTTCTCCCTCTAGGAGGGTGGAATCATACCTCCCCCAGGTATGATTCCAAGGTGTTTGACACCAAACACGACATGTTTCCGTGCAGCCGTTTTAAAGTTAGCATTTACCGCTAGGTTATAATGCACTTAAGTATATATGGTTGGCTGCATCACAGACAACCCCGGAAAAGAGGTTCCGAAGGCTGCAGAGGGGCTCTGCTCATGCATGAGCACCCTCTCACATAAAACCCAGCACCCTGCTTTCAGGATTGATAAGGCCTGCCATAGGGGTGACTGATAGGTTTATATGTGCTGTGATTTAGGATAGATATAGTGAACCTATATCTAAGTAAGGGGTGCATGCACCACCTTACACAGGCTGCTGTAGCAGACCTGTGGTGTCATTTTGCATGGTCTCTCAGGGGTGGCATAATACATGCTGCAGCCCCTGGGAGGCCTCTTGGGTACCTAGGCCCTGGGTACATAGTATACCATATACTAGGGACTTAAAAGGGTACCCCAGAATCCAATCTGGAGTGTACCTAAAGTACATGCAATCAATTTAGAGGAGAAAGCAGCTAGACTGGGGTCCTGAATAGCAGGATCCCAGTCAGACTAAGTCGAAAACAGTGAAACATCAGCAAAAACTGGGGGTAACTATAAGAAGCAGATCCTACTCTCCTACACAACCTCCCCCCCCAAAGTCAGGACATTAAACTAACCTTGACCAGTTGAGTCTTCATGTTCTAAGTGGAAATATCTGGAGAGCCCATCTGCATTGGCATGGTTACTCCCAGGTCTATGTTCCACTGTATAGTCCATCCCCTGTAGGGAAATGGACCACCTCAAAAGTTTGGGGTTTTCACCCTTCATCTGTTTTAGCCATAAGAGGGGCTTATGGTCTGTCTGAACAATGAAGTGAGTGCCAAACAAGTATGGCCTCAGCTTCTTCAGAGCCCAAACCACAGCAAAGGCTTCCCTCTCAATAGCTGACCAACGTTTCTCACTGGGGGTCAGCCTTCTGCTAATAAAAGCTACTGGCTGATCCTGACCTTCATCATTCAATTGTGATAACACAGCCCCTACCCCCAACTCAGATGCGTCTGTTTGGACAATGAATTGTTTGGAATAGTCAGGACTTTGCAGAATGGGAGCAGTGCACATGGCCTGCTTCAGGTCATCAAATGCCTTTTGACAGCTAACTGTCCACTGAACTTTCTTTGGCATTCTCTTGGAAGTTAAGTCATTCAAAGGGGTCACTATGGATCCATATCCTTTGACAAACCTCCTATAGTACCCAGTCAGGCCCAAGAAAGCTCTGACCTGAGTCTCGGTGGTTGGAGCAACCCAGTCCATGATGGTCTGGATTTTGCTCTGCAATGGTTGAACCTGACCTCCACCCACAAGGTGGCCCACGTATACAACCTGACTCTGCCCTATCTGGCACTTGGTGGCCTTGATAGTGAGGCCTGCTTTCTGCAGGGCCTCCAAAACATTTCTCAGGTGGACCAGGTGATCCTCCCAGGTGGAGCTAAAGACAGCAATATCATCTAGATAAGCTGCACTATAGGCTTCCAGACCTGTAAGGACTTTATTCACCAACCTTTGAAAAGTGGCAGGTGCATTCTTCAAACCAAAGGGCATCACCACAAATTGGTAGTGCCCACTAGGGGTTGAGAATGCGGTTTTGGCTTTTGCATCTTCAGCTAATCTGATTTGCCAGTAGCCAGCTGTTAGGTCAAATGTGCTCAGAAACTTGGCTGAGGCCAAAGTATCTATAAGCTCATCTGCCCTAGGGATTGGATGGGCATCAGTCCTAGTGACTGCATTGAGACCTCTGTAGTCAACACAAAACCTCATATCTCTCTTACCACCCTGGGTGTGAGGTTTTGGTACCAAGACTACTGGACTAGCCCAAGGGCTATCTGATGGTTCAATGACTCCCAAATCCAACATCTTCTGGACTTAAGTCCTGATGCAGTCCCTCACATGGTCAGGTTGCCTGTAAATCTTATTTTTAACAGGCAGACTGTCACCTGTGTCCACTTCATGAGTGCACCAGGTAGTCTGACTTGGAGTCAGTGAAAACACATGTCTAAACTGATTAAGAACTTTTCTGCAATCAGTTTGCTGCTGGACAGTGAGGATGCCTGCCAAGGCTACACCATCCACTGAACCATCATCAGGGTTCTGTGAGAGCAGGTCAGGGAGTGGATCACTCTTCCTCCTGTCCCTCATCAGTAGCCATGAGCAAGCCCATGTCTGCCCTGTCAACATATGGTTTGAGCCTGTTCACATGGAGCACCCTATGGGGGCTCCAGAGTTCCAAGGTCCACCAGGTAGGTAACCTCTCCCTTTTGCTCAATGATTTATGAGGGCCACTCCACTTGTCTTGGAGGGCTGCTGGGGCCACAGGCTCCAACACCCATACTTTCTGTCCTGGCTGATAAACAGTCAACACAGCCTTTTGGTCATGCCAGGCCTTTTGCAATTCCTGGCTAGCCTCAAGGTTTTTAGTTGCCTTCTTCATGTACTCAGCCATCCTGGTGCGGAGACCAAGTACATAGTCCACAATATCCTGTTTAGGGGGTTTGAGAGGTAACTCCCATCCCTCCTTCACTAGACACAATGGACCCCTAACTGGATGTCCAAACAGAAGTTCAAAAGGGCTGTAACCAACCCCCTTCTGAGGAACCTCTCTGTAGGCAAAGAGAAGGCAGGGCAAAAGTATGTCCCATCTGCGTCTAAGCTTTTCTGGGAGACCTTTAATCATGCCCTTCAGGGTTTTGTTGAACCTTTCAACTAACCCATTGCATTGTGGGTGATAAGGGGTGGTACATTTGTAATTTACTCCACACTCCTTCCACATAGCAGTCAAGTAACTAGACATGAAGTTTGCACCTCTGTCTGATACTACCTCGTTAGGAAAACCCACCCTGGAAAAGATTCCCAGGAGGGCCCTTGCCACCACAGGAGCTGTGGTAGTTCTAAGGGGAATTGCCTCTGGATACCTAGTGGCATGGTCCACCACCACCAGTATAAATCTGTGCCCAGATGCAGTTTGAGGATCCATGGGACCAACAATGTCAATCCCAACCCTCTCAAAGGGAACCCCCCCACAGGTAGTGGTATCAGGGGGGCCTTTGTAGTACCACCTGCCTTACCACTGGCTTGACAGGTGACACAGGGGCGACAAAACTCCTTGGTGTCTTCTGACATGTGAAGCCAATGAAAGTGAGGGACAATTCTGTCCCAAGTCTTGTTTTGGCCTAGGTGACCTGCTAATGGGATGTCACGTGCTAGTGTCAATAGGAAGCCCCTAAACTTCAGAGGTATAACCAACCTCCTGGTAGCAGCAGGCTTGGGGTCTCTACTCTCTGAGTAAAGGAGTCCATCATCCCAGTAGATCCTATGGGAACCACTAGCACTCCCAGCAGCCTCAGCAGCAGCTTGCTGTCTGAGGGGTTCAAGAGAGGGGCAGCTCAGCTGCTCCTGGCTCAGATCTGCCCTGGAAGGACCCCCTGTCCCCAAGAACTCAACCTGATCAGGTTCAACCTCATCTGGGACAGTTCCTTCTTCAGGACTAAGATCAGCTCCCTCAAGAGACTGGTCTGGATTCTGAGGCAGGGGGGGAAGACACTGCCTTACCCCTACTGCTCCTTCTCTTGGAAGGCGCCTGGTTCATTTTTCCAGGATCCAGGGCCTGTTCAGTGTTAGACATTTTTGCCTGTGACCTAGCCATAGCAAACACATCTGCAGGGATACCCAACATTTCTGCATGAGTCCTGAGTTCCACTTCAGCCCAAGCTGAAGTTTCTAAATCATTGCCCAACAAGCATTCAACAGGGAGGTCTGCACTTACCACAACCTTCTTAGGGCCAGTTACCCCTCCCCAGGTGAAATTAACAACTGCCAAGGAATGGTCTGTCCTGACATTGCTAGCATTGGTCACTTGGTACATCTCACCAAGTATGATTTGCTCAGGAGCCACAAGATCTTTTGTCACCATTGTGACACTTGCTCCTGTGTCCCTAAATGCCAAGGCCTCTTTTCCATTGATTAAAGGCTGTTGTCTGTATTTGCCCAGATTACTAGGCCTTACAAATAAGGAGGCCATATCCAGGCCTCCATCATAGATCAACACAGCCTGAGTTGGAACTCTGACTAGGCCAGAGTCCATCTCAGATCCCAGGGTTAACCCTACTACACCCTTATTCTGAGTACCACCACTTGGAGCTGAACTAGGGGGAACAGTTGCCTTAGGGGCAGTGGTGGTGGGAGTTGAGTCCTTGGACTTGGTACAATCACTTGTCCAATGGGTCTTCTGTTTACAGATTTGACACCATGGCTTCTTCTTGCCTTTACCCATGTTTGATTGTGACTCCCCACCAGATGCAGATTTTTGGGGCCCTTGAGAAGACTTCTGGTCTTTACCCTTCTCCCCACTCTTATCAGAGTTTTTAGAATCTTGCTTCTTGGAGTCACCACCTTGGTTCTGAACCTTCTGCCTCACCCTGGTTCTGACCCATTTGTCTGCCTTCTGGCCCAATTCTTGGGGAGAGGTCAGATCAGAGTCCACCAGGTACTGATGCAACAGCTGATTTTGACAATTATTAAGGATCTGCTCCCTCATAATTAAATTGTACAATCCTTTAAAATCACACACTTTACTGCCAAGTAACCAGCATTCCAGAGCCTTAGTAGCACAATCTACAAAGTCAACCCAGTCCTGAGTCTGTGCCTTTTGGGTATCTCTGAACTTAACCCTGCACATTGTTCAGTGGTTAAGCCAAACCCATCAATCAGAGCACTCTTCAAGACTTTGTAATTATCAGCATCCTCTTCTCTAACAGTGAGGAGCTTGTCTCTACCTTTGTCTGCAAAGGAGAGCCACAAGATTGCTGCCCACTGCTTCTGAGGGACCCTCTGTACTTTACAGGCCCTCTCCAGTGCAGTTATCCATTTGTGGATGTCATCCCCACTCTGGTAGGGAGGGACAATCTTGTTCAGGTTCCTATGGTCATGAGTATGTTCTCTACCTCTAGGGACACTGTTGCTGCCACCATGGGGCTCTACCCCAACTTTTTAGAAGCTCTCTGAAGCTCCAGGAATTCCCTATCTAAGGCCAATTGCTCTCTCTTAATTCTGAGCTTAGCTCTCTCAAACTCAAGCAGTTGGCACGCCTTCTCATAAGAGGACTCCCTTTTATGAGAAGCAGAGATCCTATGACAAACAGAGCTCCCTACAGAAGTACCAGAATGATTAGATTCCTGGGAAGGAGATCCTGATCTTCTTGGTAAACTGTTAACCCTTCCAGGTGGGGTAAAGAGAGGGCCACTGAGGCCTTCTCCCTCACCTTTAGGAAGAATTGGATTGTCCAGGTTAGGATCATTTTGATCCTCCTGGCCAGCATCAGAGTCCAGGTCATAGAAGTTTTCACTTCCTGGCCTTTCCTCTTCTGCTGTCCCACCCAACTTGCCTGCCTCATCAGACCCTGGGGTCTTTCTGAGGTCATCTAAAAGCAAAGCCTCTATGAGGCGTTGAGTGTTTGGGTTTTTCCCTGTCTTCAGTTTCCTAGATGTACACATGGTTCTCAATTCCTGAAATGAGATATGGTCATACTTAGTTGGCAGAGGCCCACTGGCTTCTGGCCTAGAAGACATAACATACTAGTGTTGTGTGGTGTAGGCACCTTCCTAACCTAGTGGAAGCTACTAAACTCTCTTGAGTTGGAGAAAGGGTGTGCTAGACCCTTGACTTACCCAACTCTAAGTTCAGTAGAACTTACCTTATTCTAGTCTTGATTTATATGTATCTAAGTACCTTTAGTGGTTTTCAGTTAGTCACTCAATGAGATTATCTGGTAAAACAATAGCAAGCTTGAATCCCAACCGCTGCACACCAATGTGAGAAGTTGGCCTGGTATATGCTGTCCACTAATTAAAGTGGGCACCTTGCACCAGTCCAAACGACCCTTATTGATGATTAGGTTAAAGACAACCTTTGTTGAAAGCTATCCTAGTAGTAGCTATGGAGAGCAGCCTTCAGGCTAAGTCTCGAAGGAATGTAAAGCAGCTTGTTTTACCAGATCATAACCTCCTGAATGACCAAATGAAAGGAGAACCACACAAGGAATATATACAATATATGTATTTATTACTATACACTCTCTACTAACCTCTTTATGAGATTAGAGAACAAAGCACACAATATTAAATCACTAGAACAACAGTTAATAGCACAATACACAGTGGGCTCCAGGGGAGACCAAACCATATACTAAGAAAGTGGTATAACAACCACAACTTGACTAGACACAGTGCCTAGAGCACGTAGAATCGCTGGGACCCCAAGGAACCCTCCAAAGTAGTGACACAGGGGACCCACGGAGGACGGGTGCATTGTGTGAACACAGGCGCGAGCTCCGTACAACTCTATGAGAAAGTCGCGGTTGGAGATTTAAAGATTAGGGACACTTCGGAGAGGACTTTAAGCAAACCCAGCTAAACATAGAAGGTTCTAAGGCCAGCATCCTTGAGAGTACCGAGGTACCCGTGTTACCTATCCCAGAGGAGCCGGGTGCATAGGGGTCAAGTGATGTTGGAAACCTTCGTCGTTTTCAATGGCATGTTGCGGAAAAGTGCTGCTGCCGGGAAGATGAAAAGTGTCCGGTGTGATCCAAGCCTGGATCGGAGATGAGAAGAACCTGAAAGCAGAGGGGACAGAGTCTGGGTCACTTCACAGTGACCAGGGGCACGATAGACGAATGCCCACCGATGTCGGGTGTTTCAGGTGCGAAGAGGTGAAGCTTGACTCTGCAGCCACGGGGACCAGGAGACGTCGACGACGACCAAAGTCCGGAGGTGAGCTGTCCCACGAAGGATGTCGAGTGCTGGGGGGGGTCAGTGTCTGGATTGAACACCAACAAGCCTTGGCAACTGCAACCCACGCGGTCAGAGGAAAGATGCTTCTGTGAGGACCAGCAAGGTCCTGGGGACTCTCCAAGCTATGGAGAGTCAGGGCATCCCTGGAGCAACCAGGAAAGCCCACGGAAAGTCAAAGTTACCTTCACAGGGACCCACAGGCCAACGGACCAGGGATCGCGAAGGGACCTCGAGCTGAATCACCAAATACCAGCCCACGGAACACTCGTGGAGTGTAGGCCGGAAATCTTCAGTGGAATTACTGCTCGGGGTCAGGACTACAAGTAGCCCAAAGCACAGCCTCAGGGATCGCTGAAAAGCATATGCTGCTGCAAATGTACACGGTGCACAGGGGTACGGGTTGCACGGTCCCCACGAGGGATACGGGCCTCAGAATTGCTGAGAGCGCAGATCAACCTCAGAGACCTCGGGAACCCACCTCCTGTGTTGCAGAAATCTTCGGAGTCCTCAGGAGCTCGGGAGATGCAAACCGGTCAGATGCGTTTAGGTGCCTGCCTTGCAGGGGAGTAACTCCTTTACTCCAAGGGAGATTTCTTCAGTCGTCCAGCGTCGTGCAGATCGTCGAAGTACTTGGTTTCTGTAGCAGAGTTTAGTCCAGGTAAAATCTAAAGTCCTGTAGTCAGGGTTCCTACTTTATACCCAAGGAAGGGGTGGGACAAACTCTGGGGACCCACCTATGGGAGGGTCAGGACAGAGGGGTGGCTACACCCATGTCCTTTGTCCAGTTTCGCGCCAGAGCAGGAGCAAATGGCTCCTGCAACCGGTTTGAGCAGGACTATGCACAGGGACACCAAATGTGCCCCCAGTGCGGACAACAAAGCACTCTCAGAGTGCACCCACCCAGCCCCAATACACTAAAGCCTGTCTGGGAGGTGGTCACACCTCCCTGTGACAGGCAACCTATTGTCAAACCTTCCCCTGCCGGAGTTTCGTCCAGCAGCAGGAGGGCAGACTCGTGTCTGTGGCTGGCAGCATCCATTTTGTGATGCCCGGTACCGGGTGTACCGGTGTGGCATGTTTCTCCCTCTAGGAGGGTGGAATCATACCTCCCCCGCCAGTTACTGGCGGGGAGGTATGATTCCAAGGTGTTTGACACCAAACACGACATGTTTCCGTGCAGCCATTTTAAAGTTAGCATTTACCGCTAGGTTATAATGCACTTAAGTATATATGGTTGGCTGCATCACAGACAACCCCGGAAAAGAGGTTCCAAAGGCTGCAGAGGGGCTCTGCTCATGCATGAGCACCCTCTCACATAAAACCCAGCACCCTGCCTTCAGGATTGACAAGGCCTGCCATAGGGTTGACTGATAGGTTTATATGTGCAGTGATTTAGGATTGAGTATAGTGAACCTATATCTAAGTAAGGGGTGCATGCACCACCTTACACAGGCTGCTGTAGCAGACCTGTGGTGTCATTTTGCATGGTCTCTCAGGGGTGGCATAATACATGCTGCAGCCCCTGGGAGGCCTCTGGGGTACCTAGGCTCTGGGTACATAGTATACCATATACTAGGGACTTATAAGGGTACCCCAGAATCCAATCTGGAGTGTACCTAAAGTACATGCAATCAATTTAGAGGAGAAAGCAGCTAGACTGGGGTCCTGAATAGCAGGATCCCAGTCAGACTAAGTCGAAAACAGTGAAACATCAGCAAAAACTGGGGGTAACTATAAGAAGCAGATCCTACTCTCCTACACACAGTGCCCAAATCAAATATTTACTGGGCCAGAGAAAGCACAAACAGCAACACCTTCATAGAACTTGGCTTGTAATGGATCAATTTGACGGGTACCGCACTAAGCCACAA
The DNA here is from genome assembly GCA_963921515.1 of Calotriton arnoldi. Lineage (NCBI taxonomy): Eukaryota > Metazoa > Chordata > Amphibia > Caudata > Salamandridae > Calotriton > Calotriton arnoldi. The sequence continues at coordinate 1,909,144 of CAWUFW010001702.1, read as the reverse complement.
ATGTGTCCCAACGGCTAGCATATATTGATTTCATAGAGGGATGCCTTGCTGCCAAGATGATATCAACAACATCAGGTGGAAGATTGAAAGTAATCAACTCCCACCACTTAATCTCTAAGCATGGAAATGTAGATTGTGCAGGACCCTGCCCTGCTGCTGCAACTGAAAATCCTTTTGAAGTGGCAGCTTTATCAGAGGACATATGCTCATGCCCAGATCTTGACCATTCTGGTGCCACAAGGATGACTTGGGCCTGGTGATTCCTGATCTTCTTCTGAACTCGGAACAGGAGAAAACTGACAACAAGGCACACACAAATCCCGAGTTCCTCCCAAGGGCCAGCCCTCTTGGGAACTCCAGTACGCAAAAGTGTTGACATAATGCGTTCTCAGCAGTGGTGAAAAGATCAAGCCAGGGTTCTCCCCATTCCTGGGAGATGCCCTGCACCCCCTCCGGATACAACTGCCAGTCGTGATCCACTAGCCATCGAAGGCAGAGTTTGTCCGCTCTGGCATTTAAAGATCCCACCAAGTGGTTCACCGTGAGTGGGATCATCTGCCGATCCAGCCACTTCCAGAGGTGTAAAGCCTCTTGTCACAGGAGCCAGGAACCCAATCCGTCCTGCTTGTTGTAGTACCACATGGTGGTGGTGCCGTCCCTGATCCCCTCTACCATCCTCCTTTTGATGGTGGTCAGAAAGGCTTTCAACACCAACACATTATTCACAACTCCAGAACCTGCAAGTGACATCTGGCATGCTTTACCAGCAAGATGCTAGAGGCAGCAATCCCAGCAACCTCTGAGTCATCCCCATTGAGATCCAGGATAGAGGCTGAAACATCAGGGTCATAGTCTGAATGTCCTGGACTCTCCACTCCCGGGAAAAGGCACAAAACCGTACCATGTCCACAATGGCTTTGATAAACAGAAGCTTGTGCAAAGGCACATTGATAGTGAACCCCAATGAGGCTTGCTTTCATCTGGAAGTGGCTGATGACTGCCCGGGTTCAGCCAGCCTTTAACAGTCAGTCATCAAGGTAAGGAAAAACTGGAACCCCAGACCTACGAAGGTGTGCTGCGACCACCGCCATCACTTTCGTGCACACCTGAGGAGAAAAGGGAGCACCGCAAACTGAAAATGCTCCTGGGCCACCATAAACCGCAGAAAATACCTTTGGGTCAGGATGGGGATGTGAAAATAAGTGTCCTAAACGTCCAAAGCTACCTACCATCCAGTCTCTGTGATCAAGGGTAGATAGGCCCTGGGAAAGTGTAAGCATCTTGAATTTGTCCTTTTGCAGGAAGATAGGACAAAGCCCTTTGCTCTTCTTCGGCACTAGGAATTAGTGTAACACCCAGTTCCTACCTCTGATGCCGGAACACTCGCTATGGCTCCTTTGGTCAGAAGGACCTGTACTTCCTGCCACAAAGTGGACAGGTGTCCCATTTGTCTGAAGTAATTGCTTGCAAACGCTGGATGAAATGTCAAACCCTGCCTGCCACAGGATGGGTGTGTGTCGGGAAGGACACACTAAAGAGGTGTGCGGGTGCAGCAGCTGGTGGTGCGAAGGACTGAGCTGCCCTGGTGCCCTGGACGCTGTCTTTGTTAACTATGTCCTCGGCCACAAAAGGTCTGGGAGGCCTGCTGTGTCAGTGGTGTTGCCTGGTGTTGTCAGTTTTGAAAAACACTGCCTTAGCCACAGAACGGGAGGCATTGCTGGTGAAATTGCCTGACTGGATGTGACAGGCCCAAGGAACGTGAAGTGGTCCTACTATCCTTGAACTGTTCCCTGGGCTGAGTCCATTTTCAGGTCAAAAAGGCAAGAGCCATCAAAGAGCATGTCCATGAAGGATGCCTGGACATCACCAGACAAGCCCGTAGATCTTATCCATGCATGACATCTTAGCATCAGACGAGTACAATTGCTTGGCCTAGCTAATCGTGTTATTTACACCACAATGGACAACAAATATGCCACATCACAGGCGTTCTAGATGACTTAGGTCAGGGATACCCAGAGGTCATCTGGGATCACTGGCAAAATCTGAGCCACTGTGTCCCAAAGTACGCGGGACTAGCAATATAGGAGGCAGCTGGCATTCACCGATGCAGAGCAAGTCCACTGGAAGAGAACTTGCTCTTGGCAAATGTTTCGATACATTTGGATTCATGATCAGGTGAGGTTGGGGGAAGCTCTCAAGTGTAGGGTGTTGAGTCATAAAATCCAGGTCACCAGGTATATATTATGGCATCATCAGCCGCTCCATCTTCTTCCTTGTGTTTGTTCACACAGGAATCTAATTTCTGACTGAGCAAGTCCAATTTCTTGTCGAGCATTAGCACACTGTGGGCAAGAATTTCTTTAAGTTCTACTTGAAGTTCTAATTAGTGGGACTGCCATGTAAGAGCTTTGCAGCCACTATTAAGGCGAAATTGATGGAATTTATGATAGTATCAGGTACATTTTCATGCTCTGCAGTATTTTGTAGGGGGCTATCCCCTAAGGGTGACCCCAAACACGCCTCTAATTAGGCTAGCCTCAGCCCCCTCCATGCTAACGGTATTGCCCACTCTGGATGGTTCCAATATGTGTTTCTCAGGGATTCCAGAGTTTGGGGGCTGAGAGACCCTTGTGAGTCTCTGATCATGACATTATGCAATGTGCCCCATATCCCTTTGAGTTGTCTATCGGGGTGGAACATTCCCGGTTATTTCTCCCCATTTCCATAAACTGCGATTGCCCAGTCTTGAATTGGCAATTGGTCTACGGTAACGCCCTCTACGCCGGAATCAACAAAACCCTGCTACACAAGCTCCAAACCATCCAGAACACCGCAGCCAGGCTCGTCCTCGGAACTCGGAACCCCACGACATGAGCACATGACCCAGCACCTACGAGACCTCCACTGGCTCCCCATCGAGAAGAGAGTAACCTTCAAGCTACCCACGCCTACAAATCCCTCCACAATATCGTACCCAAACACCTCAACGAAAGAGTCTCCTTCCACGTACCCAAAAGGAACCTCCGCTCCGCCGTCCTCGCCCTGGCAGAGACCCCACATATCCACAGAACCAGAGCAGGTGGAAGAGCCTTCTACTACGTCGCAGCAAAGACCTGGAACGAGCTCCCAGTCAACATCAGACGCTCCCCCACTCTGCACACTTTCAGGAAGAGCCTCAAGACCTCGCTCTTCGACTGATCCAGAGCTGCACCCACCCCCCTCCCCCAGCGCCTTGAGGCCCTCTCGGGTGATTAGCGCACTTTAAAAAAACCCTGATTGATTGATTGATTGGTCGATTGATGAATCTGGCCACTATTTTCTGCCTCCTCAGAGGTCCATCAGGAATAGCCCCATTTGATTAGTCAATTTGGTTCATCTGTGTGAGGTTAAGATTGGAAGCCCTTAGACTAATGTCACCTACAGTTGAAGAAAGGTCTATGATCTCTGTGGTCTCCTGGAGTGCGCTTGAGTTGAAGTGGATTTTTGTACTTTTTTGCTATTTAAGTCTTCCAAGTTTCCTATTGTCTCCATAATTGCGGTTGTCTCGGGGGCAGAATTAATTATGAGAGAGGGTAATTTGTTTTTTGTTACTTTGGCTGAAAGATGTTACCCACAGGGGAATTTGCCAGACCTGCCTTTGACCTTGTGAAATACTTATGGATAGTGTTCCTTGTGCCTGCGGGCTCTAGGGCGACTTTCTCTTCACTTGGCCAGTATCTGCAGCGCTATCCTCCACCTGACCTGCCTCCTGCCTTACTGGTGGCTGCCCTCTCGTGGTCTGGTCGGATATGTTGCTCTGCTTAAGGTGTTCAAGGTGTGCAGGCAGCTGTCCCTGGTCACCTCCTCCTTTTTCCATGATTTTTAATCTCAACTCTGCTCTCTTCTGGTCTCTTCTTGCCTTGGCTTTGAATTTCAAATACTCTGTGGAACACTTTCCAACTAGAACTGAATACTGATGCCCGTCCTTGCAGGCACAGCTTCCATTGCCGGGCTGTGGACTTTGTCAATCTTGTCGGACACGTTAATGTCACTTTTGGTGAGTTCGCTAACTTTGATGAAATCAATTCTGAGGGCTTGGTAGCAGTGTGGCTCGGGGGGCTTTTGGTGCAGTGCCCTCGAAGAACCAGTGCAAACGGGCCAATGTTACTTTTGTTCTTGTATTTATGACTGTAACTCCTCAAGCAGTGACCGCTCTAACTGAGCTTCCCCCGACCCCCAAGCCCACACCCGGTGCAATGCCAAGGCTGCCCAGGGGGGCCCCGTAGGGGACCCTCCAACAGGGCGGCCGCCTTAGTGCCACAGGAAGGCACAGAAGTCTGCTGTCTAGGCTCCCTGGGCTAGGGACCAGGGGGTCTGCGGGACGCGTCACTTCCGGCTGTGGGAGGGGGAGAGGGGTACAAAAACCTTCCCCCGCCCACTGTACGGTCTCTTGACCGCTACCCGTCTCGCTGTTTGGGTTGTGTTGCGTCGTCGCGTTCCCGGGACCGAGTGGTGTCTGTCGCGGTGAGTTTCTTGCGATGGGATGGCCCCTCGGGCCTTTGTTGTAGCACATGCAGTCCCTTTCCGGGCATCGCTGCGTGGTGTCTGTTTTGGTCCCGGGATTGGGTGTCTGTTGTTTGCGACGCACTGGGGCGACCACCTTCCTCGATTGGGACCAGTCTAGTAGAGGGTCCGTAGGTCTGGGTGCCGGACCAATGTCCAGGGGGGGCGGCAGGAAGGCTCTGCATCCGACGTACGGTGCGATGCTCATTAAGACTGCTGTAGCTAAAAGGTTTCGTTTTACTTTTGAATTAGCTGTTTCCCTGTCCTTCACTCCAAAGGGAAACTGCTGAAAAGAAACCTACGCTGCTCAAAAATTGGTTAAGTGCTAAGGATTCTTTACATCTTTAGTTGAGTTCGAGCAATTTATACTAAGTAATTAGTTGAGGTTGCCAGGTCATCGCGGGGGCAAGCGATGCAGTGTTTTCCATTAGGGCGATATCGAAAACGCTTTCTTTTTGGTGAGATAGGAAGCATGATGATGAGCAGAGGTCGCTGGATGGTAATCTGAAACTCGGTAGTGCGACGCACTGTATGTAGCCCAGGCGGAATTAAATACGGTCCAGCAGCTTTGTATAACAGCAATACGGGCACTTTGGGTTTGGACTGGAGGCTGTTTTGAAGTGTAGGCGGTTGGCCCCGGTGAGTGCACCTTCCTTGGTTTTGTGTGTCCTCTGGTCTCGATGGAGTCCAGCGTGTAGCTTCCCCGCAGTAGTTTGGGGGCAGAGCCATTGTATTTTGTGTGGGGGGAGAATGAGCGCGTGTTTGTGTTTGTTTAGAAGGTCCCTCGTGGCCTTCCTCCGGGGCTAATTCTCCGGCCCAGGGGCAGTGCAGTGAGTCCGAACCCAGCAATGCTTTCGATGTGCTGGGGCCTAGCGCCCGGACTGCAGGCGCCACCGGGCGGGACCAAACGTGCTGAACGCGGATGTTAAATAAAAAAATAAAAATAAAAAAAATAAAAAGTTAGTTGGCCTAACTCTCGGAACCTGCTGTCCCACAGCTGTAATATGTTTTATACACCGACACAGTTCTATGATTAACTGTATTCAGTGTTCTCTGGGTGCAATGTGCTCCCATCTCGCTGTTTGGTCGCGCCGTCTCCCGTGTGTCTTCGAGTCTCGGAGGTTCCGCGGGCGTCATCTGGTTGGGGTGAGTTGGGGCTCCTAGGCCTGTTGCCCGTGTGGTGTGCACGGCAGGGGGGATTGGGCATGTGCTAGGATGCGCACGCTGCACATGCAGTTGTTTTCCTGGGCATTGTGCCCGGTGTCCGTCCGTTGGTCCCGGGACGGAGTTGGTCGCAGGTGGGGAATTGTGTGCGTGTGGGTTCCCGCCCTATCCCCCTTTAAGTCAAGGCACGTTCGGTTTCGGGCACTTTGAGATTTGCCCGGTGGCAGCTTTGAAGGGTAGGTGGCTGCCCCCTTTGAGTGCACCTTTTCTGGGCTTGTTCAGCGTGTAGTGGCCCCACAGGAGTTTGGTGGCCGAGCTGTTGTATTTTGTGCACATGGAGGGTGCGCGTGAGGTGGTGGCGTGGGGGGAACGTCCGACTTTTGAGCTGGAAGGGCGGTTTCGAGCCTCCCGTCGGCTCGGCGTCCTGTGATTCAGGACATGGGCATGTTTGTGTGAAGTGGACTCGCTCCTAGGTTGAGCTGTAGAGGGCCGAAAGGCGAGTTTGTTTCCGGTTACATCGGAGGCAGCGAAGGAGGCAGAGCTGGGTTTTCCACCTTTGATCCGCCGGGGAAACCCTGGGAGAGAAGAGTCCCTCTGTGGCCATTGCCAGGTGTATGTCTTTCTGTAATTGTCACGTTCAATCAATCAATCAGGGGTTTGTTAAAGCGCGACTACTCACCCGTAAGGGTCTCAAGGCGCTAGGGGGGGGGGCAGGTTCCATCCATCAAGGAGGGGGTCTGTCGAAGAGCCAGGTTTTGAGGTTTCTTGCGAAGATGGGGAGCGATGTTGTCTGTCTGAGGTGGAGCGGAAGGGCGTTCCATGCTTTGGCCGCGAGGAAGGAGAAGGAGCGGCCTCCCGATCTGGTCTTTCTGGTGCGGGGGACCACGGCGTAGGAGAGCTGGGCTGATCGTAGGGTCCTTTGGGGTGTGTGGAATTTGAGTCGGCTGTTCAGGTATGCTGGTCCGGTGCCGTGGAGGGCCTTGTGTGCGTGGGTGAGCATCTTGAAGGTGATTCTCGCCTCGACAGGGAGCCAGTGGAGTGTGCGCAGGTGCTGGGAGATGTGGCAGTGTTTTGGCAGGTTGAGGACCAGTCTTGCGGCGGCGTTCTGGATGGTCTGTAGCTTGCGGGTGAGGTTTTTGTTTATTCCGGCGTAGAGTGCGTTGCCGTAGTCGAGTCTGCTGGTGACCAGGGCGTGAGTGACGGTCTTTCGGTGTTCGAGGGGGATCCATTTGAAGGTCTTACGAAGGAGGCGGAGGGTGTGGAAGCAGGAAGACGAGACAGAGTTGATCTGGCGGTCCATTTTGAGCTCGGAGTCCAGGATGATTCCCAGGTTGCGTGCGTGGTCCGTGGGGGTTGGCGGGTTTCCGAGGGCGGGGGCCACCAGGTGTCGCTCCAGGCATCGGGGTTTGGGCCCATGATGAGTACTTCTGTTTTGTTGGTGTTTAGTTGTAGGCAGCTGTTTTTCATCCATTTGGCGACTGCTTCCATGCCTTCTCGAAAGTTGCGTCTGGCGGTGTTGGGCTCGTTGGATAGGGAGAGGATGAGCTGGGTGTCGTCTGCGTATGACACGATGTTGAGTCCGTAGGTTCTGACGATGGGGGCGAGTGGAGCCATGTAGACGTTGAAGAGCGTCGGGCTGAGGGAGGAGCCCTGGGGGACTCTGCAGGTGGTAGGTGTGGGGTCTGAGAGGAAAGGGGGAGTCTGACCCGCTGCGTCCTGCCGGAGAGGAAGGAGCGGATCCAGTCGAGGGCCTTGTCCTGGATTCCTGCGTCGTAGAGTCTGCGTATTAGGGTGCGGTGGGAGACTGTGTGAGATAGGTCGAGGAGGATGAGGGCTACTGTTTCTCCTTTGTCCAGTAGGGTGCGGATGTCGTCTGTTGCGGCGAGGAGGGTGGTTTCCGTACTGTGGTTTTTTCTGAAGCCGGATTGGGAGGAGTCGAGGATGTTGTGTTCTTCAATGAATGTGGCAAGTTGGATGTTGATGGCTTTCTCGATGACTTTCGCTGGGAACGGGAGCAGGGAGATGTTGTTTTGTGGGAACTGGATTAGGAGTGCCCGGTGGTCTGTCGGTAGTGCCTGCATTCTGCAGTGCTCTTCCACGGTGGTGTTGGGACTAACACCGGATTTTCCGCTTAGGTACCTGTGATCCAGTCCTTCCATCTTGGTTGACCTTTGGGGGGATTGTCCAAGGCATCGTGGTGTCTATGGTTTGAACAATATACTTTCTCTGACGTCTCACAGTGTGCCTCGTGTGCACTGCCTTCCTGTTTTTCCTAAGACGTCTCCGTGCTTCAAGCATTTCGCTGCGACCATTGTGATTCACATGGTGGAGAGCCCAGCGGGAGTGTCTGCATGTGACTTCTTTGTCCCTCCCTGGAGCGGTTGCTCTGAGTGTTTAACGCTTTAGTTGAAGGGCAAGAGAGCATGGCGTGCTTAGGGCCAGCTACTCTGTGTAGGTTAACGTCGACAAACATTTGTAGAAAGGGATGCAGTGAAATATTACTTGGAATTGTCAATGAATTATCAGCTGAAGACTAAAATCACCATTATACCCCCTTTTATGGCCTCCGTTTGGATTCACCTCAAGTAGGGTCGAGAAAAACAGTTATCTTGCGGGGCTCATTCCCACATCCCTTGGGAGCACTAGGAGTGGTCACGGTTGGCAGCAGGAGAGGCCGCCCCGCCGTGTGCAGCCTCCACCATGCTGCGTGGGAGGTGGCCAGTGCGGGAGTGGTCCCAATCGGGACGGGCTCCCTGGTGGGACAGGTTCGCGGACCAGTTGCCTGGCAGTTTTGATGTTGCCCTAGAGGGGCTACCTCGTCCTTGAGAGGTGTTCGAGTGCCGGCGGAGGTAGGGGGCTTTCGGCATCGCACGCTTGGCGGGGTTTGCGCTTCGGACGCGTGGTGCTGGAATTGTTGTTGGAGTGGGTAGCAGCTGGGGAACCGGGGTGAGGCCCATCTTCTTGTGACCATGTACTTTCTTTGGGGGGGACTCACCGGAGTGAGGCTTGGTGCGGTGGCCCGTCGGCTTGCAGCGCAAGCATCCGGTGTGGGGGGAGCGGGCAACACCAGGGGGGCCTGGTGGTGCCCCGCCGGGCTGAGTCTCCAGTGTGTGAAGGTCACAACGAAGCAATTGGTTTACGGGCCGGACTGGTGCATTAGGCCGCTGGGTTGTCTGCCGCCTACCAAAGTGGGGAGCGGCATGGGTTTAAGGCCCGCGGCCGATTCATGGTCAGGTGAAGTTGTTGGATGCCATGGGCGCCCAACCAAATCGGTGTTACTGGCTCCTCTTCTGCGGTGTCGTCGCGGGCCCTGCACTGGGGGGTCAATGCTATGTGGCATTGCAGCCCCGGGTCAGGCGGTTATACAAATAAAGGCATAATTTTGCATTTTCACTGGTTTGCTTAGGTTTTCGCCGTGGTCTGGTGGGTCAGGCCAGGCAGCGCATACTGTACGCTTGGGGTATGCCCCGGTAAGGGGTCGTGGTTTAGGAGGGACCAGGTCACGTCTTATCGGTACGGAGTTTCCGGTGAGTCTTGGACCCCCCCGACTGAGGTCATGGCTCTTGCACCTCGGGTGGCCTTCTGCCATGCCGGCTGGCATTCCCCTGGCTGAGGGTGGTGCAACTACTGGCTGTGGTCATCTTATACTGTACAGTTTGTCCGGGGGTGGGGGTAACAAAGAGCAACCAATTCGCTTATTCAGTCATGGATTCATTGAATGTGACTATTAGAGCGCAAACTTTACCCGAAGGTGAAGGAGCGCTTTTCTTTTGGACCAGTTCTTTACATAGATGCTTCAGAGTAAAGGCTTCACATCTAAGGGACAAGCAGAAACGCTCTAAATGCGCAGAGGGCGGCACAGGACCTCAAAATGAGAAGTGGTGGGGGGTCATACATTATTGGCATTAATATTAGTGAGCTGCTGCTGAGTTCCAATGTCGAAAACACGAGTCACTTTCCCTGAATATTGACGCAAACACTATTACAACTCGGCCAGAGTGCTCGTGCAGTACCAGCAACCTGGCAAAGGAGGGGACTTTGGATATCGGCGCAAGCTACTTAACACTTAGGTGCACAGGGGCCAGCAGGCGGGGACAATTTCGGCAATAGAGGAGCAGGCGTGTTAATCGATACGTTGTCTCGATCTGCAAGGATGCCTGTGCTTGAGCTTGAACTGACGGATTTAGCACTGCCACATTTACATAAGTTGTATCACAACATCACCAATTTCTGATACTCAAGGCCATTGGCATGATGGTGATGCAGCAGCAACTTGCACAGATCTTTGGGCCTGCATTAGCCACACATATACCTCCCCCAGTCTGTCCCATACTAAGACCTTCTGCTTGACTCCACTTTGGGTCTGGCTGATGCATTAAAGCCTTTGACTAGTGTAATCTCATTGGACACATGTTGGCACGTCAATGGCCATGTAGTGTTGTGTCTTAGCAGGAGGTCCTGCGATTGGTTCGGCTGGTTTACTTGAAAGGTCCGGATGTGGACAGGCAAACACTACAGTCAGAAACACAACGACAGGGGTTCACGCGTAGTGGAAGGCCTTTGGCAAGGTGCACTGGTCCCTTTGTTCCCTTATACAGTATTTATTCATGTGGTTAAATAGGTACTAAGGTGGGGATACCTTTGGCAGTATTTCCATGCCTGAAAGTACGTAGTGTTGAAGTAATAGTGTCTCTAGTTGCGCAACATGATGTTTACATAGAGTTCGAGGTGTATTCCTCAGGTCAAAGATCCTTTCCTAACAAGATAGCTCCCTGAGGCATGTGCCTGCTGCAAACCCCACCTGTAATGTTCAGTGCATAAGTAGCAAGCTCTTTCTTTCACTCTTTGGGTGTGATAAAATTAGTACCAGGAAGTTGCATTACAATTAACAGCTTTTATTAAGCATCCAGAAAAAAAAAAAATACGTTTGCACTGGGTGTACTATGCACAGTTATTAGTGTTATAATTCCTCGAGACCGGCACAACATCACATATTTTGTGCATTCAGGACACATGCTTTATGTTCCACCTACCCGGTAGAGGTAACCACTAATCTTCAGCAATCTTAAACATTCCTGGTCAAGAGTGGCGAGTAGTGGTGCAACTAGACACCTGCAGCAGTGATTGCCGCTTTGCGGCAAGGAGATGAAGGGAAAAAGGACTGGCAGGTCCCGCTGGGTGCCTGCCACATGCAGGTTGTTCTTGGTGATTCCTAAGGGCATAGGAGGGGTCATGACAAAGTCAACCTGGACTGATTCACCTGCTGTGGGGTGGTGGTGTTCCCTACCTCTTTTCACAGGATCGCTCCCTGTCGGGTCTATGTAACGATCATCCCAAGTAGCATGTAGTACTGCAAGAATGTGAACAGGGTCAAACCGGCAGGGGACTGACATAGGGAGGCACAAAAGACAATTCCCGGAAGGTATCGGACCATGCTGCAATATTGCTTCATCAGTTGGATCAGCAATCCAGGGGAGGGGCCAACCTGTGGCCAGTTACCGGGATCGTCCCTCAACATAACCAGGGTGTGCACCGGTACAGCTACGCAGCATAAGTCATATCCCTTAGTAGGATGGGGATTGGAGCCTGTTCAGCCTGTCCCCCTGTACTCACCACCCCCTTGCCGGCTGCCTGGTATACACTAACAGAGGTTTGGCATAGGGCCACTCACGCCAGGGTTGGGTCAGAAGGAGGGTGACGCAGCAGCGATGGATCGCGGTCAGACGGGGAGGAACCTGCAGGCATTTGGAAAATTAAAGGGCAGGCTAGTGGTGCGTCTTATTTTCTCCAGGGTCCCACTAGCCAAAGCATGGCCCCTGTTTGACACACCGGGAACCTCTTACAACCGCTGGCTTATGGGCTACATCGCTAGTTTTTTCAGTCAGCTTGGCGGGTTGCGCTAGATTGTCATGCTGATGAAGCAGAACACGGGGGTCAGGTGCGATGTCATGGCATTACTGGGCCATGCAAGGGCAGATGGGTACAGTGCCAGGAACCGCATGCTCTCTGAAGCTAGCTATGGGCAATCAGCAGCGCAGCGCATCAGGCAGGGGGGACGATGGGAATCCCAAGGTTTTAAAAGGTACAGCCGTCCGCAGCCACCCCAGGGAATGGCCGTAAGACAGGTTAAGGTATCATGTGCAGGGAAACTTGGAGTATTCCAAAGGCACACTGTGAGGCACCAGAGGTTTGATGGGGTGCAGTGTTATTGTGCAACCATGTGCCAACTGGAGTAGTTGTTTATACTGGTGTGCAGTTTTCAATAAAGGGGGTTAGCAACCTAGCATTCCTTTATTTTGCCAGGATCAAAGGTCTGGGTGAAGGGCCTTTAGGATTGGGGAGCTAGTGGCGCGATCCAAGCAGGACACCTCGGGGGTGGCTTTGAATATCAAGGACGTTACCATTGCACATCATGTCTCAGGATAGTCATGAGACAATCTAAAACCGCAATGCTACTAACGATATATAAGGCCTTGAGCGGAAGGATATGGCGAGAGGACTCTTAGGTACTATGTGGCAACCGACAGGTGTTTAAAGGTGTACGGTTTTGGCCCGGATTGCCAAATGATGTTGCAGTGTTGTGGTTTTGTTGTGCAATTGTAGATTATTGAATATAAACGTTATAATATATTTGGTTTTCAAACACAACATCTCTTTATTTACCAGGAACCGAGGTCTGGGTAATTGGCCATTAAAGCATCGTTAGAGTGGCACGGTGGGCTGAGATAAGAAAGTGGTGACGTGGCTTCTCCGCCATGGAGATAACGTGGCTAGGTTACCTGGGTATGCGCTGGAACGAGCTGATGAGGAAGCTGCAGCAGAGACTTGGGGGAGGGATCGGTCCACCTCCTATTCTGGTCATACACTTGGGAGGTAATGACCTGACGACTCTGGGGAGGAGAGTACTGCTCCAAGACATGAGGGACATCATGTGTCAGTTGAGTATTCAGCTAGGGGCATGTGAACTGCGGTGGTCTGAAATGTTTACCTCGCCCAGTTTGGCAAGGAGCCCGATCTGGAGACGCCATTGAGATCTCATGTAGGAGAGTGAACAGTGCCAGGCGTAAAGTCACGGAGCAAAGGGGATCTTGGCTTCATCAGGCATGGTTATCTTCATGCCAAGTCTACTGGATGCTGGGAAGTGGATGGGATTCACCTCGCAAGGGTAGGCATGGACTTATTTTTGCTGGGCCTTGGGGAGGCCTTGGAAGCAACAGGCTGTAGGTAGGAATATCTGCCTTGGTGGGGGGCCCTGGTGGTGACGGTGGCCACCTCCAGAGCTGTGGAGGAGTTACAGGGCGATCCAGAGTCTGCAAGGTACAGAAGGGTACTATATTGCAGCAGCACAACAAGGGTGCTAAGCCAAGGATACCCAGGGATGTCTTAGTGTGTCCCCTGGAAGAACTACGGCGCCCCGTTACCCTACGGGCGGTTGTGGGTCTGAGCAACTGGGGGCTGCCTGGAACGCTCCGCCCACCTGTTGGGGGGCGTGAGTAAGGGAGTGGACTGGCGGTCCACTGATGGGAGAGGTGGCCTCTCCCAATAATGGTAACCACCGATTGGCGACGGCCGCGGTGCAATTTGGTTCATCAGACGGGCAGGCGGCATAGGGGCTGGCCTGCCCTGGGATCGCCCGTAAGATAACCCACCATGTTGGCATATTGGTTATGCAAATAAACCTGCAGCAAAATTTCTCCACTAAAATGGTGTCGTGTGGTTTATTTATGTATGTTGCTGTATGAGAACTGGGTGTTGCCGATATTGGCACTATGCCAAGGCTGCCCAGGGGGGCCCCGTAGGGGACCCTCCAACAGGGCGGCCGCCTTAGTGCCACAGGAAGGCACAGAAGTCTGCTGTCTAGGCTCCCTGGGCTAGGGACCAGGGGGTCTGCGGGACGCGTCACTTCCGGCCGTGGGAAGGGGACAGGGGTACAAAAACCTTCCCCCGCCCACTGTACGGTCTCTTGACCGCTACCCGTCTCGCTGTTTCCCACCCTACCGCTTACCCTGCGGACGGCCAAAGGGTAGTACGGGGAGGGGAAGAATCTAACTTATTGTTTTGTGTTGCAGGAGGAGTTACAGGGCGATCCAGAGTCTGCAAGGTACAGAAGGGTACTATATTGCAGCAGCACAACAAGGGTGCTAAGCCAAGGATACCCAGGGATGTCTTAGCGTGTCCCCTGGAAGAACTACGGCGCTCCGTTACCCTACGGGCGGTTGTGGGTCTGAGCAACCGGGGGCTGCCTGGAACGCTCCGCCCACCTGTTGGGGGGCGTGAGTAAGGGAGTGGACTGGCGGTCCACTGATGGGAGAGGTGGCCTCTCCCAATAATGGTAACCACCGATTGGCGACGGCCGCGGTGCAATTTGGCTCATCAGACGGGCAGGCGGCATAGGGGCTGGCCTGCCCTGGGATCGCCCGTAAGATAACCCTCCATGTTGGCATATTGGTTATGCAAATAAACCTGCAGCAAAATTTCTCCACTAAAATGGTGTCGTGTGGTTTATTTATGTATGTTGCTGTATGAGAACTGAGTGTTGCCGATATTGGCACTATGCCTGGAGCCTCAGGCGTGGCTCAAATGAGTGGATGAAGATGGGTGAAGAAGCAGGTAGCTTGCGGCTCAACACACGGGGGGACACACCCGGGCTACAAGCCGCACCCGATCCTAATCGGGCCGCTTCTGCAATCCAGGGCTCTATCAGTACAACAAGACTTAGCTCGATGTCCCCCGCTGTTGCTGCGGCACCTGCCGCCTTACTTCCTTACCAGGGTGCCAACGTGCATCCCCTGAAGGCTGGGGTGTAAGCCGAGGCTCCTGATTGCAACTAGGAAAACTCGTTGTGCCGCTCTAAGCAGGACCACCACTCCCCGCAGTCCGCCGCGTCGGGCCCCTGTCCGAGGCCGGAGTCTGTGCCGCTACCTGCCCCAGCGCCCTTGCCTGCCTCGCCACACCTCCGTCTCTCGCTCCTCTTCCACCTGCGTGCAAGGATCGTCTTGCCTCCTACTCTATTATATGTTTATTATAATTTTAAAATGTTTGCTATGCATAGCTGCCAAGGTTTCAGATTGCCATGTGTGACATTTTCATAATTTCAGTGTAATTATGAGTGACATTTCAACGACTATGAGCGACACTTTCTCGTGAGCAAAAATAAAGCAATGAAGACGAGGGAAACATATAAATATCAGAAATTACTCCCATTTGAGCAACAAGAAACTCTAAGAAGATCTTAAAACTGCCACAAAGCACCAGGAATGGAAGGGCATAGTCTAACTGACATGGCACACAGACTCAGGTCATAATAAGGGTTGTTTTGTTTTTTCCATTCTGCACTATAATCCGCTTACAGTAATGCCTTTAAGAAGAATAGTCTGGGTTTCTGGTGTGTATTCACTTGTGGCTAAGAGCTGCCAGAACTCACAACAGCCATAAAGTCTGTCAGTTTCTGGTCATGTTACACATTATCTCCGGGTAAGATGAGGCATAATTGTGAGTTACAACTGGTCCACTACTCCAGCTCAAATTTTTTTTTTTTTAAATAAATCTTTTTATTGCAAGAATAAAATAAAACATTACAAACAAAAGAAAGTGCAGTGTACTGCAGTCTCCAACCTTTTCGGGAACCTTATTACATTAGTACAGCAACTGTCATATCGTTAAACAGGGTCTGCAATGTAATCACATGTTTCGTAGTTCCCATCGTATTCAAAACATTACTAAGCATCGGGATCTGCAGACATCGGGGGATCATCGCTGAAAGGGGTGCATATCAACACTCTGCTTACATTCCAAGGACCCCAGATTTTAGTCCATTTGCATGGGCATCCCCTGCTCTCATATATAACCCTCTCTGCTTGCATGCACCAATCCATGTCTGATTCTCAGTCATTGAACCTTGGCTTGGCAACTCCTTTCCATGTTCTGGCTATATTGCGTTTTGCCACCATACAACCCAGAGAGACCCATAACCTCTCAGTTCTTGACAAGTCAGTAGCCTCCCAGATGTTAAGAAGACAAAGCCGGGGGGAAACATCGATGGGTTTATGACAAATCCGAGACAACGCTGATAAGACCTTTCTCCAGTACTTCTGAAGGATCGGGCAATCCCACCATTGGTGTAGGTAAGTGATGGTGTGACCGCATCCTCTGGGACAGGCCTGGGAACTCAGAACCCCCATCTTGACAAGCACTGAGCTAGTGTAATAAGCTCTGTGTAATAGTTTAAGTTGGATGAATTTGAATCGAGAACGGATCGCCACCTCACTGGGAGAAGCCAGGGCCTCCCGCCAGTCTTCGTCATTAATGTCCCCCACGTCGTCTACCCATTTTGCACAAGTTTTGTCCTGAGTATCAGGTGTGTTGTTAAGTATTTTGCAATATGTCAATGAAATGGCTTTTTCTTGGAGGTAGTCATCTAAAAGTCTGTCTTCTAGGGGCGAGGAGACAGGCAGGTCAGTTCCCTTTGGTATCGCTCTTTGTAACGCACTACGGGCTTGGAGCTAGCGAAAAGTTTCTCCGCCTTGCAATTGGTAGTCCCTCTGCAGGTTGCTGAACGGGTGCACTCAACCCTCCACCCATAAGTCACCAACTCTCGAGAGGCCTATCAGGTCCCACTTGTCGAATCCTGGCTGTTTTGACAACATACCCAGTTGGCATGATTCGAGCAATGGAGTGACTTGTGTAATTTTGGCTTTCCACCCGAGGGCGGCTGTCGCCTTGTGCCATAGAGCAATTGTGGTGGAAGTTGGGGTGCGTCTAGGTGCATGTTTCGCCCCACCATAGATTGCCCTTGAATAACTATCGGGGAGCATGTTATGCCTGTCCATCCTGTAGGCCGGGTCCGCAACGGGTCGGTGCACCCAATGATTAAGAACCACTAGCTGCGAGGCCCAGTAATAGGTTCTAATAGCGGGCAGGGCGATACCTCCGTCATACCAACTTTTCGTAAGCTTAGCCAGAGCTATGCGGGGTGTACCATTATTCCAAAGCAAGGCGCGTTCCTCGGATTCAATTGCTTGAAAGTAGTGTGATGGAACCAAATAGGGTGTATTTTGTAGGGCATAGAGAAAACGGGGGAGCACCATCATCTTATAGAGGGCAGCCATGCCCAGTAAAGTGAGGGGTAGTGTTTTCCAGTGTTGCACGTCAGTATAAAAGCAACGCAGAGGCGGAACGAGATTTCGATCGTGATAAACAGTAAAATTGACCGTAATGTAGATTCCCAGGTACAGAAAACCGTCTGTGACTATCTTGGCCTCACAGCCTGCGGGTAGAGTAGGGTGTTCCCCGTTCAAAACATAGACCAGTGATTTATCCCAATTAATAGTATAGCCCGAGTATTTTTGAAAGAGGGCAAATATATGCAGTACGCGGTGGATGGAAAACCGGGGTCTGGCCAAATAGAGTAAAATATCGTCGGCATAGAGGGAGATTTTATCCATCCAGTCTACTGACCAATTAAGGCCCCTGACAAGGGGTCACCCCTAATCCAGATTGCCAAAGGCTCCAGGGCCAAAGCGAAGAGCAGAGGTGAAAGGGGGCAACCCTGCCTCGTACCTTTCTGCAATGCAAATGTTGCTGATCGCCCTCCATTCACCGTGATTCGGGCTAACGGCCTCGAATAAAGGAGACGCACCCAGGACAAAAACCGATCTCCAAACCCGGATCTTTCAAGTGAGGCAAATAAGAAGGGCCACTCAATCATGTCGAAAGCCATTTTGGCATCTAACGACATAATAACTGAGTCCTCCTGTATTGTAGAGGCCCTACCCAGGACTCCATAAAGGCGTCGGAGATTCAGCGCGGTATTCCTTGTTGGCATGAAACCGGATTGGTCCGGGTGTATTAGTTTGTGAAGATAAGGTGAAAGACACCGAGCCAGAATCTTAGCCAGTATTTTGACTTCTGGGTCTAGGAGGGAAATAGACCTGTACGAGCTACACTGCTCGGGGGTTTACCCTTTTTATGTATGACAACAATGTTGGCTAGTCTCTGCGTTTCGGGGAGGACACCCCATGTCACGCTCTCCTCGTACATCCGGATGAGAAATGGGGCAATCGTAGAGGCATTAGATTTGTAGAGTTCAATTGGGAGGCCACTGGGGCCCATGGCCTTTCCAGACTGCAAGGCGCCAATCGCCTTGGACACCTCCTCGGTAGTCAAGGCGGTATCTAGATCTTTAACATCCTGGGGTTCTAGAACGGGGAGTTGTAAAGTGGCTAGTAGTTCTGCTGCTTCATCGTCGGTGGAGGCCTGGGTAGCGGTGTAGACCCGCTAAAAGTGGTAGGCAAATGCTCTCGCAATCCCTGCTCTGTCCTGCAGTTTCACGCCATCCTGATCTATAATCTCAGCCACCCACCTGTTGGCCACTTCCCGCTTATCAAGCCACGCTAATAGCTTACTAGCCTTGTCACCAATATCATAGACACGATGCTGAGTGGCCCGATATTGGGCCCTAGCTGCATCCTCAGCGATGTTTCTATACTCAGTTTGCTTTATGGATAGTTTGTGCGTGGTTTCTGGCTTGCCTTATGTTACGAGATCACGTTCGAGAAGGGCAATCTCACTTTCTATCTCATACAGTTGTTTCCATTTTTCTTTTCTATGTCCCGCTACCGCCGCCACCCCGCTACCTCGGATCACTGTCTTGTATGCTTCCTATAGTGTCACGCCTGAGTCTACAGAACCGTCATTCTTGGTAAAATAATTATTAGTGGTCTCCGTCACTTTGTCCCCAATCGCAGGCACCCTGAGGTACCAAGGGTTAAGAACCATTTCATGACGCGGGGGGGGGGGAACGCCTCCATAGTACGCTACCAACGGGGAATGGTCCGAAATGCCCCTGGGGAGGAAGGAGATCTCTCCAAACATGGGAAGTTGGGTGGCTTTGCAGAAGATGTAGTCTATGCGGGACACACTACCATGGACCCCGGAGAGGAAGGTGTATTGTTTGGTCGTAGGGTTGCACACCCTCCAGACATCTATCAGGCCCATTGCCACGAGGAAATTTGCCAGTGGCTTCCCGGGTGGTTCCCCTCGTCTGGGAGGCTGCCGGTCTAGGTCCCCATTAAGCGCTGCATTACAATCACCCCCCCACCAATATGTCACCCTCAGGCAGGTTTAATATATGTGGGCCCAGGTCGGTCAAAGTAGGGGAGTGAAGTTTGGGAGGTACATATAGGGAAGTCACATTGAGGGACCTACCCTCCCATTGACCTGAGACCGTGACAAATCTGCCGAGTGGGTCACGAGTGACCTTGTGTACCTGGAAGGGGAAGGAGTTGCGTGCAAGAATACCCACCCCTCTGGACCCCTTAGTATAGCCCGCGTGAGCCACCAACTTATAGCCCCATCTATTGAGTGCACAGTAGGAGGTTCCCTGGATATGAGTTTCTTGTAGTAATACAAGGTCCGGGGCCTGTCGTTTCAGATATTGCCACACTATTCCTCGTTTAATTCGATCCCCCAGGCCGTTTACATTCCAAGAGAGTAATTTAAGGCGGCTCAGTAGTGGCGCCGTTCCATGGTCATCAACCATTAAAGCGCGGTTTTGGAGGCCCTCCCCCTCGAAGGACACCGGAGAAGCAACATTGAGGGTCCATCGCACCGCCCCCAACGAGTGATCGCATCTGAGACACTTCGCATATGATCCCTGGAACACTATTGCTCACATTGCTGATGACCCAAGGTGCACTAAAAGGAGCACCGTCTACAAGACTGCATTGAACACACACATTAAAACTACGACTAAACCCGTTGAAACACCCTGGATCCCACCCTGCCTCCCTGCAACGTGGACGTAGAACTGCCCACTCCCCAATTTTGCACAGTGCCTGTGTACCCTGAACTAGTATACTTTGTGAAGGGGAACGCTACACAGCCGGAACTGCCCAACTATGGAGCCCCAGTCCCCCATAATCTCAACTATGTGAGCCCGTGATACAGCGCACTACAAACAGCAATCTATTTCTGATGTGCGACCTAAATAACATCAGTAGGCAATCCCGCCCCCAACAACAGCACATAACAGTAGATAACGTGACATGGTCACATCTGGCCTTTCATTGCAAATGCAACATATGTAAGAAAGATGCAAACATAGGATCAGTCTCTCGTATGTTATAGTCACCCATGCCCCAGTGGGGTCGGTCGGCATTCGTCGCCCCTCCGGCATACAGCGGAACTCCATTGTCCGTGGGAGGTAGGCCGAGTAACAAAGTTAAGGTGAGTAGTAACAATGGTTAAACACCTTCTTCTCGATCAGCCCTCTCTTGTCTATGTTCCTGTCGCTGCATTTGACTGAGAGAGTTATGTTTCTGAGCGCCGGGTGATCTCCATCCCTCCAGCCAGTCCCAAGTTTCCTCTGGAGTTTGAAAAAACCAAGACTTCCCTTCCGCTTGCACCCGCAGCTTGGCCGGGAAGAGCATTGCGTACTTCAAGTTTTTGTCGCAGAGTGCCCGCTTCACTTCCAGAAAGGATCTGCGCTTCTGTTGTACTTTGAAAGTGAAGTCCGGAAAGAATGTAATTGTTGAGTTCTCAAACTTGAGTGGAGGGGCGTCACGCGCCGTTTGGAGGATAATGTCTCTGTCGCGGAAATTGAATATCCTCGCCAAGATGGGACGTGGGGGGGCGCCCGGTACTCTATGAGCACGTTCAACTGAGAAATACTGTGACACAGGACCGGGGCTGTAACTGGTTCTGAATCAAACCCCGACAAAAAGGTCTGTAGCTTGCCCCTCCGCTTTCTCGGGAACCCCCAAAATGTGCACGTTGTTTCTGCGTGCGCACCCCTCATAATCTTCCAATTTAGCCTCGAGGTCCGACGTTTGGGCCTGCAGCCGCTTGACCGTCGTTTTCAGCGTTTTCGTGGATTTTTGGAGCGTTGAGACTGAATCTTCGGTCGCCTTGACCCTGTCTCCCATATTACGTAGGTCAGCATGCAAAAGGGTGACTTCAGCCGTTACTGTATCAATGTTATGCTCCAGCGCCGAGCAGACCCCCTGTATGGCTTCCATGACATCCACCAGCGTCGGGGCCCCGTCATCGGCTTGGTGCTTTGCTTCATGCTCCGTGTGTTTCTCGTCCGCAGCATCAGCCTTGGAATGGGCAAATTTTGCCAACTTCAACAGGTGGGTCTGCCAGGACCCTTTCGCGGTAGCCATGTCTTCGAAAACGGCGTCCGAAATTAGCCCTGAGACACTTGGGGTAGTGGATTCGCAGACGTAGGGGACGGAAGTGCCCAGTAAACAGGAGGAAGTGTGAATGAGTAGTGCCCCACCGCTCACACCGGTCGTTGTTCAGTTCATCAGGTGCCCCAAATGGCTGTGCCCAGTCTTGTTGGTGCTGCCCCTCTCCTTCTCTTCATACACCAGTGTGGCCGCACCCTATGTCCCCCGCCTCCAGACAATTATGCAAGGCCTCACGGAGTTATTGCAGCCCCCAAGAGAAAAAACAGTCCTTGGCCTCCCAGGCCGCACCGTGGAAAGCGGCGTGTTCCACACCCCCTATATGGTGGGGGGGGCCTCGGTGTCAGCGTTCCCTCAATGTGTGCCCACAGTATTTATACACCAATTCGGCTTCCCGGGTGCCTGTCGTCCACTATGGGGGAGGGGAGCAAACAAGCGCTGCAGCTGCGGGCCGTCGGAGGTGGAGAGAGGCCCTGTGTCCCAGATGCCAGGTGTCTAAATTAGCGAGAATACAGAGGGGGGGGGGAGTGGGAGGGAATTGCCGCTCTCCCCCCGCCTCAATGTCCGGAGCTGCGCTGGTGAAGCGGGAGGCCCCTCGCGGCCTGTTACGTATACCGGAGCCCACACGGCTACGTTGTCTTACCCGCTGGCTGCAGGGAGTCCACAGTGGCCACCGCCGGAGTCGTGCCAAGAGTAGACAGGCGGTGCAGAGGCAGCATTCAGGCCGGAGGTGAGTGGGGCCGCACAACGAGGACGCCCTCTGGGGCCCGCAGGCCCGTGCTTCAACAGCCGATGTGATGTAGCGGGACGCCCAGCGCCCTCACCGCCGGAGCCTCCTCCGCTCCACAGTGCGCCTCAATGTCAGCCACGATATCTCTGCACTGGGTGAACGGATTGCGGTCGTTCCTTGACCGGGTCGCCCCTGGAGGTTAGGGAGCACCAGATCTATTGCTGTAGTGTGCTGAACGGATGTTTTAACGGATGTGGGGGAAATCTAACGAGGCGGCGATCAGAGCTCTACTCCAGTGCGGCCATCTTGGGTGCCAGCTGGCCACGCCCCCCCCTCCAGCTCAAAATTGATACATTCATCCATACTTGCACTAGATAAAGCGCCACAAAGGCTCTACCAGGCCGTGCTTACATAGTGCTTGTAAAAAATTTAAAACTTGTCCTCTTCTCCAATCAGGTCGTTTGACTGAATGGTTTCTCCTTAGAGAGGCCAGTTGGACCACTTGGTGTCTCTGTGTTTTTTTATTACGTTTCCTCTCCCAGATGGAAGAGAATTAATTGTAATCCAACCTGAGATGGAAAATAAAGAAAATAGATTTCCAAATAACAAGGGTGGGGTCTAGGGAGGGGTTATGTGCAGTTGCTCGAGGTCTAGGTTGGAGATTATATGCGGGATTCATGGGCATGGTCTGAGGTCGATGGTGGGCTCTATCCACCAGTAAGTGGAGGGGAGGGAAGTCTTATGACAATCCCACCAGCAGGATTCGGCACTCAGCAGTGGTCACTGTGTGTGTGCAGGTTCTAGTGTGAGCAGTGCTGAAGTGCGAACTCATGGGAGGGGGAAGGTGTTACTGGGGCCGGAGCTGCTCTGGCCGGTTTGAGTCGGTTCTCTTGCAGCTTGTATCTGGAGGTGAGGGGTATTAGAGCTACCCCCTCCCCCCGAGGAAGGCCTCAGGCCGTGAGAGGAGAAAGGGAGAGATTGATTGCGAACAGCAGGAGTGCAGCAAGGGTTGAGCTGCTCCTTTCCACAGTCCTTTAAAAGTTGTCTCTAAAGCGAGTAGGAAGACTAACCCCCTCAACCCTACATTAAAAACCAGGACTGAAACAGTCCCGAGTCTACAGCCAGGAACTGACCCCTACAAGCCTAGAGTGACAGCCACCCCTTCACAAAAACAAACCCAAGAGTGATCCCTCGCCCCCCAGGGGTGCACCACGGAAGCCAGACACCCTTGCTACAGAAACTCCCGACTCGGTTTCTTTCTTAGGATTGAGGATGCCGCTCTTTGATAGGAGCCTACAGTACGCCAACCTATTATTCAAGAAGTGTCTGGGTGAGACTGGAAGGGGGAAGGGTATGCGCAAACATATGAGTTGTGGTTGTCAAGCTCAACTCCCTGTCACATGTTCCACACGTAATGCTTTTTGCCTTCTGTCCCTCGCCCACTAGCACCTACACAGTTGTCACGTCTACCTCCTGTCACCAGAGCCCCAGGTAGAAGACGTTTGTCTGTCTCTCTCCATCAAAGTCCAGAGTACATTTTACAAAGTGTAGGTTTTAAAACGTGTTTTTTATTAAATTCATTGCGGTCCATATAACTTCAGCCATAGGGCAGGCAGCTGATCAGTGACTGCGCGCTAAGCGCCATTTATAAAATAAAGCACATTTTTGAGTCCATGAGAGACAGTCCAGAGACGCATCACTGTCTGAGACTGACACTTACCTTGCGAGGCCAGCCGCAGCAATTCCGTTTTACGGCTGGGCCGCCTCACTCCTTAGAGTCCTCCTGGCTGCAAAGAAGTCGACTTCATCGACAAACGTGCCGCATTTAGGCTCAGCAGCAGGCAGCTGCACAGTGCGCTCTGGGCTGTGCGATCGTGTGGGGTTGGGTCCGGCGCCGGTCGCGTGGATCATTGATTTGAATTTACAGCGCAGCGGTGCTAGTGCCATTTCTGCAACCTGCCTCTCACAAACTTTAATAAAAACTGCAGTCACCCACTCGCGCCCCAGCCGGCAGCAGGACGTAACGTCCTCGCCAATTAAGTCACAGTGCCAAACCTGAGTCGGCGTCACGATGTCTCTGTAATTGGCATTGGCCATTGCCTCTCCTGACGTCACTCAGTCGGAATTAGGTAATGCCGCGCCGCGGCCCTATTGATACATTGTAGCCAGTAACTTAGTAGCTAGCTCAGCCAGCCGGGAGCCCCCAAGCCTGCTGGGAGCAGTGTGCTTGCCACAGCCTCTGGCATTCCAGCTTTAGCATATCAGTGCTAGGCTTGACAGCCGAGGCAGGCAGGCGCTATGCTGATTATGCGTGACTTTCAGTGCAGTACATTTGCATTAAATAGTAATGAAATATTTAAGGGTTATAATTCACTTAGTATATATTGTCTTACACAGTATTTAATGATTTAAATGTACACCACATTCTGTAAAGTAATTTGAACCTGAGCAGGACAAGCATTTATAGCTTATTTAATGTCCAACACGTTCCCCAATGTAGTTTAGATTGGAGCAAAAATAGTTAAGGTAACCCTTTTAATGTCCAACACCATCCCCATTGCAGTTTATGTTGGAGTGGAAATTGTAAATCAAACCCCTTTAATGTACAACACTTCTTCTCATGTAGTTTAAATAGAAGAGAGAATAGTAAAACTAACACTTTTAGTGTCCAATACCTTCTCCAAAGTAGGCTAATTTCAATTGACAATAGTAAACGTAACCTCTTTAACATCTAACACCTTTCCACATTTAGATTACATGAGTGGAAATGGTGGGCCAGATGTACGACCAGTGTAAATTTGCGCTCGATTGCGAGTCGCAATTTACGAGTCGCAATTTACAATGTACAACAGTGTCAGAGACACTGATTGCGATTCTCAATGGGGTCGCAAAATGCGAGGCTCATGAATATTAATGAGGCACTCGCAATTTGCGACCCCATTTGGAATGGCTGGCCCTCCCAGGGATGGTGGCCTGCTGGGCTCAGCAGACCTCCATGTCTGTGACTGCTTTTAAATTAAGCTGTTTTTTTTTTTTAAATGCAGCCCGTTTTCCTTAAAGGAAAACGGGATGCATTTAAAAAAAAATTAAAAAAGCGTTTTCGGTTCATTTTTTAAGGGCAGGTAGTGGTTCCCTGGGACCACTGCCTGCCCCTAAAAAATATTTTCCCCTGCATTTGCAAAGGGGAAGCGGTCCCCTGGGGACCCCTTCCCATTTGCGACTGCATTACCACCCTCTTGAAGAGAGCGGTAAATTGCGAGTGTTTTGCGACCGCATTCACACATAGGGCTGCGAGTCGCGGAAGGGACGCCCTTGGAACACCCCTTCCTAATTGCGAGTCACTAAACACTATTTTGCGAGTCGCAATTTTTTGCGACCGTCAAAATAGTGTTTGTATATGGCCCACAGTGATTTTGCATGCGCAAATGGGTCGCAAACCCGTTTGCGCATGCATAATCACAGCGTACATCTGGCCGTGTAAGTGTAACTGCTTTAATCTCCAACATCTTCCCCAATGTATTGTAAACTGGATTGAGATAACAAATTATATTTATTAAATATAGGTACTTTTTTATTATTGGGTGGTGTGTACTGTTTGTATGTTTTAACAAATAATATATACACTTTGATTGTTTAACGATTATTTCATTAATACACATTTTTAGCACTTTTTACACGTAACTGTATAATAATTATTTTTCACACAGTTTAAATTACAAGAACACTTTTTTTTTGTCAAAATATTTTTATTGCATTTTTTTAAGGTTAACAACATGTACAGCTCAACTTGACATGACCATAAGCCAAGATCATCGGTTAGCTAGAGAAAAACACATCTTGTCCACAAGTACTTCCCATAGCATTGATTTAAACGGGGACAACTACGCACAACTCCTTGCATAGGATCTCTAGATAACAGTGTGTGCCCTGTTGCACCCTTCGGAAGGAAATACAGAGCCAAAAGAATGAAAAAGACAGAACAAACTTGTAGAACTCATTCTGCATGTCTAGAATTGGCTTGTGAGACTGATTAGTAGTCATTGTCCTAGCGGGGGTGCTGTCGGAGGACCCAGGGGGGAGCCGCACCACCAGGTGGGAAAAAAATAATAATAATCTAGCGAACCTCCCTGTC
Organism: Calotriton arnoldi; assembly: GCA_963921515.1. NCBI lineage: Eukaryota > Metazoa > Chordata > Amphibia > Caudata > Salamandridae > Calotriton > Calotriton arnoldi. Next base: position 1,883,385 of record CAWUFW010001702.1, on the reverse strand, counting down.
ACTGGTGGGTCTGCAGTAAGGTATGAGTCAGGCTATGTCTGGAAGAGGTGAAGAGACCGTAATCAGGTCGACAAGTGAAGAGAGGGAGACCCTCCGACAGGAACCCCACCAATGGACTCCAAATGTAATCAAAACTTTTCTGTGAGTCCGTCATAATGTCAGTCATACGTTCAAGGGCCAGGGCCTGCCACAGCTGGGAATGCCACTGGGAAAGGGAGGGGGCTTCCGGCTTCTTCCACGCCACTGCCACCACCATTTTAGCTGCCCCCAGGCATAACCACATAATGGAGCGGTCTACCAGTGTTTGATGTTTTAGGATAGGGTCACGTAATCCCAGCAGGGCACATTCCGGGGAATCTGATATCGGATACCCTAGTATCTCTCTTATCTGAGACAGGATTTCCTGCCACAAGGGTTGAATGGAGGGACAGTCCCACCATATGTGGCGGAAGTCACCCAGCAACCCGCACAACCCGCCAATATCTATCCAACGTGTTTAGAAAGAGTGTGTGTAGCTTTTTAGGGTATAAGTAGCAGTCGTACAAGATCTTATAGTGGGCTTCCCTTAGGGTCATGGAGCGATTACACTTAGAGATACATGAACACTTTTATTACATTTTTTCTTTTTTCTTTTAGCATACATATGCACATTTTTTAATCTATTTTGAACACATTTTACTGTCAATTTCTCACACAACATTATACATATATGTGTATATATAAATTATCTACTGGCAGTCGCCCGTAGGTAGTTATAGTTAGGACCTAGTTTCCATAGGAATTGCGTTTTTTGACTTGCCTATAACTCATGTACCGTTTGACAAATTTTCACAAAATGTTCCACAAAAGTGAACTCCTCATTCTAGTAGGGAGTGGAAAGGATCAGGGCGACACGTCAAGCGGGGGCAGAGAAAAGGGGCTAGGGGTATAAAAAAATGTGCTTCCCATGTTAATTCCCATAGATATTTTTGACACCACAGACCGAACTACTGGACTGATTTACACCATATTTGGCAGAAAGCTAGCTCCTCTTGGTCCAGAAAGAGCCATTTTAGTGATTTGGTGTAAAATCTGCTCAGTAGTTTTTGAAATATTAAAGGAAAAACAAATTTGTCTATCTAGGGATGTGGATCTTCCACAAATCCCTCACGGTGCTTCGGGTATCCACAGGCCAACACTAATGCTGTGATTGGCTGGACGCAAAATGAGTAGAAAGTTGCGGCCACCATTTTAGATATCGGAGACAATTGGCAGGTGCACAATTTTGGATGAAATGTACTAGAAGGGTCAGGGTAGAGGTGCCCTGACCCCATAGGTGCAACATAGGGGTCGGTGAGGGACCCCTGATGGGCAAGAAAATGCCCAGAGATATGTTTTTCCACCTGCGAGGGTTTGCGAATCTATCGCGATGCTCAGCGTTGCTACTTGTGCACCACCACAGAGGATACCCGAAACAATTAAAAAAATATGCACTCACATGCACCCACTCACAAACCCACCCAGACACTCTCACACCCACTCACACACCCACTCAGACACTGATGCACACACTCATAGACGCACTCAAACACTCAAGCATCCACTCACAGACCCACTCAGACACTCAAGCATCCACTCACAGACCCACTCAGACACTCAATCACCCACTCACGCACCCATTCACAGACCCACTCAGACATACACGCACCCACTCACAGATCCACTCAGACACTCACACATCCACTTAAAGACCCACTCAGACACCCAGGGAGAGACCAACTCAGACACTCACACACCCACTCAGACACTCTTGCACCCACTCACAGACCCCCTGAGACACTCAAACCCACTCACACATCCACTCATAGACCCACTCAGACACTTATGCACCCACTCACAGACTAAAGCACTCACTCATAGACCCACTCAGACATGCACACACCCAGTCAGATACACAGAGTCACAGTTGCAAATCCTACATGTATTCTGTGTATTGAATGTGTGCTTTTGTTTTGTGGATTTGCAAATTTGAATAAGAAATTTAAAAAAAGGAATTTAAAAAGAAAACGAACCAGTGTTTGGGGAAGGGGTGGATCTTAGAAGAGTCTTTGTGTTTATTATGTGTAGATAATAATTAAATAAAACAGGATACAGTCTTTCAAGTTGTTAAGGAACACACTGTTGCCTTTCTCTGCAAATTGAACTCCATCATTTCTAGATATATCATCCATGTCAATGCGTAAACTGTTGTTGTATATGGAGCCCATGTTGTGGTCTTTGAAGAATGCAGAAACACTTTTATTGACATGTTTCCTGCCTTTGTCTATCTGCAGACAGAATTCGTTTAACCACTTCCATTTATGCCTTTAGCAAATGTTGGAGAACACCAAGGCAGTGTGAGGGAAAAGTGCCATTAATTGACCAAAGGTATCCTTCATTACGATTTCCAGTCTTACCCCAGTAAGTATGCCTAGGTCATTGCCACTACAGAGCACAATCATGAAGTCTGTATGTTGACAATCCCTTGTGGTTTCAAGCAAAGGCAGCAATAGGTGCCACTATAACCCTCTCTGACCAACCCAAGTAATGTCCACATATGTCTAACCCAAGTCCCTGGCAATGCCACTCTTTCTAGCACACTCTCTACCCCAACCCACAGTCCACACTCTAACCATTATGAAAGCAAGGAGGAGTAGCACACAGGAGAAGGCTGGAGCTGAATGAGAATGATGAACTGAGAGCCAGTTAAAATGGAACATATTTGATCGGATGGGGTAAATAAGCAGGTACCTTAAATAAGTAGTGATTTTGAAGAAAACGTAAGCAGATCTGTGATTGTCACAGTCACCAACCCACTCCTGCTACAGTTGAATTTGAGTCTAACATGCTGCTTACAGAAAATGTTGTGAACTTTTGATTTACTAATACTGGTATGAACCCCAATGTACCCCAATATCGGCCTAGGTAGTTACACAACCTTTTACCTACATCTGTTCTACCATTGTTCTACATAACTGGTCTGGCGCTGACCTTTTACCTAGTAAGGTGCTACATGACTGTTGTGTGGTTTTCTCCAAAAACTAGTCTCATGTATTATGTTATGTTAATATGTTATGTTAATAAACATTTCTATAGCGCACGTACACCAAGAGGTTTCATGACGCTTAAACTTGGTCAGTGTCAAGGCGAAGGCGGATTATGCATAAGCCTGCTCAAACAGCCATGTCTTGAGCATTTTTCTGAACCCCAAAAGATTATTGCAAGATCTAATCGCTAGTGGAAGTGAGTTCCAGAATTTGGGGGCCAGATGGGAGAACCTACACCCTCCCTGGCGTTTGAGCTTGTAGGTAGGGGTAGTTAGCAGCTGGAGATGTGCTGAGCGCAAATTACGGGTGGGAACATGCCTTGATATCATGCAACTGATGAATTTAGGGCTCCTGCAGTGAAGGGCTTTGAAAATTAGGCACCCTGTCTTAAAGGCTGCCCGCTGGGCGATTGGGAGCCAATGAGGTTTTGAAAGTAGAGGACTGGCAGATTGCCATTTTGGCCGTTTGTGGATATGTCTCGCAGCTTGGTTTTGTACTAGCTGGAGACGTTTAAGTAAAAACAATGGAAGGCCGAGGTAAATAGAGTTGGAGAAGTCAAGACGAGAGAGAACCAGGGCAATCACTACCTGTATAAGAGCGGTGTGGGTAAGCAGGTGGGCAATCTTCCTAATTTTGCGTAATTGGAAGAAGCATGAGGAGACCACTGCCCCTACTTGACCTCTAAATGAGAGATCAGCGTTTATGGTGATTCCTAGACTTTTTACGGAGGGGGACGGGATGGGGGGAGGTCCCAGTTCAGTCGGCCAATAGTGTGGGCCCCAAAAGATCTGGCCTTTTCCGGGCAGGACTAGTTCGGTCTTGCCCGGATTAAGTTTAAGATGGTTATGGTCCATCCAACTCTGGATATAGAGCATGGTGTCTTGAAATTCCTGAATTCAGGGGAGTTGTCGATGGTGAAGACAAGCTGAAGATCATCAGCGTAGTTGAAGGTAGTTAACTTCCTGTTCCTTAGAGAGTGAATCAAGGGCAGGAGGTAAAGATTAAACAGGTGGGGGGACAATGATGATCCTTGTGGGACCCCACACGTGACAGCGGTCTTGGGGGCAGTAAAAGGGGCAAGGCGTACTGCTTGGGTGCGACCCTCGAGAAATGACTTGATCCAATTGAGAGCTGCACCTTGTATGCCGGCCTGTCTGACACGGTCCAACAAAATTTTGTGATCGACCGTGTCAAACGCGCCCGACAGATCCAGGAGCACCAAGGCCTGAGGGGTACCCTTGTCCGCGTTAGCTCGCAAGGCGTCTAGAACCGCGAGGATTACAGTCTCAGTAGAGTGGGCGGGCCGGAAGCCTGCTTGGTGAGGGTCCAGGTGTTCGGAATGTTCGATGAAATTGGATAGACACCTGGCAACATGGGCCTCCAATATCTTAGCCAAGAAGGGGAGCAGAGAGATGGGGCGGTAGTTTGATGGATTTAGGGGGTCGGCTCCAGGTTTCTTTAGGAGAGGGACCACAATTGCATTCTTAAATGCGTTCAGGACCCTGCCCTGCCCGAGGGACTCGTTTAAAAAGGGCAGTACGGTGTGTGGTAAGGCAGAGAAAATGTCCTTTAGAATGTGAGGGGGGCAGCAATCTCTAGGAGAGCCTGATTTAACTCGGACCAATAAGTCTGAGAAGGTCTCTAGGCAAATAGCGGGAAAATGATCCATGGTAGCTGTATTGATTATCATACTATCGGAGTGCTCCACGTGTCTGGAAGGGGGAATGCTGGCTTTAATGCTGGAGATTTTGTCCACGAAATAGTCATTCAGGGAGTTGCATAGATCTTGAGTAGGAGGAGCATGAGGATTCTCAGTATCACAGCAGGATTACCATCTTCTGCATAATAACTCTGTATAAGGGTCACCTCAATTGTCATCCTTGCCCAACATGACCATAGTACACTTCCCGTCACCACCCACACCCACAAGGCGGGACACACCCTCGACCCCATCTTTGTAGGAGCTAACAACATCCACTTTAGCCACACCACGCAACCCCCATGGACGGACCACCACTGCGTACACTTCCACGTCAACAGACCAACGGCGCCCCAACCTACACCCCGCCCTCCACGAAGAAACTGGAGCAAGATCACCGAGGAGCAGCTCGACTCCGCCCTCAACCGCGATGCCCCCACCACCTCGACCGACGCCAACCTCGCAGCCAAAGAACTCCACAGATGGATCTCCAACTGCGCAGACGAGCTTGCACCCCTACGTAACCCCGACAGACAGCGCCCCAGGAAGGCCACCTGGTTCACCGCCAACCTCCAAGAATCCAGGCATACACCTGCAGACGTCTCAAGAAGAATTGGAGAAACAGCAAATCCTCAGAAGACCGGACCACTTACAAGAACGCCATGACAGAATACCACCAACGCATCAGATCCACCAAAAGGACCTTCATCCAGAACAAGATCCTCGCCAACTCCAGCAACCCCAAGGAACTCTTCAGCATCATCCAGGAATTCACCAAACCCCCTAGCGAAACCACGGACATCACCCCCTCCCAGGACCTCCGCAACAAGCTCGGCTCCTACTTCCATCTGAAGATCAAGGGCCTCTACGACAATTTCAACGACCAGACACCTGACTCCAAAACCACTCCATCCTCCAGCAATGCTAGCCAACCCACCATCTCCTCCTGGACCCCAGTCACCACCGAAGACACTGCATCGACCATGGAAGGCATCCACTCAGGAGCCCCCACAGACCCCTGCCCCCACACATCTTCCACAGAGCTGCCGCCGCCATCGATCCAGAACTACGATGCACCATCAACGCCACCTTCGAAACCGGCGTCTTTCCCGATGACTGGAAACGCGCAGAAGTCAGGCCCCTACTCAAGAAGCCATCAGCAGACCGCACGGACCTCAAGAACTACCGACCCATCACCCACCACCCTTTCGCGGCCAAAGTCACAGAGAAGACTGTCAACGTCCAGCTAACGAAATTCATCAAAGAAAACTCCATCCTCGACCCCTCCAAATCCGGATTTCGCAGCAACCACAGCACACGGACCGCTCTACTCGCGCCACAGACAACATCCGCACCCTCCTCATCCAAGGACACACCGCAGCCCTGATCCTACTCGACCTCTCTGCAGCCTTCGACACCATCTCCCACCGCACACTCACCGCCAGACTCCACAAAGCCGGCATTCAGGGAACCGCCCTCGAATGGCTCCGCTCCTTCCTCGCCGGGAGAACCCAAAGAATCAGACTTCCACCCTTCCTCTCCGAACCCACGAAAATCAACTGCGGAGTACCCCAAGGATCGTCGCTCAGCCCCACGCTCTTTAGCATCTACATGGCCCCCCGCCGCCATCGTCAGACAGCACGGACTCAGCATAGTATCCTACGCCGACAACACCCAGCTCATCCTCTCCCTCACCAAGGACCCCATCACCACCAGACTCAACTTCCAGGAAGGAATGAAAGACGTCGCATCCTAGATGAGCAACAGCTGCCTGAAGCTCAACTCGGAGAAGACAGAGGTCCTCGTCCTCGGACCCTCCCCCTCTGCATGGGACAACTCCGGGTGGCCCACCGCCCTCTGCAGCCTCCACACCCCCATGGACCACGCCCGAAACCTCGGCATCATACTTGACTCCTCCCTCTACATGACCCGACAGGTCAACGCCGTCGCCTCCACCTGCTTCAACACCCTCCACATCCTCCGAGAGACCTTCAAATGGATCCCCCCGAATCAAGGAAGACCATCACCCACGCACTCATAACCAGCAGACTGGACTACGGAAACGCCCTCTTCGCCGGGATCAACAAGTCTCTACTCCGCAAACTCCAGACTGTACAGAACACCTCAGCCAGACTCGTCCTCGGCATCCCTCGACACAAACACATCACCCAGCACCTGCGCAACCTCCACTGGCTCCCCGTTGAGAAAAGAGTAACTTTCAAGATACTCACTCACGCCTACAAATCCCTCCACAACACCGGACCCCAATACCTCAATGACAAAATCTCCTTCTACACACCCAAGCGGAACTTCCGATCCGCCGACTTCGCCATCGCAGAACCCCCACGCATCCGCAGAGCAAGAACGGGCGGAAGAATCTTTCTCCTACATCGCGGCCAAGACTTGGAATGAGCTACCGATCAACATCAGGCACGCCCCCACCCTGCACATCTTCAGGAAGACCCTCAAGACCTGGCTCTTCGACTGACCTAAGTTGCATTCCTCCCTACCCCCCAGCGCCTTGAGACCCTTACGGGTGAGTAGCGCGCTTATAATTTCTCTGATTGATTGATTGATTGTCTTCTAGGTAGAATCCCTGAGGGTACTTTTTGGGTGTATACGCACTACAACTTCGCTGGGCAAACCAGAGGAGAAAAAGACTTTCAAGCTGACACGCTGACGTGAGACGCTGATGTTCCTGCACGCAGGCACTCCAGCACGCAGTGGTCTGACATCCCTCGCAGGGTGTCTATCTCGAGACCAAGACAGGGTCCTTCGCTCTCCCACATCAGGTTATGGGGTTGGCTCTATCCTAAGGGGATTCTTGGCTCTACACCTACGTACATGCTAGGTACACTTAGGTACATCTAGTTAGGGTTGCATTGTAGGAGTACGCATTATTACTGTCATGTATCCATATGCCTACACAAATCCATTGTTTAAGCATTATGGTAGAATTCTACCTTTTCTTTACTCTGTTGGTGCTCATAATCTTATATATCTGCCAAAGCAGTACCTCCCCAAGTGGTAGGTGTTTTGAATGACTCAGACCACAAAATCCTGCACGACAGAATGAGCAAAGTGCCCCTCCCGCCACACCTGACTATCCAGGCAGCAGTGATTCATGAATGTGTGAACTGGCTTTTAGTGCCTGGCAGATTTCCAGAACTGGGATATCACACGCCAACACCGTGGTAACAGCCTTTGTTCTGGGGGAATGAATATGTAGACATTCTGCAGGCGGTTTCTTTGCAAGCCCATAAAGATTTTGATGCATATGACATTCCATCTGCAGAGGGTTTACTTTGGTACATTAGTCCCACTTTTCTCCCCAGAAAACCCCACAAAGAGCTGATCGGTCACCTGATTAGGTTTGATTTGATTTATGTAGAAGTTCAGAGGCCTCTTGGGATGAAGGCATTGAAGTCTTTCTTATTCTTTAGATTGGTGAGGTGAGCCCAAAAATGCTGGCAGGGTGATAGACTGCCCTATGAGGAAGGTTATGATGAACATTTGGAGAAATACTGCTTTTGTCCTGAATACCAACTTATCCAGAAAGAAAGTGATACAGCACCTGGACAGACAGCGCCTGTAGCACACTCACTCAACAAGCTGAGGTGATCACTATGAGAAAAGCTGTCTTCAACATGAGGAGGCGGACAGAACAGCTGTGTATTGGTTCAAACAGGGCATACATGAAGTAATTAAGAGCCAGATTAAGGTTCCACTGAGGCATCACAAAAGGTGTTGAGGGGAACATATGAATCAGCCATTTCAGAAAGCGCATCACAACGAACAAGTTACTTACCTTCGGTAACGATATATCTGTAAGAAACATAGGTTAGTTATAGATTCCTTACCTTAGAATTACCCCCAGGCGTCAGACTGGATCCGGAAAGTTTTTCGTCAGCAGTACCCCTGCGCGTCGGAAGGTGGCGTCGGTCGACTCCGCGTTCGTCGTCGGCGTCGTGGTCGCCGGGATGACGTCGCGGTAGCTACATAGACGCCGCCATCGCGCGCTGACGTCAGTTCTGTACACGACTTTCCACGCCAGAAGCGCAGAGACATGCAAGAAACTGACCACTGGTGCACAAAACTAGGGCCCTGAAAGGATGTCCTTAACCCTAGAAGTCAGTTCGCAAAACGGGGAGGATGGGTGGGGCGGTAAGGAATCTATAACTAACCTATGTTTCTTACAGATATATCGTTACCGAAGGTAAGTAACTTGTTCATCTGAAAGAAACAGTTAGTTATAGATTCCTTACTTTAGAATAGATACCCCAGCAATACCAACCCCGGAGGTGGGTCTGCGAACTAAGTTAACACCAGAAAGTCCTGGAGAACAGATCGGCCAAAGAAGCCATCTCTCCGGACTTGGCTGTCTAGGCAGTAGTGTTTGGTAAACGTGTACAACGATGCCCATCTAGCTGCCTGACAGATGTCATTGAGGGGGACTCCTCCTCCCAAAGCACTGGTAGCTGCAGTCGCCCTCGTGGAATGGGCGCGCAGTCCCACTGGAGACTCCTTCTTTGCCAAAGAATAGCAGGCTTTGATGCACATAACGACCCACCTGGAGATGGTCCGTTTGTGCACGGCCCGACCTTTCTTAGCGCCCACTTAACCAACAAAGAGCTGGTCGTCCACCCGGAATTGTTTTGTGCGATCCAAGTAGAAGGAAAGTGCCTCTTTTGGATCCAGATGGTGGAGCCTCTCTTCCTCTTTTGAAGGCTGCGGAGGCGGAAAGAAGGTGGGCAAAGTGATGGTTTGGCCAATGTGGAAAGAAGTAACCACATTGGGAAGAAAGGAAGGTCTAGTTCTTAGGACGACCTTGTCCGGATGAACAGCCAGAAAAGGAGGCTTGGAAGAAAGTGCTTGGAGCTCACTCACCCTGCGAGCAGAGGTGATGGCCACCAGAAAGGCAGTTTTCAAAGTGAGAAGCCTGAGAGGACAGTTATGTAGTGGCTCAAAGGGAGCGCTCATAAGGTAGGTAAGAACCAAATTCAAGTCCCACTGGGGCATTACAAAGGGAACAGGAGGAAAAAGATGAGTAATGCCCTTAAGGAATCTATTTACAACAGGGGACTTGAAAAGAGAAGGCTGATCAGGAAGCCTAAGAAAGGCTGAAATGGCCGAGAGGTAGCCCTTGATAGTGCCCAGAGCAGAGCCCTGCTGCGCCAAAGAAAGGAGGAACAAGAGGACCTCAGAAAGAGGGGCGGAAAGGGGATCCACAGCCTTTGCTGTGCACCATGTCACAAATTTGTTCCATCGGCAGGCGTATACCACCGTCTTAGTGGAGGGACGCCTGGCTGCCAAGATAACATCACAGACTTCGGGAGGCAGGTCAAACGACGTCAACTGACGCCGCTCAATCTCCACGCAAGGGGGTGGAGGCTGGACAGGTTCGGATGGAGGACCGTCCCCTGCAGCTGCAATAGAAGATCCTCCCGAAGAGGCAGTCGGATCGAAGGATCGATGGCCATGTTGAGCAGCTCGGGATACCAGACTCTTCGTGCCCAATCCGGAGCCACAAGAATGACTAGGGCCCGGTCGAGCTTGATCTTCTTCAGCACTCTGTGCAGAAGTGGTATAGGCGGAAAGGCGTATAGAAGACCGCAACTCCACTCGCGACGAAAAGCGTCGCCTAGCGAGCGCCGCCTTGGAAATTCCAACGCGCAGAACTGCTGACATTGTGCATTCTCTTCGGTGGCAAATAGATCTAACCAAGGCTCTCCCCACTGCTGAAAGAGACCTTGCACCACCTTCGAGTTAAGACGCCTGTGAGAAGTTGGCCTGGTATATGCTGTTCACTAATTAAAGTGGACACCTTGCACCAGGGCAAATCGACTCTTATGGTAGATAGGTTTAAGACAACCTTTTAAAGAAAGCTATCCTAGTGGTAGCTGTGGAGAGCAGCCTTCAGGCTAAGTCTCGGAGGAATGTAAAGCAGCTTGTTTTACCATATAATCTCTTGAATCACTAAATGAAAAGACACCACACAGGTATATATATCAAATATATATGTATTTATTTCTAAATAACTCTCTACTAATCTCTTTATGAGATTAGAAGACAAACATATGCACAAATCAACGTTTCACAATAAGTTAAGCACAAAATATGGCTGGGGCCCTAGGGGCGTACCAGACCATATACTAAGTAAGAGACTTAGGGACAACGACTTGCAGGGAGACAAGGCCTAGGGCCTTCAGAAGTGCTGGGGCCTCACGAAACCACCCAAGGCAGGTAAGTAAAGGACCCACGGGGGACGCGTGCAGTGTAGATACACAGGCGCGGATCGCCGTTGACTTCAATGGAAGTCGCGGTTGGAAATAAAGAGTTTTAGGATACTTCTGTAGAACCTACAAGCAAGTCACTTACAGGGTAAGTCGTTCTAGGGCCCACACCCACAGGAGCACCGTAGTGCTGGAGTTACCTCACCCAGGGAAGCCGTGTGCACAGGTGTCCTTTGGTGTCGGGTCGCGGCGTCGTTTTCAATGGCGAACAAAGAAGACTTGCTGCTTGCGGGAGCTGAAGAAGTGTCCGGTGGAATCCAAGCCTGGATTCTGAAGAAGGATGACCTGAAAGCAGAGGGGACAGTGTTCAAAGTCACTTGGCAGTGACTCGGGGCAAGGAAGATGGATGCCCACCGTCGTCGAGTGATTCAGGTCGGTTGCGGCTGCCTTGACTCTTCAGCCACGTGGTCCAGGAGGCGTCGACGACAACCAGGAGCTGGATTCGGTGTGTCCCTCGACGTCTGCAGCTGACTGCGGTGTCGGCAACTCGATTGGAGCCAACAAGCCTTGGCAGCCGCAAGTCTCGGGGAGATGAGGAAAAGTCGATGGCGCAGACCAGCAAGGTCTGTGGAACTCACCCAGCGAGGGTAAGTCAGGGCAGGCCTGGAGCAACCAGGGGAGCCCTTTGGTTTCTTTAAGAAGTCTTCTGGGGACCCACAAGCCAGCGGGCAAGGGATCGCGAAGACACCTCAGGCGGAATCACTCAACAGGGGCCCACGGTCACTCGGGACGGTGTAGGCCTCTGATCTTCGGAGGGATTCCTGCTGGAGGTCGGGATCACACGTGGTCCAAAGCACAGGTTCGTAGAACGTTGTGAAGGGGTTGCACTCGACAATAGTGCACGGTACCCAGGGGTCGCGGTTCCTCGTCACTCGTGGGGTCCACTTGCCTCAGCTTCGCTGGGGACTCACGATGGCCTGGGAGAAGTCAGGAAATCCACTTCTTGGGCTGCAGGGACTTCGGACTCCGGCGGGAGCGGCGTAGTTTACGACCGTCGTTGTCGTTTTTGGTGCCTGCCAAGCAGGGGAGTCACTCCTTGACTCCAAGGGAGATTCTTCTGTCTTCCAAAGGTAGTGGAACGTCGAAGGGCCAGGATTCTTCTGTAGAGCGTCGTCCAGGGGTTATCTGCTTTGCAATGGCAAGGTTCCCCTCTTATACTAAAAGAGGGGATGGACTAGCTCTATGACCCCACCTATGGGAGGGTCAAGGGAGGGGTGGCTACACCCACTTCCCTTTGTCCAGTTTCGCGCCAGAGCAGGGGCAGGTAGCCCCTGAGCTGGTTTGAACTGGCATATGCACAGAGGAGCCTTTGCTCCCCCAGTGCAGGACTTCAAAGCACTCTAAGAGTGCACCCACCCAGCCCCAATACACATTATCCTGTCTGGGGAGGTGGTCACACCTCCCTGCAACAGGAAACCTATTGTCCAGGCCTCCCCTGCCGGAGTTTCGTCCAGCAGCAGGAGGCCAGACTTGTGTCTGTGGCAGCAGCATCCATTTTGTGATGCCAGGGCTTCAGAAAGAAGTTACCGGGTAAGCCAGAGTTAACATGTCTTTCCCTCTAGAAGGGTGGAATGCTACCCCGCCGCCAGGATTGGCGGGGGGTAGTATTCCAAGATGTTTGACACCAAACACGACATGTTTAGGTGCAGCCATTCCAAAGTTAGCATTTTACCGCGAGGATATAATGCGCTTAAGAGTATATGGTCAGGCTGCACTACAAACAGCATCAGAGATGGTCTCCGAACGCTGCAGAGGGGCCCTGCTCATGCAGGGGCACCCTCTCACATAGGAACCATGCACTCTGCCTTTAGGATTGATAAGGCCTGCCTTAGGAGTGACTTATAGGTTTATATGTGTGTATGTATTTAGTGATATAGGTAACCTATATCACAGTAAGGGGTGCATGCACCACCCTACCCAGGCTGCAGTAGCAGACCTGTGGTGTCAGTTTGGATGGCCTTACAGGGGTGGCATAATACATGCTGCAGCCCCTGGTAGGCCTCTGAGGTACCTATGCCCTTGGTACATAGTATACCATATACTAGGGACTTATAAGGGCACTCCAGATTCCAATCAGAGATGTGCCTAAGGCACATGGAAACCTTTTACAGAGAAAGCAGATAGACTGGGGCCCTGAATAGCAGGATCCCAGTCCAACTAAGTCATAAACCAGCAAAACACCATAAAAAAGTGGGGGCAACCATATAGTCAGATTCCACCTTCCTACATAACCCCCCCAAACGAAAGGAGATAAGGCTAACCTTGGCCAGTTGAGCCTTCATTGACTAAGTGGTCATATAAGGAAGCACCTGCACTAGCATGGTTGCTCCCTGTCTTATGGTCCACTAAGCAATCCCTCACCCTAAGGGTATGAGAGGGTCTCCACCATGGGGAATCACTACCTGTGGTGTGCTTAGGTAAATTACAAGGCTGGTGAGGTGTCTGAGTAGGGAAGTGAGGCCCTAGGAATGTTGGCCTCAGCTTCCTCAGATCACTGGTCACCATGTATGCCTGTCTTTCCATGACTGAGTTGCACTTTGCTCTAAGGGTCAACCTTTGGCTGCCTACAGCTGTGGGTTGGGTCCCTTTGGATGGACTACTGGAGGGACATGGCAGGTTTGGAACCTTCTGGTCCCAGGTTTGCCCTTGCTACCAGAGTCCTTCTGGGGGAGGTCCCTACATAAAGGTATGGGGGATCCCTCAGTGTGTAGAGGAATTTTCACCTGGCTAGGGCTACTAGACTGGGTGCCCCTAATCTGCTGATGGGGGCTTCCTCTGGACAGGGGGCCCTGGGGGTCCACTGACCTCCCTGACCTCTGCAGCCCTGGGCTGACTGAGGCAGGGTAGAGAGGGGCAGGTTACCTGCTCCAGACGGGGTACCACCTTGGAAGGGTCCTCTGCCATCAGGGGTGTGGCCAGGCCAGGCCTGACTACCTCTGTGGCAGTTCCTTCACTAGGGGTAGGGTCAGTTCCCTGAGGAGGCTGGCCCTTACCTACTGTCTGGGGGAAGAAGACTTTTCTTCAACCCTTGTGCTCTCTTTTGGGGAGAGTGGGCCATTCTTTCAGGCTCCATCTCTCCAAATTCTTGGGCTGGCGCTGTGGCCATCACAGCCCCACTAACCTTTACAGGGACGCCCAACATCCTAAGATGGGTTTGGTGTTCCACTTCAGCCCAGGCTGAAATTTCCAGATCATTGCCCATCAGGCAATCTACAGGTAGGGTTGGGGACACTGCCACTCTTTTTGGGCCTGTGACCCCCTCCCAGCTGAGATTGACTATGGCCATGGGGTGATCTGTTCTGACACCATCAATGTTGGTCACCTGGTATTTAAACTCAGGTAAAAGCTGGTGAGGGGGACTAGTTTCCCTGCCACCATGGTGACACTAGCCCCTGTGTCCCTAAATGCCACAGCTTTCTGACCATTAATTATTGGCTCCAATCTGTACCTGCCCAATGCTATGGGACCCATGGTAAAGGTGGCAAATCCTGTACCACCATCAGAGTCAGAGGAGTCTGTTGAGGGGTCCCTGTCTAACTAGGTCCCACCTCTGTTCCTCTTGCAAAAGCACCTAACTTTTTGGGTGCACTACTCCCAACTGGAGGATTACTACTGGTAGTACCAGGAGGGGTGGTAGTAGTTGTGGGAGGAACATTTTCTTTATTGCCAATCCTGGGGCAACTGGGATCAGTTTTCCAGTGCCCAGGCTTTTTACAGACATGGCAATAGGGTTTCTTTTCAGGAGAGGAAGGAGTTTGGGACCCACCCCCAGAAGAGGAATTTTGGGGCCCTGTAGGGGACTTATCCTTAGATTTATCCCCACCTTTCTCTTGGGACTTAGTAGAATCTTTCTTCTGGTCACCACCCTGATTTCTAGTTTTTACTCTGGTTCTGACCCACTTGTCTGCCTTCTTTCCCAATTCTTGGGGAGAGGTCAGATCAGAGTCCACCAGATACTGGTGCAAAAGCTGGTTTTGACAATTATTAAGGATCTGCTCCCTCATAATCAAATTGTACAATCCTAAAATCCTGCACTTTGTTGCCATGTATCCAACCTTCCAGAGCCTTTGTAGCACAATCTACAAAATCAACCCAGTCTTGAGTCTGAGCTTTTTGGGTGTCTCTGAACTTCAACCTATACTGTTCAGTGGTTAGGCCAAACCCATCTATCAGAGCACTCTTCAAGACTGTGTAATTGTCAGCATCCTCTTCTCTTACAGTGAGGAGCTTGTCTCTACCTTTGTCTGCAAAGGAGAGCCACAAGATTGCTGCCCACTGCCTCTGGGGGACCTTCTGAACTTTACAGGCCCTCTCCAGTGCAGTTATCCATTTGTGGATGTCATCCCCACTCTGGTAGGGAGGGACAATCTTGTTTAGGTTTCTATGGTCATAAGACCTGTCCCTATCTCTAGGGATATTGCTGCCACCATGGGACTCTAGTCCCAACTTTCTTCTCTCCTGAGGAGATCTAGGGATTCCCTATCTAAAGCCAGTTGCTTTTTTCTGATTTCCAGCTGAGTTTCCTCATACCGGACCAGCCTGGCTCTCCTCTCATGAGAGGATTCCCTCCTGTGAGAGGAGACAGAGCTCCCTATAGAGGTGCCAGAGTGGTTAGACTCCTGAGAAGGAGATCTAGACTTCCTGGGCACACTCTTAATCCTTCCTGGGGGGACAAAGAGGGCATCATTTTGATCATCCTCATCATCATCCCCAGGAGGGATTGGGTTTTCCAGGTCAGGGTCATTGTCACCCTCCTGGCCAGTTTCAGAGGGGGGGCTGGGGGTATTGGTACCCCTGGCCTCCTCCTCTTCTTCTGCCCCACCCTCAGCTCCTACCCCTTCAGTCCCTACAGGCTTACTAAGGTCATAAGCCACCAACATCTCCTTGAGGTGTTGGGTGGTGGGGCTTTGGCCTGTCCTTATTTTTCTCAAGTTGCATAAAGCTCTCAATTCCAAGAATGGGAGTGTATCATACTTGGAGGGTGGAAGCTCAATGGCTTCCTGCAAGGATTCTTTGGATCCTCCCCTTAAAGACATTCTAGTGTTGTGCAGTGTTGTACTACCTACACTAGTTTGTGGCCTACTGATCCTAGCTTGAGCTGTGGAAAGGGTGTGCTATCCCTTGGCACCCAGCTCTAAGTTCAGTAGAACTTATTGATACTAAGCTTGACTTTATATGTACCTTGAGTACCTATAATGGTTTTCAGTTAGTAATTCAAATAGAGATTTTCTGGTAAAACAATGGCAAGCTGGAATCCCACACGCTGCCCACCAATGTGAGAAGTTGGCCTGGTATATGCTGTTCACTAATTAAAGTGGACACCTTGCACCAGGGCAAATCGACTCTTATGGTAGATAGGTTTAAGACAACCTTTTAAAGAAAGCTATCCTAGTGGTAGCTGTGGAGAGCAGCCTTCAGGCTAAGTCTCGGAGGAATGTAAAGCAGCTTGTTTTACCATATAATCTCTTGAATCACCAAATGAAAAGACACCACACAGGTATATATATCAAATATATATGTATTTATTTCTAAATAACTCTCTACTAATCTCTTTATGAGATTAGAAGACAAACATATGCACAAATCAACGTTTCACAATAAGTTAAGCACAAAATATGGCTGGGGCCCTAGGGGCGTACCAGACCATATACTAAGTAAGAGACTTAGGAGCACCGTAGTGCTGGAGTTACCTCACCCAGGGAAGCCGTGTGCACAGGTGTCCTTTGGTGTCGGGTCGCGGCGTCGTTTTCAATGGCGAACAAAGAAGACTTGCTGCTTGCGGGAGCTGAAGAAGTGTCCGGTGGAATCCAAGCCTGGATTCTGAAGAAGGATGACCTGAAAGCAGAGGGGACAGTGTTCAAAGTCACTTGGCAGTGACTCGGGGCAAGGAAGATGGATGCCCACCGTCGTCGAGTGATTCAGGTCGGTTGCGGCTGCCTTGACTCTTCAGCCACGTGGTCCAGGAGGCGTCGACGACAACCAGGAGCTGGATTCGGTGTGTCCTCGACGTCTGCAGCTGACTGCGGTGTCGGCAATTCGATTGGAGCCAACAAGCCTTGGCAGCCGCAAGTCTCGGGGAGATGAGGAAAAGTCGATGGCGCAGACCAGCAAGGTCTGTGGAACTCACCCAGCGAGGGTAAGTCAGGGCAGGCCTGGAGCAACCAGGGGAGCCCTTTGGTTTCTTTAAGAAGTCTTCTGGGGACCCACAAGCCAGCGGGCAAGGGATCGCGAAGACACCTCAGGCGGAATCACTCAACAGGGGCCCACGGTCACTCGGGACGGTGTAGGCCTCTGATCTTCGGAGGGATTCCTGCTGGAGGTCGGGACCACACGTGGTCCAAAGCACAGGTTCGTAGAACGTTGTGAAGGGGTTGCACTCGACAATAGTGCACGGTACCCAGGGGTCGCGGTTCCTCGTCACTCGTGGGGTCCACTTGCCTCAGCTTCGCTGGGGACTCACGATGGCCTGGGAGAAGTCAGGAAATCCACTTCTTGGGCTGCAGGGACTTCGGACTCCGGCGGGAGCGGCGTAGTTTGCGACCGTCGTTGTCGTTTTGGTGCCTGCCAAGCAGGGGAGTCACTCCTTGACTCCAAGGGAGATTCTTCTGTCTTCCAAAGGTAGTGGAACGTCGAAGGGCCAGGATTCTTCTGTAGAGCGTCGTCCAGGGGTTATCTGCTTTGCAATGGCAAGGTTCCCCCTCTTATACTAAAAAGAGGGGATGGACTAGCTCTATGACCCCACCTATGGGAGGGTCAAGGGAGGGGGTGGCTACACCCACTTCCCTTTGTCCAGTTTCGCGCCAGAGCAGGGGCAGGTAGCCCCTGAGCTGGTTTGAACTGGCATATGCACAGAGGAGCCTTTTGCTCCCCCAGTGCAGGACTTCAAAGCACTCTAAGAGTGCACCCACCCAGCCCCAATACACATTATCCTGTCTGGGGAGGTGGTCACACCTCCCTGCAACAGGAAACCTATTGTCCAGGCCTCCCCTGCCGGAGTTTCGTCCAGCAGCAGGAGGCCAGACTTGTGTCTGTGGCAGCAGCATCCATTTTGTGATGCCAGGGCTTCAGAAAGAAGTTACCGGGTAAGCCAGAGTTAACATGTCTTTCCCTCTAGAAGGGTGGAATGCTACCCCCGCCGCCAGGATTGGCGGGGGGTAGTATTCCAAGATGTTTGACACCAAACACGACATGTTTAGGTGCAGCCATTCCAAAGTTAGCATTTTACCGCGAGGATATAATGCGCTTAAGAGTATATGGTCAGGCTGCACTACAAACAGCATCAGAGATGGTCTCCGAACGCTGCAGAGGGGCCCTGCTCATGCAGGGGCACCCTCTCACATAGGAACCATGCACTCTGCCTTTAGGATTGATAAGGCCTGCCTTAGGAGTGACTTATAGGTTTATATGTGTGTATGTATTTAGTGATATAGGTAACCTATATCACAGTAAGGGGTGCATGCACCACCCTACCCAGGCTGCAGTAGCAGACCTGTGGTGTCAGTTTGGATGGCCTTACAGGGGTGGCATAATACATGCTGCAGCCCCTGGTAGGCCTCTGAGGTACCTATGCCCTTGGTACATAGTATACCATATACTAGGGACTTATAAGGGCACTCCAGATTCCAATCAGAGATGTGCCTAAGGCACATGGAAACCTTTTTACAGAGAAAGCAGATAGACTGGGGCCCTGAATAGCAGGATCCCAGTCCAACTAAGTCATAAACCAGCAAAACACCATAAAAAAAGTGGGGGCAACCATATAGTCAGATTCCACCTTCCTACAACGCCATTTGTGATCCATCATGCACCGACGGCTGAGTTCGTCCGCCCTGGCGTTCAAGGAACCTGCCAGGTGTTGAACCACCAGGGAAATGCCCTGATGTTCCAGCCATGTCCAGAGGCTGAGGGCCTCCTGACATAGGGGCCACGACCCCACCCCGCCTTGTTTGTTGCAGTACCACATGGCGGTGGTGTTGTCCGTGAACACCTGCACTACTCTTCCCCGGACAGAGGGAAGGAATGCCTTGAGTGCAAGACAAATCGCCCGATGATCCAGAAGGTTGATTTGGAGCCCGGACTCCGCCTCCCCATTTGGCCCATTTGGCCGCCCCATCCCAGAAGTGATGCGTCGGTCACCACTGTGAACTCTGGTTGAGGAAGGGAGAGGGATCTGCCGTCAACCCAATCCTGGTTCGTTAGCCACCACTGCAATTGGTGTGCAGTGCCTTCCGAGATCTGGATGCAATCGGACAGATTACCCTGATGCTGCGCCCACTGGAACTTCAGGTCCCACTGCAGAGCCCGCATATGCCACCTGGCATGATCTACCAGCAGGATGCAGGAGGCCATGAGGCCCAGCGACCTACTTCTGGGGCAGGAACGCGCTCGATGGCACCCTTGGCCAAGAGTACCGAAACTTCCTATTGGAGAAGGGCCAGGTGATCCTCCGACATGCGATGGTACTGAGGTGGCATGGAGGGAGGGGTAGTCTCGAAGGGGAGGGAGTAGCCCCTTCGGACTATTTGCAAAACCCACCTGTCCGACGTGATGGTGCACCAGTGGGGGAGGTGATGGCGGATCCTGCTGCCCACTGGCGTTTGGTGGCCCTGAAAGGTCGGACTAGGAGGGTTTGGAAGCTGCTGCAGAGGGGGCTGTGGTGGACTGGCCCGCCCGCTGGCCCCCAGAACCACGGTGGTGGTTCCCACGTCCCCAGCCGCGCTGGGGCTGAACAGCTGTGGCTCTGGGCGGGACGTAGCGGGGCACCCCTTCCGCAGCCACGGAAGGGGCGAAAGGCAGACTGCGTAGGGCGGGTGGTGGAGAGGCCCAAGGACCTGGCCGTAGCCCGAGAGTCCTTAAAGCGCTCTACCGCGTTGTCTGCCTTGTCGCCGAGAAGGCGACGGCCATCAAAGGGCATGTCCATAAGGGTGGATTGGACATCCCCGGAAAAACCAGTCGTACGCAACCAGGCGTTGCGTCGAAGGGCTACTGACGTGGAAATCGTCCTGCCAAGTGCGTCGGCGGTATCCAGCCAACTGCGGATGGTAAACTTCGCTGGGTCTCTCCCCTCGGCAACTGCACGGGAGAGTATGGCCCGAGCCTCCTCCGGGCACTTGGGCAGCACCTGCGCCACCGTATCCCACACAGAGTGGGTGTAAAGGCCCAACAGACATGCAGTGTTTACCGACCGCAGTCCCAAGCTGGCGGAAGAAAACATTTTCTTCCCAAGGTGGTCCAGCTTTTTGGATTCCCTATCCGGTGGTGCAGTAGGGAAGGCGCCTTTTGAAGTGGAGGCTTGGACCACCAAGCTCTCAGGGGTGGGGTGTTGGGAGAGGAAAGTGGGGTCGCCCGGGGCCGGGCGGTGGCGTCGGGCAATCAACCTGTCCACAGGAGCCCCTGTGTTGCGCCTGGACCACGTGCCCAAAAGGATGTCCGTGAGGGCTTCATTAAACGGCAGCAGGGGCTCCGAAGAGCTCGCTGCCGGTTGAAGGACCTCTGTCAGGAGGTTCGTCCTGACTGCCAACGTAGGTAGCTCGAGGTGGAGAGCCTCGGCCGCCCTACGCAACACCACTGCGTATGACGCTCCCTCCTCTATAGCCACGATAGGAGGAGACAACATGCCAAGGTCTGGTGAGGTATCCAGACCACTGGCTTCCCCCAGTTCCTCTCGCCAGTCCTGTTCGTACACCAACTAGTCGGTCAAAGTGTCCCCAGACCCCTCCCAGTCCTCCTCACACTCCTCTGGCTGCCAATCTGGTCTCAAAGAGCCAGGGTAGAACAGGGGCACAAAAGTACCCGCCGGCGTCGGATCCGGCGTCGGTCGACACCGGTCCGACTCCGTGTCTACCTCGAGGTGGAGGCGGGGGTCGACGTTGGCTGGGGACCCAACCGACGCCGGTGGCGGACGTGGTGCTGGTGGAATCGGCGCCGGGGGAGGCGAGTTCGACCGGCGCCGATCCGGATCCAGGCCTGGATCCAGGGGGACCCTGCGGCGCCGAGACCGAAGGCGCCGAAGGCGCCGAAGGCCAGGGGCCCCCATCTGAGTCCGCGGGGCCCGAAGGCGCACCGGCGGAGTTGGGCTACCCAAAGATGGCATGCATCGCTTCGTAGAACTGACAAAGCTGGGCAGGGGTTGCTCCCGGTCCCGGGAAGGGGGGGAAACCCGGAGTCGACCCTACAGGCTAAGCAACGCGGAGCTGCGGGAGTGGCACCACCCGCATCCCTCGACGCGTCGGCCGATCGACGGGGAGAAGTCGAAGAGCGACGATGCTTCTTCGACTTCTTTTTGTGCTTCGACCTACCTGACCCCGAGTGCGAAGACTTCGACGAAGAATGGTGTTGGCTCTGCGATCGGTCCCTCAACCTCCTCTGCGACCGGGACCTCGAGCGACGCGGAGCCGACTGCCGTGCCTTGAGGAGCTTTCGGGACCGCTCCCGCAAAGACTTCGAGGCCATGGTCCGGCAGTCGGAGCACGACTTGGGGTCGTGGTCGCGCTCCAGGCAGTAGAGGCACACACGGTGCGGATCCGTCACCGACATAAGTCGGTTGCAGGAATCGCAAGCCTTAAAGCCGGGCATCCCTCGTGCACCAGGAGTCGATGTAGTCAGAAAACAACAAAGTCAACAAAAGTCGAGAAAAAAAGCTCAGTCGAAAAATGACTGGGGGTACCGCTCTCTCCGGATCTGCGCTTGCTGGCGCGGAAAAAGAAAGAACTGACGTCAGCGCGCGATTGCGGCGTCTATGTAGCTACCGCGACGTCATCCCGGCGACCACGGTGCCGACGACGAACGCGGAGTCGACCGACGCCACCTTCCGACGCGCAGGGGTACTGCTGACGAAAAACTTTCCGGATCCAGTCTGACGCCTGGGGGTAATTCTAAGGTAAGGAATCTATAACTAACTGTTTCTTTCAGATAGGTGATTTGAACAATGATGGCTAATGAGGCAGACATAAGGAGGCTGAAGGGGTGATAAATAATCTTTAACTGTTGCAACAGCAAGGCCCTCCTCGGCTAAAAAAAGACAAAATAACACTAACTGTACCTGTAGTGGCTGTATATTATGGGAGGAACACCAGACAACAAACTTCCCAAAGCATTCCACATGAATTATTTTGGTTGAGGGACGCCTGGCTGCCAAGATGATACCAACTACTTTGGGACGAAAATCCAAACTTATCACACAAAAAATGGGAGGGGGGGGGGTCCAAGGAAGGTTTAAAGACCTGCAAGGGTTGGTTCCCTGAAACAATTACCAATACACACTGCAAAACCCTTGGGTCTGGATTAACAAACAGAGAAAAGACACCAGAGATTATCTCTTATAGCTTGTGGGGAGATCCCTTTGTTAGGACAAAATCCCTCACCCACCGTAGGTGGCATGCTTCATCAATGGGATTCTCCTCGTGACAGGAAAACATAGTCCCGCCACAGGCTACAACCCCCTCACTGAGAGGGAGGAGCTCAAGGATGTTTTATTCCTAAATTTAGGATATACTAAATCCTGCAATGAGAAGAGAATTATCAGGTTGGGTAGAGGGCGCAGCTCAAAGTAATATAAACTGTGAGGATAGTGATGTTAAAACTAGCTACCAGACACGAAAAAATGACTTTATTAGCTCGTTTCTGGGGCCAGGATTAAAAAAAGAGCATTGGCAGGGGTAACTTATACCTGCAGGTAATTAGACGAAGACAGGTCTACATGTTTCAGCCTATGGACCCAGAGAGGTATCACGGCTTTCATCAGGACCTAAGTACTGCTGCTGCTATTCATAAAGATTGATGAATTGTGAAATGTGAAAAGTAATGTTGAAGACCTTCCGGTGCAGCTCGACGCCACCCGGAGTACCTACGGAGAGAGTGGTGCCCCTTCCCTGAGCTGCTGCCAGGTTAAGGTGAGGCCTCTTATCCGTAAGAGGCGGGTACGACCAGTGAATCTCCAACGCAATCAGCAGGATCACTGGTGTTGTATTGATTTCCAATTTTCTTGTTTTCAACATTACTTGTCACATTTCGCAGTTTATCAATCTTTATGAATGGCAGTAGCAGTACTTAAGTCCTGACGAAAACTGTGATACCTTGCTGGGTCTATAGGCTGAAACATGTAGACCTGTCTTCGTCTAATTACCTGCAGGTATAAGCTACCCCTGCCGGTGCTCTGTTTTTAATCCTGGCCCCAGAAACGAGCGAATAAAGTCATTTTTTCGTATCTGGTAGCTAGTTTTAACATCACTATCCTCACAGTTTATATTACTTTGCGCTGCGCCCTCTACCCTACCTGATAATTCTCTTCTCATTGCAGGATTTAGTATATCCTAAACTTAGGAATAAAACATCCCTGAGCTCCTCACTCTCAGCGAGGGGGTTGTAGCCCGTGGCGGGACTAGGTTGTCCCGTCACGAGGAGAATCCCAATGATGAAGCATGCCACCTACGGTGGGTGAGGGATTTTGTCCTAACAAAGGGATCTCCCCACAAGCTATAAGAGATCATCTCTGGTGTCGTTTCACTGTTTGTTAATCCAGACCAAAGGGTTTTGCAGTGTGTATACGAAAATCCAAAGCCATCACCTGTCGCCCCTCAAACTCCACTCAAGGAGGTGTAGATTGTGCAGGCACTAATGCACAACCCTGCCCTGCTGCTGCAACAGGAGGTCTTCCCAAAGGTTCACCCGGATTGGAGAACAGATGCTCATGGCCAGAAGTTCAGTCCAGTCCAGAGTCACAAGGATGGGCCTAGTCTTGCCAGTTCTTCTTCAGAATCCTGGGCAGCAGAGGCGGAAAGGTATACAGGAGCCCCGAGCTCCAAAAGAGGGAAAAGCTGTCTTCCAGCGAGAATTCCTTTAGAGAACTCCAACACGCAAAACCTTGGACACTGTGCTTTCCCTGCGGTGGCGAAAAGATTGAGTGAGGTCCTTCCCATTGCTGGAAGATGCACCGGGCCATCTTTGAGGAAAGCTGCCATTCGTGATCGGCTAGGCAACATCGGCTAAGTTTGTCCGCCCTGGTGTTTACAGATTTCGTCAGGTGCTGTATGACCAGGGAGATGGCCTGATGATTCATCCACTTCCAATGGCGCAATGCCTCTTGGCACAGGACCCACAACCCCACTCCGTCCAGTTTCCTGCAGTACCGCTTGGCGCTGGTGTCTGTGAGAACCTGCGCCAATTCCCCTTTGATGGATGGAAGGAAAGCCTTCAGTTGCCTGCAACTCCAACAAGTTATGGAGATGAGTTTCAGCCAGAGACAGCAGCCCTCTGATCTTCACCCCTCCCAACCCAGCAACCAAGCCTCCATCACGACGGCCAGCACTGGGTGGGGAAGGGAGAGGAATCTGTCTGCCACCAGTCCAACTGCTCTCTAGCATCCAGCACTGCAGAACTTTCACAGTTTCCTCTGACACCTGGATGGAATCCAAAATGTTCCCTTGGTGCTGGTCCCACTAAGACTACAGATCAACTGCAGAGCCCATATATGCCAACTGACATTGTCTACAAACAGAATGCAGGAGGCCAAAAAGCCAAGAGGCCTCAAAGCCACTTTCACTGAGCCACAGGTTAAAAGGTTTGAAACATCGGCATAATAGAAAGAATGTCCTGGAACCGTTGAGGTGGAAGGAAGGTTAGGAAACCCACCATTTTTTTTTTTTTGTAAAATATTTTTATTGAAGTTTCTCAACAAACAACACAACTGATGGCAATCAGTGATCATGTCCAAAAAATATGTGCTTGGGGTAATGTCAATTGTACAGATTGTTCCCAGCTCTGGTCTGGGAAGGTGCGCTCCTGCTCCCTACGCCCCTTCTACTTGTGCTGTCGTTCAATAGTATCTGCATTTTACTGGTACAGCGGAGCTGTTTAACCCTCCCAGTTCACACATCGCACAGTCCCTCAGCCGAATCCTAAACCAGTTGCCAATCAGCCCCCCTCCCTGTCCCATCCCCCCCCCCCCCCCTGCCGCTGGTGTGTTCCTCAATACCATGTCGAATAAGTGTAACCTCAATACAAAGTTGGTCAGGGGCCAACATCTCTCTGCTCTTCTCCCTCAAGGGGCGCTGGTCCCGTCGGTCAGAGCTCCCTCATTACCAGCCTCAAGGACTCTCAATGGCTCCCCTCCTGCTCAGTGGCTCTTGGTGAATCCGCCAGGCCTTCCCCTGATTCCCCGTCTGAGTCCGGATCAGGCTGCAGTAGTCGCGCGACCAGGGCCTCCCACGCCTTTGCTGTTTCCAGTGCCTTATCATTATTGGTTCTCCTACCTAGTTGAAACCGGACCACACTCTCACTGGCTGCCCACTTGAGGAATTCGGCCTTCCAGCCGTCAACCGTGGGGCCCCTCTTAGATTTCCAATTCTTCGTCAGTTCCCTTTTGGCCAGAACCAACCCCAGGTCTATGAACCGGCCTGTGAGTTTCGTGCGAGCTGTGCGAGGAAACCAGTGCAAAATGCATACCCCCATTTCCGGGTCTAGCTGCCTGTCGGTCACCCCACACAAAGTCTCTACCACTTCCTCCCAGTAGGATCCTAGCTGCGGGCAACTCCACATCATGTGCGCGAATTCTGCCTCCTCTGAATTACAGCGAGGGCACCGAGCCGTGTCCACATTAAAATATTTATTTATTCTCGCCGGAGTGAGGTACGCCCGATGCAGTACATAAAAATGGATAAGCTGGAATCTAGCATTACGCGTACTCTTCCACGCCCCCTCCACTATTCTGGACCAGGTCGTTTCAGGGATCTCCTTCCCAAGTCTGCCTCCCATTTCTGCTGTAGCTGGGTCAGGGGCTGCAGCCCCTCTTCCATCAACCGCCTGTAAAGGCACGTTATGGCCTTGAAGGTCCCTGCCGCCATCATTACGTATTGGCATGTTAATGACGTCTGAGGCTCAGACAGCCCCCTACCCCAACAGCATTGGATCGCCGACACCAGTGCAGTATGTAGTAGAAAATCACCCCTGGGAAGGTCATATCTGTCCTGCAGCGCTCGGTAAGGCAACAGAGCTCCCTCCTCATAAAGGTCCCCCAGCACATGCACCCCACGTTCCTCCCACCTAGCCAGCGCGGACCAGTCTCCACCGTGTGGTAGGGCTGTGCACATCCCTAACGGGATCTCTGGCGCGTACGGTCGATGGGCCCCAGTCCTCCGGTGACTACGAATCCAGCACGATCGCAGCGTCCTCTCTTCGTGTGTCAGCGGTCCAAGCCTCAGCCGCCGGCCCAGCACAACAAATGCTAGGATATGGCGTGGGATCCACCGGCCCATTGGGCCCTCCGGGCCCCGGTACTCCCTCGCTATTGCCTGGGTAAACCACTGCAGCTGAGCCGCCAGGTAATACAGTTCAAAGTCTGGGACCGCCCATCCCCCCTCAGCCCGAGGCCGCATCAGCGTGTTCAGCGCCACCCGCCGTCTGCTTTAGGAAACCCACCATGTCCAATAAAGGGGAGCCTCAGAAAAGGAATCTAGTCGCTTTGATGGAAAATCCCAATGATGTCAACAGTTTGGCCGGCATCTATAGGTGGTTTATGAGTGGTTGAGGTGAGCCCGACTTGAGGAGCAAGTAAAAAGGTATGGGAAGACTGGTATTCCCAACCACCGCAGGTGGGCAGCGACCACCACCATTACTATTGTAAATACCCGAGTTGCAGTGGTAAGACAAAAGGGAAGCACTGAGAACTAAAAGTAGTCATGGCCTACTTGAGGTAGCACCTGTGGTACTGCAGAACGAGGATATGAAAATAGATGTAGTGCAGATCTAACACCACCATCCGGTCTCCTGGATCCAGAGCAGATAAAACCTGGGCCAGCTTGAGCATCTTGAATTTGTTCTTCCAAAGGAAGAAGTTCAAAGGGCGAAGATAGAGTATAGGATGAAAGCCTCTGTCCTTCTTCTGCACCGAAAAGTAATGTGAATACCAACCAGTCCTGACTTCTGATGCCTGCACCCTCTCCTTGGCTATCTTGGGCAAGACAGCTTGAACTCCTCAGAGTATGGAAAAGTGGTTCTCCTGGAGGCGTGCTGTAGAAGGCATGTCAGGGGGCTGGAAAGAAAAGCGAGGACAATTTGGAGCACCCACTGGTCTAATGTGGTGCTCCTCCACTCAGGGAGGTAATAGGTGATACAGCCTCCCAGCGGGGGATCATGTGAGAGGGTAAATGAAACCGATTTTAATGCACATGTGGGGGCAGTGGTTTGAGTAGTTTGTTGTCCCTGGGGGCATGTATGCGGACAGTCAGATTCCTGGCCTCTGCCTCGAAAGGCTTGAAAGACCTGTTGCTATGGAGGCAATGTCTGACACTGCCTCTGGTAGAATACCCTTCAGTAGGCTCAAAAAGGGCAAATTTATTGGGGAAAGTGCTGTGCAGGCGGTGCTTGCCTAAGAAAGCGCACTGTTGCCTTGCTCTCCTTGAAGCACTCCAAGGCTGAATGCATTTCTATGGAATCTCTTTTTTGGGATTTTGTATTACCAGGCTCTCTGGCATAGCATGTCGTAGGAGGCAGGCAGGGTCCCACAGTGAAGGCATATGCCTCCTTGCAATTTGTCCATTATCTGGGGGACAAGATCCAGGTTTGGCCCTGGTGCCCAGCAGTGTGCCAGGGAGGGAATCATTGAACGGAAGGAGAGGCTCTTGTGACATTTGACTTCAATATTTAAGCTCTGTGAGAATTCTGGTCTTGTCTCAGTGGTCAGTAAGACAAGACCCAGAACATTTCCTGCCCTCCTCATGACTGTTTCAAACGAGGCTGATTCCTCAGCAGCCGTAGTCGGTGTGGGTGAATGGAGGCCAGTGTCAGGGGAGGTATCTAGCCCACTGGTGTCATGAAGGTGAAAAAAAAGATGTTTTTGTTACCATAAACTTGGCTTTCATCATCATCATTTTGGTCAGGGACATCATATTGCTCTGGAAAGATCTCAGAGTCAGAACATGTGAGCGGCAGAAGAGGGTGCGCCTTAAGTAGAAGTTGTGGTTGAGGGGTGTCAGTGTCAGATAGGAAAATCGTCTCCCCCGCCCCCCTCTCCCAGCGTCAGTGCCAGCGTTGACACTTGAGGTGGCGCCGTCAGGGGCATCAGGCTTGGTGCCATGTCTGGAGGCAGAATGGAGTTGAGTGGCACAGTTGAGGACAAATATGCCGGAGGTAAACCAACTGGAGGCCACCTCAGATGCATAGGGCCTCAAGGCGCTCCAGAGGGATCCTATCAGGTACCAAAAATCCTATCCTTGGCCTCTTTGAACTCTCTGAACTCTCTGAGTTGTTGTGGCATCAGCAATGGAGTCGGGGAGTATCGAGAAAAGGATGAAGACCAAGAGCCTGGAGGAGGGCCGTGGCCAAGATGGCGGCGAGTGCGGACGCACTTTTTTTTTTTTATATATATATATTTTTTATTGCATTTTTCAAGAGACATTACAATCAAGCTAGGATTTAACATATCAGTGGTCCGTGAATAGCCGGACTGGGCGCAGGGTTATGTCAGATAGAGAACATTCTCTTGCAATCAACACAAAGAAAAAACAATTACAAAGGAGCAGAGAACAAAAAAAATGCTCTAACAATAAGTACAGCACAGCGATCTATCGGTATACAATCATAATATTTTTACAGTTGTGCACTTTTGGATATTGCACATAACAGGAGTCTTTCAGACTGTGCTTATTCCCTGGCTCAGGTGAGAATAACATACTTCCTACATGTGTGCGTACCCGTATCATTCATTATCAATAGAGCGGGTTTGTAGATAACTTTTGAGTGGTTGCCAAATATCGCGGGGACGTGAAGTGGCGGGTAGAAGTGTGGCATATGTGTCGCTCATCGTATCACAGTAAGTGAGATCTCGAATCCATGCCCGTACCGACGGCGCTCGCGTTCCACCCCAATGTAAGGACACCTGCCGTTTAGCTACCAATAAGGCCATTGCTGAGAATCTTCTAACGCTTCTCTTTAATGGCTTGACATACCCCAAGAGGGTTGTCAACGGGTTGGGGGGTATGGGTTGTTCTACCATAATGGACAACTGCCAGAATACATCCCCCCAGTATGTGTTCGCCGACATACAATGCCATGCAAGGTGTAAAAAGTCAGCCTCTGGAGTACCACACCTCCCACACGCGTTGGACACCGTGGGATTCATTTTTGCTAGCAGTTTAGGAGTAACATACGCTCTATGAAGATATTTAAAATGTAGCAGTTTATGTCTATAGTTACCAGAGATTTAGTGTGTCTTGGAACAACAGTAGTGCCATATGTCGTCGGTGATAGTGATATCGAAATCCCTCTCCCAGGACATGCGCGCTTTAGTGCCCACTGGTGGGCGAAGGGAGAGCGATAAGTGATAGATTAGTGATACCAAATGGGCACTATCAGGTGAGGTTATAAGAAGTGTGAGTGGGGGAAAATCCTCCGGTTCAGTCAAGGCATCGGGTAAGGTCTTTAATAAAGAGCTACGTATTCTATGGAGTAAGAAACTGTCCATGTGTGTCGCAGTACCGCGCGAGGCCAATTCAACAGTTGAGCATGGCCTGGAGTCGCAGAACAAGTCCCTCAGTTTTGTAAGTCTATGTGTTTGTAGTGTTCGCTTAGTGAGTGCTTCCATGGCAGGGGGTATCCACGGATTGTCTACCAATGGTATATATGGTGAATATAAGGATTTGTATTGTAGGTACCGCCGCAGTTTAGACCATGCCCAACATGTCGTGGGGACTGTTTGAATTTCTGCAGGGCAGGGTGGAAGGCCTAGAGGCAGCAACGTCAATAATGAGCGGGGATGTATCTGCGAACCGTTGGGTTTGAGGTATTGAAGCCGGGCGTCTGGGTGGAACCAGTAATACGTAAAGTGGACTTGGGCCACCAGATAATATAAATAGAAGTCAGGGACCCCAAATTCCCCCCGCTCAAATGGCATGGTCAGTGTGGTCCAGTTCACCCGTGGTTGTTTGCCCGCCCAAACCAGGCGTATCAAAAGGGACCGGAGTGTGTTAAAAAAGGACAGTGTTAAAGGAATGGAGATATTTAAAAAAAAGGTATAAAAATCGTGGTAGTACCGCCATTTTAATGATAGCGATCCTACCCGCGATGGAAAGCGGAAGCTTCGTCCATTTATTGATTTGTGTCTCGAGGCTGTCAACTGCGGGGCCGTAATTTAGACGGATGACCTCAGGGGCACTGCAGTGTAAATAGATGCCCAGATATTTAGGTGGATCAGTGCACCATCCCAAGGGGAATTCTAGGTCACTCGGATCAGTGGCGGGGGTCAATGGGAATATCTTGGACTTGGTCCAGTTGATGACCAGGCCAGAGTGCAATCCAAAGCGGACTACCTCCCGTAGAAGTGGGGGCAGGTTATCAGCCGGTTTGCGTACGAATAGCATCACGTCGTCAGCGTAAAATGATGTGATGAGCGGACCTGTATGTAACTGCAATCCACGGTGCAAGTGGCGCTCCTGAATGTGGCGAGCCAGCGGATCCATAGCTATTATGAATAGCAGGGGGTGATAGTGGGCACCCCTGTCTGGTGCCCCGTGTTAGAGCAAATTGGGATGTAATCGTACCGTTTAATTTCAGTTGAGCGACCGGATTGGAATATAATAAGCGGACAAGATTTAAGAAGCCTATGGGGATGCCTAATTTTTGCATGACAGCGTACAAAAAAGACCATTCTAAGGAATCGAAGGCTTTCTCAGCGTCCAGCATAACTGCTGCCGCCGGCAAAGTGGGTTCCATTTGATTGATCACTGAGAAGACTGTACGGAGGTTAAGCTTTGTGGATCTTCCTGGAATGAATCCAGCCTGGAAGGGGCATAGGGTGGTGTTGACCAGCAATGCCAGTCGGGTAGCAAGTATCTTAGCGAGGATTTTATAGTCATGATTAAGTAGTGACAATGGCCTATAGGATTGACATTTGTGGGGGACTTATCTGGTTTGAGCAGTAGTGTGACAACAGCTTCGCGCATTGTTGGTGAGAGCGATCCGCACTGTAGGGCCTCGTCGTAGACCTCCAAAAGATGGGGAGCGAGTTCGTGTTGATAGGCTTTGTAAAAATCACCAGAGAGACCATCAGATCCCGGGGCGCGACTGCTGGTCAAATCCCCGATGGCCTGTTTGATTTCGTCTGTATCTATTGGTCAGGCTAGGCACTCCCGCTGTCCCTCTTCTAGCCAGACCATAGCTATCTCTTGTAAATAGTCAGTCAGAGCCTGACCCATGGGTGGGCATCGCGTTTGGTATAGTTTGGTTTAGTTTGGTATAATAATCAAGAAAAGCTGTGGTAATGTCCGACCCCTTCTTTAGCGAGTCACCCGCGTCAGTGTCTAGTTGGGTCACGAATGTCGATTGATACTGTGGTCTGAGGTGTGCGAGCGTTCTGCCGGGTCTTTCCCCCTCCCCGTATATTTGGGCCCTGGCATATTTTCCCATGTATTTGACCTCACGGGCAGCCGCGTCATTGAATTTGATCATTAACTGGGAGCGGACACGGAGAGATATCAAGGACGGGGAACTCTGCATGGCAGTGTCAATATCTTTTAGTTTACTCTATATTTTTTTTAATTCGTTACGAACTGAGCTTAACACACCAGCCTGTTTTGAGATGCAGACCCCACGAATAAAGGCCTTAAAGGCGTCCCAAAGTACAAGCTGTGACTCAATGGTGCCCTCATTTAATTCAAAGAAATCTGTGATAGCTTCCCCAACCTCACAGCGGAATACTGAGTCCAATAGAGCATTAGCCGAGAATCTCCATAAGGGCAGCTGCTTAGGGACTAAGGGGAAAACCATATCCAGTAGGACTGGGGAATGATCGGAGATGGTACGGGGTAAGTATTCGACTTTCTGTACGTCTAAGAGAAGTTGTGGCGTGAGATACCAATGGTCAATTCTAGACCACGTGCCGTGTGGGGCAGAATAAAAGGAATAGCTTCGGGATCCAGGGTAGTTAATGCACCAGGGGTCCGCCAACAGTTCTGTCCGCAAAAGGGAGAGGAGGTTGCTTGTGGCGTGTGGCTTCGTGACGCGTCAAGGTCCGGTGGTGTCAGTGGTGGGGTCCAATGTGAGATTGAAATCTCCGCCCATTAATATAGTGTCAGTGTAAAATTGGTCTATGTGCAAAGCTATTGTGGAGAAAAAATCAGGTGTATCGACATTTGGAGCGTATATGTTAACTAGAAGCACCGGCACATCCCCAAGCGATCCATGAACTAAGAGGAACCTGCCCTCTGGGTCCGTTACCACTGATAAAGTCTGGAAGGGAAGAGAGCGGTGTATTAAAATGCACACCCCACGGGAATAAGAACTGTAGCAGGAAAAGAAGCGGTGTTGTCCCCATGACACCGCGAACCCGTGGGTTGCCAGCGGTGCGTAGTGTGTCTCCTGTAGGAAAGCAAGCTGGATGGAGTGTCTCGCCAAATAAGCCATCACCTGCCTGCCTTTTTTGGGGCACGAAAGACCTTGTACATTCCAGGATAAGCATCTGAGGCGCAGACTATTAATGTGTAAATCCCTAGTACTCATCTATCACCGATACTCTGTGAGATGCTCTGATCGTACCATGTGGTGCTGTACTGAGTAATATGCTCCTGATAGTTGTTTAAGTTAACGAAAACCAAACTAAAACAAACATCCCAGTTCAGCCCCCCCCACCACCCCCATCGGATACACAAATAAGCAGCACCCGGTGAATCCCCAACTAGATGCAAAAAACAGAAGGGGAAGAAAGAGAGAAGGGGGAAGGAAAGGGGGAAGGAAAAAGGGCAGGAACTTATCCTGGGGGGGATAGCAACGCTCCGCGGGGGCCATCACTTTGCCGGATAGTCACTGTTGAAGGTATGTCCATCCAGCCTGGTAACTGGCTTCAAGTACAGGCCCATGTTACTAGATACAAAGGTGATGTGGAGGACCTCAATTTCAACACTCATACATCTACTAAAATGTCTCAGCGCAGTTAGGCCATATCATGCACCATCGATTAGTCAATGCTGCTAACGTTCCGGAGATGCAGCACTTCAGTGAATACCGACGAACAGTCAAGAGTCAGGTTTTGGACATCCTTCTTTGTCCTGTCACTGCGTCGTCTGCTGATGATTTTCCCAGAATTTGGCAACTGCATCTGGCGTGTCGAAGAAGTGCGATTTATTCCCTAGCTGTACTCTGAGTCTTGCCGGATATAGCATAGCATATCAAACATTTGCTTTCTGAAGCATGCGTTTCACGTCGGTGTACTTGCGGCAGGCTTCTTGTACTAAAGGCGTGAAGTAAGGAAACAGTGAAATGTTCGAGCCCTGATATGAGAGCGAACCTTGCTCTCTGGACATCCGGAGCACAGTATCACGATCATTGTAATTGAGGAGTTTAGCGATAATGATCCTTGGGGTCGCCCCGGGTTGGAAGGGAGGACCCAGCGATCGATGTGCTCGCTCAATGGCAAATGTAGCAGAGAAGGATTCCCTCCCAAACAGATCTACCAGAAGAGACTCAATGAATCTGGGCATGGGGCCCGTGTTGGCTGATTCTGCAATTCCGGCTACGCGAAGGTTATTTCTGGGCGAACGCGCTTCTAAATCTTCGGCTTTTGTTGCAAGTTGTTTGAGTAGGCCCTCAGCCCTATCTAATCTTTTCTGCATAGAGGGGTGAGCGTCTTCTAGCTCAGAGATCCGGTGTTCTGCTCTGTCAATCCGGGTGTCCTGTGCCTCCAAACGGCCATTAATGTCGTCGAGGCAGTTAGTGAGAGTGTCCAAGCGGGCGTCAATAGATTGGAAACCCGCTCTAAGTTCGGCCATAATGGCTGCCGCGCCATCCAGCTGGCTCTGTTCTGGATCGGTGGCGCCATCGGTATCCTCCCGCCTAGGGGTCTTCCCACCATCAAAATTCAATTGCCGTTGTTTGGGGTCTGTGCGGCCCATTGTGCAGTCCTGGAGGCGGGATAGGGACCCAGGGGGGGAATATTCGCCTATCTTGGGGTTACCAGTATGCGTTGTTCGCAGTCGGCAGGACAAGAGTGCAGTCTATTGGCCCAGGGCACCCCAGAGCAGCAAGTCTGAGCAGAGGTTGTTTAAAGGTCGTGTTTACGTATGGCTAATGTCATCAGTGCGGCGCGGGTCATGCCAACAGCATTGTGCGGTCAGACCGACAACGGAGTAATCCGCCGTAAGCAGGTGAAGGCGGTATAAATGTGCATGTGCAATTAGGGCCACTCCGGTGTTCGAGAATAATTGCACATAGATTGGTGAAAGCTACCCATGCGCCTGGGAAATGTAGCTGTTGGTAAATCACCGCAGTGTAGGGGGAAAACAAAAGTTGATGTGGCGAGATACAGCCAGCCCGGCATAGCGTGCTCTCTTTCCGCAGCCGAGCTCTGATGGCCTTCACCGCTCCCATAATCTCCTTGCGGCTCTACGTCCCTGCTTCCCACGGGGCGGCGGCAACGATGGCATTTACAGGTCCATTGGAATCTCACTGCTGGCACCACCGCAGCCGAGAGGGCCACGCAAGCACGGAGCACTCCAGCGCGTCGATATGCTCCGAGCCCCGCCCTCAGGCTCACCCGAGTCCCCTGTCGACTCGGGGCCTCCGAGGGCCGTGTCAGGCTCGGATGCGCAGCGTCTGGTTCCCGGCTCCCCAGGCACTTCCAGACGTCGTTGTTAGGGCGACCGAAAGCTCACATCACCGGGACCTCCCGTAATTGCTCGGGAGCCCGCTTCAGCGCATAGCGATACAGGCGGGTGGAGATTACGCTGCGACGGCCCCTGAGCTGTCGAGTCAGGCAGCCATCGTAATCGTCGGCTCGGCCACGACCCCCGCGGACGCACTTTGTTAAGCTCCGCGCCTGGCCTGCCATATTATCCTGAAATACGCCACCTAGGGCCATTTATTCGGGGTCTAATTTACAGCGACGGTCCGCTGAGTGTTTGGTGCCCTCCGATCGTGCAGCAAGGACTGAAGAAAAGTGAGGTCATCGGAGTGGCGCTGGGATCACCGCCAATAGCGGACCTCGCCCGGGGCTGAGCCGTCCGGCATTGCCCAAAAGGAGGGGAGGCGGGGAGGAGCGACGTTGGAGGCAGTGCGGGACGTGACGTCTCCTACTCCCGGAGCTCGGTACTCCTGCAGGGGGTGAGTGCCTCGGACGCTTCCAGCGCTTTACGCCTGCTGTGGCGGCCAGTGCTTGGCCTGCGTTTGCTGCACTGGGCCCTGGCCTTGCGTGGAGCACTGTCCTCCCCTAGCCGTGTCACTGCATCGAGGATCTGGCAAACGGGGGCTTGGGGTGTGCTGTGTAAGTGCGGAGACTCTCCCCCTCCCGCCCCCTGTGAAGAGACTCGGGGCATCTGAGAGGCGCTGCGATTGCCGCCAGCAGCGGACTTCGCCCGAAGCTGAGATGCCAGACGCCATCGAGTAGCGGGGGAGGTGAGGAGGAGCAACGTTGGAGGCAGTGCGGGAGGTGACATCCCTTATTTCCGGAGCTTGGTACCCCTGTGGGGGGTGAGTGCTTCAGATACCAGGACCCTCCTGGTGCTGTACATCTGCTGCAACGGCCGGTGCTTGGTTGGTGCATATTGCACTGGGCCTTGGCCTTGTGAGGAACACGGTCCTCCCCTACCTGCGTCATCACATTGGGGATCTGGCAACCGGCGGCATGCCGAATGTGCATTGAGACCCTCCCTGTGAAGAGACTCGGGGTCGGACCGCCCGTGGGGGTCTGTGAGGCAAGCAACATATGAACTACTGAAACGCCACATAGGAGGTGTGCTATCAAAGATCCCGCACGCTCCTGTACCGAGGCCTTGCTACCGGCGTGGCAGTGTGTTTCTCTTCCCCACACACCAGGGGCGCTGTCCGCACTGGGGACCCGGCGGCTTCCCCTGCGCCCTGGGGGGCACATGAGCGAGAGTCGCGCTGCACATACAGAGACTTACATTGTGTAGACAGCTGCCAGGAGGCCCCCGGAGCGGCCATTGACCTCATAGATGGCGTGAGGACCATTGATGGGGCGCACAAAGGCGATGGGACCGACGTCATCCTGAAGGGGGAGTGGGCTCGGGCCCCGGGTCGGGCAGAGCATTACTCTGCTATATATTTGCCACAGAGGTATTCTGGGTGATTCGGCATCTACTAAGTGGAGCGGCCCGCTGGACAGAGCGAGACCCTTACTCACCTCCTATGCTCCTTGAGCCTTTGCACATGCTTCCTCCCTCCACCCTTCAGGGGTACTTGATTGTAGCGGTATTGTTGCATTGCACTCTGGGTCCAACGGTGGGAGTGGGAAACTAGCCGTCGCCCCACGAGACGGGCGCGGTCGACCATTGGACGGTCCATCCAGGCCCGCCACGTGGAAGCCGCGGCCTGTGAATTCGCCACTACAGGACCCAGCCAGTACCTTCATATACGATGGGGAAGCCACGTTCGGATAAAGCGCAGCCCCCACAGTTTGAGGCAACGACATCTGCAGCAGATGGCGGAAGCACACTACAACAGAGAGCGTCTAATGGCAGTGCTCCACCAGACCACTCAAATCAATTCGACGAGCTGATGGCTGCAATACTGGACATCAAGACCACGTTGGGGCCCAAGATAGATACGCTATGCGTCGATATGGGATTTCTAAGGGACGATCACAAAAAACTCAAGGCTAGAGTGGAAGAGTCGGAATCGGCATTGGCGGCCCTGCGCCCTACAGTGGCTATTGCTACAGATCAAATTAAAGCTCTGCAGCAGGAGGTGGAATACTTAGCGAATCGGGTAGAGGACCAGGAAGATCGCTCCCGAAAGAACAATGTACGCATTGTAGGGCTGCTGGAGCGAATAGAGGGGCCATCGATGGACCTGTATCTGGAACAATGGTTCTCCAACAAAATCCTACAAGGCAAGGTCTCAAAATTCTTTTCCATAGAGAGGGCTCACTGGGTCCCGGGTGGCCCTCCTCGCCCAGGGAACCCGCCAGACTATTTAACTATAGGGATAGAGACCACATCCTTCAAGTAACTAGATCCAGGGGACCCTGGCAGGTGGAAAACGCAACTGTGCATATATACCCCGACTACACCCTGGCTGTCCAACATCGTAGGTCCTCCTATACAGAGGTTAAGCAATGCCTGAGAGAGCACCAGATACAATATGCGCTGCAATTCCCAGCCAAGCTGCGTATCCACCACAAGGACTCCAACATATATTGTTCCACTCCGGAAGAAGCCTGGTCCTGGTTGGACCAAAATGGGTTCGCACATCCTCCGCCCACTGTCAAGGCAGACTCACGGCCAGCCTGGAAACTCGTAGGTGCAAGTAGACGGCGTGGGAGGAACAGGATACAACGGCCTACCTAGACGCAGGTGGTGGTTGAGCGGGCACAGGCCATAAAGACGGCGGAACATCTTAATAACGCCATAGTGTAAACTAGTCCCGCCTCGGACTCGGAAGATGGTCAGGACCGCCTGGTCTCCCTAACAGATTCACAGCATGCAGAACTACAAGGAGAGGGCCCGGAGGTTACCCCACAGTGCGAATGTTAACTTGGGTGATGCCCTGGAGTATGCAGAGACCTGGAGACGAGACTTTATGTCCAATGAATAGAGGGCGAAGGGACTGGGGGGACGTCCTACATATCCTTTTTTTGTTGTTACGTATTATTAACACATGGTAAACTGTGCAAATGCCAATCTGAGGGTTGCCTCACCTGGTTGTTTATTGTTTTCCTCTCCAAATATGGGGGACTGAGCTATGTGATATCCTAGTGTTGGTTGATTAATAGACGGCAGTCAAAGCCAGGCTGGACTAGAAGTCAGCTGCGCCCTCACAGATCGTTTGGTAGCTGAGATAGCAATTGTTTTATGACAAGTTTGAAGGCATTTCAGTGCATGTGGCCAATTGCCCGTTGGCAAGCCGGCCTTGGGTGTGGAGTTCAGGGAATGTTCTTTTTGATTAATGCGATCTCTACTTGTTACTGTGTAAGACATATGATGCAGTTGTGCAAAATAATATACAGTGGGGTGGCTGGGGGACGATGGAGTGGACAGATGGGTCGGGTGGCTAGGCGGAGGAACTGCTTGGGTGGGGCTTCTCCCGCTCTCCACACAATAGGGACTGAATGGCTAATAATGAATATACATTAGTAACCTGGAATGTGCGTGGGTTGGCAGGATGCGTCAAAAGACATAAAATATACCAATACCTGTGCTCCAAAAGATCGCAATCGCATTATTACAAGAGACGCATCTCACCGCACAAACACTGGCTTCACTGCGCAAACGCTGAAGGGGTACGGTCATAGGCACCTCATACTCTGGATACACCAGAGGCGCCCTTATATGGGTGGCACCTGGCACACCGTTGAAACTGGAACACACCCGCATCGACCCTCAGGGCCATTACGTGATATTAGAGGGCCTGCTGGACGGGTCCCCATTGGCACTGGTCTCCCTGTATGCCCTGAACACTAGACAGGTGCAGTTCCTACAGACACTCACACCGTCCCTGCTGTTTGATCCTGCAGCGTCAATACTTTGGGGAGGAGACTATAACTGTACATACGATCTCGATCTGGACCGCTCACGTCTGCCGCTCACGGGTGCACAATCCATTCAGCTTGCAAGACACCTGAGGGACTGGGCAGACCACATGCACCTAAAATACGCGTGGCGCCGTCAGCACCCTGCAACACGCATATATTCCCATTACTCCAAGCTGCATGATCTCCACACACGGATCAACGCAGTATTTTGCTCCATGGAAGCCTTAGCTAGGGTAACACAGTCGGAATATCTCGCACGGGCGTTGTCTGATCATAACCTATTACAGCTGTGCCTCTCATGGGGCGTTCGGAGGGCTAGGATCCCGACATGGCGTCTTTCCGTAGCTGCGCTTAGGGACACGACTTTTCGCTCTGCCATTTTACAGATGATTACCACATATTTCCAGGAGAATACAGGTACTGCTTCCAACAGAGGCGTAGAATGGGACGCGTTTAAAACGGTCGCCCGAGGACAGGCCATCTAGACGACATATGGCTCACGCATGGCGTTGATGGGGGATTCGCGGAGGCACGAGGCGGAGATCCAAAGATGTGAAAGCCTGGCGCCCACAGATCCCCAGGTGATTCCTCTACTGGCCCAGGCACGGTTAGCATATAAAGAGACCTTAGATAGCCTAAATGCACCAGACTACAAGCATTATTTAGCCCGGCAGCACGCAGAAAGTGATAAAGCAGGTAAAATGTTAGCTTGGCTCTTAAAAACCGATGCTTCTCAACCCCCCATCACTGCGATATACAACAACGAAGGGGAGCTAGTAAATAAGCAAGCGGCAATCAATGATTCCTTTTACAAATATTATACAGCTCTGTATAGGGCGCCTGTAACTAATAGGCTCCCTCACATTCATAGCTTTTTAGCAACAGTACAGCTCCCGCAGGCCACACTATCCCAACATGATTCCTTAGAGGAACCTATTACATCGGACGAAATACTGGACGCTATTAAGCAGTTAGCGGCGGATAAATCACAGGGTACCGATGGCTGGCCCTCGGAGCTATAAAGCTCGCTCTTGTTTAACTAAACAAAAACAAAACCCACAGTAGGCCCTCTCAAATACAGAAGAATCACAAAC
Organism: Calotriton arnoldi; assembly: GCA_963921515.1. NCBI lineage: Eukaryota > Metazoa > Chordata > Amphibia > Caudata > Salamandridae > Calotriton > Calotriton arnoldi. The sequence continues at coordinate 1,843,762 of CAWUFW010001702.1, read as the reverse complement.
CTGAGAACATCCAAGTTTTCAATTTCTTTCTGAATTGTGGATGGTTGTCAGTAAGGCGGAGATCCAGAGGTAAGGAGTTCAACTGGGCTGCTGCCAGCTAAGAAAAGCGCATCCGCCTGATCTGGATTTCTGAATTTGTGTGGACCTCGCTAGAGCCAAATTGCAGGATCTCAAATTCCATGCCAGCCTTGTAAAATTCAACTCTGGCCCGAAGAATCTCAGGTCCAGCGTTATACAAGGCCATGTGAGTATGGCATAGGAGTTTGAAACTAGCTCTTTTAAGAACTGGAAGCCAGTGTAGCGCTATCAGGCAAGCTGATGCAGAGCCAAATCTGTCTAGGGTACAAGTAACTTGACCATGGCATTTTCATTTACCTGTAATCTTGTAAAAAGGTAACCTGCCATGCCCACAAAGAGGGCATTACCATAGTCCAAACAACTAGTAATCAAAGCCTGGACTATGGCTTTCCGCCAAGCAATCGGAATCCAGTTAAACAATCGTCTCAATAATTTCAGAATGCCAAAGCATTTGCAGCAAGTAGGCCTGATGTGTCCTTGCATTGAAAGAGAGTCATCCACAACCACCCCAAGGTTTTTGGCAGACTTCTTAGGGGTGGGCATATCTCCTAGATTCAGGCCACCAAGAGGCATCCAAAAATAGATGGGCCCTACCGAATAGCAGGATCTCAGTCTTATCTACATTTAACGTTAAGTAGTGACTGGCCATCTAGCCTGTTATTTCGGTTAGGCACTCCTGCAACTTGCGTCTGGTTTCCTCAAGTTTCTCACCCAGTGAAATAATCAACTGGGTATCGTCCGCATAAGAGCAAACACCAAATCCGCATTTGCTTATAATTGTTGCTAATGGAGCCACGAAAATGTTAAAAAGAGGCAGGCTCAAACATTTGTGGGAATGGAATCTAAAGGTGCAGAGCCATTGGAGGGTTAAGAAGGAACCGAGCCATTGGAGGGCCTTCGAATGTAAGCCAATATCATAAAGTTTGTTAATTAACTGGCTATGCGAGACTGCGTCGAAGGCCTCGGAAAGGTAAAGTAAGATCAGGGTCGCGGTCTTACCCTGGTCTACTGCTAGCCTGATGTAATCAAAAACGGCTAACAATGTGGACTCAGTACTGTTATTGGCACGAAAACCAGTCTGTGAGGGATCTAATAAAAAATATTTCCGTCATATATGGCAGGAATGATATAGGCCAATATTCCCGATTTTATGGCCAAAGGTAGCAGTATTGCTTCCTTCCAAGACTCTGGATAGGTTGCCTCATCAAGAGATTAGTTAAAAATGTGAATGAAGTAGAGACGGAGCACAGGTGCTAACCAAGAATAAATAAAATGTGGGCAGAGGTCTAAGAGGGATCCGGACTTGACCTCTGTCATTAGCTTTAGAACCTGCTCTTCTGTAATCTGTTCAAAGATGCCCAGGTGGGTGATGACCTTGGGGAGGGGCCCATGGAAAACCACTGAGAATCCTCTAACGATTGTTGGGCCTCGAAAGAAGAGTAGATCCTGTCAATTCTATCTGTAAAATTGTTCCCCATGTCCTCACAAAAGGCCGCGGTGGGGGGGTTTGATAGTGATAGACAATTTAGCTGAGCAAGCTCATTAACAATTTTAAATAATTCTTTTGAAGAACTACTATTTTCTTTGATTTGTCGAATAAAGTAATCCTCAGAGCTTTATGGCATTGTTTTACTTCTTTATATTTTACATGATCCGCGTCATCTCTCGAAAACCTCCACTTTTGTGCAGTATGTAGTATTCTGTCCATGCTGTCATCTGCGCATGGACACTCTGTGATGTCACAGCTCGCGTTGAACCTTGGCTCGCGCTGTGGCACACACACTGAGAAATGATAGGGTTTGGCGGTTGGGCATTTGATCTGTGGTGCTGTGCGTGGACGCACTTATTCCCTGAGGGATCAGCGCTGTACTTATTTGAATAAATACTTCTGGACACCTACACTCCGGTATCCTGTTGTTATATGGCCATTAGGGTCATTGTCGACATTGCTAAGTTAGCATGAGCTCTGCTGCCATGATGCTGCTTTTGCGCACGTTACTACATGACTTTATTTTGCAAGACTCTGTTTGTGCCTTTCACATGAGAACTGTCTGCTTTCCGCGATCTCTGCTAGTTCCTGGAGTTTAGTCTGAGCACTATGTGCAAGGTCGATAAACACGCCCTTTGTTATTCTGTTCTGGTCAGTCCCTAGCACCTAGACAAAACATGCTAAACACAGCTGCACTGCTGGAAACTCGTGCTTTGATATTACGGGGAAGCATGTTGTTCAAACACACACTTGGAGAGAGACCTTTCCAAGGAGAAGAGCTATGCTGTTCCTATGATGTAAAACTTCCATCTAGGCACTAAGGTATGGGGTCTGCTGACAAAGCCCAGAGATCTTCCTTTATATAATAAAACTCAACCTTACCAAGGGGAGGGTGGTTAGGCCTTATATTCCTTTTTCCACTGTCTGTATATGATGACATCCCCCTTTATATTATATGGAATTGTAACAATGCTAATTGTTTTGGGCTTATGCATTTCGCTGCTGGTAGTGGCTTGTATACTGCATTAAAGAGCACAATAGTTAAAATAAACATTTTGAACTATACAGTGACTCTGACAATCCTTATTGTGGACAAGTACAAGTGAGTGAGCGAAAGGGTATGTCTTGCTACCTCGATTCCTGAGAGAGTCGGGAGTGTTGTGTTCTGGGTTGTCTAATCATTTGTAGCTTCATGATTATGTAGGAGAACGAATGAGACACTATAGCTAGTCGGTTTTGGGATTTTGGGTACTAAGGAGGTAGGAAGGTACAACCCCTAAACAAGGAGGTCCTGTTTTCCTGCGCATAGTTCTGTGTATGTGCAGAAGCCCCGCAACACTGTCATTACTACATTCATTGTGGCAACGATCCTAATCCCACACAGAACCTTCGTGTGGCGATTTTCCTAAGAATGCTAAGCAAGTTTGTTCTTACCTTTCACGGGCGCTCAGCCTCTGCTAATCTTGGCAGTGAAAGATTGATGTCTGGATTCTCTGTGATGGCGCAGAGGAGGGTTTGCGCTGTGTCAGCTTCAAGTTAGTGCTGTGCCTTTCTAGATATTCCCAGCCGAGACCCTCAGTGAAGAAGGGGAAGAGGAGAAGTCGACACGGTCCAGCTGATCTTGGCCTTATTCACTCATCATCGTGAGGAGAAGCCGCCCACATCGCGTCAGTGTGAGGAGGAGCCATCTCGTCTCGTCATTTGTTTCGGCAGGTGAGCGTATGGTGGAATTCCTTTCCACAGAGTGAGGCAAGTCGTCTGCCTATTCTTCGGTTGGTATCATTAAAAACATGCTGAATTTTGAAAAATCGGACCTTCATTTTCACAAAAAACAAGAGGTTTGTGAAGTAAAACATTTTTGAGGCGCCACAAGATCAATATGCATTTGTCACTACAGACTCATTGACAACATTTACAGTAAGATTGTTTATTTTTGAGCTGTTTTCTAACTCTTTCTCGTGTCCTTCTGTTTTTCTCTGGGCACTTCAAGCCATATGTTCATTACAAGACAGTTTCTCCAACACGTGACAGCGTGGTGACGCGCACACCTTAAAAGACGAATTTATTTTTTGTTTAAGTTTTTGTTGTGGGGTGAGATTGTATTTTGGTATCAAGTACTTTTATTCTTATATAAAATGCAAGCTGTGAATCCACCACCACCCTTTTTAGATTCACCAGGTGAACCACCAATTGTTTGGCGTCAATGGCTCGATGGATTTGAAATGTATCTAGGGGCAATAGGCACACATAGATTTAGACCAGAAAGGAAAAAGTTTCTTTTGTCGCACTCGTTGGGGGTTGAAGGTAGAGCAACTCTAAATCATCTTCCAGACCCAGCGGGTGGTGTGGAAGAGGATTTAGATGAATATCAAGAAACTATAAAGAAACTTTCATGTAGGTATGACAATCAGCCTAGTCTGGTAGTTTTGCGTCACAAATGTTTCAAACGTATACAAAAGAGTGATGAGGATGTTAACACATACATAAGTGCATTGAGGAAACTAATAGCTGATTGCGAATTTGAAAATTGTTGTGAACAATTTGTGCATGATCAATTTATCAGTCATTGCAATGACAGAACCATTCGCCAAAAACTTTTGTCTTTGGGGAATCCTTCATTGGATGAATCCATTAGGATTGCAAAAAGTATTGAAATGGCCCAACAGTCAATAAAAGAATTAGAAAACAAAACAGTGGAGGTAGTAACACCTGTAAGTCTCAGTAATTTAAAGAAGAAAAGAGATGCATTTCAAAAGAGTTTTTTCAAACGTACTGATATTTGTTTCCGGTGCTGTAACACTACGCACAGCAAAAATGGCAGCCCATGTCCTGCAAAGAATTTTGTATGTAGGTCGTGTGGCAAAGTTGGTCACTTTGCTAAAGTCTACCAAGGTCAGAAGAAAGACAATATCAGGGTTAGATAGGTTAAGGACACTAGTGACAGTGATGCTGAAGACATGATGTCAGAAATGAAGGACATGGTGCTGGTTGTTAGTGAAAAGCAAGTCAGAACTGGTGATCCTTATGTTAATATTCTTGTTGGACAAAAAGAATTACGACTTTTAGTAGATTTGGGTGCACATATCACTATGATCACTCATTCTATCTTTGCCACGAAGTGGGGTGAAAGACAGTTGATGCCTCCTGATCGTGCACCAGTATCATATGAAGGGCGTAAAATTGATTTGCTTGGATATTTTTTAAGATGTCATGGAATTTAAGGGCAGACGTATTCAAGGCAAAATCTATGTAGCCATCAAAGGACTGAACATACTTGGGTGGTTTCACCAAGGTCTGTTTGATATGATGTTATGTCCTGGAGCTAAAGAACAAGTGTTGGCCGTACGTGATTCTTCTCAGGTAGAAGATTTGTTGAACAATTATCCTAAAGTGTTTTCTGGAGACTTAGGAAAAGTTAAAGGTTTTACACATAAGATCAAGGTAAAGGAGGGAGCAGTTCCTATTAAACAGAAATTGAGGAGTGTTCCTTTCAGCATCAGAGAAGATCTAGAAAAAGAACTCACAGTACTATGCAATAGAGGGGTGATTGAACCCATCGAATCGTCTGATTGGCTTTCTCCATTAGTCGTAGCTCGCAAGAAAAATAACGAGCTCAGAATCTGCATTGACTTGTGCTGCCTTAACAAAGACATATGGATGGATTCTCCCCCACTCCCCAACATTACTGAAATGTTAGCTATGGTTGCAGGTGCAAATTATTTTACCAAACTTGACCTGGCGTCTGCATACCACCAAGTGGTGTTGGACCCGGAATCACGCCATCTCACAGCATTTAACTAACCATCTGGTATTTTCCAATTTTGCTGCATGCCGTTTGGGCTGGCATCAGCGGCATCAGTTTTTCAGCGCCCTTATGGTTAACTTACTCAAGAGTCTAAAAAATGTAGCCATTTTTCAAGATGATGTCCTCATACATGTTCCAGATAGGAAGACGCATGACGAAGTTTTAAATAAGGTTTTGGCGATTGTTCAAGATCAAGGGGTAATGCTCAAACGTGAAAAATGTGAGCTTTCCAAAAACTCTGTAGAGTATCTGGGTCACACTATTTCGAGCTCTGGAGTGACACAGAGACCAGGTTTAGTACAAGCCATTTAACAGGCGCCACAACCTTATGACAAAACAGGCGTTAAATCATTCATGGGTTTAAGTGAATTTTATTCACGTTTTATCCCGGACTATGCAACAAAGGTGCGTCCAATTTCTAATCTGTTAAAAAAAGATACAGTCTTTGTATGGGATGATGACTGTAAAAATGCTTTTGAATGGTTAAAAAAACAACTCAGTGTAGTCAAAGCTTTAAAACCATATAATCCGTCTGCACCTTGCACGTTAACAGTCAATGCTAGTTATTATGGTTTAGGTGCTGTGTTAACACAAAACAAAGGAAACGAGGAACACACCATTGGTTTTGCATCCAGAGTACTTAGAGATGCTGAAACATATTATTCAGTTATTGAAAAAGAATTGTTGGCGGGCCATTGAAAAAATCAAATGTTACTTGTGGGGTAGGAGATTCACGTTACAAACCGACCATAAACCTTTGGTTTCTATCCTGGGTAACACATCCTCCAGAAACAACACACCACGTATTGCAAGATTATCCTCGAAACTACTTCAATTTCAATTCAATGTTAAACACATTCCTGGTGGCAAAAATGTCCATGCAGATGCTCTCTCACATTTTCCTATGGAATGTAAAGAAATGGAAGGTGGAGACAAACATTGTAGTGATGATGACTTTGAAGATTGCTTAGTTGCCAATTTGGAATTACAGCATATTTGTGCTTTTAATGAATGTGATTGGAAAAAGGCCATGCAAAATGATGAAACCCTGAAATGTGTTAGTAAATATATTGCTGAAGAGTGGCCCAGAGAGAAAAATGTGAGTAGTGACATCCAACCTTTTGTAAAAGTGTGTGACGAATTGTCTGTTGAAGATTACCTTGTTATTAGGCAAGAGAAAATTATCCCTCACTAGAACCTCAGAAATATTTTGTCCAAAGCACATAAAGGACATTTGGGAGCTATGCTCACTAAACGCAGAGTGCATGAGTATTTTTGGTTGCCCCAGATGGACTGTGACATTGACACCATGATAAATGAATGTGCCATTTGTGCAAGTAGTGACAAGGCATTGCGGATTTCTAATCCCCCTTTGATTCCCATTCCTCTTCCCAACAATCCATGGGAAAAATTGGGTATTGATGTTTTAGGACCTTCCCATGTTTTACCTCACCAGTCACATTTCGCCATAGTCTTAGTCGACTACTACTCAAAGTGGCCTGAAGTTAAATTCGCTGCTAAGGCAGACTCGAAGGAAATTGTAGAATTTTTGAAAGATATTTTTATGCAAGAGAGATTTCCTAAAACCATAGTCTCTGACAATGGTGCACAATTTGTATCTTCTGAAGTTGACGCATTTTTAAAGGAATCTTCCATAAATCATCTCAAGAGCTCTCTCTATCACCCACAAACCAACGGTTTGGTTGAGCGCTTAAACAGGGTGATTGGTGATTGCATACGATGCGCAATTTCACACAATAAAGTTATACCAGTAGCAGTTAGGACCATGCTGTGGTTTTACAGAACCACACCACACTCCTCCACAGGAGTTTCACCATTTGAATTGTTAAAAGGCAGGAAACCTTGTTCTGAATTCAGACTTGCATGGATGTCCAAATGGTTTAAGCAAAACGTTTCTGCACAAGAATTAGATGTAATTGTCAGAAACAAGGTCCAATCTACTCAAGTCAATCAAAAATCATATTTTGACAAAAGGAAAAATGTTTGCACAAAGAGTTTTGCTGTGGGTAATTTTGTAAAGATAAAAAAGTCTGTCTTTGTAAAGAAAGGTGAATCTAAGTTCAGTGATCCTGTACGCATCGACAAAATCTGTGGCAGTGCTGTTTGCGTCAATGGATGCAACTGGTGGAATATGAACAAAATTGTAAAAGTTGATGCTCGTTTTGTCGTGTAGTTCCTATAAAAAGTATACAGGATCTGCACGTTTAGACAACATACACTGTAGGATTGGTGTCAGACGAACTCTGATCACCCCCACCGGGTATGTTGGCCTTTTGTACCAACTAGCTCACAGTGCCACTAGAATCTCCTTTTACCAAGGAGAGAATAGTTCCTGGCAACCATCTAACATGACAACCCTGATCCCTCAGGACCGTGGTAACAATATACTACCTTTCGCTCAGTCACTCATGCTCACTTAGTCTGTCTTAGAGAAATACACAGAATAAACAGGCTGGGCGTTTTCAATAAGAATTTATTGAACAGTTGTTATTCTGGTGTAAAATAGATGAGCTGCAACATCAGTTAGGCAGTATAAGATATAAATGATTAGCAGTACTATAAAGGTAAATGGATGGTATAGCTCTACCATCTTACAATAATCATGAATACATCCGAGTATATAAAACACATGATAAAAAGATGTGTACTCCTACAATGCTTCCCTAACTAGAGGTACCTAAGTGTACCTAGCATGGAGGTAGGTGTTAAGCCAAGAATCCCTCTAGGATTTAGTAAGCCCGATTACCTGAAGTGAGAGACTGTGGGACCCCGTCCTGGTCTCGAGTTGGACACCCCGCAAGGGATGTTTTAGACCACTGCGAGCTGCAGTGTCTTCAGGCAGCAACCTCAGCGTCTCTGGTCAGTGTGTCGGCCGGGAAGTCTCGGTCTCCTCTGTCTTATCTTAGAAAGATGTGATGTATATATGCCCATATGTCTCCCCAGGGGTCCTACCTTGCTGTGTTACTGTGTCGGCCTAAGGATGACGTTGGGCATGAACTTTGTACATAGATTTTATACAGGAGATGGTAGTCCTGCTGTGCTTCCAAGAATCCTCATGCATAATGTATGAGATTTCGAACTAGGGAAAACCCGCGTTCTGAATGCAGTGTAGTATCTAGGTAAAAGGTCAGTCCCTGTAAACCGTGACAAGTGTAATGTAGGGAAGAATATAGGTGAAGGGTAATGAAGTTACCAAGGCCTATATTATGGTACCTGTATGGAATATAACACCCACTCCTCTTCCGAATGGACGACATAGTTAAATTCTAAACGTACTACTAGGAGCACTAGATACTTGTACCCAAATAGTTAAAACATTAGTTTTCTGTTGCGTTAAAAAACATTGTTTTTTCTAAAAAGTATTTAAAAAAGTGTTAAAAAGAGAAAATATTAGAAATTGACACTTTAAGCTACAGCTCTAATATGTCCGTAGGTATAGTCCAAACTACTATAAGCATTTGAAAGCCATACTCGCTCAAAAGGAATGTCAATTTTGATATGGAGTTCTGATTTTCCGTTTGTTTTCCAAAAGTCGAATTTTTCCCCAGCACACGACGGGCCAAATGAGTCAAATGTTTATGTGTCCTGGCTGGTAGACGCAACATTTTCGTTGCTTGCCTCCGCAGTCGACGGTCCCTGAAACACCTCACATATTATGTCAATTGAGCACAGATGATCTTCCGTACATTCCACAGCCGGTGCTGGGGCAGCCTGTGCGCCATCCAAGACCTGGGTGTCAGAGGAGGAGCCGGTGTCCATACCAACAGGAGCAGATACTACCTGTGGTGGCTCTAGGAATACCACCATCAACATGGGAATACGCTGGGGACACTGCAGAACATGGGCCGTTATCGGGTCTAGTAAAGCATCAACGTCCAGTTGGGCGCATGATGAGAGTGTCAGACAGAGATTCAACACGCATTCTTCTCCGCAAAACAGGCATCAAAGGACAGGTAAGACGCAGTCCATCCAGACTGGTCTAAATGGCAAGAACCAAGAAGCACTTAGTTCCCTTAGGCGAGGTGTGCCTAGAAGTTGTACCATGCGATCACGGTATTTTCTCTCCAGGAGTACTGTTTCCATCTCCTTGGTGACTGGGACGTCCATTGCGTAGCAGAAAAACGACAATCAGGATACCTTCTATTAGAAACAGGATCAGCGGCAGTCCTCCAAATATGCTTCCAAATACAGAGTAAGTTTGTTATAACTCCGAGGACCGTCTGAAAGGTGCTTAATAGTCCAGAATCTATGGTCTTAAATAGGTGGACAATGCCTGTCGTATCAGACATGTTAAAGATACGACTCACCATTTCTACGAAATGGAAGGGGCAATTTGTACGTATAAGTGCCTGTATCTCTGCCGAAGACCTTGTGACTTGAAGATTAAAAGTCTCTCGAGCGGAGGTTAAGGGCACGGGTTTCTGTATAAGCATGGCTTTCATTCTGCTCAAAGCATCAAACAGTATTAATGAAACATTTAGTGAAGGCCATAACGGCACCTCCCTGACTGTATGTGTTGGTGGAAACAATACTTGCATACAGCAAGTAACCTTGGAACTCACGGTTACCAGATATGCGATGCTCGGAAGCATCCCACAGCAACCTTGATCGTTCAGCATCAAGTAACTCCCATTAGAAAGTAGCCTGAACACTGGAGTGACAGGATACGTTTGCTACCGAACCGTTACAGGCCCCATGAAGCATTATATCCTGGCATATAAGTGATCCACTTAAAGTATTCTCGCAGTTTGCACCGCTCAAAAACACTTCTTTTTCTTCACTCCGGCATTGAAATGTGTACGGTAATTACCAAGATTCCTTGATGAATTCCCTACCCATTTCTTCATATCTGCCTGCCTGCATTTGTTCAAGGCAATATTGGAATTGAAAAGTTGTGACTGGAAGAGTTATGTGGCCATGGATTAGCCATTCCGTGGACGGTGACTCTGCCACTGTGAATGCTAATCTATCCAGTTTTTCAATACGCAGCATTGTATATTTCGCTCCCCTTTGTGCCATTTCTAACTGTTTCTCTGCAGGTTGTATGAAGAAAACAGAGACGTACTGTTTATGAAACGCCAAGGCACATAGCCTGCGCGTAAAGATTGCAGCGTCCAGCTTAATAACATAATAGAACGCAATTGTGATTGCCCTTGTTGTAATATGGACAGATCCTGTTCTAGTACATCAATAGCAGAAGATACAATGTTGCCTAGAGAATATATTCTGGATGTTAGTGTTGTTAACCCATTGTCGACCACTGCTAGAGCTTTCTCTAGATTTATACGATCTATTTCTCGTAATCTTTCCGCGGCCTCTTGTTGTGATATTTTCCAAATCTCATTGTAGACAGCATAATAGAAACGTTTGTGATGTGGCGTCCTAGGACCTAATAAAAAATCCCGTAGGTCCACATCCTCTGAAAGTAAGGATAAGTGTTGTTTCACGTGTGTAAGTGTTGAGGTCTTTAGCCAATCGAGGCATAACTTCCCAACACTGTAAGATGTCACTACCCCTAGGTGTCTCTGTACATTACGTGGATCTGGCCTATTGATTTAGTTTTACCCAAGAATCTTCCCTGACAGCTATTGGTGTCTGCGGGCCAAATCAACCATCCCTTCAAATTGGGGTCTGATCTATTGTATTGCATGATGTCATCTAGTGTAACCTCTTCTTGTGATGTTATATTACCCTCAGTGTGTGATGGTGTGGGCATCTGAGGTGTATTCAAATCTTTATTCTTGGCTTATCCAAGACAGGTCGTTTGTTGCACCGTTTCATTCAAAAACATTATTTGCTGAGGAATAAGGCATGCTCTAAATAGTGCCTCTGTTCCCTGGACCTGCCACTCTCTAGTACCCCAGACCGATTTTAAGTCTATGGTGTCTTTCCATAAGTCGAAACCCTGTTCAGAAAATTGGGCAATAAAGGTAGAGGAATAAATCTGTTTGGTGTTTGTTAACATATTTTTCCGTGCTGGTGTTGGTACAACCTTATAAAAAATATGAGGCTGGGTCTCATTTGTTAAACCCTGAAAAATACAGAAATTTCTGTGCAAATGTTTTTGAACTGCTTTTCGGTGGTGTTGGGCAATGTTCCCATTGGTGGTATGTGAAAACATTTCTGGGATTAGCAGATTTATGCAGAAAGTGATGACCATAATGTTGATAGCAATACATTGTTTCAAAGTCTGATGTGCCCTCTAACATTTAATTACTAGAAAAAGCAGCAGATTTTTCTAAATCAGACAACATATTATTAACAGTTTCATAATCCCAATCATCAGAAAATGTACTGGAGGTAATGATATCACTTAATGAAATCTTAAATAAATGTGGTATTTTTAAAAGTTCAGTTGGGCCAAATATATCGTAATCAACCTTGTCCCATACTATACTGTCAGGTATAGGAACTGTTGTAATGTTCACTGATGATAGGTCTCTTTTTTCATGATGTGATGATAGATGCGGTTTCAAAATCACATTCACTTCTTGTGCTGCAGAGCTTTCTCGAAGATAAGTTCCATTAATAAGCATACTAAAGACAGTTACTAGGCCTATCCAGAAAAGAAAGAAAAGTATCCCAGTAGTTACCCAGAGTTCCACCCAAGGTGATACCAGGTAAGTCTTTTTAAGAAAGTTCAGGAAATCTTTAAATTGCTGTAGACGAGTTCCTTGGGCTGGCGTCGTTACAGGTTCACTTGGATCCAATGAAAACCTATCAAAGTCAATGAAATAGCCAGATGCAGTTCGATCAATTTTCGGTAATTCCGCAGGTTTTGTGGAAACTGCAGCTTGCTCTCGTTGGGGCATGTTGACGTAGATATCCGTGTTTGGTCAAATCGAAATTTGTCTTACTGTTGAGTTCTCATTTTGAACTTCGGTGTCGAGAGGAACGAGTTCCATTGCATTGTTGCATAGTCCTTCATTCCGTGTAGGTGACTCTTCAAACGTTATGAGTCTTTCTGTTTGAACTTCTTGTATAGTTGTGAGAGGAGGGTGTCTGTTACTCCGGAGTCCACGCGGCCTACTACTTCGTATCGGCCACATAGTGTGGTTTGATCAGATCAATTGAGACAAATCTTTTCTCCTTTTTACCGGCAAGAGGTGGCAGAAGTACTGTTCTTGTTCCTTCAACTGCCAGGACAGGTACAGGCTTTCTGTATGATGGCCCAAATTATTTGTTGTCCGCTATTTTCTCTCTGACCAGATCCCAACTTTAGGGATCCAGACAGGTCTTGCCGTGACACTTTTCACTTCCCCAGTGGCAGTCCTTTTCACCTGGACATTACTCTGTAGTGCCCTGGATTCGTTTAGGTCCTGTAAAACAGCCAAACGTTTATGGATGTCATCCGCCACTGTGCCTTCACAATCAAGATCAGGTACCCACATTCTCGTCCCAAATAGGACCTCATAAGGAGTGACACCCACTAGAGAGCTTCTTGGCTGATTATTTAATGCCCTTTTGAACTCCATACAGATGTTTTACCCAAGTTCCACCCGAACCTAATACTCTAGCTGTTAAAGACTGCTTTAAGTCGCGGTTTTTCCTCTCCACAACCGAATTTCCCTCGGGATGGTACGGACAGGAGTACCGCAATGCTACACCCAAACTTTCCATTGCTTCCTTGTAAGCCCTAGAGCTAAATGCGGGGCCACGGTCAGAATGTAATGTGCCAATTGCGTATGTCCCTATAAAGACTCGCAAATCTTTTATAACAGTTCGAGCATCAGCCGAGCGCTGGGGCCACACCCATAGGAACCTAGAGCAGGAATCCACTGCAACCATGATATACTTGTAAGCCCCATCTGATTGTAAGGGGCCTCAGTGGTCCAAATAGACACACACCAGTGGTTTGTCTGATATTAATAATGGTGTCTGCGCTGGACGTGTTACGGTGGAGCCTTTCATCTGCTGACAGATGTCGCATTTCAAGACGTAGTCCTTAGTCTGCTTTCTTAGTCCTGGCCACCAATAGCGCTGTTTCAGTAGAGAAACAGTTGCTGTAACTCCTGCATGTGCAGACCCTATACCCTCGTGTGCTGCTAGAATTAATCCTAACCTATGATCCATATTTGGTATTACTCTATCCCTCACTCCAGGACTTTGAGAAAATGGAACATTGTTTGCATCTAACTTGTAGGAGTATTTGAGTGGAAACCTTTTCTGCTGAATTATTGTGAGTAGCAATAATCGCAACCATTATCTCACCGTCTATTCTCGTTTTTGAACGAGTGATTGCAGCTACGGAAGCCAATGAATTCCCTTCAACGTGAACGCCATCACGTTGATGACTCAGTGTATGTATCACGTGAGCCCTTGGTAGTTCGTTTTTCAACTCCACTACCTGTTCCCATAGCGTTTTGTGCTTTATTGTGCCACCTTTTGCATCCTTAAACCGGTTTTGTCCCCAGTGATGTAAATACTCATTATATGACTGTACACAGTAAAAGGAATCACACACGATTAGTGTGGGGAATTCTCGATAAGTGCCAGTATTAGTGCTTTTAGTTCTGCCAGCTGTGCCATGCAGTCTCCTAGAGACTGTGTTTTTGTACACTTCGGCTGAAACTTTCCATCTTGCATGCATCCTTTAACGATAGCACACACGGCGCTGTATTGCTGTTTGCTCCCTATGGCCGGTTGCGTAGAACCGTCAGTGTAAATTATATATTCATACTGATCTAGAGGCATTATTTCACTTGGTAGAGGATATTCTTGTTCGTATTGCAGGAATGCTTGTGTTTTTAAATTTGGGTCGTACCTGTATTCTACATCTGTTGCAGTGAGAGAATTAGCCCGTTGTATCCATCTTGGATGTAAGGCTTTAGTGTTGGGAACGCTTGCCTTTGTCGCAGTCTCCAAGGCTGGAACCGGGGTAATGACTATTATACGTTTCCCTTGAGCCAGGGCTCTTTCTCTGACTACAGCAGTCTGTACTGCTGTTAGAATTTTTTCAGTTGATGCAAAACGCATCTCAGCATTCGTGTACAAATGTGATTTGTATGCTATTGGTACTGTCTCACCTTCATTATATGTTAGATTGGTGTACCCAGATTGACACGCAACTATACGGTTCACCAGGTTGCGTACATTTATGCGTGTTTGTAAGTGTTTTGAAGCTATCATGTCAGCTTGTAAGGAACGACGAGTATCTGTGTGTTGCTGTGTCCACTGTCTAACTGAAAAGTCAGGTTTTATCAAATCGTAGAAAGGTTTTACTCTTTCCGCGTAATCTAAAATGTATGTTCTGCCAAAGTTCAGGAATCCGAGGATTTATTGTAAATTTTTTACAGATTTTGGAGGTTCGAGCAGCGCGCATTTTTCTAAAAAGTTAGCTGCTAGACTTTTTCCTTCACTTGAAAGCTCATATCCTAGAAAAAGGACATTGAGGTGGGCAATCTTTGATTTTTTGAAGTTGAGTTTGTAACCCTCAGAGGCAAACCCCAAAATTATGGTGTTTACTCTGTTCAAGTGTTCCTCTAGGTCATCATCCGTCAGATAAATATCATCTACGTAGGACAATGCCTCTTCATCCAGATTTTGAAGTAATTCAGTTACCCTAGCCGAAAACAACCCCGGGCTGTTCTTATACCCCTAGGGGAGTTGACGCTGGGACCCTAGCGCTGAGAATGCTGTCAAATATTTGCTCTCAGGCGCTACATTTTGGCAAAAAAATCCATTTAAGATATCTAGTGTAATTTTGTATTTTTTACGCACAATGTTATTCATTAATGCGCCACTGTGTGCATTCTGTACTGCAAATGTTTTAGTGCAAGTGCTTAAATGTCTGTAATCCAATACTAGACAGCATGTTTTGTCCGGTTTTGATACAGGAAACAAAGGGTTATTCATTTGAGAGGTGCATGTTTCAATCACTCTTTGGTATTCAAGTTTATCTAAGATCTCCCTGACCTGTTTTTTAGCTTCTTGCTTTATTGGATACTGCCTTTGTGCAGTTGGAGTATTTTTTAATGGAATTATGTGGTGGGTTTAAACCTCATCCCATCCAACATGGTTTTTGTATAATGCTGGGGCTTGGGTTACCGCCCACTCCCGCGCATATGTATATTTTAAATATTTGGGAACATAGTCGGAGAATGCTGGTAAAATTACTGTTTCTCCCCTAGGGCAATCCATGACGAATGCTGGCGGCCAATCCTGTTCAGCTAACAAAATGTCATAGCCTTGACTGGTAGGTCGCTCCCCCACCACACAGCTCCGTCTGTGTGCCCTGCTGCTGCCCCTGATTGTGCTCGTTTTTCCTTTCTGTGCCCCCTTGCTGCCCCTGTTTGTGCTCGTTTTTCCTTTCTGTGCCCCCTTGCTGCCCCTGATTGTGGTCGTTTTTCCTTTCTGTGCCCCCCCTTGCTGCCCCTGATTGTGCTCGTTTTTCCTTTCTGTGCCCCCCTTGCTGCCCCTGATTGTGCTCGTTTTTCCTTTCTGTGCCCCCCTTGCTGCCCCTGATTGTGCTCGTTTTTTCCTTTCTGTGCCCCCCTTGCTGCCCCTGATTGTGCTCGTTTTTCCTTTCTGTGCCCCCTTGCTGCCCCTGATTGTGCTCGTTTTTACTTTCTGTGCCCCCTTGCTGCCCCTGATTGTGCTCGTTTTTTCCTTTCTGTGCCCCCTTGCTGCCCCTGACTGTGATCGTTTTCTTTTCCTTTCTGTGCCCCCTTGATGCCCTGATTGTGCTCGTTTTCCCTTCTGTGCCTGTTTCCCGCCGCTGCGCCCCTGCCCCCTCACTGCCCATTCGCTGCCCCATTCCCTGCTCCTCCCTCCCACCTCCCCATTTATGGCGGCCGCTGCGCGGCCGCGCCGCCAGCGCGCCAAAGGCGCGCCTAAGGCAAGCCCGTCTGCGCCCGTCCGCGCCGTGACCGCGCCCAGCGCCAGACCCGCTGGTCCGGGCATCCCCTGCGCCCGCCACATCAACGGACGCCGATACGACGCCAGCACCCTCCACGCACTAAACCCCGGAAAAGATCACGCCTGCTACCAGGCCACCCCGAAGCGCACCCAAGGGCCCTTCACCTGCCGGAACTGCAGCTTCGCCAGCACCCGCCCCGCCAAACCACCGCCCAGGAAAGAACCCAACTACCTCAGATGCATCCTCCTCAACACCCGCTCCGCCCGCAAACACGCCATCGAACTCTGGGACCTTCTCGACTCAACCTCCCCAGACGTCGCATTCCTGACGGAGACCGGGCTGAATCCCGCTTCAGCCCCCGACATCGCCATTGCCATCCCGGACGGATACAAGATCACCCGCAGGGACCGCACCAACGGAGTCGGAGGAGGCATCGCCATCGTCCACAGGAACACCCTCAGAGTCTCAACCAACACCGACGACACCCTCAGCACCGCCGAACACATGCACTTCCAGATCCACACCGATCCCAACACCACCCTCAGAGGAACCCTCATCTACAGACCCCCCGGACCCCGACCACAGTTCAGCGATTCCACCGCTGACTTCATCAGCACACACGCCATCGCCTCCACGGACTACATCCTCCTCGGGGACCTGAACTTCCACCTCGAGAACAACAAGGACAACAACTCCACCACCCTGATCGACAACCTCGCCACCCTCGGACTCAGACAGCTCGTGACTACACCCACCCACGCCGCCGGCCACACGCTAGACTCCATCTTTTCCGCAAGCCCACACGTCTCCTTCAACCACACCTCCGAACCCCACTGGACTGACCACCACTGCATCCACTTCACCTACAGGAAGCCCACCACGCACCACCGCACCGAACAAATGCCTCGCCGCTGCTGGAGCAGAGTCACGGAAGACCAGCTAACCACAACCCTCGCCCTGAGCCCACCCGCCGAAACCTCCGACCCAGACACCGCCGCCCGCAACCTCAGACAGTGGATCGACGACTTCGCCAACACCCTCGCCCCGCTCAAGAATCCGCCCAACAGCCACACCAGCAAGAAAGCCACCTGGTTCACCGAAGACCTCCAGGCCTCCAAACGAACATGCCGAAAACTGGAGAAGATCTGGCTCCACGAACGGACAGCGGACAGCTACGCCGCCCACAAGAACGCCACCCGCAGTCACCATCACCTCATCAGATCCGCCAAAAGGGCCTCACTCAAAGACCGCCTAGACAACAACGCACACAACAGCAAAGAGCTCTTCAACATCGTGAAGGAACTCTCCAACCCCAGCTCCAACACCAACGACATCCAGCCGTCGCGAGACCTGTGCGACTCACTGGCCACCTTCTTCCACCGCAAAATCGCCGACATCCACGACAGCTTCAACACCACGACCGCCCCGGCAACCACCGAGACCACTGCCCCCACAACCACCAACCGCCTGCTCTCCTGGACCAACATCAACGACGAGGACACCAGCGAGATCATGAACACCATCCACTCCGGTTCACCGCTAGACCCGTGCCCTCACCACATCTTCAACAAAGCCAGTACAGCCATCGCGCCCCATCTCCGGAAAATAATCAACATCTCCTTCGAGACAGCAACCTTCCCGGAAAGCTGGAAGCACGCCGAGATCACCGCCTTACTCAAGAAACCCAAGGCAGACCCCAAGGACCTCAAGAACTTCCGACCCATCTCTCTGCTCCCGTTCCCCGCGAAGGTCACCGAGAAAATCGTCAACAAACAACTGACCCGCTACCTCGAGGAGAACAACATCCTGGACCCTTCCCAGTCCGGCTTCCGCAGCAACCACAGCACCGAAACCGCACTCATCGCCGCCACCGATGACATCAGGACCCTGCTAGACAACGGAGAAACAGCAGCCCTCATCCTCCTGGACCTATCAGCCGCCTTCGACACGGTCTGCCACCACACACTACGAACACGCCTTCACGACGCCGGGATCCAAGAGAAGGCCCTGGACTGGACCACATCCTTCCTTTCCGGCAGAACACAAAGCGTCCGCCTCGCCCCCTTCCGATCCAAGGCCACCAAGATCATCTGCGGCGTACCCCAAGGCTCCTCCCTCAGCCCAACGCTGTTCAACATCTACATGGCACCCCTCGCCCACGTCGCCCGACAGCACAACCTCAACATCATCTCCTACGCCGACGACACCCAGCTGATCCTCTCCCTCACCAAAGACCCTCACACCGCCAAAGCCCACCTCCACGAAGGAATGAAGGCCGTCGCCGAATGGATGAGGACCAGCCGCCTGAAGCTGAACTCGGACAAGACGGAGGTCCTCATCCTTGGTTCCAACCCTTCAGCCTGAGACGACTCCTGGTGGCCAACATCACTGGGAACAGCCCCGCCACCCACCGACCACGTACGCAACCTAGGGGTCATCCTCGACCCCACCCTCTCCATGACTAAGCAGGTCAACGCCGTTTCCTCATCCTGCTTCAACATCCTCCGAATGCTCCGCAGGATCTTCAAGTGGATCCCCACCGAAACAAGAAAAACAGTCACCCAGGCCCTCGTCACCAGCAGGCTGGACTACGGAAACGCCCTCTACGCAGGAACGACGGCTAAGCTCCTGAGACGGCTGCAACGCATCCAGAACGCCTCTGCACGTCTTATCCTCGACATCCCCCGACGCAGCCACATCACACCCCACCTGAGAGACCTGCACTGGCTCCCTGTCAACAAGAGGATAACCTTCAAGCTCCTCACCCACGCACACAAAGCACTCCACAACTCCGGACCAGCCTACCTCAACAGACGACTCAGCTTCTACACCCCCACCCGCCAGCTCCGCTCGACCAGCCTCGCCCTCGCCACAGTCCCCCGCATCCGGAAAACGACCGCCGGCGGCAGATCCTTCTCCCACCTCGCCGCCAAGACCTGGAACACCCTCCCCACCAACCTCCGACAGACCCAAGACCTACTGGCCTTCAGAAGACTCCTCAAGACCTGGCTCTTCGATCAGTAGCAGCACCACCCCCTCTTCCCCCAGCGCCTTGAGACCCTCGCGGGTATGTAGTGCGCTTTATAAGTGACATGATTGATTGATTGATTGATTGATTGATAGCCAAACATTAGGTTCTCGCAAAAGAGACTTCTAACTGTCCTGCATTTGTCCCCCTCCATTTGGAGTCTAATTTCATATAATTTGTGTGGGACACTTACCCTAGTATCAGGTGTTTCCACCGTGATATAATCATTCAAGTCCTCTGTCACCAGAAATTCCATCAGGTTCTGGCGAGCTATTGTTACTTCTGCCGCACTGTCTAGCATCGTCAGAGCCCATTCCCCATTCAGTAGTCGAGTCCTCAGAATTCTGGGCATGTCTGATCTTTAGACCTGCAACCTTCTTCTTTTTGAACTGTTGTTTTTGTTTTGGTTTATCTTCTTTTTTGGAAGTACATTCTTGAGCGTGTTGCTTGTCTCTGGACTTTGTACGCTCTTCTTGTCTGTCTGACCGTCCTTCTCTCTCTGAGTTTTTCGTTGAACCCTGAAAGGAACAAGAGGAACTTGTATCAGTATCCTGATACCTGTCAGGTTTCTTAATATTATCCCTATTCCTAAGGTTGAACCTCCTTTCGGACTGTTCCTGTGGAGGAGATCTACCTCTCAATTGAGATCTGTTTTCTTTAACTTTTTGTTTTTTTGTTATTGTCCCACTTCTTTTTAGAAGAAGCAGGTGTCTACTTGAAGGTCTCCTTCTCTGGACTACCCATCAGTTGTGGTTTTAATGCTTTCCCACCCAAACTCTCCCTGCCTAATTCTGCATACGCAGTTTCTATTATTTTTGGTAGTTCGTGTTCCTGTTGTAAAGGGCTGAACTCCCTTAGGCGTTGGCGGATAGCCACTGATGCTGCCTCCCCTTTAATATTTGCTAATATTATGGCTGATACCTGGGCATAGTTACCTAGTAACTTCATCCCCAAGTCCAGAGCAGGCTCTGCTCTGTACTCAGTTTGTATTTGTCTTAATACATCTGGTATTACTGCTAAGGACGGTATACCATGAGTTCTGGTATATATGGCAGCGAAAACTGTACCCCAAGAGGTACAATCCTCTATCTGTGGTGTTATCCCCATGGGGAAGCAGATTGTCAGTATTCTGTGTTTTTCATATGCGCTGGTATTTGGGAATACTGCTTCTAGCTGTGTTATTTTCTGCGCTATCCAGAATTGCATTTGTTCACGTTTTGCAGGCATTTTACCCATTACTGCGTGTAAGGTTTGTGGTGTAATTTAAGTGTTTTGAACGTTAGCTGTATTTGATGTTACCATTGCTGGCAGGACTGTAAGTGTCCTCATGACGAACTGAGTCATGTTTCTGTAAAGTTTTATTAATTCTTTGTGAAGTATGAGTAAGTCTGGTCCTGGCATTGTTTCGATGTCAGGATGTGGTGTGTAGGCCGCTAATATGGGCCATGTTGCCCCTTCTCTTCCAAGCGGGCAGTCTTACTCATCTTCTTGTATGGGGTAGGGCGCCTTTAAACCAGTATACGTGTTCCTGGTACATGAGCGGAACCTCAATGTCCTCATACGGACAATATTCCGCTGGTGGTTCATCTTCTGTGTAAAAATGAAAAGTTTTTGTTCTTGTATTTGCTGCTGGGAATGTAACCCACGAATAAAATACCTCTGTTCTGTATGGTTCGTGTGCCTCAATCACGAAAACTACTATGCCACTCCTAGGTGTTAAACCACGCTCAAGCAGCTTCAGGGTGACTGCATTTCTAACATTTTCTGCAATCTGAATTGCATCTGCATTTTCCTCATCCGCTGAGAGATTTAGGTCTTGCACAACTCTATCCCCTTCCTCAGTCATTGTTTTTTTTTTTTTTTTTTTAAAGAAGGAAGAGCTTTTTAATGAAACTAAGATAAGGTATTTTGCACAATTTTTTAGGAACACTGTGTCCTTCAAGCTTGATTAACCAACAGCCCATAAATAGGATATTTCGCCTACTCAGCTGTGGCGGAGTTTTGCCCACCCACTTCAGACGTCTCTGGTGTTTTGTGAATAGGGATTTCTGAGAATAGTAGGACTGAACTACTCAGATTCTACTGTTAAATAAGTACCCAACCAACGATGGCGGCGCCATGTCGTGTAGTTCCTATAAAAAGTATACAGGATCTGCACGTTTAGACAACATACACTGTAGGATTGATGTCAGACGAACTCTGATCACCCCCACCGGGTATGTTGGCCTTTTGTACCAACTAGCTCACAGTGCCACTAGAATCTCCTTTTACAAAGGAGAGAATAGTTCCTGGCAACCATCGAACATGACAACCCTGATCCCTCAGGACCGTGGAAACAATATACTACCTTTCGCTCAGTCACTCGTGCTTACTTAGGGGCCGATTCCGATTCCGGCCGGAAAACGTACCGACCGACTCGGAGCCGGAATTAATTCCGACCGACACGTACCTGTGCAGCCCGACCCGCCAAGTACGTTGAGAAGCGTGCAAAACCCGACCGACTCGTACGGAACACAAGCCGAAGGACCGAGTCGCGCGGAAAACAGCAATCCGGCCGAAAAAAACACGCGATTCGAACCGACCGACTCGCACCCGGAACAATGCCGAACGAGACGTACCCGTGGACTCCCACCCGCCAAGTACGATGCAAGGCGTGGAAAACACGACCGAGTCGCACGGAGGACAAGCCGTACGACCGGCACGCATACAAAACTGCGAGCCGAAGCAACCCAAAACACCGTGACCGACGCGTACGCAGCATAGAAAACAGCACAAACACAGCGTGAACGAAACGGACGAGCCCGTACGAGACAACTGCAGGGTCCGACTCGGTCACAAGAACGTCTCCTACATGCACGAAAAGTACAAAGGGAAAATACACAAAAAAAGGCCAAACAAGCAATTACAAAGCCAATAAATACTGGGGGGAGGGGCAGGGAACAAAGACACACCCACAACTCCACCCATATAAAGGACACAAATCCCTACCATGATCCTTTGCAAATTCAAATTACCTGCCAGCACTCAACAGACAGCAACCACACACCCACAGCTCATCCATCACACAAGCCACACACCATCAGCACCACAACAAATAGAAACCTCACATACACCTAGCAAAACACACACTCACACACCTTCACCTGCACACCAACACACACATCACTCACCATCACCACCCATCACCATGCCCCCAAAGAAGAATCACAAGTTCCTAGATAGTGAATTGGAAGTCCTGGTAGATGAGATCCTCAGGGTAGAGCCACAGCTCTTTGGTACACTGGTCCAACAGACACCCATGTCACAGAAAACAAAGATGTGGGAGAGGATCGTCGACAGGGTGAACGCACAATCACCATGTTTGCGCACAAAGACAGACATCCAGAACAGGTGGCATGACGTGCGCAGGAGGGTCAAGGAGCTGCTAAAGAAGGACTACATCTTGAGCCAATACACCGGCAGTGGCCCTCCTGCCAAGCCAGTATACCTCAGGCCCTGGGAGAAGAAGGTGCGGGCCATCCTACCACCAGTGAGCGTCTATGGACTAGAAAACATCCCAGAGCCTGGTGAGTACACAACAAATGTACACAATATTCTGCGACTACACACACACATCACTGTCAAGAGGAGAGTCAAACCATGCACTCTTAGCAAATACACAGCAACCAGAACAGAATCATCCCAAAATGTGTATGTCACTCAGAGAAACACAACACATGCCATCACAAAGTGACATTTAACTGTGTCATCACATGTACAAACACAACTACAACTACAGCTAGGCAGTGGCACAAATATAACTGACAAACACATCCAGACAAGTAGCCACCACTACAACACCAGCACACAGTGAAGCCCACTGAAAGAAAGGAAATATGTGTATGCTGGGCAAGTCAGTGTAGCCAATAGCATGATGGGAGTTGTAGGCACAGATATTGCTCACCCCCACAACTGTCCCATCAACACCACCCTGAACTATGCGCACATCACAGGGAGTGGAAAACAACTTACAAGATGGCTGACACTGGCTACTGCTGTGGGGAGCACAAGGCCCTGCTGGCAACTGTGCACCAACCAACAGCAGGACACCACTGACTGACATCCTGAAAGACAACTTGCACTCCCTGCAATGGAAGCACGTTTCATGGTGGGATATCTGGCTGGGTGGGAAGGAGGACTCACAGCCCTGACCATAGTTACCAGCAGCGTTTCTCACACACACCCCTAACACAAACTCCACAAAACTCACCTGGGAGAATGCATTGCCTCACACTCCAATCAAATATCCCACAAAGAACCACAACCCTGGGTCATGCTGAGTGAAGCACAGGGACACACATGGGACTTGTAGCAAAACTAACCCCAGGATAACACTGTCAGCCATCTTGTCAGCACAGGCACACAACCCCACAGGGAAGCAGAGTCAAAGGGAAGGAAGCATGGGCATGCTGGGAAGGGGGGTGGAGGCAATAGCATGATGGGAGTGGTAGTCACAGCTCAACATCCCCCACCCACATGGCCCAGCAAGCTCACCCTCAAGCAAGCACACCCCACAGAGAGTGGAAAGCCCCATCAAAGATGTCTGACACTGGTGCTCTGTTGTGGGGATCACAAGGCCATGCTGGGAACTGGCCACCAACCAACAGCAGGACACCACTGTCAGCCATCTTGCCATTGCCCTCACACTCACACACAGTGAAGTCCACCCAAAAGCAAGTAAGTATGGGCATGCTGGGAAGTGGGGTGGAGGCAATAGCATGATGGGAGTGGTAGGCACAGCTCAACATCCCCCACCCACATGGCCCAGCAAGCTCACACTCAAGCATGCACACCCCACAGAGAGTGGAAAGCCCCATCAAAGATGTCTGACACTAGTGCTCTGTTGTGGGGAGCACAAGGCCCTGCTGGCAACTGTGCAACAACCAACAGCAGGACACCACTGCCAGCCATCTTGCCATTGCTCTCACACTCACACACACTGAAGTCCACCCAAAAGCAAGTAAGTATGGGCATGCTGGGAAGTGGGGTGGAGGCAATAGCATGATGGGAGTGGTAGGCACAGCTCAACATCCCCCACCCACATGGCCCAGCAAGCTCACACTCAAGCATGCACACCCCACAGAGAGTGGAAAGCCCCATCAAAGATGTCTGACACTAGTGCTCTGTTGTGGGGAGCACAAGGCCCTGCTGGCAACTGTGCAACAACCAACAGCAGGACACCACTGCCAGCCATCTTGCCATTGCTCTCACACTCACACACACTGAAGTCCACCCAAAAGCAAGTAAGTATGGGCATGCTGGGAAGTGGGGTGGAGGCAATAGCATGATGGGAGTGGTAGGCACAGATATTGGTCACCCCCACAACTGTCCCATCAACACCACCCTGAACCATGCGCACATCACAGGGAGTGGAAAACAACTGACAAGATGGCTGACACTGGCTACTGCTGTGGGGAGCACAAGGCCCTGCTGGCAACTGTGCAACAACCAACAGCAGGACGCCACTGACTGACATCCTGAAAGACAACCTGCACTCCCTGCAATGGAAGCACGGTCCATGGTGGGATATCTGGCTGGGTGGGAAGGAGGACTCACAGCACTGACCATAGTCACAAGCACCTCCCCTCACCACATACTCCACAGAAGCCACCTGGCGGAATGCAATGCCTCACATCCTAACTCAAGGTCCCACAAAGAATCACCACCCTGGGTCATGCTGTGTGAAGCACAGGGACACTCCTGGGACATTTAGCCAAACAACTGCCAGGCAGCCCACCCCACAGGGAAGCAGAGTCAAAAGGAACGGAAGTATGGGCATGCTGGGAAGTGGGGTGGAGGCAATAGCATGATGGGAGTGGTAGGCACAGATATTGGTCACCCCCACAACTGTCCCATCAACACCACCCTGAACCATGCTCACATCACAGGGAGTGGAAAATGACTGACAAGATGGCGGACACTGGCTACTGCTGTGGGGAGCACAAGGCCCTGCTGGCAACTGTGCAACAACCAACAGCAGGACACCACTGACTGACATCCTGAAAGACAACTTGCACTCCCTGCAATGGAAGCACGGTCCATGGTGGGATATCTGGCTGGGTGGGAAGGAGGAGCGGATGACAACCAAATACAACCAATGCAGACCATGTACACACCCCAACATTCATATAGAAATGCCCAAATAATGCAGGACAATGTGCTACACCAATATCAACCCCTGACTGTGACAACTTAGGACAATGCATTGTACAGGCCCGCATCCAGAGGCACAGTCACAACTGTCAGGTGTGTCAACCATTGATGCCTGCAGAAACATAACAAACATTGTGTGTGTCTCCCAAAAACAGGTGATGATGGGGACACAGCAGCAGATGCTGAGGAGTCCTCGTCCCAGGCTCAAGAGGATACTGGTGTGGAACAGCCTCTGCCCTCCTCGGATGACGAAGACTTACCTGGCACCTCCGGAGCAAGTCATCATGCAGCACCAGCAGGACCACCAGCTGCACCCCCTGCACCCACCCCTCCAACGACTGTCAACACACATACCACCCCTGCCGACACGGACAGACCAAGGAGCAGCACCACCACCAGCACAGGGACCCTGGACCAACGTGGGGCCATGGACACCACCACCACCAACAACCCACAAGGTGGCCCAGGGTCACCTGTGCCTGCCACCTCAGGTACTGCACGTGTCGCCAGGGGTGGTGGGAGGGGTGGGAGACATAGGTCGCTGCTCACAGAGGGTCTGGACTGCATGATGACCCACAACTGGCACGCATAGCCGATGCGTACCAGTCCAGCACCGGAGAGTTCAGCCAGGTAGTGGGGCTCCTCAGGGACATCAAACAGCAGCAGGCTGCCCATCATGCCCGCTTGGACTCACACATGTCCCGCGTGGAGTCCAAGTGGGACACACTGCAAGAGATGACGGCGGTGCATAGGGACATATTACAATGTCTCCGCCAGATGAGCAGCAACCAGTCAACACCTCCCTGTGTGCCCACAACATCTGCTGCTGAAACAACTGCAACTGCCACAGGGAGGCAGGATGACTCTGGCGGAGAGTCCCCTGCACCGCAGCAGCCTGCACTTGAGGATCCCCCCCAAAGAAGAGGGGCCGTCCGAGGAGGGGCAAGTGAGAGGCCGATGGCCATGTGCAACCCCCAGGAAGCCAAAACCTGTTCTGGAGAATAACCTTTGTGCGCAAACTGTTCACCCTGTTGACTGCAACACAACTCTCCCACATGACATGGGGAGCTCAAGTTGGACCAATGTCTCTGATTACTGTGGACTTTACTCTGGACATTTCTGCTACCAGGACTTCCAAATTATCTAGGAACTTTGGATCACAATCACAATGTACAGCACCCAACAACCTGTGCACTATACTCACACATGTATGTCAATAAACTCACTTATACACCATACTTGCCTCTGTTGTGATTCCAATGTTGTCTCAGAAGTTGCGATGATGATCGGGAAATGACACTGTGCATGCTAACTGCTACAGCAAGTACAACACCGGCATGTGAGTCATGGTGACTTCACACATATGGGGGAGGCACACCACCAGGGCTACACAACACATACACACCATGGACATCTGACTCATCGCCTACACTGGTGTTGCCAGGAAATACGTTGCATTGCACAGACCCAACACCTATTCACAGTCTGTGTTAACTAGCCCACTGGTGCAGTAAGCAAATGTCAGTCAGATGTGTGACCACAGACAACGCACATCACATAGTGAAGAACAGGTTTATTACACATTTGCAACATGTTGAAACCACCACAGATGCAAGGTAATCCCACCTGGCAGCGGGCACATAGTCAACAATTGTAGAAGGAAGGAAGTCCATGGGTGTGGTGCACATCACCTGTAGGGACACAACAGCTACCACCCGGGAAGACGAATCACGGTGTTGGGGATCACAGTTGACCAAACGACTCTGAAAGTACCCTGTGAAGGACAGAAAAGACACACAGTCAAAAGTACTGAAGTACAGGACAGAACTGCAATACTCATGCACAATACATGTTACAAGATACCCACCCAGAACCAAGTTAGCATGTCAACACTGTTGGGGAGTACAGACTACCTGCAAGGACACATCGCTACACGCATACAGACATGTAGCCCATGGACACACTCAAACAGCACCAGAGCACCACCAACACATATCATGCAAACTCACATCATTGACATGCCATCTCTGGATACTCACGTTCAGCTGAAGAAGTTGGTGATGAGCTGTGTGCGGACATCACCCTCAACATCATCATCATCATCATCACTGGCATCGTGGTCCAGGCCAGGATCCTCCACAGGTGGCGGACGTCGGTCATCGTCATCCAGGATGAGAGGCAACTCCTTCCGCACTGCCAGGTTGTGGAGCATGCAGCAGACGATGATGATCTTGCACACCTTTGCTGGGGCATATGGGAGGGACCCTCCTGTCTTGTCGAGGCAGCGGAAGCGGCTCTTCAGGAGACCAAATGTCCGCTCAATCACTCTCCTGGTCCGACCATGTGCCTCATTGTAGCGCATCTGGGCTGGTGTCACAGGGTTCCTGAGGGGCGTCAGCAACCACGGCATGTTGGGGTATCCGGAGTCACCTACATACAGACAATTGCACATTAGCAGAGTTGGAAAAGAGGGTGGAACACTACATAGCAGAACACACACAATGGTACAAAGTCAGTACACACCTACAAGCCAGGCACGCTGGTTCCGCATCTGTGCCATCATCCTCGGGATGCGACTACTCCTCATCACGTACGCATCGTGTGCAGAACCAGGGAAACGGGCACACACGTGTGTGATGCTCATATCTGCAAGACAGACCACCAGTGCATTGACCGAGTGGTAGTGCTTGCGGTTACGGTAGGCTGCTCTTGGGCCTGTGGTGGTACCAACGCCACATGTGTCCCATCAATGGAGCCAATGACATGCGGCATCCTCCCCAGGGCATAGAAGTCACTCTTCACGCCAGTGAGTCGTTGGAGTCTAGGGAAATAAATGTACTGGTTCAGGTATATCAACATAGCCTCCAAAACATCCCGGAGCACACAGCTGAACATGGTCTGTGACATCCCACCAGCAGTCGCCAGAGTGTGTTGAAAGGTACCAGTGGCAAAGAAGTGTAGGGCTGCCATCACCTTCACCTTGGGGGTCAGCACTGTAGGGTACGGACGGCCAGGTTGCAAATGTGGTGCCAAGCGCACTGCCAAATCCTCA
Source organism: Calotriton arnoldi (assembly GCA_963921515.1). NCBI lineage: Eukaryota > Metazoa > Chordata > Amphibia > Caudata > Salamandridae > Calotriton > Calotriton arnoldi. Next base: position 1,815,239 of record CAWUFW010001702.1, on the reverse strand, counting down.
ATCAGCTGCCTGGTGAAGCGGTACCGTCGGATGCTGTCCCGTTCCACCATCGTTGCCAGGTCAGGGAATGGTCTATGGACAGCTGGTGCCCTGCAGTGCATAGGTGAAGAAAGCAAGATTGTCAGTCACCCCACAAATGTGGCATTGAACACACTCAACATCACATGATACATCATAATGAGGCACAAGTACATGATGTGTGCAGTTCCGTACGGATATGTATGGCACATACATGGCCAATATCTAACATCACAGTCCAACAAGTGGCATCAAGAAGTCCCAGGTCATGCCATCGGATACCATGAGGCCGTGTCCCAGTACCCATCTCCTACTGCCAAATAACAAACACACGCCACAGTGACATGTGAGGACTGATGTGCCCCAGGCATCACAGCTCAACGACAGGTAGATTCCCAGGGACCCTGTATTGCCACATGGACACTGGCATGACATGGTGTATCATGTATAGACCACAGCAAAACAACCATGACCCCCACAGGTAGTGGTCCGTGTTGCCTCGGCAGGACAGACATGGACGTCTGTGACACACACACGCACAACATCAAAGTCCAGGCACAAACAACGTGGATGTGGAGACTGCCTCCCATTGTGCACATGAAATCAGAGACATTGTAATCACAACATGCACACAGACTGTGGAGGACCATCAACATTGTGCCAATGGGTCACCCTGGGTTGAACATAACGTCCCACATGGGACTCAGGGGGTATGTGACATGACATACACATACACCACCGTGAACTGTGACCATGCCACATGCTCAGATATGAACAGTTGCACATCACAGTGGTCATGTACACGAAACACCAAGGATTCTGTCCCCATAAACACGTGCACAGCCTGGGGGTGGCTGCCCCCAAGTGACACCCACAGAACAACATGTTCACCCCCATACACGGAATAGGTAATGCAGCCTTACATGCCCTAGGATACAGTTTGGACAGGCTGTGGTGTTGTAGGTGTGCCCCTCACTGCCTGGGAAGTATATGTGGCTGGCATATGTTCACCTGTGACAGGCATGGTGACATATGCCAGTGACTTGTACAGGGATGCGTTGGACAGCAATGGACCGATCAGTGCGCACACATTGGCCATTGCATTCAATGTGCGCTGGTACGCGTTGTATTGGCAATACGCCTTGGACAGCAATGGACCGATCAGTGCGCACACATTGGCCATTGCATTCAATGTGCGCTGGTACGCGTTGTATTGGCAATACGCCTTGGACAGCAATGGACCGATCAGTGCGCACACATTGGCCATTGCATTCAATGTGCGCTGGTACGCGTTGTATTGGCAATACGCCTTGGACAGCAATGGACCGATCAGTGTGCACACATTGGCCATTGCATTCAATGTGCGCTGGTACGCGTTGTATTGGCAATACGCCTTGGACAGCAATGGACCGATCAGTGCGCACACATTGGCCATTGCATTCAATGTGCGCTGGTAACGCGTTGTATTGGCAATACGCCTTGGACAGCAATGGACCGATCAGTGCGCACACATTGGCCATTGCATTCAATGTGCGCTGGTACGCGTTGTATTGGCAATACGCCTTGGACAGCAATGGACCGATCAGTGCGCACACATTGGCCATTGCATTCAATGTGCGCTGGTATGCGTTGTATTGGCAATACGCCTTGGACAGCAATGGACCGATCAGTGCGCACACATTGGCCATTGCATTCAATGTGCGCTGGTACGCGTTGTATTGGCAATACGCCTTGGACAGCAATGGACCGATCAGTGCGCACACATTGGCCATTGCATTCAATGTGCGCTGGTACGCGTTGTATTGGCAATACGCCTTGGACAGCAATGGACCGATCAGTGCGCACACATTGGCCATTGCATTCAATGTGTGCTGGGTACGCGTTGTATCCTATGTACGCGTTGAACAGCAATGGTCCGGTCGGTGTGCCCGGCCGGCCCATTGCATTCAATGTGTGCGGGTACGCGTTGTAACCTATGTACGCGTTGAACAGCAATGGTCCGATCGGTGTGCCCGGCCGGCCCATTGCATTCAATGTGTGCGGGTGCGCGTTGTATCCTATGTACGCGTTGAACAGCAATGGTCCGATCGGTGTGCCCGGCCGGCCCATTGCATTCAATGTGTGTGGGTACGCGTTGTATCCTATGTACGCGTTGAACAGCAATGGTCCGATCGGTGTGCCCGGCCGGCCCATTGCATTCAATGTGTGCGGGTACGCGTTGTATCCTATGTACGCGTTGAACAGCAATGGTCCGATCGGTGTGCCCGGCCGGCCCATTGCATTCAATGTGTGCGGGTACGCGTTGTATCCTATGTACGCGTTGAACAGCAATGGTCCAATCGGTGTGCCCGGCCGGCCCATTGCATTCAATGTGTGCGGGAACGCGTTGTATCCTATGTACGCGTTGAACAGCAATGGTCCGATCGGTGTGCCCGGCCGGCCCATTGCATTCAATGTGTGCGGGTACGCGTTGTATCCTATGTACGCGTTGAACAGCAATGGTACGATCGGTGTGCCTGGCCGGCCCATTGCATTCAATGTGTGCGGGTACGCGTTGTATCCCATGTACGCGTTGAACAGCAATGGTCCGATCGGTGCGCACCCATTGGCTATGGCCTGGCCTGGCAACGGACGCGTTTTCAAAATTTGAACGAGTCTGATGCTGTAAATTCAGTTGGTCACCCACAACAATGTTGCAATTTCATGGGTGTCACGAAGTTGAACATTTGAAGGATGCTGGGGGCGTGTGTAAGTGGTGCAATTCCATGGATTGGCCAGATTCAGATGATGCAAACGACTTGGACCTATCACTTTGGACACATGGGACAGTATCTGCCTCTGCAGCACACTTATAATGCTGGCTGTTCCCCTGAGAGCTCACATGCCTGCACTACATGCTCCAGGACGACATCTGCCACTACACTGCTGCTGTATCTGCACCCTCTGGACCCTGCAATGGCACGTACTGTGGAGAGAGCCCCAGCCTTCAGCACTGAGGAGAACCAGGCCCTGCTGGATGGCCTCCTTCCACAGTACAGCAAGCTGTATGGGAAAGCAGGGGAGCAGGTGAGTGTTCTGTCCACTGCCTTTCTAAATGTGCATGTTGTCTGACTAGCAAGGCTAACAGTCTGCACGCCACTGGCTAGCAGGCTCACTGAGTAGTTGTCACCCCCATAGTGTGTAGTTACATGCACTGGACAGGTATAGTGCAGTGACAGTGCATTTAAACTAGGTTTTACTTCCCAGGCAATGATACCATGTAGTAACTGCTGGCATACTGTCCATAGCCATCGTTGCACTGCCTGTGTACATCATGTGCCCCTGTGATTGAGACATGTATATCCAACTGTGTAATGCACGGATATGTTGCATGTGTAGTAATGGCATTCTCACTTTGTTATCCTCACAGGTTGATGCCCACCAGAAGCAGAAGATATGGCTGACCATCGTCCGGGCAGTGAGATCCGTGGGGGTCTACAAGCGCCGGATCCGCAACTGCCAGAAGAGGTGGCAGGACCTTCGGGGCTGGACCCGGAGGATCGCACAGGTCCAGCTGAAGCTGTCGCCTCCTCGCAGGAGGGGCGGACACCGGACCCTGACCCCCACATGCTGAGGATCCTGGCGGTGGTCTTCCCTGATCTGGATGGGCAGCTGAAGGCCAGAGAGCAGCAAGGAGGGGGTGAGTCCATGTCTGCATTGTGAACTATGTCTGCCATGCTATGTGCCCTCCTCTGGCCTGGTTAAACTTCCACAGTACATCAGTCTTGTGGTCCAGGACCCATGTCCCTCTATTGTGCACTGCCCACTCCTCATCTGATACCCAGGTGTGGCCCTTACAGTCAGGGTATTGTGTCACTTGGGTACTGTGTCCTTGCAGTTTGCTTGACTCAAGGTGGGGGACAGCATCTGTTTCCCTGACTCTGTGGTGGGCATCATGGGTGGGTCCATTGCTTACACATTGCCTGTGTTCTGACATGTGTTCTGTGTGTCATTTTGATATGTGGCCCAATTGCTGAGCTGATCCACCACATGTGCCTGGGGTATCTGGCACACACCCATGCTGCGGGTGGGAACAATGTTTGTGCCCCAGGAGTGTGTATATAACGTGTGTCACACATACTTAGCCAGCTGCCTACTGTCCAGGGCTCATCCCTCATTCATGTGGGACAGGACAGTCATGCCTACTCCAGGCCATACAATACACTCTGTACTCCCACTGCCGTGTATCAGCTGACACGTTTTGCTCAGTGATTCGTCCCCTTAGGTGTCTGCCTCTGTGTCAGTGTGCTGTGGCTTCGTTGTCAGGTCTGCTGGGGTGTTCCTCGGTTGGGGCTCCGCATGCCACCGGAGATGTGACCATAAGAGATGATACATGTGTGACACATAGGTGTTTGATCACCTGACCGTGCAGACTGGGGTATGCGAATATGAGGTTCAGGCAGCTGTTTCCCATACACAGCAGATTGTGATGTGCTCAGGTGCAGAGGGTAGAGTTACAGGTCTCCACTATGTACAATGGGTATAACCTGGACAGATGAGGGTACAGATGATGTGGTGTGTGGGGGATGTACATGTGCACTTGTTCAGCTCCAGGACTTGCATTCCCCATGATCTACTATTGTGACACAGTGCAGAGTGTTGTTGTCTGGCTGCCCTGCCCATGTCTGGAGACAGTTATGTATGACTTAGCAGGCATGGCTGTGCCATGGCATGTGACTTCCTATTAGTGATCCTGCAGGGGAGTGACATTTGCTACATGCACACCATTGTGGCAATGGCTATCAGGACATGGGTGCATCATGGTGTCTGTCGCTGGTATGCATCACATGCATTTCCTATTTGACTCTGGGCATCCCTTTCATCCGGACACCTGCACTGACTCAGTGGCAAGTGTTGTGATGTGTGCATGTCCACATGCTTCACCGGGTTCTCTGCACTGTCCAAATACTGTGTAGGTGGTGCATGTGTCCACACCGGGGTATTGCCATCCCACAGACACCATACAGATGGGTGCAAGGCCAGGTGGGATGTGAGTGCCATGGTTGACCATCAGACTGACAATTGACTTCTCCTGTTCTGTTTGTGCAGTTTTAGCAATGTTCAACTAAGGATGCCAGGGCTTGCTCTGTAATGTGCTGTACTTACTGTGGTGTGTGCGTTCGGTGCAGGTGACTGATGTCTGTCTGTTTCCCTATTGATTGCAGATACATCCACGGCCACAGGAGGGGACAGCTCCACGGGAGGAGCCGCAGAGCCAGACTGGGTCAGCAGCCGAGGAGTGGTCGGAGGGACCCAGTGGCACGGAGGGCGAGGGAGCCACACCGAGGAGTCCTCAGCACCATCCACCTCAGCTGAGGACCAGAGCAACTCGGACGATGACTCCCTTATGGAGGCGAGTGTCAGCAGCCACCACACCCCAGCTAGTGTTGCTGTCCCCGCCACCACCACCACCACCGCCCTCCCGTTGGCTCCCATTCCCGAGATCTGTGGAGGCTCCCATGTTCGGGAGCGTGTCTCCTTCGGGCCAGGCACCGCACCCCCTGCCCCTGTGTCCCCTGCTGCCCTGAGTGAGGAGTCTGTGTACCTCCTCCGCCAGCTCCATGTAAGACAGACAGCGATGCTGGGTGTCCTCCATGCACACACCAGTCTGTTGACTCAGCTGGTGTCATTCATGGAGGGCATCTCATCGGGCATGTCTGACCTACAGAGGGGCAATAGGTCCATGGACTCCTCCCTGACGGCAGCAGTGTCCCTCCTCCGACAGTCCCTCACCCCTCCTGCCTCTGCCCCATCCACACTCCCCAGCACCTTACCCGTCCCAAGCACACACACACTGGCACAGGCACACACCAGCACAGACACATGCAGCACACGGACACACACGCCAGAAACAAGACGCACACGCACGCACCGTCAGGGGACTGCAACCACACTCACAGGGGATGGGGCACAGGCACAAACACACGCATCCACAAGCACTGCGCAGTCCTCAGTTGCCTCTCTCTCCAAAGACCCCTCCCTTGCCTCACCTGCAACCCCATACAAACAGCGGCTCTTCCTCTGTGACCTTGGCCTCTCCCCCTCCGACCCAGCTGATCCAGCATTCAGGGGGAAGAGGAAGCCCACCCACACGGAGCGGAGTGCCCCTGGCCCCCGGACACCATCCCCCAGGCGCGGACCGCTGAGGCCTCCACCCGCAAGTCCCCACGGTCCCGGAAGAGCAAGACCCCGCCGCCGCCCTGCAGCTCAGGCACCAAGTCTCCTTCCTCCATCCCTCAGGCCCCCACTCCACAGGTGCCCCCAACACACCCTGCCCCAGGTTCCCCCACCCACAGATACACCATCCCCAGAAGGGTCAGGCCTTCTCCCCTGCCACTTGCTCTTCCGGCCCCACACCCCCGCCGCGCTTGTCTGTACCACTGATGTGGTGAGGGTGTCCTCCCCCTCTGTCCTGCCCACCTTTCCTGATCCCCATTCTCCTCCCCTGGAGGTGGGCACTGCAGTGGAGTCCACTATCACCCTGTCTGACTTGGGCGCTGCAGTGGCGGACCTGTCCACTCCATCTGCAGGGTCCACTGCAGTTGTGCCGGCACCCACAACATCTGAGTCATGCCCCCAGTTGTGTCGGCACACACCATGTCAGACACCTCCACTGCAGTTGTCAGTGGCTCTCCAGCACCCACCACCCCTTCCCTGCCTCCTCCTGGTGAGCCCTGATCCTGTCCCTGCGGTGCCTGGCCTGCCCCCCGTATGCCCCTCCTAGGGGATTGTCCCCGGTTGTGATCAGTGCAGGCATGCATAGGGTGACATCTGCCACTGTCACCCTGTATAGACTTCTTTGATGGACTGGCCATTGGCCTTTGTTGATACCTTGCAGTTCTTCCAAGTTTTGAACCCACTGTAGGAGAGTAGGATCTGCTTCACATGGGTACCCCCACTTTTTGCTGATGCTTCACTGTTTTTCGACATTAGTCTGGCTGGGGCCCTGCTAATCAGAACCCCAGCCTAGCTGCTTCCTCTCTAAAATGGTTTCCATGTGCCTTAGGCACATCACTGATTGGAATCTGGAGTGCCCTTATAAGTCCCTAGTATATGGTATACTATGTACCAAGGGCATAGGTACCTCAGAGGCCTGCCAGGGGCTGCAGCATGTATTATGCCACCCCTGGAAGGCCATCCAAACTGGCACCACAGGTCTGCTACTGCAGCCTGGGTAAGGTGGTGCATGCACCCCTTACTGTGATATAGGTTACCTATATCACGAAATACATACACACATATAAACCTATAAGTTACTCCTAAGGCAGGCCTTATCAATCCTAAAGGCAGAGTGCGTGGTTCCTATGTGAGAGGGTGCCCCTGCATGAGCAGGGCCCCTCTGCAGCGTTCGGAGACCATCTCTGATGCTGTTTGTAGTGCAGCCTGACCATATACTCTTAAGCGCATTATATCCTCGCGGTAAAATGCTAACTTTGGAATGGCTGCACCTAAACATGTCGTGTTTGGTGTCAAACATCTTGGAATACTACCCCCCGCCAATCCTGGCGGCGGGGGTAGCATTCCACCCTTCTAGAGGGAAAGACATGTTAACTCTGACGAGTCCGGTAACTTCTTTCCAGAGCCCTGGCATCACAAAATGGATGCTGCTGCCACAGACACGAGTCTGGCCTCCTGCTGCTGGACGAAACTCCGGCAGGGAGGCCTGGACAATAGGTTTCCTGTCCCAGGGAGGTGTGACCACCTCCCCAGACAGGATAATGTGTATTGGGGCTGGGCGGGAGCACTTTCGGGTGCTTTGAAGTCCTGCACTGGGGGCACATTTGGTGTCCCTGTGCATACCCCAGTTCAAACCGGATCAGGGCTTGCAGCCCCTGCTTTGGCGCGAACTGGACAAAGGGAAAGGGGTGTAGCCACCCCTCTGCCCTGACCCACCCATAGGTGGGGCCACAGAGTAGTCCAACCCCTATTTTTAGAATAAAGGTAGGAACCCAGTCCTTAGGACTTTAGATTATACCTGGACGAAACTCTAAAACTGAATCCTGGACCTTCGACGCTCTACGACAAGATTAGAGGACTGAAGAATCTCCCTTGGGGTCAAGGAGTGACTCCCCTGCTTGGCAGGCACCAAAGAAGCATCTGTCCGGTTCGCATTTCTGAAGCTCCCGTCGGACGCCGAAGTCATCGCATCACCAGAGGTGGATTCTCAGACTTCCCGAGGCTACCCTGAGTCTCCAGCAAAGCTGAGGCCCGTGGCTATCGTGGGTGACTTGAGACCGTGACCCCTGGACACCGAGCACATTTGCAAGTGCACCATCTTCTGGGTCTCCCAAGAAGTCGTGCTTTGGGCTCCGAGTAGCCCTAGCCTCCAGCACCACCTGCACCGAAGATCACTGGCCCCCACTCCACGAGTGTCCTGTAAGCCAGCTCCACGTGCGGCGTCACGAGGCTCCTTCGCGGTCACTAGCCCGTTGGCTAGTAGCCCTTAACGAAGGCCAATCCTTTTCTAACTTGGCATCCTGGTTGCTCCAGGCCTGCCCTCACTTACCCTCGCTGGGTGAGTTCCACAGACCTTGCTGGTCTGCACCATCGACGATCTACATCTTCACCGAGACTTGCCGTTGCCAAGGCTTGTTGGGTCCAATCCGGTCGCCGACACCTCAGCACTCGACAGACATCGTGTACCAGCCCGAATCCTGCTCCTGGTCGCCGACAACGCCTCCTGGACCTCGTGGCTGAAGAGTCAAGACGACCGTCAACGCACCTGAAGCACTCGACATCGGTGGGCATCTGTCCATCGCCTTCCTGGTCACTGGCTAGTGACCCAGACTCTGTCCCCTCTGCTTTCAGGTTCTTCAGAACTCCGATCCACTCTTGGATCCACCCGGACACTTTTCTCTTGGCCGCCAGCAGCACTTTGCAGCAGATCGCCATTCGAAACGACGACGAAACCCGACCCCGAAAGGCACCTATGCACCCGGCTTCCCTGGGTGAGGTAACACGAGTACTCCGGTGCTCCCGTGGGTAGAGACTCTTCAAAGTCCTAGATCTCAAAGGGTTTTGTCCTAGTCCTCTTTTAAGTGTCCCTTTTCTATACTTTCCCGATCCCGACTTTCTCCATAGAAGTCAACGGCGTATCGCGGTTGTGTATTTACACTGCACGCGTCTCCCGTAGGTCCCCTGTGTCACTACCTTGGGTGGTTCCTTGTGGTCCAAGCACTTCTAGAGGCTCTAGGCCTAGTGTCTAGTTCAGTCGTGGTTCGCATACCACTTTATTGGTATATGGTTTGGTACGCCCCTAGGGCCCAAACGTGTATTTGTGCTATTACTGTGAATTAATAACTTATAACTTATGTATTTCGAACTCTAGCCTCATAAAGAGACTAGAGGGGTGTGTTTAGCAATAAATACATATATTTTGAATATATACCTGGTGTGGTGCTCTTTCATTTGGTCACTCAAGAGATTATAGACTGGTAAAACAAGCTGCTTTACATTCCTTCAAGACTTAGCCTGAAGGCTGCTCTCCATAGCTACCACTAGGATAGCTTTCAATAAGGTTGTCTTTAACCTATCTCCAATAAGGGGTTGTTTGGACTGGTGCAAGGTGCCCACTATAATTAGTGGACAGCATATGCCAGGCCAACTTCTCACATTGGTGTGCAGCGTGTGGGATTCCAGCTTGCTATTGTTTTACCAGATAATCTCAATTGAATTGATCAACTGAAAACCACTAAAGGTACCTAAGGTACATATAATTTAAGCTTAGAATACAGTAAGTTCTACTGAACTTAGAGTTGTGTGTTAAGGGATAGCACAACCCTTTCTACAACTCAAGAGAGTTTAGTAGGCCACACTAGAGTAGGTAGTGCATACACCACACCACACTAGTAATGTCTTTAAGGGGAGGATCCAAAGAATCCTTGCAGGAAGCCATTGAGCTTCCACCCTCCAAGTATGATACACTCCCATTCTTGGAATTGAGAGCTTTATGCAACTTGAGAAAAATAAGGACAGGCCAAAGCCCCACCACCCAACACCTCAAGGAGTTGTTGGTGGCTTATGACCTTAGTAAGCCTGTAGGGACTGAAGGGGTAGGAGCTGAGGGTGGGGCAGGAGAAGAGGAGGAGGCCAGGGGTACCAATACCCCCAGCCCCCTCTGAAACTGGCCAGGAGGGTGACAATGACCCTGACCTGTAAAACCCAATCCCTCCTGTGGATGATGATGAGGATGATCAAGATGATGCCCTCTTTGTCCCCCAGGAAGGATTAAGAGTGTGCCCAGGAAGTCTAGATCTCCTTCTCAGGAGTCTAACCACTCTGGCACCTCTATAGGGAGCTCTGTCTCCTCTCACAGGAGGGAATCCTCTCATGAGAGGAGAGCCAGACTGGTCCAGTATGAGGAAACTCAGCTGGAAATCAGAAAAAAGCAACTGGCTTTAGATAGGGAATCCCTAGATCTCCTTAGAGAGAGAAGAAAGTTGGGACTAGAGTCCCATGGTGGCAGCCATGTCCCTAGAGATAGGGAAAGGTCCTATGACCATAGGAACCTGAGCAAGATTGTCCCTCCCTACCAGAGTGGGGATGATATCCACAAATGGATAACTGCATTAGAGAGGGCCTGTAAAGTACAGAAGGTCCCTCAGGAGCAGTGGGCAGCAATCTTGTGGCTCTCCTTTGCTGACAAAGGTAGAGATAAGCTCCTCACTGTTAGAGAGGAGGATGCTGACAATTACAAGGTCTTGAAGAGTGCTCTTATTGATGGGTTTGGCCTAACCACTGAACAGTACAGGTTGAAGTTCAGAGACACCCAAAAAGCACAGACTCAAGACTGGGTAGACTATGTGGATTGTTCTGCCAAGGCTCTGGAAGGCTGGTTGATGGGCAGTAAGGTGTGTGACTTCTCAGGATTGTACAATCTGATAATGAGGGAGCAGATTCTTAATAACTGTCAAAATCAGCTGTTGCATCAATACCTGGTAGACTCTGATCTGACCTCTCCCCAAGAATTGGGAAAGAAGGCAGACAAATGGGTCAGAACCAGGGTGAAGCAGAAGGTACAGAACCAAGGTGGGAGAAACCAAGAAGCAAGATGCTAAGAACTCTGAAAAGGGTGGGGAGAAGGGTAAAGATCAAAAGTCTTCATCAGGCCCCCAAAAATCTTCTTCTGGTGGGGATTCACAGTCTACAAAAGGGAAAGGCCAAAGAAAACCATGGTGCAAGGTCTGTAAGCAAAAGACCCACTGGACCAGTGATTGCACCAAGTCCAAAGACTCCAGTCCAGCACCCACCAATGCCCCTAAGGCACCTGTTCCACCTAGTACAGTTGGTGGGAGTGCTCCAGCCAAGGGTTTAGTAGGGTTCACCCTGGGTACTGAGTTGGGCTCTGACCTAGTCAGGGAACTGACTCAGGCTGTGTTAGTCTGTGATGGAGGCATGGAAGTGCCCTCCTCTATGAGTCCCAGTAATCTGGGCAAGTACAGACAACAGCCTTTAATCAATGGACGTGAGGCTTTGGCATTTAGGGACACAGGGGCAAGTGTCACAATGGTGACACAAGACCTTGTGCTTCCTGGGCAAGTTATGCTTGGTGAGATGTACCAAGTGACCAATGCTAGCAATGTCAGAACAGACCATACTCTGGCAGTTGTTAACTTCTCCCGGGAGGGGTAACTGGCCTTAAGAAGGTTGTGGTAAGTGCAAACCTACCAGTCGAATGCTTGCTTGGCAATGACTTAGAGACTTCTGCTTGGGCAGAAGTGGAGCTCAGGACCCATGCAGAAATGCTGGGGATCCCTGCAGATGTGTTTGCTGTGACCAGGTCACAAGCCAAAATGTCTAGCACTGAACAGGCCTTGGATTCTGGAAGAATAGACCAAGTGCCTTCCAAGAGGAGGAGTAGTAGGGTTAAGGCAGTGCCTTCCCCTTGGCTCAGGAAGAGGATCAGTCCCTTGAGGGGGATGATCTCAGCCCTGAAGAAGGAACTGTCCCAGAGGAACTTGAACCTGACCAGGTTGAGTTCTTGGGGACAGGGGGACCTTCTAGGGCAGATCTGAGCCAGGAGCAGCAGAGCTGCCCCTCCCTTGAACCCCTCAGACAGCAAGCTGCTGCTGAGGCTGCTGGGAAAGCTAGTGGTCCCCATACAGTGTATTGGGATGATGGACTCCTGTACTCAGAGAGTAGAGACCCCAAGCCTGGTGCTACCAGGAGGTTGGTAATACCTTTGAAGTTCAGGGGCTTCCTATTGACCCTAGCCCATGATATTCCCTTAGCAGGTCACCTGGGCCAGAACAAGACTTGGGACAGAATTGTCCCTCACTTTCACTGGCCCCACATGTCTGAAGACAGCAAGGAGTTTTGTCGCTCCTGTGTAACCTGCCAAGCCAGTGGCAAGGCAGGTGGCACTACAAAGGCCCCCTGATACCACTACCTGTGGTGGGGGTGCCCTTTGAAAGGGTAGGGATTGACATTGTTGGTCCCATGGATCCCCAAACAGCCTCTGGGCACAGGTTTATCCTGGTGGTAGTGGATCATGCCACCAGGTACCCAGAAGCTATTCCCCTCAGGACCACTACAGCACCTGTGGTGGCAAGGGCCCTCCTGGGAATTTTCTCAAGAGTGGGCTTTCCTAAGGAGGTAGTCTCAGACAGGGGTGCTAACTTCATGTCTGGGTACTTAAAAGCAATGTGGAAGGAGTGTGGATTGACTTATAAGTTCACCACACCCTATCACCCACAATGCAATGGTTTAGTTGAGAGATTCAACAAAACCTTGAAGGGCATGATTAAAGGGCTCCCAGAAAAGCTTAGGCGTAGATGGGACATACTCTTGCCCTGCCTTTTATTCGCATATAGGGAGGTGCCTCAGAAGGGGGTTGGTTACAGCCCTTTTGAACTTCTGTTCGGCCACCCTGTGAGGGGTAAACTGTGCTTGGTGAAGGAAGGATGGGAGTTACCTCTCAAGCCCCCAAAGCAAGATATAGTGGACTATGTACTTGGTCTCCACTCCAGGATGGCTGAGTACATGAAAAAGGCAACCAAAAACCTTGAGGCTAGCCAGGAACTTCAAAAGGCCTGGCATGACCAAAAGGCTGTTCTGACTGTTTACCAGCCAGGACAGACGGTGTGGGTGTTGGAGCCAGTGGCCCCAGCAGCTCTCCAAGATAAATGGAGTGGACCCCACACTATTGTTGAGCAGAAGGGTGAGGTCACTTATTTAGTAGACCTAGGAACACCCAGGAGTCCCCACAGGGTTCTCCATGTCAACAGGTTAAAACCATATGTGGACAGGGCAGACATGGGCTTGCTCATGGCTACTGATGAAGGGCAGGAGGAAGAGAGTGACCCACTCCCTGACCTGCTCTCACAGAACCCTGACGATGGGTCAGTTGATGGTGTAGCCTTAGCAGGCAGCCTCACTACCCAGCAACAAGCTGATTGCAGGCAAGTCCTCAATCAGTTTAGACATATGTTTTCACTGACACCCAGTCAGACCACCTGGTGCACTCATGAAGTGGACACTGGGGACAGTCTGCCTATTAAAAACAAGATTTATAGGCAACCTGACCATGTCAGGGACTGTATCAGGACTGAAGTCCAGAAAATGTTGGAATTGGGAGTCATTGAACCCTCAGATAGCCCTTGGGCTAGTCCAGTAGTCCTAGTACCGAAACCTCACACCGGTGGTGGAAAAGAGAGATGAGGTTTTGTGTGGACTACAGGGGTCTCAATGCAGTCACTAGGACTGATGCCCATCCAATACCCAGGGCAGATGAGCTCATAGATACTTTGGCCTCTGCCAAATATCTCAGCACATTTGACCTAACAGCTGGCTACTGGCAGATCAGACTAGCTGATACTGCAAAGCCCAAGACAGCATTCTCAACCCCTAGTGGGCATTATCAATTTGTGGTAATGCCCTTTGGTCTGAAGAATGCACCTGACACTTTCCAGAGGTTGGTGAATACAGTTCTCACAGGACTGGAAGCCTATAGTGCAGCTTATCTAGATGATATTGCTGTCTTTAGCTCCACCTGGGAGGATCACCTGGTCCACCTCAGGAATGTTTTACAGGCCCTGCAAAAGGCAGGCCTGACTATCAAGGCCACTAAGTGCCAGATAGGAGGAGTCAGGTTGTGTACCTGGGCCACCTTGTGGGTGGAGGCCAGGTTCAACCTTTGCAGAGCAAGATCCAGACCATCATGGACTGGACTGCTCCCACTACCCAGACTCAGGTGAGAGCCTTCTTAGGCCTGACTGGGTACTATAGGAGATTTGTCAAGGGGTATGGATCAATAGTGACACCCCTGAATGACTTAACTTCTAAGAAAATGCCCAAAAAGGTTCAGTGGACAGCTAGCTGTCAAAAGGCATTTGATGACCTCAAGCAGGCCATGTGCACTGCTCCAATTCTGCAGAGTCCTGATTACTCCAAGAAGTTCATTGTTCAAACTGATGCATCTGAATTGGGGGTAGGGGCTGTACTGTCACAATTGAATGAAGAAGGTCAGGATCAGCCAGTAGCTTTCATTAGCAGAAGGCTGACCCCTAGAGAGAAACGTTGGTCAGCCATAGAGAGGGAGGCCTTTGCTGTGGTCTGGGCTCTGAAGAAGTTGAGGCCATACTTGTTTGGTACACACTTCCTGGTTCAGACAGACCATAAGCCCCTCTTATGGCTAAAACAAATGAAGGGTGAAAACCCCAAACTGCTTAGGTGGTCCATTTCCCTACAGGGGATGGACTTTACAGTGGAACATAGGCCTGGGAGTAACCATGCGAATGCAGATGGACTCTCTAGGTATTTCCACTTAGAACATGAAGACTTAACTGGGCAAGGTTAGTTTAATGTCCCTACGTTTGGGGGGGTTGTGTAGGAGAGTAGGATCTGCTTCACATGGGTACCCCCACTTTTTGCTGATGCTTCACTGTTTTTCGACATTAGTCTGGCTGGGGCCCTGCTAATCAGAACCCCAGCCTAGCTGCTTCCTCTCTAAAATGGTTTCCATGTGCCTTAGGCACATCACTGATTGGAATCTGGAGTGCCCTTATAAGTCCCTAGTATATGGTATACTATGTACCAAGGGCATAGGTACCTCAGAGGCCTGCCAGGGGCTGCAGCATGTATTATGCCACCCCTGGAAGGCCATCCAAACTGGCACCACAGGTCTGCTACTGCAGCCTGGGTAAGGTGGTGCATGCACCTCTTACTGTGATATAGGTTACCTATATCACGAAATACATACACACATATAAACCTATAAGTCACTCCTAAGGCAGGCCTTATCAATCCTAAAGGCAGAGTGCGTGGTTCCTATGTGAGAGGGTGCCCCTGCATGAGCAGGGCCCCTCTGCAGCGTTCGGAGACCATCTCTGATGCTGTTTGTAGTGCAGCCTGACCATATACTCTTAAGCACATTATATCCTCGCGGTAAAATGCTAACTTTGGAATGGCTGCACCTAAACATGTCGTGTTTGGTGTCAAACATCTTGGAATACTACCCCCCGCCAATCCTGGCGGCGGGGGTAGCATTCCACCCTTTCTAGAGGGAAAGACATGTTAACTCTGTCGAGTCCGGTAACTTCTTTCCAGAGCCCTGGCATCACAAAATGGATGCTGCTGCCACAGACACGAGTCTGGCCTCCTGCTGCTGGACGAAACTCCGGCAGGGGAGGCCTGGACAATAGGTTTCCTGTCCCAGGGAGGTGTGACCACCTCCCAGACAGGATAATGTGTATTGGGGCTGGGCGGGAGCACTTTCGGGTGCTTTGAAGTCCTGCACTGGGGGCACATTTGGTGTCCCTGTGCATACCCCAGTTCAAACCGGATCAGGGGCTTGCAGCCCCTGCTTTGGCGCGAACTGGACAAAGGGAAAGGGGTGTAGCCACCCCTCTGCCCTGACCCACCCATAGGTGGGGCCACAGAGTAGTCCAACCCCTATTTTTAGAATAAAGGTAGGAACCCAGTCCTTAGGACTTTAGATTATACCTGGACGAAACTCTGAAACTGAATCCTGGACCTTCGACGCTCTACGACAAGATTAGAGGACTGAAGAATCTCCCTTGGGGTCAAGGAGTGACTCCCTGCTTGGCAGGCACCAAAGAAGCATCTGTCCGGTTCGCATTTCTGAAGCTCCCGTCGGACGCCGAAGTCATCGCATCACCAGAGGTGGATTCTCAGACTTCCCCGAGGCTACCCTGAGTCCCCAGCAAAGCTGAGGCCCGTGGCTATCGTGGGTGACTTCAGACCGTGACCCCTGGACACCGAGCACATTTGCAAGTGCACCATCTTCTGGGTCTCCCAAGAAGTCGTGCTTTGGGCTCCGAGTAGCCCTAGCCTCCAGCACCACCTGCACCGAAGATCACTGGCCCCCACTCCACGAGTGTCCTGTAAGCCAGCTCCACGTGCGGCGTCACGAGGCTCCTTCGCGGTCGCTAGCCCGTTGGCTAGTAGCCCTTAACGAAGGCCAATCCTTTTCTTACTTGGCATCCTGGTTGCTCCAGGCCTGCCCTCACTTACCCTCGCTGGGTGAGTTCCACAGACCTTGCTGGTCTGCACCATCGACGATCTACATCTTCACCGAGACTTGCCGTTGCCAAGGCTTGTTGGGTCCAATCCGGTCGCCGACACCTCAGCACTCGACAGACATCGTGTACCAGCCCGAATCCTGCTCCTTGTCACCGACAACGCCTCCTGGACCTCGTGGCTGAAGAGTCAAGACGAGCCGTCAACGCACCTGAAGCACTCGACATCGGTGGGCATCTGTCCATCGCCTTCCTGGTCACTGGCTAGTGACCCAGACTCTGTCCCCTCTGCTTTCAGGTTCTTCAGAACTCCGATCCACTCTTGGATCCACCCGGACACTTTTCTCTTGGCCGCCAGCAGCACTTTGCAGCAGATCGCCATTCGAAACGACGACGAAACCCGACCCCGAAAGGCACCTATGCACCCGGCTTCCCTGGGTGAGGTAACACGAGTACTCCGGTGCTCCCGTGGGTAGAGACTCTTCAAAGTCCTAGATCTCAAAGGGTTTTGTCCTAGTCCTCTTTTAAGTGTCCCTTTTCTATACTTTCGCGATCCCGACTTTCTCCATAGAAGTCAACGGCGTATCGCGGTTGTGTATTTACACTGCACGCGTCTCCCGTAGGTCCCCTGTGTCACTACCTTGGGTGGTTCCTTGTGGTCCAAGCACTTCTAGAGGCTCTAGGCCTAGTGTCTAGTTCAGTCGTGGTTCGCATACCACTTTATTGGTATATGGTTTGGTACGCCCCTAGGGCCCAAACGTGTATTTGTGCTATTACTGTGAATTAATAACTTATAACTTATGTACTTCGAACTCTAGCCTCATAAAGAGACTAGAGGGGTGTGTTTAGCAATAAATACATATATTTTGAATATATACCTGGTGTGGTGCTCTTTCATTTGGTCACTCAAGAGATTATAGACTGGTAAAACAAGCTGCTTTACATTCCTTCAAGACTTAGCCTGAAGGCTGCTCTCCATAGCTACCACTAGGATAGCTTTCAATAAGGTTGTCTTTAACCTATCTCCAATAAGGGGTTGTTTGGACTGGTGCAAGGTGCCCACTATAATTAGTGGACAGCATATGCCAGGCCAACTTCTCACACCCACATGCTGAATAAAGCAACTTTCTGTTCTCTAGTGGTTTTGCTTCTGATGTACATGATGTTGATGATGCTAACCGAAACCTTGCTGCAGTGATGGTGATTTTTGGACTCATGAAAATGAAGTGTTACTGTGCATGTACCCATGTGTTCCAGGGGGACCGTGTCCTATCCTGTGGTGAATCCATGTCATTCGTTGGCAGCATCTGAGGGTGTCATGTATTCAATATTTGGCAATGGGATTTCCTACTTACATTAGCAATGTCACATCTGTGGGTTCCACCCATGCACATCTGTTGTGTTTGCCATTGTTCAATTAGTCTAGTTCCCTGACCGTGTGGCCATCTCCACTGGACATACAGGTTTGGGCATCAATGGGGAAGGACTCTTCTGTGTTGTCAGTGCAACTTGCTATACATGTGTGTTGGATCTGTGCTGTTGATTTCGTTGACATTCCCATGACCAGGCTGATGTGACGGGAGCCTTCATTTGGTGCTAATTGTTGACTGTGTGACCAAGTGTTCTGCTGACATGATGGAGCCCTACTGATGCGACATATGGCACAGCTTTCCTCACACAGGAGTGGAGTCCCCTCATGGCAGTGTGTACTCCTGTGACATCTCGTGCGCCCAAGGTGTGTGTTGTATGAGCATGTGTGTGTGTTCACTTCCATGTTGCTGTGCATGCTGGGATCCCTAGTGATGTTCCTGTTTGTGATGCTTGCTGAGTTGAGCTATGTTCCCCCAAAGTCTTCTCCCTGGGTTCTCTGTGATGTGGGTGCATGGCACATTACTGGTCATCAGGGTGTCACCCATAGGTGTGTTTGCTGTCAGGGCTGAGTTTGTGGGCAGACGCTGATGTGTCACAGTCCGGATTCCCCTTTGCACTTGTTGTTGACACCTGTCATGTGATTTCTGGTTTGTGTTAGCTTTCATTGGTTGTGACACGTTGTGTGTGTGACTGCTGGCACTCCTCAGGGCTGCAATGTTGGTAGTTGTCTATGTGTGTCCTTTGTGGGTGACCTTGGCTTCTTCATAGGTGTGTGACTGTGGCTGGGATCCCATTGGTTTGTGTGGTATTGCCGTCATGTCCATGTACAGCGTAGTGTGCAGTGTGTCAGACATTCAGGAGTCTGGTAGAGTGACCATGTGTGATGTGTTCCTGCACCTTGGTTCCCACCACCCCCTGGGATTGTCATGGGTGCATGTGCAATGTCACCAGTGCATGTGAGCTTCACTGCTGCACATTGTTGGAGGTCGAGGTGTGTGGTGTTGAGTGTGTGCAGATGAGAGTTGTTGCCCGGCTAGACCCCTGCCTCCATGTTGGCCTTGGCTGACAGGCCGTGCTGGTTGATTTGTGCTTGTGTAGGTGTGATGGTAGTTTGTTGCTCAGGACACATGACTGTGGTTCACAGTGTGAACGACATCTAGCTTTGTCATCACAGTGGGATTGTAATGCAGCCCAGGGTCACCACATTGTGGGGGCCCTGGGTGTGGTGCTGTGGTGTCTGTGTGTCTTGCTGTGTCAGTTGCTGTTCCTACATGCTTGTGTGACATGTGTGATTTGTGCTCCCACTCATCTGACAATGCCTGATTGCCCACATAGGGGATTTGGATCCATGAGTTACCTTTGTGTGGCACTGTATGCACGTCTGTGTAATTGGTATTCAGGCCTCCTCATGTGTTGTGTGTTTGCCTGGGGACACTGGTACCCCCCTCACCTGTTGTGTTTGATGTGCAGTGTGGGTCTGCCTGTTTGTGTTTGTGCATCTGCACCACTGCATTGGCATATCTTTAGTGTGCCATTGGCTGTATGTTGTTTGGTGTGTTTGCCCTGCTGTCCCTGGGACTCCTAGGTCATCAGTCAGCACAATGATCATTGTGTGTGTCCCCCATTGCTGCCATGGTATGGTATCTGTTCACCTCCCTTCTACAGTCTCCACTGGGTATCTGGATTTGTGTGCCCATTGGTGCAAATATGTGGGTCTGCATTCTGATGGTCACTTCTGTCATTGAGTCATTGATGAGTGTTGACAGTGTCAGCCCCCATGGGTGATGTTTGTCTGCACATGGCCAAAGGTATGTCTTGTTTGCACTGCACTGTTTGCCTCCCCCATTCTATGTTGCTATGGGACACAAGCACTACTTTGCCACTGATGTGTTTGTTGTTCTGTGACCAGGAATAATCCATGCAGTTTGGCAGTTGCAGCTTATTCTTTGTCAACACATACATTTTGGTCACTGTGATGATGGGGGTCTGGACCCCACTGCCACAATGTTCAATATGTGCTTCAGCTATGGACCCCACACTCACATTTTGGTCACTGTGATGATGGGGGTTTGGACCCCATTGCCACAATGGTCAATATGTGCTTCAGCTATGGACCCCACACTCACATTTTGGTCACTGTGATGATGGGGGTCTGGACCCCACTGCCACAATGTTCAATATGTGCTTCAGCTATGGACCCCACACTCACATTTTGGTCACTGTGATGATGGGGCTTTGGACCCCATTGCCACAATGGTCATGGCCTGCTTGCATTGTGGGTGCCACACACATTTATGTGTGGCACTTGTGATAGGGGGTCACATTGTATGTCCACAGTCCTGTTCAGTGTTGTAGGCATTTGACACAGTCTACACACGCTTCTCATGGTGTTGGGGGGATGTCTTTGTGTTGCATTCTTTCTGCTGGTGTGTGCTTCTTGTGGCATGTATTTGCCATCCTGTGAGTGGGGGTGGTAGTAGTAGGCATCCAGCCCCCATGAGTAGAGGTGGTAGTAGTGGGAGGCACCTGGCACCCCTGGGTAAAGGTGGTAGTAGTGGGAGGCACCTGGCACCCCCTGGGTAGGGGTGGTAGTAGTGGTAGGCACCTGGCACCCCTGGGTAGAGGTGGTAGTAGTGGTAGGCACCTGGCACCCCCTGGGTAGAGGTGGTAGTAGTGGTAGGCACCTGGCACCCCTGGGTAGAGGTGGTAGTAGTGGTAGGCACCTGGCACCCCCATGGGTAGAGGTGGTAGTAGTGGTAGGCACCTGGCACCCCTGGGTAGTGGTGGCAGTAGTGGGAGGCACCTGGCACCCCTGGGTAGAGGTGGCAATAGTGGGAGGCACCTGGCACCCCTTGGGTAGAGGTGGCAGTAGTGACAGGCATCCAGCCCCCATGGGTAGAGGTGGTAGTAGTGGTAGGCACCTGGCACCCCTGGGTAGAGGTGGTAGTAGTGGGAGGCACCTGGCACCCCTGGGTAAAGGTGGTAGTAGTGGTAGGCACCTGGCACCCCCATGGGTAGAGGTGGTAGTAGTGGGAGGCACCTGGCACCCCCTGGGTAAAGGTGGTAGTAGTGGTAGGCACCTGGCACCCCCATGGGTAGAGGTGGTAGTAGTGGTAGGCACCTGGCACCCCCTGGGTAGAGGTGGCAGTAGTGGTAGGCATCCAGCCCCCCATGGGTAGAGGTGGTAGTAGTGGGAGGCACCTGGCACCCCCATGGGTAGAGGTGGTAGTAGTGGTAGGCACCTGGCACCCCCTGGGTAGAGGTGGCAGTAGTGGTAGGCATCCAGCCCCCCATGGGTAGAGGTGGTAGTAGTGGGAGGCACCTGGCACCCCCTGGGTAGGGGTGGTAGTAGTGGTAGGCACCCCCTGGGCAGAGGTGGTAGTAGTGGTAGGCACCTGGCACCCCATGGGTAGAGGTGGTAGTAGTGGGAGGCACCTGGCACCCCCTGGGTAAAGGTGGTAGTAGTGGTAGGCACCTGGCACCCCCATGGGTAGAGGTGGTAGTAGTGGTAGGCACCTGGCACCCCCTGGGTAGAGGTGGCAGTAGTGGTAGGCATCCAGCCCCCCATGGGTAGAGGTGGTAGTAGTGGGAGACACCTGGTACCCCCTGGGTAGGGGTGGTAGTAGTGGTAGGCACCTGGCACCCCCTGGGTAGAGGTGGTAGTAGTGGTAGGCACCTGGCACCCCTGGGTAGAGGTGGTAGTAGTGGTAGGCACCTGGCACCCCATGGGTAGAGGTGGTAGTAGTGGGAGGCACCTGGCACCCCTGGGTAAAGGTGGTAGTAGTGGTAGGCGCCTGGCACCCCCATGGGTAGAGGTGGTAGTAGTGGTAGGAACCTGGCACCCCCTGGGTAGAGGTGGCAGTAGTGGTAGGCATCCAGCCCCCCATGGGTAGAGGTGGTAGTAGTGGAAGGCACCTGGCACCACCTGGGTAGGGGTGGTAGTAGTGGTAGGCACCTGGCACCCCCTGGGTAGAGGTGGTAGTAGTGGTAGGCACCTGGCACACCCTGGGTAGAGGTGGTAGTAATGGTAGGCACCTGGCACCCCCATGGGTAGAGGTGGTAGTAGTGGTAGGCACCTGGCACCCCCTGGGTAGAGGTGGCAGTAGTGGGAGGCACCTGGCACCCCCTGGGTAGAGGTGGTAGTAGTGGTAGGCACCTGGCACCCCCTAGGTAGAGGTGGTAGTAGTGGGAGGCACCTGGCACCCCCTGGGTAGAGGTGGTAGTAGTGGTAGGCACCTGGCACCCCCCTAGGTAGTGGTGGCAGTGGTGACAGGCATCCGGGCCCCTATGTGTATATGTGGCATTGGTGATGGGCATCCCGCCCCTATGGTGCTGGGGTTTCTGGAGTAAGTAATTTCTGCATCCCTGTGTGTGTGTGTGATATGTCTGGTACGTGTAGTTTGTGTTTGTGGTTGGTGTCTGACTTACCTTCTGCGCCGTACGCGTCCGTGCCTGTTCCGGTAGTAGATGTAGAATATTGGTAGGATCGGAACGATGGGATTCATTGTTGGTTCGTCTCGTTCGTCTTCGTCGTTGCTTCGCCTCGTCGCTGGCGTGTTCGTCTCGTAGCCGTGGATCGTGTTGTGGCGTGAATCGGAGCTTATGTGCGCCTCTCCCGGATGCTTTGAAGTGCCGTGCGTAGCGACGGGTTCGGCGCGTACGGGAAGCGCATCGTACTTGTCCGGACGGACGGGGCTGCTTTTTGGCTTCCGGGCGACTCGTATCTGCGTTTACGGATCCGGCTCGGTCGGGGATCAGGACCTGGATTGGGTGAGTACGACTCGGTCGGAATCTGCGCTGTTGTGCGCATCGTACTTGTTCGTTTGGATTGATGTGCGGATCGGTCGGGAAACAGGCATTCGCATGGCTTTTTTCCCGACCGAATGGCGTTGGGTGCGTCTCCGACCGAGATCGGAATCGACCCCTTAGTCTTTCTCAGAGAAATACACAGAATAAACAGGCTGGGCGTTTTCAATAAGAATTTATTGAACAGTTGTTATTCTGGTGTAAAATAGATGAGCTGCAACAACCGTTAGGCAGTATAAGATATAAATGCTTAGCAGTACTATAAAGGTAAATGGATGGTATAGCTCTACCATCTTACAATAATCATGAATACATCAGAGTATATAAAACACATGATAAAAAGATGCATACTCCTACAATGCTTCCCTAACTAGATGTACCTAAGTGTACCTAGCATGGAGGTAGGTGTTAAGCCAAGAATCCCTCTAGGATTTAGTCAGCCCCATTACCTGAAGTGAGAGACTGTGGGACCCCGTCCTGGTCTCGAGTTGGACACCCCGCAAGGGATGTTTTAGACCACTGCGTGCTGGAGTGTCTGCATGCAGGAACCTCAGCGTCTCTGGTCAGTGTGTCGGCCGGGAAGTCTCGGTCTCCTCTGTTTTATCTTAGCAAGATGTGAAGTATATATACCCATAGGTCTCCCCAGGGGTCCTACCTTGCTGTATTACTGTGTCGGCCTAAGGATGTCGTTGGGCATGAACTTTGTACATAGATTTTATACAGGAGATGGTAGTCCTGCTGTGCTTCCAAGAACCCTCATGCATAATGCATGAGATTTCGAACTAGGGAAAACCCGCGTTCTGAATGCAGTGTAGTATCTAGGTAAAAGGTCAGTCCTTGTAAACCGTGACAAGTGTAATGTAGGGAAGAATATAGGTGAAGGGTAATGAGGTTACCGAGGCCTATATTATGGTACCTATATGGAATATAACAGTTTGCAAGACAAATATCCACATCGTACAGGTAATGATATCATTGAGGCCGCAGGTGGTAATCATAGCAACTCTGGTCTAGACAACATTCCTCATGTTCCTCCCAGGAGAAGTAGAAGGGAGATTGGACTGCCTGCTAGAATCAGGTTGCCCCCTTGCTCTTCTTTCTGCGAGTTCTCTCTTTGGAATTTGTCTCTTTCGGTTTCCACTTGCCCTTGGCCTATCTTCTTGCATTTCTTTCTCCATGTGTATATTCCCCTTTTGCTCTTTCCTCTTTATTTTTCTTGCTCTTTTCTCCCTTTTGTTCCCCCCTTCCGTTTCAGGTTTTTCTCTATAAGGAAAAAAGATATGTAGTATTCTGTCCATGCTGTCATCTACGCGTAGACACTCTGTGATGTCACAGCTCGTGCTGAACCTTGGCTCGCGCTGTGGCACACACACTGAGAAATGACAAGGTTTGGCGGTTGGGCATTTGATCTGTGGTGCTGTGCGTGGACGCACTTATTCCCTGTCTATGGGATCAGCACTGTACTTATTTGAATAAATACTTCTGGACACCTACACTCCAGTATCCTGTAATTACTACAAATTCGGCTGAACAAGCTCATTAACAATTTTAAATAATTCTTTTGAAGAACTACTATTTTCTTTGATTTGTCGAATAAAGTAATCCTCAGAGCTTTATGGCATTGTTTTACTTCTTTATATTTTACATGATCAGCGTCACCTCTCGAAAACCTCCACTTTTGTGCAAGGCTTTTACATTTTCTTTTGGTTACTTTTAATTCCACAGAATACCACTTCTCAGAAGGGCGTGTTCGAAAAGATTGACTAACTTTCAAGGGAGAACATTTATCTAAGAAGCTTAGAATCGCCTCATTTAGTGATTTAGGTTGCTTAGTAAACAGTTTCTCTATCTCATTCTGAGGGAGAGTGAAATGATTGGAGAAACATTCCTCAGTTATGCGCCTCCACGGTCTCTTGGGGTTCGCGCAGGGGTTGATGAACAAATGTTACCATTGAGGAGGGTAACTGAGAACATGATTAAAAAGTGGCCAGTCAAATGCGAGATACCCAAGATTTGAGTAGTTTTAATGTTGGAAAACACAAGATCCAATGTGCGGCCTGCTCTTTGGGTTGTACCAGTAACCCATTGCTTCAGATGGAGTATATTCATATCATTCTCTAATTGACTGCATATCTCATCCTCATCTTTCTTATCAAAGTGTAGATTGAAGTCACCAATAACTGCATAATGTTCGTTCTTAACACTTAGCGAAGCTAACTGTGAGAGAAGATTGTTTGTTATCAGTGGAACATAGCCTGGAGGTCTGTAAAGGACCGGACCACCAAACAACTTCCAATCTCTATGAGCAAGCTGAAAGGCTAAGATCTCCCAGCCCTTCAATATGGACTTAAGTTCCACAGTACACTAGAGGGATTCTTTAAACATAATAGCAATAACCCCTCCTGGGTAGTCATTTCTGTCACAATTCAGTATCTTATAGCCTGAAGGTATGGCTGCAGCAATTTCCGGTGTGGTGGAAGCTTTTAGACAGGTCTCAGTAATAAATACCAAATCTGGTTTTGAGTCTACGATCAAATCCCAGATGTCCATGCAATGTTTTGGCACTGACCTGGCATTGTAGTACAAGCAATGGAGAGTGGTCTCAGTGTCTAGTTTTGACACACCCTCAAATGGCTCCGTTAAAGACCCGCCATTCCATTTACATTTCAAACAGGAGAAGGGTCTCTCGGCAGAAGCTGGGGAGCCTTTCTCACATCCAATTTTATTGTGCATGCAAGGTTTATTAAAATCCAAAAACATTTCACAGGAAAATGAGATTATATTCTTATCTGGATTGGCACCGACAGGGTCCCTGGCCCCTGGTCCCATTCTGGCGTGGACGGGTGCAGACGGGTTTGCCTTTGGCTCACCTTCGGCACGCCGGTGTCTTTATTATCCCTTCTCATAAAAACTGGACCACTAACCTCACAAGATGGTGGTCGGCTGAATAGCCTTCATCTTTGGAGTGGTTTCAAAAACCTCCCATCATCCCAAAGGGTAGCCCCCCATAGAGTTCCTTAAAAACTATGCCCCGAAAGTTGTTTGTAGCTCTCTACAGTAAAACACAGTGATTCCCCACAACTCTGTGCTTTAGTTTTGGTATAAAAACGGGTCAATTAAACATTTTAAAAAGCATCAATATAGCAGCAATAATAGGTGCAAACACGTAAAATATAGTGCCTAATGCAGTAGGGTTATCAACACAAATTAGAAATGAGTGGCAGCAGTACCAACAGCCGCACAGCGCCGTTGTCTTTATAGCCCCTTCTCATATATCCATCAGAAATAATAATAATTTTTGACTCTTCCTGCCTAAACCATCTTTCACGATTGCCTCTCTCATGATGTTTTTCTCCGATGCCATAAAAATGTATTTTGCTCAAATATCCAGTGTGCTTCTTTGAGAAGTGAATTGCCAATGGATAACTGCTGTCCTCATTAGGTCTCGCATATAGCGTTGCAGCGCAACGCGCTGCTCGCTTTGCGAGGCATGCAGTATACTCTATAGTGGGGGGACGCTCCACCCATTTTCCGCCCATATTTTTGATTGGCTTTAATCATAAATTCTGCATTGTGATTGGTGTTTGGCTTGTTAGTCCTGCCTCCTGACGCCTATGTCATCATTTTGCTCCTTCCGAGGCTATCAGCCCCTTTACTCGAACACTATTTGCTGCCCTGTGTCCCCCCCCGCCCCCTCCCGCAGTTCGCAGATTTTTCGCCCCCCCCCTATCCCCCCACTCCTGTTTGTGCCTTTTTAGGTCTTGCCTAGCGTTGCAGCGCGCATGCTTTACGAGGCATGGTGTATATACTATAGGGGGAAGCTTCGCGTAAGCTCCGCCCACTCTCCACCCATTTTTTGTGTTTGGCTTACAGCCTAAATGCTGCCTCCTGATTGGTTTTTGTATTGTTAGTCCCTCCTCCTGTCGGCCATGGCGTAATTTGTATGCTTCCGAGGCTATTGGCCCCTTTACTTAACACCATTTTTCCCCTGTGGCCCCCCCTCACCCCCTCACGCAGTCCGTGATTTTTCGCCAACCCCTCACCCCCACTCCCGTTCGTGCCTTCTTAGACGCACGCACTCACATTTGTAATGCAATATGTCTCGCGTAAATGCGAGTTGTATTGCATTGCAAATGCTTGTTTTAAGTAGTGCGCAGTCATTTACAGGCACGCCCCAGGAAGCCGTACTGCTGTACCGGAAGTGACATCCCTGCGGTGCACCGGAAAGCGGCCCTGGTAAGCCCCACCGTTCCCCCTTCCCTACTCTAGCTCCCCCTGAGGGCCGCGTGCAGCCCAGCGGCAGTTAGAGAGCAGGCGCAACGGAGACAGAAAGGGTAAATTCGAGAAATAAAGGAGCAAATTAGGAACAGTGAGGGCCAAATTAGAGATCGGCAGCCCCCCCGTGTACAGACAACAACTGTATGGTTTGCTGGCAGGCGAGGGGCGGAGGAAGGCCCCTGTCTTGGAGCCGCGCTACAAAGCGGCCATTATCATAGGGATCTGAGAGAACACGGCCCGCGCAGCACCGAGCACGAGCCGCCGGGGCCGGGGGGCGCTGAGCCAGGGGAGCTCAGAGGGCCGGGCAAAGGCTGCAATAACAACCTTCGGGAACACTCGTATTACTGTAAAAAGTACAACAGCAACACTAATAATAATAACAGTAGTAGTACTAGCATGTGTAACGAGACCAACAACACTAGTACCGCTACTGATGATGGTAATACTATTAATAATAATGATAGTACTTTGTCAACATTTTCCCTGCGCACTTCTTATTTCACTTTTGGGAGGGCTGCGGTGGAATGCTCCATTAATCATTCGTAAATTATTTCCGTGAACCTTAACTCTTACTTTCTGCCGCGTGTGTTTATGTTTGATGGAACCTGCCTGGCGCGCGTCACAGCCGGCAGAAGCAGACAGTTATTTTGTGATCCCTGCAGACATGACCGACAGCTGCAGAAGGTTTGTTTACTTAAAATATATTGACCCATCTCCTTTTAGCCAAAGATAATCTGGGTTAAAGGCCAGGTGGTAATTCATAGGCACGGTTGGCTCGGCTTTCTATTTACAACTTGCAGTTGTAGCGCTCTATTTGTACGTTGCAGTTGTAGCGCTAACCCGACCGGGAGGTATTGGAGCGCTTTACGTGAGCAGCGCTTCTGTTCCAGTGGCTGCTCGCAGCGCTTTGCTCCTCGGCTCACTTGACAAAAACCATGACTTCTACAAAGGGCTCTTACCCTCTGTTTTCTCGATTTGTTCCCCTGTGAAAGGGATCCAAAAAAAACACTTTGGCTGCAAATGTCTAAAGACATTTTTCTTTTCTAACGTGCAGCCGTGGGTTTAGAAATGGAGTGGCAGTGGTGGCAGCAGCTCCTTTTCTCTCCCCTTCTCTCGCCCCACCCACGTAAACTTTTCCAGTCGCCAATGTTTTATGGAATGCGCACTGCCTCATGAGACTTTCCTCTACAACAAGGCACCACGGGGAGGGAGGGATATCTCGGGCAGCGCCACCCTTCACAATAAATATACCAACCAGTGGCGTACAGCGCCTCTGTAGATTAACCCCCACCCACTGTATTATGTGAATTTGGGAAAACAGGAGTTCGGGGTGGGTGTGCCCCTACAAGCATCAGAGGGAGGTCATCATTATAGTTCTGGGCAGCAGAAAAACCCACCCGACTACATGGCAGGCATCCCTGGAAACGTATTAACCATTTCCCTGCCGGACCGCAAAGGAAACCTGTGTAAGAAGCGTTTCCAGACGCCGGTAGTAAGATCACTTCCTCGTGCAGACGGTGTCTGAGCGTCACCTGTGTGTGCCAGCAACCAGCAGAGCCACGCCACTCTTGGGAGCACTGCAGGTAGGTGGCAGCACCACCGCGTCCCCCCATCCAAGTATGCGAGGACAAAGAGCAGCCACCAGAGCTGCGCCACTCTCGGGGGCACTGCAAGTAGGTGGAAGTACTCCCCTCCACCCCCCATAGTGTGCCAGGACAGAGAGCAGCCAGCAGAGTCGCTCCACTCTCAGGGGTACAGCAGGTAGGTGGGCACGCTGCACCCTCCCAGTGTGGCAGCAGAGGTAGCAGGCATATGGGCTCTGCCACCTGAGGGCAGTGGGACACAGGGCTAATAGGACTAGAAAGGGACCTGTGTGATCCTCGACGGAAACCCAGCATTCTTCAACATCTCGACACTGGAGCTCTCGTCCTCTTCTTTTCACCTTTCTATTACTTCTCTTTTGTTGGTTTCTCTTTTGTCCCGCCCCCCACCAGCCCCCACCGTCTTATCCTGCATACTCAGTGTTTACTCTTTTTCTTTCGGGGTTTATTTGCTCTTTTTTCTGCTCTCTCCTTTGTTGCTCCCTCTTGTTTATCCATCTTTACCTCACTATCAGCCGTAGTTCTCCTTCCCTCTCATTGCTTCTCTCTTACTTTCACAAGCTCGTTTCCCACCATTTTGTCTCCTATATCGTTTTATACTATATCTTCCCCCATGTTGTTACCACGAGCCACTTTACCACTCCTTGCCTGAGGCCATCCCATGTTTTCATATAACTTTCGTCTGTCTTTTCCACTCCTCTCTCTTTACCCCTGTCAAACCCACTACCTCAACTTCACTTTGATCCTGGCACCTTGAAGCAATATTTACGTGGCACACAGCGCCTTAC
The DNA here is from genome assembly GCA_963921515.1 of Calotriton arnoldi. Classification (NCBI taxonomy): domain Eukaryota; kingdom Metazoa; phylum Chordata; class Amphibia; order Caudata; family Salamandridae; genus Calotriton; species Calotriton arnoldi. The sequence continues at coordinate 1,785,860 of CAWUFW010001702.1, read as the reverse complement.
AAACACCTATATAAATAATTAAATATACTTCCCTCTATCTGTGCTGAGTCTATTCCATTGTATGTCTGTCTATAGGTGAATCCATCCATACAGTCTCCAAAAACACCCATTGTTTGACAATAAAGAGGAACAAAGCACAGGACAAGAACATGATTTGCCTAGGATCACACATTGTGGGTCACGTAGGACAGCTGACCACACTTCTGCATTAGCAGAGCCAATAGCTCTGGCTAAACACTTAAAAGGTCCCAAAGGCGAGACCGATTGCATTGCAAATGCTTGTTAAACGTGGAAGCTGACATTTGTAATGCAATACGTCTCGCGTAAATGCGAGTCGTATTGCATTGCAAATGATTGTTTGAAAATAGTGCGCAGTCACAAGCACGCCCAACTTGCGAAAATGAAGCTCAAACACAGGTAGTGAGGCGTCTCGTGCCTGAGGGTGTGCGGGGCTCCCGTGCACCGAGGAGAGCCCCGCACACCGGCCAGAGGAAGACAGAGCTTCCCCAATTGCTCCGACGCCGGAGAGGCTGATCGGAGCGTCGCAGGCTTCCAGAAAAAGGACCAGAGCCTCGCGGGCTCCATGCTGCTGATCGCCGCCTGCCCCCAGTTCCCTCCGCAACACAGCCCGTTCCTACATAAAAAATTAAATACATAAATAAAATGTCAGCCGTCCCTGTGTATTTGTTGTAGGGGGGTCAGCTGAGTTGTTGCTCTGACTCAGATAAATGGATTATGTTCACGTCAGTCACCCCCAAGCAGGAACACAAACACCCAGGCTGCTTTCTGTACATCATTGTTTGTTTTGAAAGGAGTGATTTTCTGTAGACATGCCTACTGGTTATGTACACTTACAGTGTGATGCGAATAGCAATCTTACTTTCCCCGCACATACATTTTAAGTCTGTAAGGAGTGTCTTCAGTAGAGACTTGAGGGTCCAGCCGTTCAGAAAGGAGGAGTTTTACATTTCTTAAAAGTACCGTGATGGCATTCTAATGAACTTACATTTTATGAAGAACGATGTTTTTTGGGAAGATTTAGAAAAATAAAAAACATTGGCAGGCAACGTGGACGATTGTACAGCACCCGTGGGAGGCAGCGCTATGCCAGTCGGTGTTCGCGGCGCCGCCTCTCTCTTCAGGCTTTTAGATGCTGCGCGAACCATGGAAACGATAAAGGGAAATGAGTAAGGACCACAAATGTGGCCTTCGAGACTTACGGAGTGACAGCTATGCCCTTGGTCCGGTAAGTAACTTCCGTTCGGTCACACAAATGCATGACTGCTTGGAAAACATTGGGGACAAAATAATATTTTTAACATGTGGAAGTGAAGGTGATGATGTTCAGAATGCGTATGAATGTGCCCTTGTGTAATGCACCTGGTGCTCATGTAAAGCACTCCAAACCCTTCGGGTCAAGTTAGCGCTATATAAAACTGAAAAAACAATTGTATATAGTTAGGTAACCCACTATAGCTGCCATGGTTCCAGGGCCAGTGTGTGATGTTATGTCCCGATATGATCTGACTGTGCTGCTGTGAGTAATCAAAGGTATGTACTTTTTGCTGACATAGGATTTAAACACCGTCGTTTAGAGCATTCAAATAGGTGTAAAGTGTTGCACATGTTTATACCCCCTGGTGGTTGGGTTCTCGTTGACTGTAGTTTTAAAGGTAGAAAACGTTTGAATACCTTTCCCCTCAATTTCAGTTTTGGCGTCTAGTTTAACGGCTTTCAGAAGGTTCTTAAGAGCATGCTAGTTAGGCTGCTGAAACCTTCCAGTGACCATACCAAATCCTCCCATTTTAATCTTTCACAGTCTCTTGTACTGTGCGCAGGGACATCTTAAGGATTTTGGGGGCCCTGGGCCAAACATATTTTGGGGGCCCCTGTTCAGAACAGCTTTAAATTTATGATCCAATTTGAGCCCCTGTTTCCCACGCAGTTTCCGCTTCCTCAGCTGCGTTAGCGATCCAGTTTGCATCATAGCCATTAGCCTATATATTCCCGATGCAAACGGACGTGCGCAGCTGACAGCGGTAGGATTTGGTGTTTCCTGCCCTGCTACTAGGTTTTTAATACTTTTTAAATTGTATATGTATGGCTGAATTACTCTGTGCTTTTTAACAATTTCTCCTACCTACGCGCACTTGCACTTTACTTGATTCTGCTTGCCTACACCTCCTTAGCTGCTCCGATTCGCATCTCGCTTTTCCTCCAGTCCAGGTCCACCACGGCTGATACGCCGATTGTGCGGAGGGCTGTGGCTACTATCGGGCTCCTCACTTCCGCCCATGCAGTTTCTGCTTCCTGAGCTGCGTTAGCGATCCAGTTTGCATCATAGGCATTAGCCTATATATTCCCGATGCAAACGGACGCGTGCAGCGGGCGCGCCGCTGGCGCGCCAAAGGCAAGCCCGTCTGCGCCCGTCAGCGTCCCGGAGGCGTCCGGTGCCGGCCATGCTGCCCAGTTCCCCTCCGGTGAGTTTCTTCCACTATATTACAATAGGGAAAAACTGCTTAGCCTTAGGCGGCTACCATTATGTCAGTGTACAGCGGCTGATCCGAGCCTGGAGGTAGACTTTCGATGCAATAAGTGCAACTGGTCTCTCCTCCAGCCCAGGAAACTCGCACCCAAGATCCTCCCACGCAACAATAAGTGTAAAAACAATAAGAAAACAGAGGACTTAAAGGCCACCCTTTTGAATTGTCGCTCTATGCAAAAGCATGAACCACACATTTATGGCCTACGTTTAGACGAACTGCCTGATCTTTTTATTTCTCACTGAGCCCTGGCTGTCTGAAGCCTCCAACCCTACTATCACCTCGCCATCCCTACGGGTTATAATATCCTTAGGAGGGACCGACCGAGTGGGAAGGGGGCGGTGTCGCCATAATTTACAATAAAAACTAGACTGCTCTCCCATCCCGATGGAAAACATCGAGGACGCAGAGTCCTTAGGCTTCCGCTGTACCTTATTCCCCCATCATAGCATAGCTGGTTTTCTGATGTACAGACCTCCTGGTGCAATTGGAAATTGTATTACTACGCTTAATACAGCCACCACCTCCATGGACTTAAAATACAACAACTGCCTTATTCTGGGAGATTTCAATATACATATGGACAATGGAAAAGACCCTCAAACAATTTCCTTGTTGGAGACGCTGCAGGCCTGCAACATGTTTCCATCTATTTTTTCGGCCACCCATGAGAAGGGCCATACCCTAGACCAAATCTTTCACAACTTTGACATATCAGTAAGCCTACCTCTTCCCATTACCTGGTCTGACCACCTCCTATTAAAATTCCCAACTCTGCCACAGCCCCTCGGGCTAAAGCAGGGCAGAGGGTCCCTAATTACAGGACGTTCAATAAAATATCCATCCCGATGTTAGCAGATGTTAGCAGATGCCCTCGGTCGTTCCTCACCGGAGCTGTCTGGCTGCCCCGACTCGGACGCACTCTCCGAACCAACATTGGTGCAGCGGTACCAGTTGTTTCCCGCTTCTCAAAGAGGTCGGCCCCAACAGCTCCATGGTTTAACGATTCCCTCAGATCTAGCAAAAGAAATTGTAGAAAAATGGAACGGAAATGGCGTAAATCATATCTACCTGAGGACAGAAAGGTGTATAAAGACACCTTAAAAGCTCATTACATTTTCAATAAGGCAGCCAAGAAAAACTTCTTTCAAACCAAGATAGAAAATGCCCAAAATAAGAGTAAGGAAATCTTTAGCATAGTTACATCCTTTACCGCCCGAAAGCTGGCACAAAGGAAGGGCCATGCACGGAAGAATGGTCTAAGCAAATAGCTCAATTCTTCCACAAAAAGATCTCTGTGATCCAACAAGCCTTCACTAACATCTCAGAGGAAGAACTGACCTTCTACCTTAGTTCTAATAGCAAATTTCACCTCTGGGATCCTCCATCTTTACTAGCTTTCCCTGAGTTTCAGCTTGAAGAGTCACTGACCCTTCTCCAAAGCATTAAGTCTGGCTCTCCTACCGACCCATGTCCAGCGAATATCCTGAACCTATTAGCTTCCACCATAAACCCCACGGTAAACCAGCTCATTAATGTTTCCCTCTCCTCAGGCAACATGCCGAAATTATGGAAGAATGCTAAGATTCTTCCACTGATAAAAAGGCTAACGCCAAACCAACGGACCCTGCCAACTACAGGCCAATCTCCCTTCTTCCAGCCCTCTCCAAAGTATTAGAGGAGCATGTAAACAAGGCCCTCCAAAAACACATTGAAGATGGGAAGCTCCTTCATGAGTCCCAATCCGCTTTTAGGGCTAACTACAGTACGGAGTCCGCTCTGCTGGAAGTGACTGAATTTCCCAAGGGTAAGCTGGACCAGGGAGGCAAGGCTGTTCTGATACTGCTCGATCTGTCGGCGGCCTTCGATACGGTCCCACATGAGAGGCTCCTGGAGAGACTTGCTAACATCGGCCTGGGGGACCGCCTTAACATGGATGTCATCCTTCTTGGCAAATAGATCTCAGGACATCTGGCTCTCCCCTTTCTCATCCCCGGTTCCGGCCATGAATGTAGGTGTCCCTCAGGGCTCCATTCTCAGTCCTACCCTTTTTAATATATATCTATCCCCCTTGCATTTCTGGTAGAGGAAGAGGGCGCCAAAATAGTTTCCTATGCTGATGACACTCAGCTGATTTTTACATGTGAAAAAGGAACCGACTTTGACGGGGCAATAATTAGGTCTTGCCTCACAAAGGTTTTTAACTGGCTTAAGACCAATCAGCTGAAGTGCAATCCTGACAAAACTGAAGTTGTTTTCTTTGGTAATCCAGAAACGCCTGACTGGAGCTCTTGGTGGCCAAAAGATCTGCCGCGCGCGAAAAGGAGATAGTAAAAAACTTAGGAATTGTCATAGACAAGACACTCTCCATGCACTTTCAAATCCAAAATCTAACTGGCGCTTGCTTGGGCATACTCTGGATGCTAAAAAATTCCTGCCACTGTTACCGCTTGAGAGCAGAAAGATCGTGGTGCAGGCTCTGGTGACATCAAAGCTTGACTATGTCAACAGCTTGTACCTCGGTCTTCCCAAATCCCTTATCCAGCACCTACAAGTGGTACAAAACGCGGCGGCCAGAGCCATCCTGAGACCTAAACCCAGATCTAGTATGACCCCTATTCATAAGTCTCTACACTGGCTCTGCATAAAAGTACGGTTCGACTTCAAAGCGATGACCATCTTCTTTAAAGCTTTCCACGGTTTAGGAGCCGGCTACCTAAATAAGTGTGTTAATCGCCACACAACATCTAGACCCCTAAGATCTTCCAATGCCAACCTTGCCATCGTGCCTAAAATATGCCGTGCCCGCACTGGAAGCAGATCCCTCGGCTTTCTAGGCGCAAAATTGTGGAATAGACTCCTGAGTCTCTGAGACTAACCACAGACCTACTCTCGTTCAGGAAGAACTTAAAAACCTGGCTTTTTAATAACTGATGGATCTTTTACGCACGTTTTCCTCCCCCGTCACGCGCCAGGACACTCTAGTCTGAGTAGCTGCATGTTTTATTAAATACACTATGTCATTTCATTTGGTCCCTGACAGTGCAAAGGAACACTCGTCCAAATTCTAAGGGCCTTATTTATGAGGCCTTGCTTCACTTTTATGCCGCCGGTGCGTCACTTTTTGTGACGCACTGGCAGCGTAAAAATGTGCCATGTTGAGCCCTATTTACAAAGTGACGCATCTAGGCAGATGCGTCACTTTGTAAACCCCTGCACCACATTATACCTGCGCCAGGTATAATGTATGCAGGGTGGGTGTTCCCCGCAAAAGCCTCGTAGAAGTGGTGCATTGAAATCTATGAGAACTCAGTGCACCACTTCTAGGACGCCATTGCGTCAATATCTTACACCTGCCTCACAGCAGGCGTAAGACTGATGCAGGCCCTTTCACATGGGGCTTGCCCCATGTGAAAGGACACATTGCTGGAGTTGCGTCTATTTTAAGACACACCCCAGCAATGCATCACTTTTACGCCTACAGATACGTCAGAAATACTGACGTATCTGTAACTCCTGCGACATGATGCGTCATACAGTAAATATGACGCATCCATCATGTCGCAAGGAGGGCGCACTAAGAAGTGACGCATCCCTGTTTTCACACAGCAATGCATCACTTCTCATAAATAAGGCCCTAAATGTATTTACATCTAATATTCAGGGATAGTTATGTGTGTTTTCAATATTGTAACAGAGCAACAGAGCAGCAGCTCACCAATATTACTGCAAATAATCTCTGTGATGCCCTCCCATTTCTTATATGTTAGGCCTTGTTTTGAGCTAAAATAAACTTTTTTATGTGTATTGCATGAAACATAAACACAACATTTTCTCTGCAAATTGGCTGTACTAGACTCTCACACGTCAGGTACATAAAAAATAAATTAAAGGAAAACAGTATTTAAAACAATCTGTTTAAGAAATATTCAAGGTCATTAGGGCAAAACTCTGGAGAAAGGAGCTGACTTTGTCAGGGGGCCCCCTGAAAGGCTGGGGCCCTGGGCCAGAGCCCACTTTGCCCATGCATTAAAACGTCTCTGACTGTGCGAGTGACTTTAACGTAGCACATTTTGTACGAGGTTTTTTATTGCGACAGTGCGCTTGACGGATTAATTTGCGCTTACAGTTGTGACAAATCATAGGAGGCATCTCCGGAGCATCAAACTAAACTGGTCGGGACTCGGTGGTGTAGTGATCCACATAAATCATGTGAACACTTTGAACGCCGCAAGTGCGGTTGTCATGGGGATATAAACACTTAAAAAGACTGACAGGGGCACAGAAAAGGGAAGCTACTCTGGGCGCAAAGTGTCAGTTGCAGACTAGGAAGGGTGTGTAGTGGTGATCAGAGATATATGTAAACACGAGATGCATGGTAGTCCTGTGCAGGGCTATGCAAATTGATATGATCAAGTTGGAGGAGTCAGACCCTTATTCTGTGGGAAATACACAGACCCCACGTTTTACATGGCATCGACAGACTGAATTAAATTGACTGGATAGGCCTTTCGGTCAGTCCAACTACCCATTTGTGCAAAGTGTGTTCTTTTGTACAAGAAATGCCCAGGCGCATGTCTATAGAGAGTGGCAACCATAGTGGTCTTGCCACTAAAGATGAGAAGGAGCAAAAGGACGGGCAGGAGAGACCCGGTTTTCAGCGAATTATCAGACTGGATATAACAGTTTTTTCTGCACTTCTGTCTATGAATTTAACTGCAGCATAGCGTTGGAGATGTTTTCCCGTTCATTGTTGGTATTTATTTTGCTTGAAACGCCCTCTTTGCGTTTTATTATATAGCTCAAGCAGGCTGTGTATCCGGATCAAAGATCTGGCAGATACTCTTGCACTGGGTGGTTGTCAGAGCTTGCCACCCAGCCGGCCTCCTGCGAACTGGCATGACCCTGCCTTTGGGCGGAGACGGGCAGGACCAAGATCTGACAAGACACCTTACACACTGAGTTGGTGTATATGTGGGCCAAGTCCAGCCGGCTTTCTATCCTGTACACCGTGTACAACACCAGAGGTAAACTTGCAGGAAGAGGTAAACTTGTAGGAAGTGCACCTGTGCAGTGCTTATGAGGAACAAATTCCTTGGGTGCCGAGTGAGATGGCTCATGGAGAGACGGTCCGAAGCTCCGGTAAGGTGTTGGAAGAGCATCCCATAACATGGCATAGCACAAAACGATGCCCCCATTTGTAAACTATGGGAAGGAGCTACCACAAATAGAATAGCTAATTCAGCATATCCAATGCACTACCCTATTTCTCACCCTATACATCTATCAATATATCCTCTACATCCACTCTCTCATTTATCCCAAACCCCATACCACTACTATATGTATATGCAAACCTCTGTCCCTCTTCTATCCCTCTACTACCCATCTCAATCCAAATAACCAACTAACATATGATCCACCACTCAAATTACTTTCATATTTCACTATACTAATTCACCACTAATCCTTTAATGGGTTCCGGAGTAGCGTGCTACTCGCCAAAAAAGCACTTTAACACCCCAACTGGGGTAACAAGTGCTATATAAATACAAACCTTTTTTCCCCTCTTCTATCCCTCCGCTATCCTTCTCAATCCAAATAACTGACTAATATCCACCACTCAAATTACTTTCATATTTCACTTTACTAATTCACCACTAATCCTTTATGGGTTTCCTAGTAACGTCCTACTCGCCCAAAAAAGCACTTCAACACCCCATCAGGGGTAACAACCGCTATATAAATGCAAACCTTTTTCCCTCTTCTATCCCTCCGCTATCCTTCTGAATCCAAATAACTGACTAACCTATCCACCACTCAAATTACTTTCATATTTCACTATACTAATTCAACACTAATCCTTCTTGGGTTCCGGAGTAGCGTGCTACTCGCCGAAAAAGCGCTTCAACGCCTCATCAGGGGTAGTAAGCGCTATATAAATGCAATTGCAATACAATACAATGTTGCGTTAAGTGCCATAGTACTTTGGGGTAGGAAAAGGGCAATTTTGAAGGATCTAAATAATTTCTCAAAATACCCTACGTCTCAAAAAATCTAATTACATCATATTATTAATTTGTTTTGTGGGTGGGTCTGGAAAGTGTTGTCTTTAAACCTTCCTGCCTTTTTTATATTGTTTCATATAGGGATTTATTCAATTCTAGCCCCCACCTTTTAGGCTTTCAAATTAACAGTAACTTTCCGTTCAATCCTTGCCTCTTTACTGATTTGGCTTTGCCCTAACGCCACTTTTTACCGCACTCACCCCTTTGACCTACTTACACATTTTACTACGAAAATACAAATTTTTGAATTTTCCTTTTTTTTGCTGTTATGCATGTTTTTTTTAAACTTTCACAAAATATGAGTTTTATTTTCAGTATCTGTCTTTTGGATAGTGTTTTTTTCCTATAATAAAATTGGTACCAATTTGAAGAGCTCCGTGAACATTCAGTACCTAGAGAAAGGTATAACCGAATCAACAGGAATTATGCGGCAGGAGAGGACCAAATTATGAGGCAGGGTAGTGAGGAAAAGTGTTCTTCTGATCTGTATCATTTGTACCAGGACTCCTTTGTTTTTTCATTGCCATTTCGTGTCAAACACTTCCACACGACCCACCTGGTCGTTTCTGCTGATGCCTGAGGAAATTCTAACTAACACGACAAAAAAACCCATCTTGCAGCCTGCATTTCTGCCCAGGAACTGTCGCACACCCAACCCCCCTGTTCTTTGCAGTTCGACAGAAAACCATGAGACACTCACACCCTGTGTAAATGATTTGTTTCACATCTCCTGCTCCCTGCCTGGTAAACATCCTTGACACCGTGATCAGGTTATCTGGACAATGGTCTGACTGCTGGGCCTTGATCAGGGTGATTGGACAATGGTTTGAATGACCGAGCTTTGATCAAGCTGATCGAACAATGACCTGAATGACCGTGCTTTGATCAAGCTGAGTGAACAATAATTTGAGTACCAAGCCTTGATCAGGTCACCAACTACAAACACCGTCTGGATCTGGTTATCAACTGCAAACACTGCCCTGATTGAACAATGGACTAACAGCCAAAAGACTGGAATGAAAAAGTATAAAAGGCTTGTAAGCTGCGGAGTAAAGCAGCAGCCTCCTCTGTCTTGTTTCTAACGAGCTTGGGACTCTGTTCCATAGCCCGGGCTATTTGAATAAATCTGGGTTCCTCCTGCAGACGAAGGCTCCTGTGTCTCCTTTTACTACGTGTGAAGGGTATGGAAGACTTGGGCAATTCCCCCGCCGCCGAGACCCAGTGAGTGGGTTATTCCGGTTCTTCAAATGGCGCCCGAACAGGGACTCCACGAGTACGAAGGTCAGGCCCGGTGGATGTGAGGAGGTGCACGGAGAGACTCCGACGGAGGCGCCCTACCCGAGGGATTCTTGCAATCCGGTAAGCCGAACGACTCGCCCGCTGTTCCTCCCCACCCGGTCTGGGCCACATGACCGTGTCCTCGCTGGAGTCCCCTAGCAAATAATTTCTGGAGCAGGACACAGCCCTACGTCTGCAGAAGAGAACTACCCCTGTAAGGTAAGGGTGGACTGATCACCCACCAAGTCTGTATGATTCTGCTGTTATTGACCTTTGCAAAAGCCAAGCAGGCGAGGTGAATTTTAAAACCCGCCGGTGTCTGTTACCTATTTACAAGCATGCCAGTCAGTAGTAGGTTTAAGAAATTATGTTGTTGTATGTGTACGCAGGACTCCCAGCTGGAGGCGGCTTGTCCGCTTCCTCCAGAAGGGACCCCTGGCCATACGATGTTTGTTAAACATGGCCCTTCTGCCATAATGTTTTCCTCATTCTGGGTAAAATATACGAAACAAAGTAACGCGGAATTACAGTGGCCACTTTTCGGCTCCTTTAATTCCCAAGTTCTCACCAACTTAGAGGAACAATTAATGAAAAGAAAACGCGCCCGTCTATGTTTGAATCTGTCCGATTTTGGAGGAAAGAGATAGAGCAGAGAGCTAGAAAGCAGAAGGCTCAAGAAAGAAAACAGGAACGCATGTCAATGGGCGACCACGCCAGAGTAAATTTACAAAATCAAATGACAAAATCGGTAGAAATAGCCAACAGGGAGCATGGGGCCCGGGTACAAAAATGCTATCCAGTTCGTGAGGAGAAAAGAAAGGGCCATATGGATGGGGGAGAAGAAGGTGATTCCTTGCTTGATACCATGCTAGAAAGCCCTCCTGCATATGCCCCAATGTACCCTGCCCTGACGCCTCACACCCCACATGTCCCCCGCCACCGCCCACTCCTGCCCCCACTGCCCCTCCTACTGTTCTTCCTGTCACACCAACCCTCCCGATTTTTCCTATGACACCGACCACGCCCGCTAACCCTATCCTCACTGCGGGAATGACAACAAGTCTCCATCCGCCCAACCCCTGCGGCTTTACCCCTACCCGCCCTTTTCCTACTTCCCCGTGGTCTACAGTTAAGCAGGATTTATATAAAATGTTCAATTCCCCCGACTGGCCTCCTTGCGCTCTGCAGTCAGCTTTTCGTCCCTTCGAGAAAATGACCTACAGAAGCAACAGTGTGAATGTTGGATAAAGAACGGGAATATTTATGCCTTTAAAGACATATGGTCCACCTTTTCCCAGTGGACGATTATGGAACAGACCACCTGGGCTGAATACATGTGTACGTTGGTCATGCAAAAATTTGAGAATGCGCTTATGCAGATACCCACTGGATTAATGGACCTTAGGTCACAAATAAGAAGAGGCGATGTTCAGGGAGAGGGGATGTTTGGTGCTGTGTCTGCTTTAATGGCTTACCGTGATATGACCGCTTTTTCCAACACCCCTCTAGAGACAGCTATGCCAATGAGAGAGGCGGCCCCTGTCTTTGTTAACGCACTTACCGATGCCCAAAATAATGGCCGAGGGGCTGTTGAGGCACACTGGCGCAGGCTTTGGGTTCATGTTCCTTGGAAAAGGTCAGAAGTAATGCAGTTAAAAGAACAATTACCAGATCCCCGGAAGAATCCGGCTGCCTTTTACAGAGAATTAGGTCAGATTATATCTGCAGGTACTCTCGTTCTTGAGGATATAGATTTACTTTTTGGTACGGTTGTTACCACTGAAATTTGGGACAAGATTCGACATACTGATCATGAAGTGGCGTTGGGAGGTAAATGGGCTGACCTAGAGGCTATGGAAGAAGCAAGGGTAGGGGGGACTAAACCAGAAGCTGCCATCCTGACTTTGCCCGGTAAAATAATAACGTTTATGAAAACACTTTTGCCGGAAACTGTCATTAACTGGGATAAAATAAACGCCTGTAGGCAGCGAAAAGATGAGAATGTGGCGGACTTCTTTACCCGTTTTGAGACAGAATACAAGGGACATAGTGGTTTGGATCCCCGGACCCCAGGTTCTGGCCCAGTGTTTGTCGATAAGTTTGTCAGCAACTTGCTTCCTGAGATTTCCACCAGGCTTAAGAAAGTTGAAAGTACGTGGTCTGCCCAAACTATCACTGGTATCTTGGCTATGGCACAATATCATGAGAATAGGGAGAATGAAGATAGAGACAAGGAAAGTAAGAAGGTTAGGGATCTTAAGACTAAGGCACTTCTGCAGCAGGCTTACCCTCTCCGAGGTCCCGATGCCCGCGGGAATTTCAGACCTCAACCCCAACACCCTCCGAGGGCTCGCCAGTCTACCCCCTCCAGCCCTCAACATACGGGAGCCCTCCAAACAGATCAGTGTGCTTATTGTAAGGGGTACGGCCATTGGATAGACGAGTGTCCCGTGTTAGCTGAAAACATCCGAACAGGGAAGACTCGGCCTCGCGCTCCCAGGGAGGGAAGGCCGACTAGGGACCATGGCCCGCCCCATCCACAGGATAAAGAACGTAGGCCCAGGGATCACGTTCCCGTCCGGCCGCGCCCGGCCAATAGGTTTGATGGGTACGAAGCAACACGCACTTATTACAATGATGATTATGACGAAGTTGATGAGATAGGGTCCTACCAAGCATAGGACAGCCAGGAAAGGGGTATTACCAGAGTGCAAATTCCAGTGGATCAAAGGGGCCCGTATGTTCAAATGTCAGTTGTGGGGAACGATCAGAATTTTCTTTTGGATACTGGGGCCACCAGGTCTTCTATTGCACGTCTGTCAGTCCCGGAGGCACCCCTTTCTGGCAAAATAAATGTCTCCGTGGGTTTTGCAGGAACACCTGTGACGAGCCCTGTCTCTGAACCACTCCCTCTCGATATTGGCCCTGCACATGTTGACGCTCCCTTGGTCGTTACTACAGGTTGCAGTGAAAACTTGTTAGGCATGGATTTACTGAAAGCTCTGTATGCGACCATATCATGTAGTCCCCAAGGTGTATCCCTAACAATTTCTCCCATCGCAGCTTCCTATATGTATCTGTCTGGTCCCCTCCCACCAGAATTGCAGTTTTTACCTTCCTCCCTCTGGGCATCATCAGACACTGATGTAGGGTGTCTCAACATATCCCCTCATGTGGTACGCATCGAGCCAGGTGCACTTCTCCCCGCCTCCGGCAGTATCGACTACCCGCGGAAGGAGAATTGGCCCTTTTAACAATAATATCTGAATTAATGGACAAGGGCGTAGTGGAGGAAACACGTGGCAATATCTGTAACAGTCCCATTATTCCCGTTCTTAAAAAGACCAATGGAGATGCTCTCTCCCCTAAAATATACAGATTCGTGATTGACCTGAGAGCCCTTAACAAAATAACAATCTCCCAATATCCTGTTGTCCCCGACATTACAGCCCTCTTAACGATGGTCCCTTCTGACGCAACGCACTTTTCTGTCATAGACCTGAAGAATGCTTTTTTCAGCATTCCTATACATCCTGACAGCAGACATTTTTTGGTTTCTCCCTTGGTGGGCGAAGCTTTAGATTCTGCCGCGCCCTCAAGGTTTCACCGAGAGCCCCAGTATCTATAGTCAAGCCCTCAAAAGTCAACTAGATTCCTTGGAACTCCCTGATAACTCCACACTATTACAATATGTAGATGACCTCCTCATTGCTGCAAATTCTGCCCCATCATGTAAAGAAGCTACTCTCTGTTTGTTACGCCACCTTGCCCTCCATAATCACAAAGTCTCTTTAAAAAGCTTCAGTTTTGTCAAGAGAAGGTGACCTATTTAGGTCATCTCCTCTCGAAGGAGGGAAGACAGCTCACCGCTGATCGTGTAGCCATTATCAATGCTGTGACGGCCCCACGAACACAAAAGCAGGTGCGAGCCTTCATAGGCCTAACCTCATACTGTAGACAGTGGATTTCCAACTTTTCGGCCACGGTCAAACCTCTTCTTGCCCTCACCACTAAAGATATATCAGACAGTTCCTTTCCATGGACTAGAGAGCATGCGCAGGCCTTCCAAGATTTAAAGAGGGCTCTGTGTACTGCTCCAGTCCTCGGTACTCCTGATTATAGCAAGCAATTTTTTTTTTGTACATGAGACAGACGGCTGTGCATGCGCTGTCTTGACCCAGATGTTCGGAGGTCACCATCGGCCATGTGCCTATTTTTCAGCCACCTTAGATCCTGTTGCAAGGGCTCTCCCAGGATGCCTACGGGCGACCGCTGCGGCCGCCCTCATGGTCCGTCAGAGTGCGGGATCGTCATGAACTCCCCTGACTCTGATGGTCCCCCATTCTGTAGATACCCTCCTTAATAACACCAAGACACAGTACCTCACTAGCGCACGACTCACAGGATATGAACTGACACTCTTTTCCAGCCACATTAACATCAAGAGATGCACTGTACTGAACCCCGCAACATTACTCCCACTGGATACTCAGGATGCCCGCTTAGACCCACATGACTGCATATTAAGGACAGAGGAGGAGACGAAGGGACGGGTTGACTTACAGGATACCCCGATAGCAGAACCAGAAGGTACACTATATGTGGACGGATCATGTCTCAGAGGGCCAGATGGTAACACCTCAGCCGCCTATGCCCTCACGACATTAGGACAAGTAGTAGAAACAGCTCAGATTCCGCAGTGCTCTGCTCAAGCAGCAGAATTAGTGGCCCTCACTAGAGCCTGTGAGTTAAGCAAAGGGATGACGGTAAATATTTATACTGACAGCCAATATTCCTTCGGGGTGGCCCACAACTTCAGGAGGTTATGGAAAGAAAGGAATTTCCTTACTTCCCATGGGACCAAGATTCAACATGGCCCCCTAATTCACCGATTGTTAGACTCCCTGACACTCCCCAGAAAGGTGGCCATTATAAAATGTAAGGCCCATAAGAAAGTGACAGATGATGTTGGGAAAGGCAATGCCCTGGCTGACCAGACTGCCAGACAAACAGCTCTTAGAAAAAGGGAAGGAATGTATGTAGGAGGTCCCGCTAGGTGGGTGGCAGACGAGGGCATGGTTGAAAACACAGTACAGAGTGTGATCGATATTCAGTCCCATACTACTCCTGAGGAACTACGGGTGTGGAAGGAGCAATTAGCAAAGGAGGGAATTGATGGTTGCTGGGTCCGCACGACTATGGAAAGACAATGGATGTTACCTGACAGTCATGTGCTACCAGTAGTTACGATGGCCCATGGTCCTGCTCACATTAGTGCAAAAGGGATATGTAAACTGTTGGAACCTACATGGTACAACTCTAAGATACCAACATATGCTGAAAAGCTGGTTAAAACATGCATGATTTGCCTAATGAATAACCCAGGAAAAGGCACAGTTACTCCTAAGGGAGGATTCTCTCCTCCTACCTTCCCTTTTGAAGTCCTCCAAATAGATTACATCCAGATGGACCGATGTAACAATTTAAAATATGTCCTAGTGGTGGTCTGTACCTTCAGCCGATGGGTGGAGGCCTACCCCGTCAAAGACTGCACCGCTATCACTACCGCCAAAATGCTATTAAAAGAGTACCTCCCACGATTCGGTTTGCCCCGCTTGGTCTGGAGTGACAACGGGACACACTTTACGGCTCAAATTATGGAATATATCTGTACAGCATTGGGTATAAAACAAAAATTTCATGCAGCTAACCACCCCCAGTCAGCAGGTCTAGTGGAGGTGTACAATGGCATCCTAAAAACTAAAATGGCCAAAATAGTAGCTGAGACAGGTGTCACTTGGGTTGATGCTCTGCCCTTGGCCCTTTTGTCTACAAGAACAACAGCCCACACCAGGATAGGGCTATCCCCCATGAGATTGTGTTCGGGAGGCCTGCCAATGTATGGGGTGTCCCGCGGCCTAAGAAACTGTCTGATGTTGAATACCCTGTATTAACTGATTACCTGTACAGTCTAACTAATACCTTTCGTACTCTTTATCACCAGGTGCATGAGGCCATACCTGACAAAAGCGAGGGCCCAGGACACGTTATCCAACCTGGTGATTGGGTCTTAGTAAGAAATTTTCAACGGACTAAGAGCCTTGAACCCCGCTGGACACAGCCCCGTCAGGTGTTGCTGGCCACCCGCACCGCCGTGAAAGTAGAAGGTCGGAAGAATTGGGTGCATTCGTCCCACTGTAGGCGTGTGCCTCTGCCCCTCCCCTACGATCAGTGGGTGAGGGAAGGACAAGGAGACTCAGAAACAGAAACAGTCCCGACGTTTGTCCCATTCAGCGATGCCAGACTGCATTTTACATCTACGGAAGCAGAGAGTGACAGCATACTGAAAGGAAGGGTGGAACCCTCCCTTAACTCTGCTCAACGTCCAGAACAATTGTTTCCCGACCATACTGACCCTACTTCCGACCGATATAACTTGCGCCCCCGAGGAAGGCTTGCCTTTGACTTCGCCAAGTGCCTATAGGCTGTAGGGCTGTGATCTCCCGGCCGAGAGTAGTGCTGGTGTGTCAGACTAAGGTACGCCATAGGGCTCTTGGCACCTGCGCCCAGTGAAGCAACCACCAATCACAGACAGCCACTAGAGGTCCCTGGCTTAGCACAATGGCTGCCGTCCAAAACACTCGAATCCAGAAACAATATGTCAGTCTCCGACATAGTAAATGCTTCATGGCCACCGTGGTGACGCTGTTTTTCTCCCTCATCCTGTCTATTCTTGGTTGGCTGTTACTAATCTACCATCCTGTTACCTCACCAACCCCTACCCCAACTCCTACAGAGCACCAGTATTACACGCTACCAGCCCACGAGTTACCCCGCCGTGCAGACTTCTTCAATAACACCTTCATCCAAATGTTGCATCATCATCAGCTGATCATGAACACTTCCAACTGCTGGGTTTGCGGACTGATGCCGCATTCCATGATACACCCTGTCCCATTCTTTCCCTACCCCTTTTCCATCTCTGGGTCTTGTCTTGCATGGTGGATGTTGATACAGGAGGCCTACACTGTCAATGGTACTGCCAATTCTGCCCTTGGAACATTTCAGGATGACTTCTGGCGGAACAGATCTGGCCATGCCAATGCTCCTTTTGCCCGACCAGCTCATCCACATCGCTACTATCACCAGATGAACTCGGTGAGATGGTAGTATTCAACTCAACCATTCAACGAACATTTTCCAGATTCCGCACAAGAAGGATACTGCCCGATGAACGAGACACTGTGAATGTCATAAATGTGCAAGGCCGTGTCTGCATCCATGGCCTAGGGACTAAGAAAGTTGGTACCAGTACTTGTAATATCACAAAATCTTTAAACTCTACATCTCCTCCGAAGCTGGTGGCATCCCCCAACACCTATTTTATCTGTGGCACTGCCGCCTACACTTGGCTCCCCCGTAACTGGTCTGGTACCTGCTATCTGGCCTTCCTCCTTCCGCCAACGTATTCTACCCATGGGAGTTACCACCTGTTGATGAAGGGCGCTCTGCGTCGCTCACGTAGGGGCGTCATATCAGCCGAGGATACAGCAGGCCAGGAAACCGGGGACTTCCTTAAAGGTTTCCTTCCATTCTGGGGCCCCATGGCAAACAGTCGGGCTGTACGAGGACTGACCAGGGTCCTTGAAGCCACCATCACAGTAACAGCTGGTGCCCTCTCCAACATCACTGCAGAACTACAGGCGGACCGCCTTATAACACTGCAGAACCGCATGGTCCTAGACGTCCTCCTTGCTGATCGTGGTGGTGTGTGTAAATTGATCGGCTCCAGGTGCTGCGTGTACATCGCAGACAATGCACCTTCAGTGTACTATGCCATCCAACGTCTGCATCGCCTTTCTTCCGAAATTCATCTGGATAAAGGCAACTGGTCCCTCACAGGCTGGATCTGGGGCCTCCTTTCCCAGTGGGGGTGGAGGGTCCTCATCTTCCTTGCCTTGGGAATAACTGTCCTGGTCTCCTGCTGTTTGTGCTTTCAGTGCCTGCCAGTGCTCTGTACAATGTGTGTCCAGACCATCCAGCCTCCACCCTCCAACATTCACAACACCAATATGATGATGATGCTCCAACAAGAAACCGATGGCCTTATGAACATTGACATTTCTTAAAGTATTTGCCACTCAATGGCAAAAGGAGGGTCTGAGGAAAAGTGTTCTTCTGATCGGTATCATTTGTACCAGGACTCCATTGTTTTTTATTGCCATTTCGTGTCAAACACTTCCACACGACCCACCTGGTCGTTTCTGCTGATGCCTGAGGAAATTCTAACTAACACGACAAAAAACCATCTTGCAGCCTGCATTTCTGCCCAGGAACTGTCGCACACCCAACCCCCTGTTCTTTGCAGTTCGACAGAAAACCATGAGACACTCACGCCCTGTGTAAATGATTTGTTTCCCATCTCCTGCTCCCTGCCTTGTAAACATCCTTGACACCGTGATCAGGTTATCTGGACAATGGTCTGACTGCTGGGCCTTGATCAGGGTGATTGGACAATGGTTTGAATGACCGAGCTTTGATCAAGCTGATCGAACAATGACCTGAATGACCGTGCTTTGATCAAGCTGAGTGAACAATAATTTGAGTACCAAGCCTTGATCAGGTCACCAACTACAAATACCGTCTGGATCTGGTTATCAACTGCAAACACTGCCCTGATTGAACAATGGACTAACAGCCAAAAGACTGGAATGAAAAAGTATAAAAGGCTTGTAAGCTGCGGAGTAAAGCAGCAGCCTCCTCTGTCTTGTTTCTAACGTGCTTGGGACTCTGTTCCATAGCCCGGGCTATTTGAATAAATCTGGGTTCCTCCTGCAGACGAAGGCTCCTGTGTCTCCTTTTTACTACGTATGAAGGGTATGGAAGACTTGGGCAATTCCCCCGCCGCCGAGACCCAGTGAGTGGGTTATTACGGTTCTTCAGTAGACTAAATTATGCAGGAACAAAAACGCAAGTTATGCTGCATAATGCGGCAATTTTTTTTATAGTATCACTTCATTATTTTGTCATCTTTACACATGTTAACACTGTCTGGGAAAAGGTTTCACCTCATTAGTTCGAGATTAACACCCAGACTCATTGATAAGCAATTTAAAAGTGACCAGTCAAAATTTTCAATGGTCTTTCCATTGCTCGGCAACACATGTTGCAGCCTCCTGAGTAATTTTTAACCCATTTGAACTAGAAACACATTTTTTTTGTTAAAATCTATAGATTATGAAGTAGATGATGAACTATATGGCAAATGTGGCTAACCTGTAATTATGAGGAAAACTCTGGAGATTACATAAGTCCAGTGGCATTAAGTATACCCAACTGAAAAGGCTAGATGGTAATACAGCTGGGCTCATCACCAATCTGATCACAGCAGGTGTATCGTTGTGAAGGCTCAAAGGGCCACATGTATCATGCATTTACCGGACGCAAACAGCCCGATTCACAGAATCGGGCTGTTTGCGACCGGTAAAATGCATTTTGGTATCTCTGTCATATTGGTTTACTTCAGGTCTTCAAGCACAATTTCTTTTCCGTGCCCTTTTAAAAATTTCCATCCCTCAAACTCACGCTCTCCTCCTCTTCTACGGGTGTCTTCTGCGTACACAGGGGCTCCTTTATGCGACTGTGGCCTGCTCTCCCCTTCTTTCTCACGCACTGTTTCTGCTCCTCTGTCTGGAGTTCATTCACCACTTCCTGCACAAACTACCTATATGTCTCTATCTTCCTTTTTGTCTATTATGTGCAGCTCTCACTCCTATCTGTTCACCATACCACATATTTTCACTACACAAATACACTACACACCACACAATTCCAACCCACAGAATTCCACAGCTAACAATTCCAGTTCTACCCACAAAAATCCACTCCAAACCACATGCATCCACTCCACTACAAAGCAAAACACATTGGTAAAAGGCATTGTCATTTACAATGCCAATAGCTCTAACTCTGACAAATGCGAGACCGATGCATTGCAAATGCTTGTTTTTAATAGCAAGCATGAAATGATACCTTTGTTTCACTTTTTTGTTGTACTCTCCACATATTTTTATTGCACAACAAAAGTCTATCTGACACCTTATTCTTTGTTTTATGTGCCTTTTTGTTCCATTCAACCTTTCAAATTATTTTTTTTATACAGTATTTACAGGGTTTACAAATGTTACATTTAAACAAAATCCAAATTCTTTGGCATGTCAATTGGTTGGCAATCTTTGGTACTCAGGCTCTATATAATTCTTTGTCTTATCTCCAAGTTAAGCAACCTTTTACATGTCATCCTTGGATGCAAGTCTAAATTCTCTTTAAGATGCTCATCCATTTGTAACA
Organism: Calotriton arnoldi; assembly: GCA_963921515.1. NCBI lineage: Eukaryota > Metazoa > Chordata > Amphibia > Caudata > Salamandridae > Calotriton > Calotriton arnoldi. Next base: position 1,765,621 of record CAWUFW010001702.1, on the reverse strand, counting down.
CATTCCAGCATTTATATAGTAAACTTTTTATCCATTTATGCCGTGTGCTATTATTCATAATAATCCTCCATAGGATCATTTTTCCCTTCTGTTGTATGGAATCCTTTTTCATCCGCTTCTCTCTTTCTCACCTTTGCCCTCTCTATTGCATCATCATGGACAGGTTTTGGATAGCCTCTCTCCAGGAACCCGTTTCTTATCCCTGAAAGTTCCAGCTTGAAATCATCTTCTGTGGAGCAAATCCTACGTGTTCTCAGAATCACTGTTGCTAGTCGTCAGTTTTCTATGTAGCTTACTTTTTGTATTTTTACGGAATATGAAGATATCAAGGTAATTCAGGTTTTCCTTGCTCATACGATAAGTCAACTCGAAATTGATGTTATTAATGTTGAGTTTCTTAATCAGACCCCTCAGGATATTATTACTATTATTGCGGTCTTGTATAGCGCATAGCTACCTATAGGGTTTTCCAGCGCTTAGGTGGAAGACTAAACAACCTCAGTAGTGGTAATGGAGTTATCCAAATTTCAAGCAAATCAGCATGGAGAAGAGGATTGGAATAGCCAGGCTTTTAGCTTTCTGCGGAAGGCAAGTAGGGAAGAACAACGTCGAATAGATTCCGGGAGAGAGTTCCACAATCTGGGACCGCATGCAGAGAAGGAGCTGCCACCCATCCGGGCACGGTTGAACCTATGAAGTGTAAAAAGCAAGCGATTGCTGGAGCACAGTGCCTTAAACTTAATGCGCTTGTCCACTTTAAGCCAGTGGAGATCATAAAGAAAGTGGGACACGGAGGAGTGTTTAGGGAGCCGGAACAGCTGTCTCGCGGCAGAATTCTGAACCACCTGAAGGCGTATGATCACGATCTTATCTTCTCCCAGACATAGAATATTTCTGTAGTCCAGCCTGGACAAAATCATGGCCTGTATGACAGTTCTCTGGGCCGAGAAGGGAAGTATCCACACTTTTTAAGCCATCTCATGAGTAGGAGGTGGCCTTGGATACTTGGGGCTTCATAGAGAGATTAGAGTCAAACCAAGGACTGGGAGGGGTGAAGGCCATTCTGGGTTTCTACAAAACAAAGTGAACTGGGAATTGACATGGTTCTCCAGTATTTTGGAGAGAATGGGAAGCAGAGAGATGGGCCTGTAGTTGGACCAGTCGGATGGATCCAGGTGGGGTTTTTTCAACAGGGTTAGCATCATAGCATGCTTCCAGGCTTGAGGGAGGAATCCCTCCTTTAGGGAAGAATTCAGTAGTTCGACCAGGGGGGACAGAATGTGGGAACTTAGGATGCTCAGTTTAGCTGGGGGGAGAGGATCGAGAGGAGAACCTGACTTAATTGATTGAAGCAGACCCATAAATTGCACAGGCTCTAGGGGGGCAGAGAGTGAAGTTGAGCCACAGGCTGACTCAGCGTCAGATGCAACGGAAGATAAATCAGGAGTGGAAGATTTGTTATTAATTACAGACTGGGACTCTGCAGTTCTTGCCGAGGCCAGAGTGAGTTGAATGTTTGTGACTTTTTTGACAAAATAGACTGCCAGCTCTTCACAATGCAGAAGATGGTGTCGTTTTGCTGGGGCTGGACAAGTCTTGAACCACTTTGAAAAGCATTTTCCAATGATTTTGGACTTTAGATATTTTTTCGGAGAAAAAAGAAGCACAAGCCTTTCTGCGGTTCCTGTGGTATTGGCTCAGAGCTGATTTATATTTTAGTTAGGAGTTATGATCACAGAACTTTCTCCACTCCCTTTCAAGACGCTTGCAGAGTTTTTTTTCTTCCAAGAGAGAAGGATTTTACCAGTGGGCAGGAGAGTGTTGTCTGGATACAGTTTTCAATTTGGCTGGCAGGAGTGTGTCAAGGGAGTTTCAAGCCAGCTGTCGACCCTGGATTTGTCTATGTCAACCTGGTGGGCCAGTTGGGGAGAGGTGCTGGATAAGTGGGAATGACGTGCAGAAATGTCAAGTGCGGCCCAGGGCAGATAGAGGAGTGGGAGGGGATGAGGAAGGGGACTGCAAAGTGGTTTGTTCACAGTAATGGCATGGGATGCTCGGCGTTGAGACCAGTAACACCGGAGAAAATCGGATCCAGCAAGTGGCCGCCCTTGCGTGTGGGGGTGGAGTTGATTAAATTACGGTTGAGAGCATTCAGATCTTCTCTAAACGTATGACTTAATTTGCAGGTCGGGTCTTCAAAATGCATGTTTAGGTCACCTAAGAGAGTGAAGTTAGCATTTTTTTTTAAATGTATGGACAGATTAGGTCAGAGATGGTTGTACACCAATTCCCGGCGTAGCCCGGAGGACGATAGATTAGGGCGCTGGAGGCCGCGAATTTAGGCATAAGATGAAGTGAGAAGAGGAGGGCTTTGCAAGCAGTGGAAGAAAGTTCCTCAATTTCACATTTAAAGGTATCACAGTAAATTATGGCAATGCCTCCTCCTAACCTGTCTTTGAGATCTTTTCTACTAATGCAGTAGTTGTGCGGCAGTGCAGAAATGACATCTGGTGTTGAGGCCTCGTGTAGCCAGGTTTCCGTGAGGAACATGGGATTGGGATCAGTATCTACAAGGAAGTCGAAGATAAATTGTTGGTGTTTGGGCAAGGAGCGGCAGTTTAGACTAAAAAAGCGGAAACCGTTCTTGCTGGAGCCGTCTGTATTTACTGTGCCCATGCACTTATCTTCCAGGGTGTTAGTGCTGTGCATGTTGCCTAAAAGCGAGGAAGGATTCTTTGGGTTGCAAGCAAAGTGGCAGTGCTTGCAATAGAGCCTATCAGCTGAGTGGTCAATTGATAATCTGCAATCCTCCAGGCATGATGGGCGAAAAGATTTCAGCTGGTTGGGAAAAAAATATTTCCTGTGGACCTTACGAGGGGCAGGGGTCTGGCCCCGGTTGGACCCGGACAGGTGCAGACGGGCTTGCCTTTGGCACGCCGGCGGCGCCAGGCTGCCGTTTAGTAGTGCAGGCTGAGCATCAAAATGCTGATTGGCTGCACCACAAGCAGTCCAAAATGGCAGCCGCCAGGGTGCCGCAGAGTAAGTGGAAGGACGCATCCCAGCTCCCTCTGCACAATCGGTAATCCAGCAGCAGACCGAGGAGCTGGGAAAAAAGCAGAGTGGAGCAGGGGGTTGCAGACCTGCAGAGTGTCAGGTAAGTTCTAGGTTTCGTTCTTTTTTTTCTTTTTCCTAGAAAGGAAAACCCACACGTTCTCCAGTGCGTTTAAATTTAGAAGGAGGGAGGTAAAAGCTAATAAAATGGGTTCCTATTTTAAAAAGAAGAAAGATTCCCCATGTGCCAGTAGAATGCGGTTATGTTAAAAACGAAGAGGCTGACCCTGTGTGAAGAGAGGTAAAAAGTCTAAACACTACCGGAGCATGCAGCAGCTGTGGTCGAAGTGCGGCTCTGAGGGCTGTCCGTCCGCTGTATGTCGGCGCCTGGCTGCCGTTTAGTAGTGCAGGCTGAGTGTTAAAATGCGGATCAGCTGCACCACAAGCCGTCCAAAATGGTAGCCGCCAGGGTGCCGCTGAGTAAGTGGAAGGACGCATCCCAGCTCCCTCTGCACTATCGGCAAACCCGCGGTAGACCGAGGAGCTGGGAAAAGAGCAGAGTGGAGCAGGGGGTTGCGGACCTGCAAAGTGTCAGGTAAGTTCTAGGTTTCTGTTTTTTTTTCTTCAAGAAAGGAAAACCCACACGTTCCCCAGTGCATTTAAATTTAGCATAAGGGAGGTAAAAGCTAATAAAATGAGTTTCTATCTTAAAAAGAAGACAGATTCCCCATGTGCCAGTACAATGCTGATATGTTAAAAACAAAGAGGCTGACCCTAAAGAGATGTAAATAGTGTAAACACTGTGAGAAGTTGGCCTGGTATATGCCGTCCACTAATTATAGTGGGCACCTTGCACCAGTCCAAACAACCCCTTATTGGAGATAGGTTAAAGACAACCTTTATTGAAAGCTATCCTAGTGGTAGCTATGGAGAGCAGCCTTCAGGCTAAGTCTTGAAGGAATGTAAAGCAGCTTGTTTTACCAGCCTATAATCTCTTGAGTGACCAAATGAAAGAGGACCACACCAGGTATATATTCAAAATATATGTATTTATTGCTAAACACACCCTCTAGTCTCTTTATGAGGCTAGAGTTCAAGTACATAAGTTATAAGTTAGTTATCAACAGTAATAGCACAAATACATGTTTGAGCCCTAGGGGCGTACCAAACCATATACCAATAAAGTGGTATAAGAACTAGAGCCTGTAGAAGTGCTTGGACCACAAGGAACCACCCAAGGTAGTGACACAGGGGACCCACGGGGACGCGTGCAGTGTGAGAACACAGCCGCGAATCGCCGTTGACTTCTATGGGGAAAGTCGCGGTTGGAATTTTAAAGAACAGGGACACTTAGAGGAGGACTTGGAGCAAACCCCTTTAGAACTGGGTTGTTCTAGAGTCTATACCCACGGGAGCACCGGAGTACTCGAGTTACCTCACCCAGGGAAGCCGGGTGCATAGGTGTCTTTCGGGGTCGGGTTTCGTCGTTGTTTTCAATGGCGATCTGCTGCAAAGTGCTGCTGGCGGCCAAGTCGAAAGTGTTCGGGTGGATCCCAAGGTGGATCGAAGATCTGAAGAACCTGAAAGCAGAGGGGACAGAGTCTGGGTCACTAGCCAGTGACCAGGAAGGCGATGAGCGGATGCCCACCGATGTCGGGTGCTTCAAGTAGGTTGACTGTCGTCTTGACTCTTCAGCCACGAGGTCCAGGAGGCGTCGACGACGACCAGGAGCTAGATTCGAGCTGTCCCATGACGTCTGTCGATTGCTGAGGTGTCGGCGACCGGATTGGACCCAACAAGCCTTGGCAACGGCAAGTCTCGTGGAAATAGAAGAAGGACGTTGATGCAGACCAGCAAGGTCTGAGGGACTTACCCAGCGAGGGTAAGTCAGGGCACGCCTGGAGCAACCAGGGAAGCCCAAGCAGAAGAAGATTGGCCTTCGGGAGGGCCTACTAGCCAACGGACTAGCGACCGCGAAGGAGCCTCGAGTGGACGCACTTAGAGCTGGCTCACGGGACACTCGTGGAGTGGAGGCCAGTGATCGTCGGTGCTGGAGGCGGGGGCTACTCGGAGCCCAAAGCACAACTTCGTGGGAGACCAGGAAGAGGATGCACTTGCAAATGCGCTCGGTGTCCAGGGGTCACGGTTCCACGTTACCCACGACAGCTACGGGCCTCAGCTTTGCTGGGGACTCAAGGCAGCCTCGGGGAAGTCTGGAAATCCACCTCTGGTGATGCAAAGACTTCGGCATCCGGCGGGAGCTTCAGCGATGCAGACCGGACAATTGCTTCGTTGGTGCCTGCCAAGCAGGGGAGTCACTCCTTGACCCCAAGGGAGATTCTTCAGTCCTCTAATCTTAAAGTAGAGCGTCGAAGGTCCAGGATTCTGTGTCAGAGTTTCGTCCAGGTAAATCTAAAGTCCTAAGGACTGGGGTCCCATACTTATACTAAGTTAGGGGTTGGACATACTCTGGGGACCCACCTATGGGAGGGTCAGGGAAGAGGGGTGGTTACACCCCTTTCCCTTTGTCCAGTTTCGCGCCAGAGCAGGGGCTGGAAGCCCCTGAACCAGTTTGAACTGGGGTATGCACAGGGACACCAAGTGTGCCCCCAGTGCAGGACTTCAAAGCACCAGAGAGTGCTCCCGCCCAGCCCCAATACACATTATCCTGTCTGGGGAGGTGGTTACACCTCCCTGGGACAGGAAACCTATTGTCCACGCCTCCCCTGCCGGAGTTTCAGTCAGCAGCAGGAGGCCAGACCCGTGTCTGTGGCAGCGGCATCCATTTTGTGATGCCAGGGCTTGGAAAGAAGTTACCGGACAGGCCGGTGTGTACATGTCTCTCCCTCTAGAAGGGTGGAATGCTACCCCCGGCGCCAGAACTGGCGGGGGGGTAGTATTCCAAGATGGTTGACACCAAACACGACATGTTTCCGTGCAGCCCTCCCAAAGTTAGCATTTAACGCGAGGTTATAATGCGCTTAAGAGTATATGGTCAGGCTGCACTACAAACAGCATCAGAGAAGGGTCTCCGAACGCTGCAGAGGGGCTCTGCTCATGCAGGGGCACCCTCTCACATAGGAACCAAGCACTCTGCCTTCAGGAGTGACAAGGCCTGCCATAGGAGTGACTTATAGGTTTATATGTGTGTATGTATGTAGTGATATAGGTAACCTATATCACAGTAAGGGGTGCATGCACCACCTCACCCAGGCTGCAGTAGCAGACCTGTGGTGTCCTTTTGGCTGGCCTTCCAGGGGTGGCACAATACATGCTTCAGCCCCTGGCAGGCCTCTGAGGTACCTATGCCCTGGGTACATAGTATACCATATACTTGGGACTTACAAGGGCACTCCAGATTCCAATCAGAGATGTGCCTAAGGCACATGGAAACCATTTTAGAGAGGAAGCAGCTAGGCTGGGGTTCTGATTAGCAGGGCCCCAGCCAGACTAAAGTCGAAAAACAGTGAAGCATCAGCAAAAAGTGGGGGTAACCATGTGAAGCAGATCCTACTCTCCTACAAACACTACGGAGCATGCAGCAGCAGTGGTCAAACTGCGGCTTTTAGGGCTGTCCGTCCACTGTGCGTCGGCGCCAGGCTGCCGTTTAGTAGTGCAGGCTGAGCGTCGAAATACAGATCAGCTGCACCACAAGCCGCCCAAAATGGCAGCCGCCAGGGTGCCGCTGAGTAAGTGGAAGGATGCGTCCCAGCTTACTCTGCACAATCGGGAAACCTGCGGTAGACCGAGGAGTGGGGAAAAGAGCAGAGTGGAGCAGGGGGTAGCAGAGTGTCAGGTAAGTTCTAGGTTTCGTTTTTTTTCTTTTCAAGAAAGGAAAACCCACTCGTTCTCCAGTGTGTTTAAATTTAGCAGGAGGGAGGTAAAAGCTAAAAAAATGAGTTTCTATCTTAAAAAGAAGACAGATTCCCCATGTGCCAGTACAATGCTGATATGTTAAAAACAAAGAGGCTGACCCTACGTGAAGAGAGGTAAAACGGGAGCGCGCATCAGCAGTGGTCAAAGTGCGGCTCTGAGGGCTGTCCATCCGTCCTCAGATATTGCAACATGGATTTTGATATTTTGCTGCAAAAAAGTCTAAATTTTGCAACACACTATTGAGATTTTGCTGCAATTTTGCAGCATTTTATTTTTTTACAACTAGGAGTTATTCGTATTTATGGGTTATGATTTAGGTTTAAAGCAATGGTCTCCAATCTACATACCTGCCTAGTGCTTACTAATGGCGGTTCACTGATAGAATATCAATGTAACAAACATCGATGTTCTACATATCGAAAAAAAATATCGACTGCAAAAATATCGACTCCAATACCTTAACAGATATGTACAAAAATATCGAGGTAAAAAATATAGATGTAAAAAATATCGATTTAAAAATATATATAAAATAATATATAGTAAATATATTAAATATTAATATTATTTTTAACAAAATAAATTACATTTAATATACATTGTAACTAAATATAACAAATAAACTTAATTAAAAAAATATAAACACACAAATATAAAAATGTATACATATACATATATTTACTTTAAAATAATTTATTAACTATTATCTTTATCTAATTTTTAAACTTTAAAATTATATAAAAAATAATATATATATATATCAACAATTTAAAATGAAAAAAACATTCTATAATAAATTAAAACAAACTATTAAAAAATGTAAACTTACATTTTCCAATACAATAAGTGCAACAGTAGGGAAAGTGTTGAATAGCGGAATAATTAAATTTACTATTCCAACTCCAGTGAGTGCAACAGTAGGGAAAGTGTTGGATAGTGGAGGGGTAAAATTACTATTCCCACTCCGGTGATAGCAACAGTAAGAAAGTGTTGGATAGCGGTGGGGAAAAAATTACTATTCCCACTCCAAAGAGTGCAACAGTAGGGAAAGTGTTGGATAGCGGAGAGGTAAAAATTACTATTTCCACTCCAGTGAGTGCAACAGTAGGGAAAGTGTTGGATGCCGGAGGCGTAAAAATTACTATTCCCACTCCAGTGAGTGCAACAGTAGGGAAAGTGCTGGGTAGCAGAAGGGCAAAAATTACTATTCCCACTCCAAAAAGTGCAACAGTAGGGAAAGTGTTGGATAGCGGAGGAGTAAAAATTACTATTCCCACTGCAGTGAGCGCAAAAGTAGGGTAAGTGTTGGATAATGGAGGAATTAAATTTACTATTCCCACTCCAGTGAGTGCAACAGTAGGGAAAGTGTTGGACAGCGGAGGGGTAAAAATTACTATTCCCACTCCAGTGAGTGCAACAGTAGGGACAGTGTTGGATAGCAGAGAAACAAAAATTACTAATAACACTTAAACAATTGAAAAACAAACAAAAAATATTACATTTAAAAAATCATAATAATAAATAAACAATATTTTAAAAATATAAAATTCAATATATTAAACGAAAACATATTATAATATTAATTACATATAACAAAAACCTACAAATAAGATATCAAATAAATGAATACATTTATAAACAATTATTTAAAAGTAGCAAATCTTAACAAACAAAAAAATTATTTAAAACATAAATATATTTATTTTCCTACCCTATAACACCACACCAATAACACAACACTTCAACATTTTTAATTAAATGTATTTCTATAATTAACATAATTATTAATCAATTAAAAAAATCCTATTAATAAAAAAAATAAACATTCATAGAGTAGACACGCTTTAACACTATAATATACACAACACACACCGAAATTAAACTTTAAAAGAAAAACTATTTTTATTAACAACTAATAATTAAATAATTAAAATGAATGCAATACCCACCCTTTACCCCTTTAAAAGTGAAAACAACACACAAAAAAAGAAATAATTACTCAAAATAAATATCAAATAATTAACATTAATTTACAACTATATATAATTAATTAAACATAAATAACTACCCACCCTTTACTCCTAAAAAACCCACAGTACACACCTAAAATTAATTACATAATTACCATAATTAATTACCAATGAATTTATTAAAGTTAATTAACAACCAATTAATAATTCATCAATTAAAAATAAATTTCTTCCCACCCTTTACATCTATAAACACCCCAACACACACCTAACATTAATTACAAATTTACCAAGATTAATAACCAATTAATTTTGATTAATTAATTACCAATTAATTAATTATTAATACATTACTTTACACATTTATCAGTATAACATATCAATTAAAGAAATATTAATTAATAAAAATTAATCAATACATTTAATATAATTAAATTAATTCCCACTAGATTTCCCTATAAACCCACAACTTGCTACAGAACTAAAGACGGAAAATTCAAATAAAAAATTATTTAATACATTTATTATAATTAAATTACTTCCCACCCTATTCCCCTATAAACCCACAACCCGCTACGGAACTAAAAGCGCAAATTTCCAATATAATTTTTTTTATAACTACTAGATATTTAACACATTAAAAATACAAACAATTGTTATACAAAAAAAACATACATCACATACATATAAAATATATACTAACATATATAACAATAAAAAATGATATTTTTAACAGCTATATTTTTACAAACGATATTAAACCCTTTGATATTTTTAAAATCGATATTATTTACCTTAAATCGATATTCTTGACCACAATATTCTTGCTGTCGATATTTCTGACCCACGATATTAATGACTTGATATTTGTGCAACTCGATATTTTGTACTCGATATTCTGTCTCTGCACCACTAACTTCAGTCAGTCCTGGCTTTTTAGGCAAAAGCACTTTGTGTGTTGAAATTGTACAGTGTCTTTAGTCACATGTGGTCTGAAGTGGTCGTGAGAAGAGAAATTTGCAAGCTCCTGCTGAGTTCAAGCCTGAAATAAGGACAATAGCATTCCATGCTAGGGGCTTCACTGAATACGTCTGCCACCTCTTTGGCATCCTGAAGTTTCTCTGCATTCCTGGTTCAGATCTAACAGCACAGCAGAGGTGGCAGAAAAACAAGGGATGGCCTGTAAGCCAGTAGAATACAGCTGCATGGGACTGCAGACAAATTGTATTTAGTTTTCAGTAAAAATTCCTTTCTGATAATTCTTTTTGACCAATGTGTAGGTCACTCATTGTTAGTAAAAGTGTATTTTTCATGATATAGAGTCTAATGCCTAATACCGTACAGACCGAGACATAATATTTAGAAAATGGCTTAAGAATTGTTACAGAACACACGCCGGTCGATGTAAACACAAAGTAAAAATGTAAATAATGAAATATCTTTAGATGACGGTATTCAGAATCTATAACTACTGGGCATGACGGAGGGCTTTCTTCCATAGTCCTGTGTCACAACAGAGAAGTAATGAGGATTTTAAAATGACCATCCCATCAAAGTGGCCGAGATTTAAGGACCCAGCAAGTGATTTTTCTGGGTCTGAACTTTGCCTTTATGTCTAGGTTCTTTGAAGCTACCTGTGAGTTTTTCTAATCCTGCTTCTACTGGGGATGCTTTAAAATGGTCCATGGCACCATGGCAGTGCGGATGCAGTTAAAATAACCAGCATCAGGGGTGGCCACAAACCCGAGCTCTACTAGGGCTGTGAGAAAGAATCTATGGGGCCCTTAATTCCCCTAACAGAGCGAGATGCACAAGTCACACCCACACTAAGACTTTCAGAGAGATTATCAGACAGACAAATTTTTATTTCCACCCAGCCAAATTTTGTTACTTTTATACTGGCCTAATCTCACATAATTTCTGGCATTTCATTTTATGCTTGTTACACAAAATGCCCAAGACTATGCCACATTGCATAGTTGAGATTTTGTTCAAGTTTGTAGGCGCATGTGAACAATGCGAACGAACAGAATGTAAGTGACTGTGGATATTTGTTAGAGTGAAATGCGTTCTTGCCTCCAAAAAATAGCCCAGAAAGCTGGACCATCATTTCAAGTAATACCATGTTATTTTGTGTATTTTATGGGCATATCGCTCAATTTCCGCAATGGAAATTTTAAAAAATTTGCCCAGGACTAGTTTTTATTGTGAAAACTAATAGCACAGCGATCTGTTTACAGTTGCTTACAGAGATAAACTGTTTCGCTAGTCCCACAAAAAAGAAGGGTAACTGGTGTCGGACTTGACAAGAGTAAAGGAAAGTTTAATTGACTTGGTCTAACCTGAATATTCCACTCTGCCAACTTGGCTCCCTCTCGACTCTGATTCACAGCAGAGCAAGAGATCCCTTTAGCAATGGAATGCCATAAGCACCCCTTAATCACTTCTCATATTCTCTTCTGCATCCCTCCTCAGGCTAAGATTAGTTGTGAGCACACACTCAGTCGGTTGCTCACACCTTTTCAACTTCCAGATGTTGCTCCTGAGGAGATGTGCACAACTCCTAGAGGCTTGCACTTGGACTTGCAGGCGCACTGTGTAATCCTGTGCAAGCTCTGGTGTTGCCTGATCTAGTACATTGCTTGACCAAATTGCAAGATATCTTGGATATATCCCTTGCCCTATGCCAAGTCTCAGCGATGAGTCACTCCTTCCTCAACAGAGAGGCAGAAAGAGAGGACTGGTCTCTTAAACATGTAGGTTTTCTTCCAAGACCTACTCTAGGATACTACTGAAATCGGTAGCTGTAAAGTTGTTAATATCAAAAGCATTTACTTTAACGTTCGGTCTGTATACTGCGGCGAGAAAGAGGTCGTCTGTGAGGGAGGTTTTTGTGCTGTCAGAGCAACATAAGAAGAAACTTTTTTGCTTCTGTGCGATGCTGGACAAGATGATATAGCAAACATTTTCATGTAGGTATGGCCTGGAAGGGCTATTTTGGAAGTTTATAGACAGGGAAGGTGCAAGAACATTTATTGCAAAGCTTAAATTTCTAATATTAGACTGTTTAAAAGTCGAAGATGCTATTATATGACTATTCATGTTTTCTCTGCTTTTAATTTTAATCACAGCATTGTAAATATTCATAAATATTAAAAGTATTTTTTTAAGTGTTGGGTCCAGAATCGCAAGATAATGAGCGGACGCCGGACTCAAACCTTATTTCCCAGTTCCAAAGCTAGGCCACATCACCTCCCTTTTACCAAGCAACAAGCAATTGATTAAGCAATTGATTAACAAGGGATTAAAAAAAAACAAGCCTCAAGGTCTTGTTTTTCATCAGGGAGGAACAGCCGGCAGTGAGAAGGGGGGTAAATAAGAGGGCATTTCTGTCCGTGTCATCCTTGGCAGCCCCGCGATAATACCTACTGTGCTAATCTGTGCCAGCAAGGATGTCTCTGGGTAGATGAGAGGCCAAATGGAATGGACCATTACTGATTTAATGCTCCAAGCTAAAAACAAAAGAAAGGTTCTTCATGTGGTGTTTGTTTTTCTCGCTCTCTTGGATGGAAAGGTAGCATTGTTATGACGTTAGGAAGCAAGAAAAAACAACCACACAGGAGACCATTTGTTTCGTGTTTGCAGCAGCTTTTCTTAAAATTGCGGGCATTGCTGGAGTCTTTTGATATTGCCATAAAATCGGGATTCGCAAGATTGCGAGAAGCTTGGGGCAGGGGCTGCTTAATGAACAGTTCTATAACGCTTCTTCTCCATCTCAGTTTATAAAGAGGTCATCAATAAACTTTGTCCAGAGAACTACATGATTTTTGTAATCCTGGTTATCATCTTACCATCCCAAAAAGAGATTGCTTATGTGGGTGCAAAAGAGGTGCCCATTGCAGTCCTCATTTTATGTTAAATACATTTCACCATAGAAAATATTGTGTGTTACATAGAATTCCAACATTGTAAGCAGCATCTCTGTGTGTTGAAGATGACTCATTGATCTCGATCTCAAGAAGTAGCTAAATGCCTGTATAACAGGTTGGTGTTGGACTGATATATATAAGGACACTACGGGGCCGATTCCGATCTCGGCCGGTAGGGCTCCGAATCGGATTCGGCTTAACCGGATCCGATTCGGAGCCCTATTTCCCGACCGATCTGTACGCGCGTCCGGACGAGCGAGTACGATGCGAAATCGCCGACCGACTCGTTCGTGCGTCCCAACCGCTCCGACCGACTCGTTCCCGGGTCGAACCGCACCGACCGACTCGCTCGGACACGACTCGCACCGCGCAATGGAGACGTTCCCCGGCCGGGTAAGTACGATGCGTGCCGCGAGCAGTCCGACCGAGCCGCGCACTCCGGCTCGAAAGAGCAGTCGGAGCCGTACTTTGGGGGTCCGTGTCGGACCCCCCTGTACGCGTAGCCGCGCGATCGCACACAGGGGGACCCATGGGTCCCCCTACCTGTGCGTGTACGGCGCGAGTCGCTTACGCCGCGTACACGCTTTAGGGGGCGCCCTTGTCCGCCTCGCACCCATTGAGTCAATGGGAGCCCGCGTACGCGTTGTACGACCGGCTCCCATTGACTTCAATGGGAGTCCGACCGACTCGAGTCCGATGGCATACGTGCGCATCGTACTCGTTTGGTCGGGCTGCCAGAGTCCGATTCGGTCGGAAATCTCTGCGAGTCCGGCTCGGTCGGAGAGATTTCCGGCCCGAATCGGAATCGGCCCCTACATCTATTGTTACCATTATGTATGTTTCTTTCCATGGCACACGATTGATTTTGAATATAAAATCCAATGAATCTCGTATTTAAGATGGTAGGTCTGTGATATACTCGAAAAGGAAAAAGTACATATGTCCAGGTGGGTTACTTTTGTTTTTGTGCACTTTTGATGGGAAGCAAATTGTAGGAATGACAAGATGATCTTCTCTCCGTTACTGAAATTCATCCCTGTCCAATTACCCTTTTGTTTTCCAATCATTTAGCAATGCACAAAATTTAATTTTCATTGAGCTTCGGTTGAATCTTCACTCAATTTTTTATTGTTTTCCACTAGCCTTTATTTTAAACTACTTTTTATTGGCATTTTCAGTTGGTTTAAAACTCTGTGATAAAGCATTCTGTTTCATGAGTTCTGATATTGCTGCTTTGCAGACAATCACTTGTCCTCCTTATAATGCCGATGTCAATGTTCCGCACCAATTGCAGTGATTAACTTTAACAACAGTCCCTCCCCTCAGTTTGTCCATCACTGGAAGCAGCAATATTATTTCTGTAAGAGTGGGGCATAGCTATAGTAGTAACTGATCCTGACAAAGGTTATTTGTCTCTGTCTCATTCAGATCCAGCGTAGGAGGGCTCTGTTAAAAAGAATTGCTTGTATGGAACCCCAGTTCCTACAGTTCCTAATTTCATCTTCTGCACTAATGGAATGTGGTTTATTAGTAGGGATAAGTAGGTTCCTAACACTAGTTATAAGGCCACAATCACAATATAATGTCCAGTCAAAGTCCCAATTATTTATTCCCTTGCTCAACCCTTGGTAGCTGGCTTGGAGCAGGCAGGCTTAACTTAGGAGACAGGTGTTTAAAGCATTTAAACCACCAAAACATTAAATAAGTAAGACACAACACAAAATATGCATAGGGAATATTTTTATGATTAAAATGACACCAAAACAACAAACATTCAATGTAGGGAATCAGTGAAATGAATTTTTCGAAAGAATAAACACTTTCTAATACCTAATAGCCAAAAGCACCACTTTAGGACATCTGGTCGCGCTTGACCGGGACATAGTTAAAGTTTCGGGCTGACCGCAATGGAGCACGGCTCGGATACAGTTAGCGGTAGGGCCCGGTCAAGTTTTTACCTTCTGACTTAATCACTTATTTGGAGCTTTTTGTCTCAACGTTGAGCCAAGGAGCCATCTATAATAGAGAGTTCAATAAAGGGCTCAATAAAGAATTTGATAAAGAGTTTCAAGAATCTAAGCACTTAAGGCCACAAGAATCACAAGAATTACAAGATTTACAGAACCACAGGAGCAAAAAGGCTTGAGGAGATGAGATCAGGCAGGGAGAGACGTTCTGTCACATCCATAATTAACAAAAGGAAAAAAAGAGCAAAAGCTTAACCAACATAGCCAGCAAGGAGAACCCAATGACGGATGAAAAATCCATTCAGATTCTGGTAGATGTTGTAGGGCCCGAGCAGAATGCAAAAAACATAATAACCAGTTATCAACCAAAGATTTACACTAAATTTGCGTTTTTAAGGGACGCAGGGGCAGCCCTCTGCACAAGCAACGAAAGTCTCATCGGCCTTCCCTCCCCTTTTTGCCCGGTGAAAACAGACCATCAACCACCCACAGCAGACATGCCTGTCCAAGGCAGTGGAGGTAGAGAAGGTAAAGATGAAAAAGAAGGCAACAGAGAAAACAAGTCCAGAGTCACAAGTACCCCACATTTAGAAGGCCAGAAAGAGGGGACAGCGTTCAAAAAAACAAATAGTAACCCAACAAACGGGGATCCCATTGGACTCTTCCAAGCAATGGAAACGGCGCCTGGGATCAACCAGATAGCAAGAGAAGGAGCTTTTACCGCCATGACCGAGCTCGACATAGGTCCTCCACTCAAACCAATTGTCACAATTCTTTCAAACTCCATTTTTGATATGCACGATAGCAACTCCAACAATTTCCATAATATTGGAAAATTGCCAACAACTGCTTCTAGCATAACCCTCTTATCCAAAACACACAACGAGGCACTCGCAGGAAGCCCAGTAAGTTTGGCAAAGGGACTTAAACCATCAAATAATGACGCCATTTACATTGAGGAAGAGAATCATTTACTTTGAGGAAGAGAATCAAATCGATCCTCTAGAACCACAGCCCCAAAAGCCTCTGGGGCAAAAAGACTCAAACTACTCCTGCCAGAGACAGGTTCGAAAATTCAACACAACGGGACCAGCCCTAGCAGGGCAGATGTTCTAAGGAGTATTGACAATAGAATATCAAAGTGGGATAACCCAACCAGAACTGATTGCCTCAACACTGTCTCTCCCTCCTCTCTTAACATACAATCTACTCATTCTTCTCGCAGCTCATATCAAACAACTGGAGAAAAAGGATTGGGAACCACAGACGGCCTAAAGGACGACTTAGCTGGCAATCTAGCTCAAAAGACATAGTCAAGATCAGCAAGAGCTTTCCCATTTTTCCGACTTCTGGCAGACAAAGGCCATTCCCGCTCCATAAATCAACAACAAAGGAGCCAATCGATTAGACTCAGACAAGCTCTGGGAATCCTTACTGGACACCATGCAGCTTTCCATCAAGTCAATGCAGTACCACTCTGACAAGATGGACGTTCAACTTTCCATCCTCGACTCAGTGGCCATCCACATCTCAAACATTGATAGCAGACTAGCAGACATGAACAACTTGATTAAAAGGGCCCAGGTAGACACGCATCTGTCCCCAACGCACTGCACCTGCTTCGCCATAGTTGACAAACTCTCCACCCTTCCAGTGGTTATGGGGGATATCCTAGCAGACATCAGGAAAATAGCAAAAATCCTCAGTAAACAATCTCAGAACGCTCAAACAAAAGGCCCTTTGATGGGTTCACCCTACTGCAAGAAGGAAAAGGTCCACATAGGATGGGAAAAGGGACCCCCAAATAACTTTCAAAACGAAACACGACCAGCCAATCACTCAAACGCCAGGCAGACACCCGCTGCCAAAAAAGCAGCTGATCAAAACAGTGAGGATCCTGGAAGTCATAATATAACAGAGCACAGCAGGGGTGCTGAGCACAGCTATGACCATCCCCCAGAGGAACCCTCACCAATAAAACCTGAATCGGAGGTTTCTGAAAAAACCAGATGCGAGAAACGAGGACCCAAAACTTAGTCACAAACAGAGGAGAAAGGGAAGAAAGAAGAAAAAGAATATAACGGATTATTTCCTCACAGGTAGCATAAAACTAGGGGCGAAAAGTTATGCTGCTAGCAATACAACGCAAGCACTGCACCCAGAAAGAGATAACAAAGCAAGCCATCTGAAGTCTCCAATAGTAGGGGATTCTGACATCAAATCGGAAAAGATAGAGGATGAATTAATAGAGCCACCTATAAAAGTATCGGAAGAAACCACAAAGAACATAAGCACCCGAACTCCAGCACCCTCTACCAAGAATAGATCAGCAGAGGCACCCATCCCTAGGAAAACAGCAGGAGAAAAGAAACCAAGCTCTTCAACTATTCCAACATCAGGGGATTCAGGTCCCAAACTGGATAAGGCAGCGGACGAATCAACAGCGCCACCTATAATAGCACAGTACGAAAGCAGAAAGCACGTAAGCTCCAGAGAACCAGTATATGCCATCAAGGAAAGATCCGGAGAGGCAGCCATTTAAAGGAAAACATTCACCATAACCAGGGATGACCATAGAGACCGAGTGGATCTTTCCAACCTGCATGTTAAAGATGAGATATCTATTCAGACAAAGCCCCCAACCAACCACAACTTAAAAATAACTCAATTCTGTTTATCCCTAAATATAAGTCCAGAGGCAGGGGGGATATCCTTAACAGAGGGAATATAATACAACTGATTCCAGCAATCGGAAATCTGGCAGATATAAACACATACGATCTCGAAAGAATTGCATTCAAAAGCATCAAGGGAATTTCAGACAGAGAAATAACTAAGACAACTTGGTTCTCAGAGGAAGTAGCAAGGAGGATTTTGGAAGAAGAACCCCAACTAAAAGCATGGGGGATAAAAATACTACTCGATCAAAAGCCTGGATATCCGAATCCATTGATTCCAATCAAAAGAGAGCAAGTAAATTCAGCTTTTGCGGGCACACAATCACAATCTGTGCTGAAATGCGCCCGTAGCACGGACGCTCGACCAGCAGAAAGGAAAGATCAGCATCAAGTACTTATGTCAGAAGATTGGTCCTGGCTAGCAAAGACGATAAATCGACAAGACGAGAGCACTTGACTCAGGACAAAACAATTACCATCAGGCGACACCCAACTACGAATTTGCTCCTGGAATATAAATGGTCTGGGCAACAAAACTTCGGATAAAGACCTTCTGGATTATTTTCAAGGCTTCGACCTCATTCTGCTTCAAGAGACATGGTTAGAAGAACCCTTCCATTTACTTGGCTTTAAAACCCATCATACCCCAGCAGTTAAAGGCTCCAAATTTGGACATTTAAAGGGCGGTCTAACAATTTATTCATCAATAAAAACTATAACATCAACCAAAAATGTTGACACCTTCACATCACCAACAAATGCAATTAAAGCACTTAGAGTGGACATAAAGGATGGCAATATCAAACAACAACTAATACTCCTAAACATCTACATACACCCTCGCGATAAAATCAAAGGAGTAAAAATAGTGGGGGCAGAGATAACTAGATTATTTACAGAAGAATCCACGACTACTCTACTACTGTCTGGGGACTTCAATATGCATCTGATGGGGCCACAGAAGAGGGACGAGCTACTTGAGGAACAACATATCGCCTGGAACATTCCTGGTCAGGAGCCGAGGGCCAAGAAGCGACAATCAGTACACGCTAAGAACTTTGTCAAGGATCTGGAACATCTAAGCTTCGTGGCACTAAACGGGCGCTTTCCGGGAGACCAGCCCCCGGCAGCAACATTTCACAGCGCAACCTCAAGTACGCTGATAGATTACACTTTTGTATCTTTATCATTCTTCAGCAGGATCACAGGCTTCCAGGTAGGGGCCCAAGATCAAAGCGATCATCTGCCACAAGAAATCTCTACAAGAATATCCATACTATCATCAGATATGCCAGTCGAGGACCCTGAGTCCATTCATACGGACAACTTCAGGAGGATTAAAATTAAAACTAATCACCCAGAGGAACTACAAGCCTCAGCAAAGGTAATATGGGAGCAACGGGAACAGACTGACGTAAACGTAAATGTGATAGCACAGGGAACACCTAACTAAAACACTAGGAGCAGTGAATATGGTAAGCGCTCGCCCAGCTTCAACGACAACCGGTTCACTAGTCCGCCAGGAGAACCATATTTCCAATTTTACAACTCCAAATCTCCGCAAGCTCAAGAAGGCAATAAATAAAATAATACGCAATCTTCGACGCACAGGCCAGGATCCTATTTTACAAAGGGTGCTATCGCAACTAAAAGCAAAAAAGAAAAAAGAAATTTGGCAGGCAAAAAGGGAAAAGGACGAAAACCGGTGGGCGAGGCTATTGCACGACTCAAAGTCAAACAATAGCGCAAGATTTTGGCGAACTAGAAACAGCCTAGCCAACCAGAATGTTCAAAGAATAAATTCTCACTTGTCAGAAGAAGCCTGCGCCTCGCATCTGTACCAACATTTTAATGCTCCATGGAGGCAGACCTCCAGAAATATACCCGAGGCAATCCCCCTCCATTTAAATGTTCCACCAGGAAACGATCATCTTTCATTCACAATTCTTCAGATCAAGAACAGGATAGCCAAGGGCAAGAGGGAGGGCGCCCCGGGCCCAATGGGATTCCACCAATCCTATTCAAAATGGACCCGGAATACTGGGCGTCCATACTACTACCGCTGCATGGCCAAATCGCAGGAGTCATCATCCCGGACTGCTGGAGGGGGTCAATCATATCCCCAATATACAAGAAAGAGGACAAGAACTTAGCAAAAAGTTATAGGCTTGTGGCTTTAATTGACATCGAGGCAAAATATTACGCTGGCCTCCTTCTGGATGACCTTATTGCCTGGGCTGAAGAACAATCAATTATACCGATCAACCAAACAGGCTTCTGCAAGGGCATGGGGACAACTACGAATATACTTGCATTGTCCCTACTGAGAGACGGGGCCAAATCAGCAAAACATCCTCTAATCGTGTTTTATCGACTACTCATCAGCTTTTGATAAAATCGATAGAAGCAAACTCTGGCATAAACTCAAGGAAATGAAAATACCATTTGCTCTCCTAAACCAGTTAATATTGCTTCATACAAACACATGGGTCCAAGTCAAGCTAGGGGATGGAAAGTACCTGTCCAGGAAAATCCCAACAACCATGGGGCTCAAACAGGGGTGCGTCCTGGCGCCGACGCTCTTTAACTTGTTTATGTCTGACCTTTCATCAGAACTGGACATTTGCAATTCTCACGCGCCAAAGCTGGGAGGGCTATTACTTTCCAACCTCCTGTATGCAGGCGATCTCGTACTGGTTAGTCGGACCCCCATCGGCCTCCAACACTTACTAGACCCAACTAGTCGATATTCAGCATCCAATGGCCTAACCATCAACCACGACAAAACGAAGGTTATGAGGATACATCCAAAGAAGGAAACCTCTAAATACTGCTGGTATACGGCAGATTCATCAATCAAAGTAATACAAGTACTTAGGAGGGATGATGGATAATAAAGGGACTTTTAACTTACAAAAAGAGGCAATCAAAAGAAGAGGCAACTCCATTGCAGTAGCTATAAAATCGATCAAACAGAAAACTGCCGGCCCTAGCCTTATCCCACTGCTACAAGTCTGGCAAGCAAAACTCATCCCGGCAATCACTTATGGGAGCGAGTGTCTGAGGGGAAGAGTCGCGGTTACTTTAGACAGCACTGTCTCAAGAGCAGCCAGGATGATATTTAACTTACCAAAGTACGTCTCGCCAGCCCAAATAAGGCTAGAATTCGGCATGCAAAGTCAAGAAATAGCCCCCAAAGGAGCCTATGCCAAGAGCTGGTACAGGATAAAAAAACTGAAGCGGGCACACTGAACTCCCATTTATGGAACGAACCGCATCTTCCCCCTTGGAAACGACCCCCGGGTCGGACAATATGCCGCTTATGTGAGGATACCAATGAAAGTGTATTACACCTATTGTGTATCTACAGGGATCTACAGGCTGAACGGCGACAGTTACTGAAGCCACTCGTTGTAAGTAAGGGGATAAGAACCTGCAGACAAGCTGTGAAGGCATGTCTCGGAGGTGGAGACGCTCAGCTAGCGTGTCGCTTTGTTCAATTTATGGAAGCGGCAGGGGCAAAAGCTCTGTTGTCAAGCGACCGGAACGCTTTATCTCTGCATCCCAATGCCTCTTAAAGTGTTACATTACAGCAAAAATCACATTTTCTGGTTACTCCTCACCCAGACGAAACACGCTCAAGCAGGACAGTCAACAGCAATGTACCATCGTCGCTGTTTACAAATCAACCGATCATGGAACAGACTCTCCCACTGAGAACTGTTTTTTAACTCACGGTCCGTGCCAACAATTACCGACAACTGCTCTACTCATGTTAATACAATTCATGAAAGTTTTATAATATGTTTTCTTTTTTTTTTTTAAATCTGTTTTAGAATATGAACTCTGCTGCTATGCCGCTTTTTATATGGAAATTGTAAAGGTTTTAACTAACCAAACAATAAATTATTACTATGGTCTATGGAGCGAGGTTCCTCGTCAGGCCAGCTTTGGGTTCAACGATGGTGGCTTGGCTCAGCACGATGCCTTGGTCAACTCCTGGAAGTCTCATTGACGATGAAACGATCTGGAGCTTCAGCAGGGCAAACCTGAATCTCAGGCTGAGTCGTGGTTTGGTGCTGCTAGCTTAATTCTCGAATGACGGGCAGGTCAACGTATGGAATTTTTTGACAAATATTCTCCAAATCTTCTCAAACATTTGGATCTTCTTCCAGAGGGTCCTTTCGTGTTCAAAAGTGCCCACAACACCAATCCAAGGTTCCAGAAGCTCTGAGTTGCTCCTTGGGATGTTGGGACTACATCTCCCACAATGCACCTGGACAAATCCTTTAAGGTCCAGCTAAAAGTGGTCAGCTTGTTTCGTCTTGCTAGAGATGATGCAGGTGGAGCGCTTCTAACCTGTTTTTTACAAGGAGCTCACTCCTTTACTTTTGAAAGCAAGGCAAAGTCCTCAGGGTTGTAGTTCCAAAGTGTGCAACAGGTGTAGTGATTCAGAGGGCAATCCTCTTGGTGCAAAACAGAGTTCCAGTAAGGCCATCCTTCTTTCAGTTTAAGGCAAGGGTCTGAGTTGCTGGGCAGTTCTCCCATATTTATCCAGTGTTATTGGGTGACAAGCAGGGGGTTAGCAATGACCAGTGAGGTACAGGTGCCTCCCAGAAGTATGATCGCTTCCTCCAAAGTGTGGCATATTCTTGTCCCAGAAAGCACTGTGTTGTAATCTATTACTTGATTAGTGCATCCTCCCTATTGATGTCCTCTGCTTTGCTGCTCAGCCAATGGTGATGTCATCGGAATGTTTGGAGTGTTTGAGTTGGAGAGAGAGTCAGTTGGAATGGATGGGCTGAGCAGCAAGGAGGCTGCTCCTGGTGGGGCTTAATATGGATCTAACTTGTTTCCTGTAACCAACCAACAAGAAAGTAATCTTATGAATAAATCTACTATCCTGTTCTACATCACTTGGCCTACGTACCTTTCTTCATTGTAGCACTGGCGACGATCTGGAAGAACCTACACATGGACTAAGGTGGAGACTTTAAGGACTCTAAGGTAAAAGAATTTCCTTTATGAGTGAAAGCTACGTATCTCAAGCAAACTGGCACCAGAGCCCCACCAGTGACCCTGCCATCGGTCGCCCACAACTCTAGTGTGCCAGTTGCTGCTACATCGTCCCTACATTGGTTTGCTGTAACCCTTTTTCATCCTGCTGACCCAGAAGATAACCTGTGTGTATGGCGATAACTTGAAGAAGCACCCCACCCCTATTCTTTTTTTAACAATTCTTTTTATTAAACAGTTGCTGGTGAATGGTACAGTACAAGAGACCAGGTAGTTTACTTTACTCAGTACGCATGTATGGGGGAATAAACAGACAGTACACATGTGAGGAACATCATTAAGGAAGAGGATCATCATAATCAACAGTACAAGGTGGCGTACAAATCTCTCCTCTATACAAATTCCACGGATTCCAGACTCGACTCCACTTCCTTGGGCACCCCCTTGCCAAATACACCGTCTTTTCCCTAAACATGCACCAATCAAGGTTTCTTTCCCAGGCCTCCAGCGTAGGTGTGTGTGCCGCCCCCAGAGTTGAGCAATGTTTCTCTTCGCCAGCATGAGCCCCAGAGTGACCCATTGTGTCTGAGAAGTGTCCAAGTCTGTTGGCTCCCAGATATTAAGGAGGCATCGTCTAGCCTCGGGACGAAGGGAGATTCTCATCACCTGGTTGATCGTGTCGTGTACTTGACGCCAATAAGAATTGATATGTGTGCATTCCCAAATGATGTGCATAAACGTTCCGATCTGGCCACAGCGTCGCCTGCATTCCCCTGTCTCCGACCACCCCATGTGTATTAATCTAGGGCCCGTTATGTAGATCCTGTGGAGGATCTTCAGCTGAACCAGTCGCAAACGTGCCGGGATAGCCACCTCTTTGGGGGAGGATACTGCTGTTTGCCATTCTTCGTCGCCCAGTTCTATCCCATCTTGCGCCCACCTATCTCGCAGTGTCCGGAGGGGTTTGTCATGTGATTAATTAGTTTTTATAAATTAAGGATATCGTTTTGTCAGGAGATGACCATCTAAGATTCTGTCCTCCAGAGGGGAGACCTCCGGGGGATCCGCCCCTTTTGGCCATAAAGACTGAAGTGAGTGTGAGACCTGTAAATATCGAAAAAATTCGGTATCCGCCAATTTATATTCGCCCTGAAGCGTGCTGAAGGGTTTGGGCTCCCCTCTTCCCCAGACATCCTTAACAGCTGAGATCCCAATAAGGTCCCACCTATCGAAGCCCCTTGTCTTCCACAGGTCGCCCAACTTCTCCGAGTCCCAAAGAGGGGTAGCCAATGTGAGTTTGTGTCTCCATCCAAGATAATTAGTGGCGTCATGCCAAATTTGCACTGAGTGCTTCGTGGGGCCAGTTAGTTTGAACCGGTTAGGTCGGGAGTATAACGCCCTACCATAAGTGCCCCCGGAAGGAGCCATCTGTCCATGGTGTAGCCCGGGTCATCCACACGGCCATATGTGCCATGATTAATAGCTGCCAGTTGGGAAGCCCAATAGTATTTCTTGACATCAGGGAGACTGATGCCTCCATCATACCAAGACAACGTTAGTTTGCTCAATGCGATCCGGGGCCTGCCGTCCCATAATAGGTCTCTTTGCAGGCCCTCCACCTCCCGAAAGTAACGTGCTGGGACTACATCTAAGGTATTTTGTAGGGCGTATAAGAATCGCGGCAAGGCCATCATCTTAAACAGAGTGGCTCTACCCAGGAGTGAGATAGGGAGTGTCTTCCAGTTATTAATATCACTCTTAAGTCTGCGAAGAGGAGGAAGAAGGTTTTGGGCATAGCGAACCGAGGGGTCCAGTGAAATGTATATCCCCAAATATTTGAATCCAACCGCATTCGTTTGTATTGGACAGTTCCGGGGAGGGACAGGAGGGTCTCCCCTTAGTACAAATAATAGGGATTTTCCCCAATTAATAGAAAGTCCAGAGAATCGACCGAAGACTGCGAGGATATCCATCACCACTACAAGCGAGCTCCTAGGGGAGGCTAAATAAAGTAAAATGTCATCCGCGTATAAAGATATACGGTCCTCCCATCCGGGGGACCACCGCAGACCCCTTATCCTTGGATCCCAGCGTATCCATGCGGCCAGGGGTTCCAAGGCCAAAGAGAAAAGAAGGGGGACAGAGGGCAACCCTGTCGAGTTCCCCGACTGAGCAAGAACGAGGCTGACACCTTGTTGTTCACCACCACTTGAGCCAGAGGTTCAGAGTATATGAGACGCACCCACTGAATGTATTCCGGCCCAAATCCCAGCTTTACCATAACTGCCCATAGGTATGGCCATTCGATAGTGTCGAAGGCCATTGTCGCGTCCAGAGACACAATTACCGCCGGCTCACGAAGGGTGCCAGCCCTATCTATCACCCCATGCACTCTACGGAGATTCAAAGCTGTATTTCTATGAGGCATAAACCCGGTCTGATCTGGATGCACCAGGCCTCCAATCACCTTCACCAAGCGGTTGGCTAAGAGCTTGGCTAAAATCTTGGGTTCGGCATTTAAAAGAGAGATGGGCCTATATGAGGCACATTCCGCCTTATCCTTTCCTTCCTTGTGGATGGTGACAATAGTAGCCATTCGTTGTTCTCGGGGCAGCATTCCCGCCTCCCTAGATTCCAGAAACATAGCGTTCAAGTATGGGGCTAGTTTATCTGGTCTCAACTTGTAGAGCTCGATGGGAAGTCCATTCGGGCCCAAAGCTTTCCCAGAGTTCAAGGAACGGATCGCTTGCGCGGTTTCATCGGCTGTAAGGGGGCTATCCATATAGTCTCGATCCTCACGGGAGAGGCAGGGAAGCTTAATATCCCTCAACAGCTCCTGAGAGTCTGCTTCAGTGTGGGGGAGACCGCCGTATAGATCGATTGGAAATGATCAGCGAACCTGTCCGCTATTTCCTGTGGTTCCGTGACCGAAACGCCTCCCTGTACATTGAGCTCCGGGACCAGCCGACTCGCCCACTCTTTCTTGTCCAGCCACGCTATGAGCTTCCCGGCCTTATCTCCCTGGTCATAAAGCCTGCCCTGCTGCTCCCTACTCAGGGCCCTGGCCCTATCCGAAACCAACGCTTTATAGTCGTGCTGCTTCATACTCAGCAAGTGGATCTTCTCCGGCGTAACCCCAGATTCCAGTTCCCTTTCTAGATTGTATATGTCTGTCTCAAGTTCGAGGACCTCCTTTTGCTTGTCTCTCTTAGAGCTAGATATTAAAGACAGGGCTTGTCCCCGGATTACTGCCTTGAATGCTTCCCACAAGGTCCTGGAAGAGGGCACCGATCCCACATTGTCGGAAAAATAGTCGTCAATAGCTTGGATAAGCTCCTGACGGATCTTGGGGTTACGTAAGTACCAAGGGTTAATTGGGGCCAATCTTCCCACTCCGCCCATACCTACTGACAGATGAACCCAGACAGGTGAGTGATCCGAGATACCTCTAGCTAAGTGTTTGATGTCGTGTATATATGTCAGCTTGCGCAGCTGGTACCAGGCAGTAATCTAAACGGGAAAGACTGTTGTGTGCCCCGGAGTGGAAGGTGTGTTGCACCTGGCCCGGGTGGTACACTCTCCAGCCATCCACCAGTCCCATCGCCTCAAGGAAATCAGGCAACCATCGGGCAGACGGTACTATCTCTCGAGGGGGATATCTATCTAACGTACCCGAAACCACTGCATTGAAGTCTCCTCCCAGGACCAGGAGCCCATCCGGAAGGGCGAGCAGGGCTGCGCCCAAATCAGCAAACGTTGTGCCCTGTAGGCCTGGGGGAACATAGACAGACATAAAGGTAATGAGCCGGCCCTCCCACATCCCGGAAACACCGACGTATCTGCCTCTATCATCGCCCCATGTGGCGCTAACCGCCAGGGGAAGTTGTTCCGAGTCATAATACCCACACCCCTGGAACCCGAGGTGAAACCAGAGTGGGCAATCAGTTTATACCCCCTCTGTGCATTGCCTTACATAGATTCCCAACCAGATGTGTCTCCTGGAGTAAGACCACATCGGGTGAGTGCCTCCTGATGTATTGAAGTACGACACTTCGTTTGATTTTGTCCCCTAACCCGTTAACATTCCAGCTCATAATTTTTACCTTTTTATCCCCCATCATGCCTGTACTTCAGAAAATAGATCCCGCAATTCCGGGCTTGTACTCTGTCAGCAACTCTATCGCAGTTGTATATAGCCATTGCACCAATAAAACAATTATAACAAAGAACAGAAAAACAAATAGTCCCACCCCAACAACCTCCCACCCCGCTGCCCTGCACTCTAGGCTTAGAACTGCCCATCGAAAACTTGCAGAGTGCCTGTCGCCCTAGAAAGAAATTCAGAGAAAGAAAAGAAGGGGGAAAAGTGAGCTCCATGTCCCCACCCCTAACCAGGCCGAGTGTAACACCCCTGGCAGGTAAATGTCAAGAAACATATATGTCATCACCAGTCCCCATATTAAAGCGCAGATATCCCGCCCACCCCAGCCCATCTCACATCGATGACCCCGTTACGTAGTTCAAAGCCGCAATCCTCAGAGATCTACTTCAAATCGGTGAAATGTCCGCCTGTGTCCCAGCGCCGTGATCCGCCCGGCCCTTTGCTCCGCGATGCTCGATCCACTCTGCCACTGCCTCGGGCTCGTCGAAAAACCATGCCCGTCCCTCGGCCTCCACCCGGAGACGCGCCGGGAACAGCAGTGAGTACTTCAGACCCCTCTCTCTCAGGCCACGCTTCACAGTGAGGAAAGACCGCCTTTGCTTTTGTACTCTCTGTGTGAAGTCCGGGAAGAAGGAAATGGCAGCATTTTCGTATCGGAGGGGTGCCCCGCTCTAGAGTTCTGAAGAATAGTGTCTCTGTCCCGATAGTTCAGGACCCGAGCCAGCATGGGCCGCGGGGGAGCGCCCGGTTTGGGACGGCCGCCCGGGACCCTGTGAGCGCGTTCAATAACAAAAAATTTGCTGAGGCCTTTGGGCTGCAGGTGTTTAAGAATAAGGTCCTCGACGAATAGGTCCGGGGACTGCCCCTCCGCTTTTCCGGCACTCCTAGGATGCGGAGATTATTGCGCGGAGCCGACCTTCATAATCATCCAGCTTGAGGTCCATGTACTTGTGTGAGTCCTGGAGTTCGTGCATCTCTCTTTGTAATTGTGTGACATCCCCAACGAGACTGGTCGTCGTTATCTCAACCTGCTTGACTTTTTCGTTAAGTTTCCCCAGGTCGGACCTAATAAGGTTAATGTCAATCGCCATGGTATCCATTTTGTGCTCGAGAGAAGTCTTAACTCCAGCAATCGCCCCCATGACATCCGCGAGAGATAGCTCTTGTTCCTCTTCCCCTGGGTGTCCTTGATTAGTCTCTGCAGACAGTCGGCTCCGCTGAGGGTCCTTAGTGACTGTGTATCTGTCCAGTTTGTTAGTCTGCACCTGTTTCGCCCCACGGGACCCGGTCCCCCTGCGATCACCGGCGGCTGCCATCGTACTCAGCCAACTGGGATATTGGAAGCAGGCAGAGGCACCAACCACACGGTGCCCACCAGTAAGGTTTAACAGGTAGGACACCGGCAGCTATGGCGCAAGCCCCAGGGGTCTGAGAGCAAGTCCTGGGGGGGGCAACCAAACGCCGCTACGGTACCTGTGTGCAGCGTATACCGTCCCCGGGATCACAGACGATAGGGGGGGTTCCCCTCACTCGGAGCGCCTCGCCGCCATTACTCCGTTCCCGGCCCAGCGGTCAATGCGGGGGAGCTTTGTCAGCTTCAGGGCCCAGGGGCAGTCACCACCTCCGCCGCCGGTATCGACTGTCCCCCCGTAGCCCCGCCTCGATCTCGCACGGCGTCACCTCCGCCACTCAGGTCGGGACTCCCCTTCGGTGCCGCCGTTCACTGTGGGCCCCGGCGCTCAGAGTTCCCGCAGGCCGTAACACTCCGGTGCTGTTATCTCCCCTGTTGGGGCTGCTCGATGCGCCGGAATAAGCGGGCTGGGGACCGCTAGCACTCCGCTCTCGGGGGTGTCGACTGGCGTCACGGATGTGTCCGCAGGATAAACGTGAGGGGTTCCCCTCAGTCGGAGCGCATCGCCGCCATTACTCTGCTCCCGGCCGGTGCGCCTCACCCAGCGGTCAATGCGGGGAGCTTTGTCAGCTTCAGGGCCCGGGGGCAGTCACCTCCTCCGCTGCTGGTATCGACTGTCTCCCCGTAGCCCCGCCTCGATCTCGCACAACGTCACCTCCGCCACTCAGGTCGGGACTCCCCTCCGGCGCCGCCGTTCACTGTGGGCCCCGGCGCTCAGAGCTCCCGCAGGCACGCAACACTCCGGCGCTGTTATCTCCCCTGTTGGGGCTGCTCGATGCGCCGGAACAGGCGGGCCGGGGACCGTTAGCACTCCGCTCTCGGGGGGTGTCGACTGGCGTCACGGATGTGTCCGCAGGATAGACGTGGGGCAGGGACACTCGGCGGAGCTACATCACTACGCGGCCATCTTCGATCCGCGCTTGGCCACGCTGACTCCCCACCCCTATTCTTGGCCATAAATAGACAATTTTTTTTTTTATGCTGAAGAAATAGTCAGCGTGTGTCTAGAAAGATGGAAAATAAAGAGCATTGTACATTTGGCAACCCAATGTAAATTGGTTTAACAAAGATTTTAAGTCTCAAGACCGTAAGACTTTTTCTCATATTTGGAGTGATCAAGCAGCTTTGTGAGGCACGTACTGAGGTGGGACATTTGCCAACATTGAAACACCGTGATAAGCATACATTGCTTTGACTGTTTGTAGCGCGTGTGTAATGCGACATTTGTAACATGGCCACGTGGATTGGCGTGCGTTTTCTCCCAGCGCGTGGGGAGTGCAGCTGCAGTTCTATGAGCGCATGTTCTCTTACATTCAGATCACGAGCTTGACAAGCGTTGCGCCCTTAGGAACTGCCACGTTAGCTGCTGTGCATTGTTAGAAGCCATACTCTTAGCGAGTGTAAGATGACGCATTTGCACGTGAGCGCTACTGTGACGTGCCATATTTTCTTACGATTTAGCTGAAGACTAGAACGCTAATTTTCCTATCACCTGACTTCCGTTTTGTACGCACGTCGTCACATCTACACAAGTCTGAACTAGGGTGCGACATCTCATTCTGACGTAAATATCATCGAGTGGAGAGTCTACTAACTAGCGGTTTCTGGGATTGGAGCCGCGAAGTGTATTATTATTACCCACCACAGCATCAGTAAAGGGAAAAAAAAAACTTGAGTGTACGCAAGTGACTCTTCTACGTAATTGTTTGCATGATGAACGTGCACGGACATGCCGCCTGAATAAGCTAAGGATGTCGTACCGGAGTACCTGTGAGCGTGAAGGAAAACAAAAAACAAGCACTGCAATCATCAGAATGGTCAACTGCCAACATGATTTTTCAACAAATCTATGTGTAAGGTGGTGCATGAACTGATGCCTGGAGTGATGAGGCATCGGGTGAGAAATCGCTCACCGGAGAGAAGTACATTATTCTTTGTTTTTCAAAGTCTTATGCTATTTGTTGTGTTTATATTAGCATATATCTCTAGCATATTTAAGGGGGAGTACTGTGAGGGGATGTGCTCTTTTGTCTAGTTAGTGGGGGGGGTGAGTAACGTTGTGGTGGTGAGTCCACGAGGTGGGTTGGGTCATTCCCACTGTCTAGGAGGTTTATTTTAGGGGTACGGGATACACTTGTGTTTGCTTTGTTGTGAGGCGAGGTGGGTTGAGTTATGTATTACCCACTGTTTAAGAGGCTTATTTTAGGGGTCAGAGATACCCTGTGTGTTTGCTTTGTGTGAGGTGTTTGAGACCTCTGGGGGTTGTGATGATACCCTGTGAATGGTTGTTGTCGTGTGAGGTGCTTGGACTGTGCATTGTGGGTGCGCACGTGAGAAGACTCCTTCTTATGAAGCTTCTCTGACTTACCGGTTTTGGTGATACCCTCTGAATGGTTGTTGCCTCGTGTGAGGTGCTTGGACTGTGCGTTGTGGGTGCGCACATGAGAAGACTCCTTCTTATGAAGCTTCTCTGACTTACCGGTTTTGGTGATACCCACTGAATGGTTGTTGCCTTGTGTGAGGTGCTTTGTCTGTGCGTTGTGGGTGCGCACGTGAGAAGACTCCTTTTTATGAAGCTTCTCTGACTTACCTACCGGTTTTGGTGATGCCCTCTGAATGGTTGTTGCCTCGTGTGAGAAGACTCCTTTTTGCTAAGCTTCTTTGGTTTGCCACCATTTGGTGGTTGTGGGTTACTTTTACCCGAGTGTGAGTTAACGTGGGTGTGTGCTCACCGTTTTAGAGAATGGAATGTTTTTCTTGTCCTTTACCTATCTCTTCTAGGTGGGTTTGGGCACGTGATTCTTATGAATTTGTGGGACATGTGTTGTGTGTGTGTTTCATCTTGCATACTATCAATATCTGTTAAAACATGTCGTAAGTGTGTGCTATGAACTTGCATACCTTAAATTTTTATTTAATCATTATAGAGGGGGGATGTGTTGTAATCTATTACTTGATTAGTGCATCCTCCCTATTGATGTCCTCTGCTTTGCTGCTCAGCCAATGGTGATGTCATCGGAATGTTTGGAGTGTTTGAGTTGGAGAGAGAGTCAGTTGGAATGGATGGGCTGAGCAGCAAGGAGGCTGCTCCTGGTGGGGCTTAATATGGATCTAACTTGTTTCCTATAACCAACCAACAAGAAAGTAATCTTATGAATACATCTACTATCCTGTTCTACATCACTTGGCCTACGTACCTTTCTTCATTGTAACACACTGCTCTTTTAAAAACCAAAATGGAGAAACTCTCTCCTGGAGGTTAGGATCTGGCTAAGCCAACTCACTAGTGTGGCTTAGCTTCCTTAACACTCCCCTTCCAGCGCCTCTGCTAATTCAATTATTGGGGCTCCTGTCTGGCTGGGGGTGCAGGATGTGGGGGTGAGCCTGTGTCCTGTCCTGCCATTCCCCTTTTGAAGACCAGTTCGGCTACTCCACCCCCATCCTGCATTTTACTCTGCAGCTGCAGATCTCCTCCCACCAGATGTCCTTTGTCCCTATGCAGGCCACTTCACACCTCAACAGAGCACTTTGGTTCAGTCTGTCAAAGGCTGGCCAATCAGGGGAGGCTGCTGCAAGGCTGGATTTTGGCACATCAGCAGTTGAGTCTCTTCTGAGAGGAATCAGGACTTGTTTCTCCCTGCTTGGATATATAGAACATGGAAGTTGTGTTGTTCGCTCTGACCATGACTGGTTGGCCTATTAGCCTAGAAAGGAATGCTTGGGGACCTAGACATATGGCACAGAGTTCTAACACATTGATGTGAAGAGTCTTTTCTGTATCCGACCATAAGCTGCTGGTTGAGAGTTCCTGCAGGTGCGCTCCCCATCCATCCATGGATGCATCTGTTGTAAGTATTATCCTGTTTGATACAGGTAGGAAAGACAACTCTGCATTAAAATTTGTTGGAAGCATCCCCCAAGCAATGCCTGTTTCAACATTCTTGTGACTTGTACGGTATCTGTCCAAGATCCTCCGACTTGCTTCCATTGCTCGTCAAGCTCCTCTTGAATGAGTCTTATGAGGAGTCTGTAAAAGGGAACAACACCTACGCATGATGCCATTAAACCCACAAGGGATTTTTAATGCCGAACACTTATCGACTGTAGAAAGGTTCCTTGCTACACTTCAATCAATCAATCACAAGATTTGTAAAGCGCACTACTTACCCGCGAGGGTCTCAAGGCGCTGAGGGAGAGGAGGGGGGGGGTGTTGCCGCTACTGGTCGAATAGCCAGGTCTTGAGTCGTCTCCTGAAGGTCAGCAGGACTTGGGTCTGTCGTAGGTTGAGGGGAAGGGTGTTCCAGATCTTGGCGGCGCGGTGAGAGAAGGATCTTCCTCCGGTGGTGGTTCTCCGGATGCGCGGGACGGTGGCCAGGGAGAGGTCGGCGGAGCTGACGGTTGGGAACGTAGAAGGAGAGTCGACTGTTGAGGTAGGCTGGGCCGGTTTTGTGGAGTGCCTTGTGTGCGTGGATCAGGAGTTTGAAGGAGATTCTCTTGTCGACGGGGAGCCAGTGCAGGTTTTTCAGGTGGGGGTGATGTGGCTGTGGCGTGGAATGTCGAGGATCAGGCGTGCAGAGGCGTTTTGGATTCTTTGCAGTCGTTTGATGAGCTTGGTCGGGGCTCCTGCGTAGAGGGCAACTTCTTTACCCTTTACCCTTTCTAGTGATGGAAAGGCTTTTCCCAGCTGCGTGTTGAGTAATGCATTCAGGAATTGGATCTTTGTACAGGGCTCCAATAAAGATTTTTCTCTGTTTAAAGTGAGACCCAGTTTCGTGAATTAATTGGTGCAGACCATTGTAGAATTTCTTGCCTCTTTTCTCGATGGTGCCTTGACAAGCCAGTTGTTGAGGTAAGGAAACACCCGATGACCTTCTTGTCTGAGGAAGGCAGCTACTGGAGCAAGGCACTTGGTGAAGATTCAAGGGAGTGATTGGAGCCCAAAAGGAAGTGCCTTGAATTGATAATGCTTCCCTGCCAGCAGGAACCGTAGTTATTTTTGGTGTCTTTGATGAATGGATATGTGAAAATTATCATCCTGAAGATCGAAGGGAGATCATGAAATTTCCTCCCTGCATCATCAGGAGGACTACCTAGGCTAACCATCCAGAAAGATTGCCTCTTTAGGAACTTGTTTAGTTGCCCGAGATCCAAAATTGGTCTCCATTAACCCATATTCTTTTTGATCAGTAAAAACTAAGAGGGAGTCAGGTGTGACTTCGGCATGTTGATAGTGAACCTTAGCAAGTGCAGGACATTTGCCATAGTCTGGAGGTGGGAGACGACAGCCTGGGGCGAACCCACCTTCAACAGCCAGTCGTCAAGATAAGGGGAAGACGGGCACCCCTGATCACTGCAGATGAACAGCAAATATCACCATCACCTTGATGAACACCTGAAGGGTGCTGTTAAGGTCAAAAGGGAGCAAGATGAACTGAAATTGCTCACGGGCCACCGTGAACCGTAGGTAACGCCGGTGGGCAAGCAGGACGGGAATGTGGAAATAGGCATCCTGCAAGTCCAATGCTACCATCCAGTCTCCTGGGTCCAGGACAGACAGGACCTGAGCTAACGTGAGCATTTTGAATTTCTCCTTTATGTAGTAGAAGGCCCGCAGGTATAGGATAGAACGAAGGCCTCCATCCGTTTTGGGGACCAGAAAGTAGCTGGAATAGCAATAACAGCCCACATTTGGCACCGGCACTCTCTCTATGGCTCCCTTGCCCTAGAGAGCCATGACTTCCTTGAGGAAAAGGATAGATGATCCTCCGTCAGCTGGTCGTGAAATGGTAGCATAGAAAAAGGGGTTGTCTTGAAGGGGAGGGAGTAGCCCCTTCGGACGATTTGTGAACTGGATGCCCGTGCTGATAATGGGGCAGATTGGGAGGGTTTGGAGGTTGCAGCTGCCAGGGTAGTGGTGGGCTGACAAGACCGCTAACTGCCTGACCCACGAGGTCTGTAGTTTACCATTCCCTCAGCCATGCAGAGGCTGGGGAGCATGCGCAGCTCGGTGGCTGGGAGGGAACTGGCATGGCTGGAAGACACTTCTGTAGCCAGCAAAGGAGCGAAATGCGGATTGAAGGGAACATGGAGCCATAGAAAGGCCCAAAGACCTGGCCTTAGCCCGACTGTACTTGAAGCTCTTTATGGTCGAATCTGCTTTGTTTCCGAAGGTATGGGTGCCATCAAAGGGCATGCCCATAAGAGAGGATTGGACAGCCCCCAAAAGCCAGTCGTCCTCAATCGGGCGTAGTGCCTCAAGGCCACTGTCAACGAAACCACTGTGCCCAGAGTCTCGTTGTGTCAAGTCCACAACTGATAGTGAACTTCGCTGCATCTCTCCCATCAGTAACAGGCTGATAATTATGGCCCGGGCCTCCTCCGGGTCCATTGGCAGCACCTGCGCAACCAAGTCCTACAGATCATGGGAATAATGGCCCAAAAGGCATGTGGTGTTCACGCCTCTTGGATTCCCTATCCGGGGGAGCGGTAGAGAAAGTGCCTTGGGATGTCAAGGCTAGGACCACCAACCTCTATGGGGTAGGATATGGAGTGAGCAAGGTTGGGTCCCCTGGGGGCGGGGTGGTGGCAGCAGGCGATCGTCCTATTCACAGGAACCCCTGTTTGGGGTTTAGACCAAGTCCCCAAAAGGACGTCAGTGAGGGCATTTTTGAACGGGCCCGGGTTTCAGCACATCTGTCAAGAGGTTAGTCTTGACTGCCATTGAGGGCAACTGAAGGTCGAGGACCCTCAGTCGCTCTCCGCACCACCATTGCATAAGAAGATCCCTCCTCCATAGCCACGGTATGGGGAGAAAGCATACCAGTATCTGGAGAACTATCTAGTCCGCTGGCTTCACCCAGTTCCTCACACCAGTCCATGTTAGTTTTTTTTTCATATGGCTGGTATTCCTTAGGGTCTAGCGACCCCTCCCATTCCTCCCCGAGTTCTAACTCAAGGGAATAGGGCTAAGGCTCCGATCTAGGACGCAAAGCTCCTGTCCTCACCGAATTCCGCGTTGGCCGACGCCCCTCCGCTAAGTATCAGAGTCAGGGATCAGATGGAGATGGCGACATCGGCGCCAGGAGCGTTGGCATCACACCGGCATCAGGGAAGCGAGATGCTACGACTGGCACCAGTCTGGATCTGGGAAAGTATTCTTGGGGCCTGACTGGAGTCACTGGCATGGAACTAGACGGGGCCCCTTCCTACCCCGAGGGGCCCAAATGCGCACCGGTGGGGTCAGGCCACCCAAATATGAGGCACATGGCCTCATAAAATTCCTTTCGTTGGACAGGGTCACTCCAGTTCCTGGAAAGTCGGGGAGGCGCGGAGTCGGGCCAGGCGCAGACTCTACAGCGGAGCCAGGCCTTAAATGCCGACGGACAAGGAGAAACCGAAGACCTCTTTGACTGTTTCTTGTGTCGAGACTTACCCAAATGTCCCAAGGGTAGGACCAGGATTTCGGACTACGCAACCGCTCCTGGGACCTTTCCTTCGACCGGGACCTCGAGTGTCGCGCCGTTACCCGACGAACCTCCATGAACTTGAGGGACCACTCTCGCAAGGCCTTGGGATTCATGATACGGCAGTCGGAGCATGACTTTAGGTCGTGGTCGCGCTTGAGACCCCACCGGCAAACAAGATTCAGATCCATCACCGACATCAGTCGATGGCTGGCTCCGCATGGTTTGAAGAAGACTCTCATAGAGAACATCCCTGCCACACGAGGAAGAAAAGACCTCAAATGAGTCAACAAAAAGTAAAAAAAATGTAGTCCAACAGAGACTGAAGGGGTAGCTCTTTTTCCGGATTAGAGCTTGCTGGCGTGAAAAGAAAAGCCTGGGAAATTCAAAGGTAAGGAATCTGCGACTAAAAGTCTCTATCAAATATTAACTACAAGTGCTAACTCTACTAATTTAGTGATCTGCATAATTGCGGGTTCCAGTGGATAAACATGTTTTATTTAATGAAGGAGAAATCATGCAAATTGCTTATAAATCGCATTAATATTCCAATGAAGAAATGCATTTTGCTTCCACTGAAAATATCTTGACTGCAGTTCAGGCGGTTGTACTGAAGAAACGTCCAGTGGCACAGGGAGACATATAATTGTGGTGTTTCCTGTTCCGGCCCTAGAGGCCATCATCAAGGCCTGCATTCCAAATGCGAAAGCCTTGCATCCAAGATGGATCCAGTGAATGAATGAATGAATGAAATAATTTTGTAAAGCACGCAATACCCCAGGGCGTCTTAGCGCTATACGAATCAAGATCCGGGGGGGGAGGCAATCAGCCTGGGGGAGGGTCTAAGGTGTCGCACAGTGGAGTGGTAATAGCCAAGTCTTCAGCTCCTTCCTGAATTGCTGCAGGATGGGTTGTGACCGAAGTAAGAGAGGCAGGGAATTCCATAGTACGCGAGCGTTCTTCCACCCCATTTTGCTCTGTTAATTCTTGGGACCATGACCAAGTGTGCAGAGCTTGATCTGAGGTTCCTGCTGGGCGAGTACCAGGAGAACCGATCTTGAAAGAAAGATGGACCGGCTCTATAAAGGGCCTTGTGGATTAAACATAGAGCCTTAAAGGAGATCCTCTTCTCCACCGGCAGCCACTGAAGGCCATATAGTAGGTGAGAAATTGGTTTGAACTTGGGGACCTTCAGTAGTGTTCTTGCTACTGCATTCTGTAGGGACTGCAGCTTTTTTATCAGGTATTTGGAGGTACCTAGATAGAGGGCTTTACAGTAGTCCATTTTCGAGGTGATGAGAGCCATCAGCACCGTTTTTTGTCGTTCAATTGGGATGAACGGGAGAATTTTTTTTAGGACCCTCAGCATAAAAAACCCAGCTGAAGTCACCGCATTAATTTGAGCAGAGAAACATAGTTTGGTGTCAAAGATGACTCCCAAGTTTCTTGCCTTATCCACTGGCTGAGGTAATGCGCCCAACTCCGAGGGCCACCAGGATGCATCCCAAAAGGAGGTCTCTTTCCCAAAAAGCAGAACCTCTGTTTTGTCTGAGTTTAGCTTAAGACAATTTCTCTGCATCCAACCTGCGACGGTGGCCATGCACCTGCAAAAGTTGTTTGCATCATTTTCCACCTGTGATGAGATGGATACCACTATCTGTGGGTCATCCGCATAGGATAGTATGGCCAGGCCAAAGCTGTGAATGAGCTTTGCCAAGGGTGTGACATACACATTGAAAAGGGTGGGACTGAGCGCAGAACCCTGAGGCACCCCACAGGGGAGAGAGAATGGTCTAGACTTTGCATCTCCCACCTCGACCCACTGCTGTCTACCTTCAAGGAATAAGCTTAACAATGTTAATGCAGTATTCCTAAAGCCCAGAGAATGAAGACGTTTGATAAGAAGTGCGTGTTGAACCGTATTGAAGGCGGCAGAGAGATCCAATAGGATTAATGCAGCTCTGTCGCCCTTGTCCACTATATCTTTTATTTCCTCAGATGCAGCCATCAGTGCTGACGCCGTACAATGGCTTGCTCTAAAACCGTATTGTGAGGGGTCGAGCAGCTGATTGGTGTCCAAAAAAGTTAGTATTTCCTCGTGCATTGCCTTATCTAAAATCTTGGCAGGAAACGGAAGATGGGAGATGGGTCTGTAGCTTTCCACCAGCTTTGGATCAAGGGAAGGTTTTTTCTCCAAGGGCAGAATAGATACTCTGCTGGACCAGATAACGGCCCATGCTATGTGTTGTCCCCAGAGGCTTCCTATCCTGATGTCAGCATTCATTGAGATCTCACAGATGCTTCCGGCTCCTGCTGAGGTACGAGAAAGATCTACAGGCACACAGGTAACAACGGACGCGAACATTGCTGCGGCAACCTATGCTGGAAGCGATGCTTCTCATCTCTGTGCAATTATTCTACTACACGAGGTGTTCCAACTGACACCAACTTCAGTGGATGATGTTTTGTCTATAGAAATAGATGATCTCATGTTTACACCAGACCCGTAAACTGACTCTGATTCAGCATACAGTGTTCCAGAGATGCAGTAACAATTTGGCCTTCATTTTCAAAAAAACTTGGAACTCTACCAAAATTGAACTTTTTCCCATTTTTCGAACGAAAATGGCACTTCAATCTGCTTAAAGTAGAACTAGCCTTATAATACAGACTTCAAGGTACTTCCACAGACACTTAGTCATCTTGTGTGTCTAAAACTGTTCATTAATTTTCATGACATGAAATGACTTTGATTTTTCAACAACTTATCGATCATTTTATGTCACATGTAAATATTACTGCTTATTTCATTCCAATTGCATTTATTTTCGAACTTTATGCCTGAAATGAAAAGCATTTGCTTCAGATGTACAGTACCTTTTGCATTTTTACTATGTTTTTTAATGCTTTTAAGAAATATTTTTAAATATGCGGTACTCCATTTAATGTTTAGCATTTTAAATGTTTAACATTTTAGTATTATCGTACACACGAAAGTGGAGTGGGTGTTGTATTCCTCTTAGGGTGTCCATAAACGGGCTTTCCAGTATCATGTCCTTATATAGGCACAATTCGCCCTGCCCTTATATAGGCATAAAATCCCAGCCCTTATTTAGGCATTAAACCGTGCACTCCAAATACAGGCATGGTTTCTGACATCCGTCCACCCTAACGTCACAACTAGTTCGTGAAGAACAGACCCTTAGGCTGCGGGAGTTTCCCTAGCCCAGGACTATTGATTTCTTCAAGGACTCATATATTATGCATGAACCATTATTCCTTAGGGGTTCATTCATGACGTCTTCCGCTGTCCGACTCACGTCAATACTGACATTCTTAGGTACTTCTCAGGTATAAATATACCTTCCCTAGCCCCTGTAAATCAGAGGAGACCTCAACTTCAGAGGAGCCCGTTTCCCGGCCTGACGCACTGAGAAGACGCTGTCATCCCTGCACGCAGAGAGTCCAGCTTCCAGTGATCTGACTTCCCTTGCGGGGTGTTGGAGTTCGAGTCTGGCAAAGAGATTCCTACCTCTCTCATTCTTCAGGTATGGACCTGACAAGAACCTAGAGGGACTCTTGGCATACTAGGCTTAACATACTCTTAGTATACCATAGTAAGGAATACTTCACCTACTTCATACCTCTCCCTACACCTAGGTTAGGTTAGGTACATTGGGGTAGAACTAGATTAGAAACGCATCGTATGAGTACTCGCATTTTTAGTCTGTGCTATTTATGTAAAGGCATATGTACTAAAAGATAATGCTATCGCAGTATTATTTATTTCTACTGCTCACACTGTACATTATTTATCTCGCATACTGTCTTGTGATCGTAACAGCACATTTTACTTACACCAGAAACAAGACTGTTCAATAAATCTTTTATTGAAACACCCGTCTGTTCTTTCTGTGTAACTTGGAGAAAACTAAGCATGCACGATTGAGCTGAGTGAAATCGTTATCTATTGTTTCCACGACTCTGGGACACGTTCTGATTCTAAAGGGAAACAAAGTGGTCATGTTTTGCAGCTGCCAGAAACTACTCCCTTCTTGTTATCCAAGGAGTTTCTAGTGGCCTCTGAGCTAGCTGGCACAAGTAATTAAGTTTAATATACTCGATAGGGACATACTGACCTTAGTCCTATGTCAAACCTATAGGATATATTATTCCAATGCGCAGAGCCTATTAGGGAAATAGGAGCTACACTACATGGCGCCCAACGTTTGGTAAGGCGGTAATTCAACGTTAGATACTGAGTAACTCAGCTGTGCATTTTCTCTCAGAGACCCCTACCCATATACTCCAAAAGACGTCTGGAGTGGGCAGGGTTAAGTATCCACCACGGCTACATAGGAAAACACCCTATATATTAGCTGTTTGGTTTGCTCAACGTTGAAGGATACAGTGTTCCAAAATATTGTGCACCTTATCTTTGTTTCCTTGAAACTTGTTCTACATTTTTCAAACAACAAAATGCCTGGCTCCGACACTGAGACCGGAAACGGTGGAGCTGCGGCTGATCCATCCCAAGCAGCAGCTTTTAACATTACAGGTTTAAATGAAACCGAGGAGGGTGTTATAGACATCCATCCAAACTTAAGAAGAGCCATCACTCTAAAACTCATAAAACATGGCCTACCACCAAGAGGAGGTAGAGCAGTTTTCGTGATAGAGGCACATGAATCCTTTCAGACAGAGGTATTCTATTCATGGGTAATATTTCCTGAATCCAATCCAGTAACACACATGTTTCACTTCTACAAAGAAGATGATCCACCAGAGGAATACATTCCTTTCAAGGATATTGAAATTCCATTAACATACCAGGAGCATCAGCTCTGGTTTAAAGGCGCCCTAAAACATCACAAAAACATTACCCGGCTCGGTCCACTAGGTAGACCAGGAGCAACATGGCCGATTCTAGCCGGCTACACACCTCATCCTGACATTGAAGAAATGTCAAACGAGGAACTAGTTACTCAAATCACAGAGTTAATAAAAATTTACAGACAATTGGTCCAATATGTCATGCAGACTTTTACAGTCCAGCAACCATTAACAATTCCAAATCCAACTCCCCAACAGGGGAATACACTAAAAATTACACCACAGACTCTATACGCAGTCATGGGTAAAATGCCCACAAAACGTGAGCAAATTCCATTCTGGATAGCTCAAAAATTACTCAAATCGAAGCAGTATTTCCAAATACTAGCCCGTATGAGAAACACAGAATACTAACAATCAGTTTACCAATGGGGATCACACCACAACTGGAAGACTGTACCACTTGGGGCTCAGTCTTTGCTGCCATCTATACTAAAACACATGGTATTCCGTCAATTGCGGTAATACCTGATGTCCTGAAACAAATTCAAAACGAATACGGGGCAGAGCCTGCTCTAAATTTAGGTATGAAGTTACTGAAAAATTTCGACCAGGTCTCAACAATAATATTATCTAATATTAAAGGGAGGCAGCAGCAGTGGCGATCCGCCAAAAATTAAGGGAATTTGATGTTACAGAACATCAAACTGAGCTACCCAGAATAATTGAACAATCTTATGCAGAATTAGGCAGAGATAGTTTGGGTGGAAGACCAGTGAAGCCGAAGCTATCTGAAAGTCCTGAGAAGGACTCAATTAAACAAACTCCTACATCTTCTAAAAGAAGTGGGAGACTAATAAACAAAATTCAAATGAGAAACGTTCTCAATCCCGAGGTAGGTCTCCTCAAAAGGAGCCCTCTGAAAGGAGGTATAACCTCAGGAATAGGGATAATTTGAGAAAACCTGACAGGTATCAAGATACTGATACACGTTCCTCTCGTCCCTTTCAGATCTCATCACAGACTTCGGAAAGAAGAGGGCGATCGGAACATAGAGAAGAACGCGTGAAATCGAAAGATGACAAACACGCTCCAAAAACTAAAGCAAAACCTCAATTCTCCAAAAAGAAAGTAGCAGGTCTGAAAATCAGACATGCCGAGAATACTGAGAACACAACTCAAGAACGGAGAATGGGCTCCGACAATGCTGGACAGTGCAGCAGAAGTCACAATAGCTCGCCAGAACCTGAAGGAACTTCTGGAGATAGTGGACTTGAATGAGTACATTAAAGTAGAGACTGTAGACACCAGGGTTAGTACTCCACAAAAGTTATATGAAATAACTCTCCGGATGGAGGGAGACAAACCTAGACAGGTGAAAGCACTTTTTGGGAAAGACTATCAAAGGGCTATGACATACTTCTAGCAGAAAAGGACTGGCCACCACAATTTGTCAGGGAGTGCCCACATGGCGAGGACATTATTATGCCTGCCTTCTCCAACCATATTCCAATTCACCTAAGATATACATATGCCAGGAAATGGGCAGTGGCCCAGGCCCCAGCATTATATAAAAATCATGTAGGATGGGATGAGGACTCACCTCACCATAAAATACATCTGAAACATGAACCAACTGCACAACGGCAGTACCCAATAAAGCAAGAAGCTAAAAAACAGGTCAGGGAGATCTTAGATCAACTTGAATATCAAGGGGTGATTGAAACATGCACCTCCTCAATGAACAATCCTTTGTTTCCTGTCTCCAAACCAGACAATACATATCGTCTAGTTTTGGACTACAGACACCTAAACACTTGTTCTAAAACTTTTGCAGTGCAAAATGCACATAGCACAGCATTAATGAATAACATTGTGCGTAAAAATATAAAACAACATTAGACATCTCAAATGGTTTCTTTTGTCAAAACATAGCACCTGAAAGCAGGTACTTAACAGCATTCTCCATAATGGGGACCCAGCGTCACTTTTGTCGACTCCCACAAGGGTTCAAGAACACATCAGGTTTATTCTCAGCGAGGGTAACGGAGTTACTACAAATTTATGACAATGAGGCATTGTCCTATGTCAATGACATCTATCTGACAGACGATGACCTGGAAAAACACTTGAACAGGGTGAGCACCATTATACTGGGTTTCGCCTCTGAGGGCTACAAGTTCAACTTTAAAAAGTCAAGAATTGCCCATCTCAATGTCCTATTTCTAGGATATGAGCTTTCAAGTGAAGGCAAGAGCTTGGCAGCTAACTTTTTAGAAAAGTGTGCGCTGCTCCAACCTCCAAAAACACTAAAAAACTTACAATCCATCCTGGGTTTCCTAAACTTTGGAAGAACATACATTCTAAATTACGCAGAAAGGGTTAAACCTCTCTACGCATTAATCAAACCTGATTTTTCAATCAGAAACTGGACACAGGAACACACAGAAATCTTGCGTTCACTACAGGCTAACATGTTAGCAACAAATCACTTACAAACACGCGTAAGTCAACGCAAACCTGGTGATCCGAATAATTTCGGGTCAATGCGGATTCACCTACTTAACCTTCAATGAGGGTGAGAAGATACCAATCGCGTACAAATCTCATTTGTACACACAAGCGGAAATGCGCTTCAGTTCAACTGAAAAAATTCTGACAGCAGTTCAAACCGCTGTAGCAAAAGAAAGAGCCTTAGCTCAAGGGAAACGCATTATTGTCGTAACCCCAGTACCGGCATTAGAAGCGGTCACAAAAGCAAGCATTCCAAATGCTAAAGCATTACATCCAAGATGGATACAATGGGTTAATTCTCTTGCTGCAACAGATGTTGAATATGTTTTTGATCCAGATTTAAAAACACAAGCATTCCTGCAATATGAACAAGAATGTCCTCTGCCTACTGAAATTCTGCCTCTCGATCAGTACGAATTCATAATTTACACTGACGGATCGGCACAACCCGCAACAGGGAGTAAGCAAGCTTACAGTGCAGCGTGTGCAATCGTTAAAGGTCGCATGCGAAATGGCATCTTCAGACCTATGGTCACAAAAACTCAGTCTCTAGGAGATTGTACAGCTCAGCGAGCTGAACTACAAGCATTCAAACTGGCACTTGAAAGTACAGATCGAGAATTCCCCACACTGATAGTGTGCGATTCCTTTTACTGTGTTC
This sequence comes from Calotriton arnoldi, assembly GCA_963921515.1. Classification (NCBI taxonomy): domain Eukaryota; kingdom Metazoa; phylum Chordata; class Amphibia; order Caudata; family Salamandridae; genus Calotriton; species Calotriton arnoldi. The sequence goes on along the minus strand of CAWUFW010001702.1, from coordinate 1,722,090 downwards.
AGTCGTATAATGAATATATACAAAACTGGCTTGAAAATGGTTTCAAAGATGCGAAAGGTGGCACAATAAAGCACAAAACGCTTTGGGAACAAGTAGTTCAGTTGAAAAACGAACTACCAAAGGCTCACGTGATCCACACACTGAGTCATCAACGTGATGGCGTTCACGTTGCAGGGAATTCATTGGCTGATGAAGCCGCAAAGGGGCTGTGCAGACGGCTTCCGTAGCTGCGATCACTCGTTCAAAAACAAAAATAGACGGTGAGATAATGTTGGCTGTCAATGCTTCAAGCAAAGGCAGCAGTGCAGCGTTACCAAAAAAGTTTCCACTCAAGTACTCTTATGTAATTGATGCGAACAACGTTCCTTTTGCTCGAATCCCTGGAGTGGGGGATAGGGTAATTCCAAACATGGAACGTAGAGCAACTTTGATTTATGAAACACATTTGGGGGAGGGTCTGTCACATCAAGGGATCTCTAAAACAATTTTGACGTTAAAAGAGATCTACTGGTGGCCTGGAATGAATACAGAAATTCACATATTCATCAATAACTGCTTAGGCTGTAAATTACAGCGAGAGAGCCACCAGACACCATGCTGCGAATGCGGCAACCCAGTACAGACACCATTGTTAGACAGCATTAGACTATCTACGCGCCTGCGTCCTACTGGACAAAGGCATTCCCACAAATAATGAATCTAGGTTCCTATGGATATGGCCTCAGCGCTCGGCTGACGCTCGAACTGTTATAAAAGATTTGCGAGTCTTTATCGGCACATACGCAATAGGCACGCTACATTCTGACCAGGGTCCTGCGTTTAGCTCTCGGGCTTACAAAGAAGCCATGGCCAGTCTGGGCGTTGCATTGCGGTACTCCTCTCCATTCCATCCTGAGGGAAATTCGGTTGTGGAAAGGAAAAACCGGGACATAAAGCAGTCTATAACAGCTAGGTTATTAGGTTCGGGTGATGGGTGGGTCAAACACCTTAATGGGGTCCAACGCTCATTGAATAATCTGCCAAGAAGTTCTCTAGGGGGGGGTCACTCCATATGAGGTCCTATTTGGGACAAGAATGTGGGTACCAGACCTTGAACACGTAGGCACAGTGGTGGAAAATAAACTGTTTGATATCAAAGATCGTTTGGCTGTTTTACAGGAACTGAATGAGTTAAGAACGAAACAAAGCAACGTATTCCTACAGCCAACCACCACTGGGGAAAAATCGGCGGTCCCAGCAAGGCCTGTTTGTATTCCGAAAGTTGGGGATCTAGTCGGAGAAAAGATTGCGGACAAGAAGGAATTTGGACCTTCTTACAGACAACCAGTACCTGTCCTAGCAGTTCAAGGAACAAGAACAGTACTTCTGCCGCCCCTTGCTGGAAGAAAGGAGAAAAGATTTGTGTCCATCGACCTGATCAAACCACAGTATGTGGCCAATACTAAATAGTAGGCCTCGTGGACTCCGACCTAGTAGCAGACGCACTCCTCTCGCTACTATCCAAGAGGTTCAGACTGAAAGACTGATAACAATCGAGAATTCAGCTGTAACAGATGGAGGACTAAGCAATAACGCTATGGAACTCATCCCTCTTGAACACCAAGTAACAGTTCGTCCAAATACACCTGTCTACACCAATGTAGCAAGTGATGAACTGGTTCCAGTGATTTCTACAAATCCTGATGCTATTCCAACAATTGATAGAACTGCTTCTGGCTATTTCATTAACTTTGATACGTTCTCAGAAGATCCGAGTGAACCTGAAACGACGCCAGCATCATTCAAATTCAAGCAGCAAGTACAAGACTTTCTTCACTTTCTGAAAAAGACTTATTTGGTTTCTCCATGGATTGAACTCTGGATTATATCTGGACTTTTTGTTTTCCTGCTCTGGCTAGCTTTGGTTACAACTGTGAGCGTGCTTATAAGTGGCAGATACATCCATGTGACTACTGAAAGAAAAGGCGTGAACGTACTTTTGAAACCTCATAAATCTTCCCATCGTGAAGCAAGAGACTTGTCATCAGTGAACATCACAGCTGTTCCTATACAGGATGGTATAGTGTGGGACAAAACAGATTTTGACATCTTCGGCCCGACGGAACAATTGAACATTCCACATTTGTTTAAAATTTCACTAAGTGATCTAATTTCGTCCAGTACCTATTCTGATGATTGGGACTTTGAGACTGTTAACGACATAATGTATGACCTAGAAAAATCTGCTGCATTTTCTAAAAATGAATATTTAGAGGGTTCATCAGACTATGAACAACTGTATTGTTATAACCACTATGGTCATCATTATTTGCATAAATCTGCATATCCAAGAAATGTGTTTATGTTTAACCAATGGGAACATTGTCCTACACCACCTAAAGGTAGTTCAAATACATTTGCTAGTAAATTTCCATATTTTTCAGGTTACAATACATCTGACCCAGAAACATTTTACTTTAGAAATGTAAACAATACAGGACTGAAAATTATGTTAACTAATACAAAACAGATTTACTCTGCAGCCTTTATTGCCCAACTGTCTAGACATTGTTTCGACTTATGGAAAGATACAATAGACACAAAAACTGTCTGGGGTACTAAAGATTGGCAAGTGCAGGGGATAGAAGCTTTATTTAGAGCCTGTATCATCCCTGAACAAATAATGTTTTTGAATGAAACCATCCAACAAACATCTTGTCTTGGATTAGCCAAGATCAAGGAGATGAACACACCTTCTGTACCAGCACCTGCAAGTGATAAGGATACACAGGCAGTGGTGACAGTTGACAATATACTACAACTCAACAGATCTAATCCTGATTGGAAAAAATGGTTGATCTGGCCCACAGACACGAATAACTGTCAGGAAAGATTCCTGAATAAAACTCAGGGCTTTACTATTAATAGGCCAGACCCAAGATACGTCCAAAGACAACATCCGGGGGTAATAACAACATACAGTGTAGGAAAATTATGCCTCGATTAGCTGCATAAGTCTACACTACAGGTTGTGAAACAACACTTAACCTTACTTAAAAAGGACATAGACCTTAGGGAATTCTTGCTTGGACCAAGAAAACCGCGTCAAAAAAGTTTCATATATGCCGGCATTTATGCTGCCTATAATGAAGCATGGAAAGTATCACAGATGGAGGCCGCAAAACGAATACGTGAACTTGATCGTATTAATTTAGAGAAAACCCTCTCTGTGGTCGACAATGGGTTAACAACTTTGTCCTCCAGAATATATTCATTGGATGGCATTGTATCCTCTGCTATCGACATACTAGAACAAGATTTGGCGATGTTACAACACGGTCCAGTCTCAATTACGTTCTATTGTGTTATTAAGCTGGACGCTGCAATCTTTGCGAGCGGGCTATGTGCCTTGGCGTTTTATCAACACGTCAGCTCTGTTTGCAGAATACAATCTGACTGATAAACAGATCGAATTGGCACAAAGAGGAGCAAAGTATACAGTGCTGAGCATTGAAAAACTGGAAAAATTACCATTCACAGTGGCAGAAGAACCAGCTACAGAATGGCTTATTCATGGCAAAATAACATTACCTGTGACTACTTTTCAGTTTCAGTATTGCCTCAGACAAATGCAAGCAGGCAAATATGAAAGGTTGGGTAAGGAATACATTAAGACATCTTGGGATTTACCGTATACATATAGATGTTGGAGTGGGGATTGTGAAGTGTTTTTGAGCGGTACACACTGTAAACATGCACTGAGCGGTTCACTTATATGTCAGGACATTTCTTTACACGGGGCTTGTAATGGTTCTGTGGCAAATTTGTTTTGCCATCAGCAGGGTACACCAGCTGCTGTGATTAATCCAACGTTTGGACAACTTTCTAATGGGAGTTACCTCATGTTGAATGATCAGAGTTGCTGCGGCATGCTGCCAGGCATCCCATATCTAGTAACGGTCAACTCCAGGGTCACTTGCTGTATGCAAGTATTGTTTGCCCCAATAGACACAGTCAGGAGTCGCCTCTATGGCCTTCGCTGAACGTCTCTTTTATAAGATTTGATACTTTGAGCAGAATGAAAGCCATGCTTTTACAGCAAACAGTGCCTTTGACCTCGGCCAAAGAAACCTATGATCTACAAGTAGCAAGGACTTCGGCTGAGATACAGACTTTAATACGTACAAACTGCCCTATACATTTCGTAGAAATGATAACACGTATCTTTAACATGTCTGATACAACCAGAATTGTACATGTATTTAAGAGCATCTGCTCCGGTCTGTTAGCACCTTTCCAGGCAATACTCGGAATCAGCCCGAACTTTGCACATTCGGTGTTTGGTGGCATACCATTAATTCTAGCACTTGTTGCCGGAATTCTATTTCTCTTCCTGCTATTGCGCTATGGCCAGCCTATTCGCAGACATCACTCCGAGCGAAATGGAGAAAGCTCTCCTTGAACGAAAGTGTCGTGAGCGAATAGTACAGCTATTGGGCATGACTCGTCTACGGGACTTGAATACCACGTGGTTCCTGTCATTCATACCAATCTGGCAAGATTGCATCTTACCTGTTCTACGATGCCTGCTATGCGGTGAAGAATGCATGTTGGGCACCTGTCTAACATTTCCATCAGCGACGCCAACGGATGTCGATACTCTGCTGGTCCCGATAACGGCCCATGCTCTGTGTTGTCCCCAGAGGCTGCCAATCCTGATGTCAGCATTCATTGAGATCTCACAGACGCTTCCGGCTGCTGCTGAGGTACGAGAAAGATCTACAGGCACACAGGTAACAACGGACGCGAACATTGCTGCGGCAACCTATGCTGAAAGCGATGCTTCACATCTCTGTGCAATTAATCTACTACACGAGGTGTTCCAACTGACACCAACTTCAGTGGACGATGTTTTGTCTACAGAAATAGATGATCTCATGTTTACACCAGACCCGTAAACTGACTCTGATTCAGCCCACAGTGTTCCAGAGATGCAGTAACAATTTGGCCTTCACACTACAAAAACATGGAGCTCTTCCCAAAATTGAACATTTGACCATTTATTTTTCACTTCGAACGAAAATGACACTTCAATCTGCTTAAAGTAGAACTAGCCTTATAGTACAGACTTCGCGGTACTTCCTCAGACACTTTTATCATCTTGTTAGTCTAAAAAAGTTCATTAATTTCCATGACATGAAATGACTTTTGATTTTGGACAACTTATCGATCATTTTTGTCACATGTAAATATTACTGCTTATTTCATTCAAATTGCATTTTATTTTAAAAATATGCCAGAAATGAAAAGCAATGATTAAAATGTACAGTACCTTTTGCATTCTAATGGGTTTTTTAATGCTTTTTTAAATGGTTTTAAAAAATATTTTAGCAATATGCGGTACTCCATTTAATGTTTAGCATTCTAAATGTTTAGCATTTTAGTATTATCGTACACACGAAAGTGGAGTGGGTGTTGTATTCCTCTTAGGGTGTCTATACACGGGCTTTCCTGTATCATGTCCTTATATAGGCACAATTCGCCCTGCCCTTATATAGGCATAAAATCCCAGTCCTTATTTAGGCATTAAACCATGCACTCCAAATACAGGCATGGTCTCCGACATCCGTCCACCCTAACGTCACAACGAGTTCTTGAAGAACAGACCCTTAGGCTTCGGGAGTTTCCCTAGCACAGGACTATTGATTTCTTCAAGGACTCATCTATTATGCATGAACCATTATACCTTAGGGGTTCATTCATGACGTCTTCCGCTGTCCGATTCACATCAATGCTAACATTCTGAGGTACCTCTCAGGTATAAATATACCTTCCCTAGCCCTTGTAAACTAGAAGAGACCTCGACTTCAGAGGAGCCCGTTTCCCGGCCTGGCACACTGAGAAGACGCTGTCATCCCTGCACACAGAGAGTCCAGCTTCCAGTGATCTAACTTCCCTTGCGGGGTGTTGGAGTTCGAGTCTGGCAAAGAGATTCCCACCTCTCTCATTCTTAAGGTATGGAGCTGACTAGAACCTAGAGGGACTCTTGGCATACTAGGCATAACATACTCTTAGTATACCAGCGTAAGGAATACTTCACCTACTTCATACCTCTCCCTACACACCTAGGTTAGGTTAGGTACATTGGGGTAGAACTAGCTTAGAAACGCATCGTATGAGTACTCGCATTTTTAGTCTGTGTTATTTATGTGAATGAATATCTGCTAAAAGATAATGCTATCGCAGTATTATTTATTTCTACTGCTTACGCTGTACATTATTTATCTTGCATACTGTCTTGTGATCGTGACAGCACATTTTACTTACATGAGAAACAAGACTGTTCAATAAATCTTTTATTGAAACGCCCGTCTATTTCTTTCTGTGTAACTTTGAGGAAAACTAAGCATGCACGATTGAGCTGAGTGAAATAGTTATCTATTGTTTCCACGACTCTGGGACATGTTCTGATTCTAAAGGGAAACAAAGTGGTCATGTTTTGCGGCTGCCAGAAACTACTCCCTTCTTGTTTGTCAAGGAGTTTCTAGTGGCCTCTGAGCTAGCTGGCACAAGTAATTAAGTTTAATATACTCGATAGGGACATACTGACCTTAGTCCTATGTCAAACCTATAGGGTATATTATTCCAATGCGCAGAGCCTATTAGGGAAATAGGAGCTACACTACAAGACCATGAAGTTCAGGGCGGAGTATGAGCAAGGGAAGCAAGGTACCACAATCCTTCGGAGGACGGCACGAGTCCACTGTCGGACAGACAGGGACGAAACGAAACCACAGAAGCAGAAGGACAGTGCACAATGGCAGAATGCCAGAAACTTCTACGAAAAGAGCGAAACTGAGTAGAGAACCCCAGGATCTGTAAGAGACAAAGGCCCAACGAAGGGACTTGAACATGATGACAGATTCAGAACACACAATGTGAGCGGCACAACATCAGGTGCCAGTTTTTTTAAAAATTTTTTAGTAAATGACATGTCAGGGCAGAAGGCATCATGCCGAGACATACAAACTGTGGCTACCAAGAGATACATCGATGCGAATTACAACAATAAACTCAAAACAAGGGGTATGGGGTAATTGCCAATGCACCTATCTTTTTGTCCACAGTGGTGATATTTTATAATATATAAGGGTGCAAAGAATCAGAGGCTCAATACCCCTTAAGCCTCTAAGGATAAAGATCCCATACATTTACAACATCAACAATGATTCAGCACACCAACATGTATATGAATTGATATATTCCACAAGTACAAGCAAATTAAAGAGAAGCGCGTCAAATCAGCAGGTTCCGATTTCTTTGTTTCTTTATAGAAAAATTCTTCATAAAAACGACAGTAGCCAACGCGTTTCGACCTAAAAAGGTCTTCTTCAGGGCAATGACAACAACAGTACTCTATTATGCTTTATTGAGATCTTTTTCTGTAGTTCAACTCGGTCCCTCACTCTAGCTTGGTGCGCCAGTTGGACCTCTTATTCATTAACTCCACCAACAAAATAAAATCGCTTATTGAGTGGCTTCTTGGTCGACTATTCCAAGTCAATTCTATCAGTGTAAGAATGGGTTTTTCAGCCCATGTGTATCTGTTCTGTATGTGAACCGCTCCCTCCACGTAGCCAAAATCGTCACATCGATGAGAATTACAAGAATTTGCACGGAACAGACATTGTGTACCGTTAGAACCACACCACACAATGCATAGCTCAATGAAGCGTAACAGCAACAGCATGTGCGCGTCGACAGAGAAGACGGGCGCAGCACCAGGTAGCCAACCAGTCAACCGCACCCACAGGTGCAACGACCAAGGGCCACTGGCAAATCGGACACACCCAAAGCTATGGGAGAGAGAGAGAGAGAGAAAGAGAGAGAAAGAGGAAATCTGGGACAATCCCCAGGAACCACCGCAGGGAAAACCCCGCATGCCTGCCCTCTCGTGTGCATACACAGCACATAGAAATACATGAAAAAGTCAAGAAGTGACAACCAAGGGTAAACTGGAAGAGTACCCCTAGAGAATAGAAAGTCGCCCAAGAGGTACCAACGGCACCGACTTCTGTGAAACGTCTCAGGACATACAAGTCCAACCACAAAAGGGGGGTGACCCCAACCCCCCGATCGGGAAGGAAGGACCGAGCCACTGTGATACAGGCGGGTATACCGACTACCACACCAAGGAAGAAGAAAAAGTCAGTAACACTCAGATATAGAATGTCTGAAAAAGTATATATATATATATATATATAGACAGGGTGATGCCAGAGATCATCTGGAGATAGAATACGTCTGTTGAAATGGCAGCAGAGGCCAGGAGGAGAAACACCTGAGCCGTGTGTGGCAACAAACTGAAAAACCTGGGTCCAGGCCGTGGCCCGTCAGAGGGAAGCAAGGGGCCCAAGGTAAAACGTAACAGAGATCTACTCTGGCGAAAACTCTACCGCCCATAGGCAAACTCCAGACAGGGGGTGCCCAAGCCATTCCCAACACCAGGGAAGAAGGCAACAAGAAGAGAAAGCCGCCAAGACAGTGGCTCAAGGAACACAACAGGACCCCCGTGATAGCACACACCCACACAGTGCGGACCACATGTGGTGCCCACCCAGAATACAGAGGAACCGATCTGGAGCGGAACCGATCAAAGCGCCTACAGGGACGCCGAAGACAGCCAACATTGCTAGAGGCAGAATGAAGGCGGAAAGCTGAGCCAAATGCAAGGCAGGAGGACGTGCAGCCCCCTGGGGCGAGTCGGATACGGCAGAACCCCAACAATACACCGGAGCAGACTGCGTCCACAGACGCATGAATGTGCAACGGAACAACCGTAGGCAGCAATACAGAAGCTCCAGGAGAGGGCCACGTCAGACCGTGGGCCTTAACAGAGGAGGCGTTCCACCACAGCAGGAAGTAAGGAACAAAGGGAGATGCCCACAGCATAACCCGCAAGAAAAATCCCCAGAGGGACAGACAATAACAAAGAGAACTCCACGGGAGCCTCCGAAATTTCCTGGCAAGGAAGAGCAACTACACAATAGCGAACGAATACCCCACATAGGGTACGTCACATCCCTATAAAAATCAAGGGACACCTCTTGAGACAAGCTCATAGGCAGAGGTCAAAAAGAACCATATAAACAGCTGACCCAGGTGTACCAAAGGAAGGAAAAACATGGCTGAACAGTCCTACAGCCCGTCTGGGAAATAACGGCTTGAACCCAGAGACGGAAATCATAAAAGCAGTGACAATACTGCATACAAAAACACAAGTCCACTATAGAGGACTAAAAAGTAGGTAGTCATGGCAACCCAGATAGGAGGCACCGGACCGCCGAATCTGCATGCTCATCAAACAGATGGGTCCCATCAAAAAGCAGATCCCTGAGTTGCTCCCGAACATTCTCGGGGAAACTGCCAACGCGTAGCCACGCATGGCGACGGAGAGCAACTGACCTGGCCATAGCTCGACCCACGGAGTCAGTGGTGTCTATGGCCGACCGGACGGAAAACTGCGCCATGTCGCGGCCATTCCGAATAAGCCGGACCAGGTCAGCACGAGGGCCCTCCGGCAAAGAGGGAAGGAGTTGTTCGACAGAGTCCCAAATGGCAAAAGTAGCCCGAGCAAACACGCAGGTCGTGTTCATGGACCAAAGGCCCGAGCTGGTGGACGCAAAGACGTTGTGGCCACACGACTCCAACCACCTAGACTCCTGAGTCGGCGGAAGCAACGGAGGAGGAGAGGAAGGGAGCGCTGCCTGGACTACAAGCCCGTGAGCCCTAGGATGGAGGGACAAACAGGCAGGGTCATCTGGAGCCGGGCGATGGCGATGTGCAATAGCACGATCCACAGGGTCACCCGATGAGGGCCTAGCCCAAGTCCCCAGAAGGACATTATACAATGACCCGCCAAAAGGCAACAAGGGTTCCACATCCACCGTGCTCTGGTGGAGAAGATCCAACAAAGGATCCGAAGGCAGGGAGACAGAGGGCGGCTGCATCTGCAAGATATCTGCAGCCCTGCGAACCGCCCTCGCAAAGTCTGCGCTAGCCTCCGTGGCCATCCGCGGTGGAGACAGCAAATCATCCATTGGATACGGCTGCAGGCTAATCCGTCCACCCAACGACAGAGGCCCTGCAGCATAATGAGCCGGCCAGTGCCCCATGGACCCCCGCTCCGTGGAGCATGGAAAAAACCCTGGGGGCGGAGAACCCACTGGGGACACGTCCTCCACCAGGAGAGGAACTGCCGGGGACAGAACCGGCGTCGATCGACGTCGGGACGACATCGGATCGACGACCCCCGAAGAGGACTCGTACGCTCGGCGTCGGACCGGCGTCGACTCGACCTCCACCGAGGCAGGAGCCTGCTGGAAGGAACGAAGTCGACTCGGAGTCGAGCTCCGCGCTGCAGCTGCATCCAGCGTCGACGCAGGGAGCCCCGCAGAACTGTGCGAAGAAGCAGCAGGAGGGTTAGACGTCAGAGTGGGATGCCCCTCGGGCCGTGTCCCGACATCGCAGCAACCCCGGAACCGGAGTCAAGGCACCCGCCGGCGAACCCCCGACCTGAGTCCCTACCCCCACTGTAGGCGCGCCAGGGAGAGGGGGTGACCCAAAAATGGCCTGCAGAGCCCTGGAATAGGCCTCCATCTGGGTCTGAGTCGCCCCAGCCCAAGGAAACGGTGGGTAGGCGGGGGCCAACTCCTGAGGTGAAGACCGGGAACAGCGAACCCCGACATCACGCTGGTGCGAGGTAGACGACCTCCGTGACTTCTTCCGGTGCTTACCTGAAGCAGGCGAACGACGTCCACGGGAATGACTCCGGGATCTGCCCCGAACAGGAACCTCAGCGGGGGAGGAAGAACTGCGCCGTTGGGATCCTTCCGCTGGAGGCGGAGGCCGGCGCCGCGAGGATTCTGACCGGGACAACCGGGCGGACATCAATTTCATCCGTCGGTCCCGCAGGGACGTTGGCTTCAGCTGCCTGCAGGCGTCGCACTTGGCGGAGTCGTGCCGCGGGAGCCGCGGACGCCCTTTTGAGCCGGTGGAGCCCCTCCAGGGGCTGTAATTAAAGTGCTGCGTGCGTTGGTTTCAGGGATCTTAGGCAAAGGATCAGAATCGGTAAAAAGCGGCTTCCCGCGGGAGCCGCGGGCGCCCTTTTGAGCCGGTGCAGCCCCTCCAGGGGCTGTAATTAAAGTGCTGCGTGCGTTGGTTTCAGGGATCTTAGGCAAAGGATCAGGATCGGTAAAAAGCGGCTTCCCGCCCCGCGGGAGCCGCGGGCGCCCTTTTGAGCCGGTGCAGCCCCTCCAGGGGCTGTAATTAAAGTGCTGCGTGCGTTGGTTTCAGGGATCTTAGGCAAAGGATCAGGATCGGTAAAAAGCGGCTTCCCGCCCCGCGGGAGCCGCGGGCGCCCTTTTGAGCCGGTGCAGCCCCTCCAGGGGCTGTAATTAAAGTGCTGCGTGCGTTGGTTTCAGGGATCTTAGGCAAAGGATCAGGATCGGTAAAAAGCGGCTTCCCCTGTGGGTAATGCCTGCAGAGCACTGTGGTACAGGTAAATCACCCCTACAGCAGGCTTTACAGACCTAAGGCAGGGTGCACTATACCGATGTGTGAGCATATCTGCGTGAGTGGATTTGTCCCTGTGATATCCAAGCTCACCCTTAGATTCCACAAGTGCACAGGGAAGCCATACCAACTACATGGGCTGGGCACTCATGATTATGAGTTCCCAAGCTACATGATGGCTTCACTGTACCCCCAGATGTTTGGTACCAAACTTCTTGTCTTACTAAACCTTCACTGATGCCAGTGCTGGAATTATTTAGAAATGCACCCAGAGGGCACCTTAGAGGCGACGCCTGAAAGCCTACTGACGACTAGTGTGATCACTGACTGGTCTCGAGCAGCCAGCCACCCTAGACAAGTTTCTGACCTCCTTAAGGGAGAGCCACCGCTCTAAGAGGTCAGGAACAAAGCCTGCTCTGGGCAGAGGTGTTTACACCTGCTCCCTCCACGAAGAAACTGCATTCTAGGGCGGGAAGCTTCAAAGGCTCCGCTGCCTTTTTTATGCGACCCAGGCCTCTCCAGATAGTGGAGATGCCAACACCCGTACTGACCCCATGTTTTGGTGGCATGATAGGTGGGAAAATTAGTAAGATTAGGAGGTGTGCCCATATCAAGCCAACACCACCCCTAAGGTGAACTAGGTGAAGTTAACACCACCTTTTCAAATTCCTCCATCTTGATTTTGGACGGAATTAGACTTCTAGGGTCAGGGCTATGCCCACTTCCCATAGAAAGTGGTCACATAGAGGGTGTAGGCACCCTAAAGGTAGGTAGCCCATTAACTATTACCTGTCACTCCCCTTAACACCCCTAAATTGAGTATTTAGGTGGCACCCCTGAACCCAAGAAAGCAGTTTCGACGGAGCAAGGGGAGAAGGATGAAGAAGAGTCACTGGCTGGCGAGAACTGCAGAAGAGCTGAGAACTTTTGGCACAAAACCCAGCCTGTTTGCCCCTCTCTCGACAATCGCGATAGGGTGAATCATCCTGCAAGCTGGAGAACTACCAAAGACTTGGGTAGCCTGCCAGCACTTTGAAAATCACCCACAGTCTCCCTATCAGTAAAGACACTAGGTGGTTGGTGTAGGAAAGTAGGATCTGCTTTCATGGTTACCCCCACTTTTTTGCTGGTGACATTCTGTTTTCTGACTAGTCTGACTGGGATCCTGCTAATCAGGACCCCAGTCACTCTGCTCTCTCCCTAAATTTGACAATGGTAAGTACTTTGGTATCTTCCTAATTGGCTACTGGTGTACCCTTCTAAGTCCCTTGTATATTGTACTAAGCTACCCAGGGCATAGGTAGGCCAGGGGTCTCCCATGGGCTCAGCATGTATTATGCCACCCATGAAAGACCAATCAAACTGTGACTAAAGGCCTTCCGTTGCAGCCAGTGTGAGCTGGTGTTAGCACCACTCACAACATACATCAGTTTCCTTATATCTGAGGTCAATGCACTTAAAACCTATAAGTCACCCCTAAGGCAGGCCTTTCAATCATGAAGGCAGGGTGCTTAGTTATAAGTGTGAGGGTGCCCTGCATGAGCAGGACACCCCCTACAGACCCAGCAGTCCATTCTCCAGGCTCTGTAAGTACAGTCAGCCATTTTATACGTATAGTGGATATCAAATCAATTACGAGATGTCTGACTATATATTGGCTGCACTGAAACCGGTCATGTTTGGTATCAAACATGTTTGAATCCTACCCCAACACTGATTCCAGTGTTGGATGCAGGATCCCATGTATTGGGGGGCTCCCTTAGGGAGCCCCCCTGTATTCACGGTACTAGCCTTTCAGGGTCTAACAGCAAGCTAGTGCTGCTGCTGGCCACAGACACAATTCTGCCCTCCTGCTGCTGATCAAGGCTCGAGCAGGGGAAGGTAGAATAATAGGTTTCCTGTCACAGGTATGTGGACAGGACTTATTGTATTGGGCTGGGGTGGGGGCGCTTGCCAGCGCCACCAGACTGCTTTGAAGGGCACATTTGGTGCCCTCCTTGCATACTCCAGTTGAAACCAGTTCAGGGAGCCGTTAGCTTACGCTCTGGCGCAAAACTGGACAAGGGACACAGGAGTATCCTCCCCTCTATCCAGCCCCTCCTCGATGAGGGACCCCTGAATCGTCCCAACCCTTTCCTTTGGGTACTTAAGGTCTTACCTGTGGGGGGGGGGCATGGACAAGGTGGCGGCAAGTGCGGACATGTGGCTCTGAGCTCTGCACCAGGCCTGCCACAGAATCCTACATAACTCCTGTACTGGCCTGACATACGAAGCGTGACACACTGCAGTGAAATCCTGGATGCCGCGCCTACCCTCGAAGCCAAAACATGGTTACAACAGGGGCCGCTACCAGTGATCGGCATCGGCTCGCCTGAAAGCCACGGGTCTCGAGTGATGGCGGCCCACCCAGGTGCGTCAACATTCGGAAAGCATTGAGTGCACTGTCCCCCTGCAGGGGCGTGCCTGAAGGCGGGCGTACACAGCATCGGAGACGCGCCCGCGGTGTGGGGATCACGCCGCTGGCCTAACCCAACCCTGCCGAGGGATATCGAAAGCTGCACCCGCCGTCACCCATAAGGTAGAAGGAGATGGTGACAGTGCGATCCTGCGGCGCTCCTCTACCGGAGCTGGACTGGACCGTGAAGTCTGCGCTGACCAGTGAGCTCGAGTCTGGCGGCCCTAACGTGTGTCCACTGAGGGTGAGAGCCCGTCGCCGAGGACACATACACGGCTTGGGGCACAGTTACTGTGGCAAACCCGCATAGCCTATTGTTTTCTGATGGGTCTACGTGACTGGAAATCTGCAGTTGTTCCTACCCGCAAAATGCTGGGAGCTGTTGGTGTGTCGGCCTGCTGATGGCCTGCTGTTGGTGTGTTGGCCTTACATAGCCGGCCGCAACGATTGTGAAGCACTGGCAATAATCTCTTTACCTCCCTGCAGACCCTGGAGGGGGTGATAGACTCTCCTGGCCCCGTGACTGCTGAGTCACTCGTATGTGAGTTGGGTTGTGTACTTGATGGCCAATTTATGAGTTGGTCTATGAAACAAATTGCGTTGACTCTTCGCACCTAGTTTGAGTATCATCTCCTGTTTTATAACATTTGCATTTAATGGTGATTCCTCTGTGTGTTTGACATTTGTAAGGTATTCCTTAATTCATCATTTTGAATGACTCTGAAGGACAAGTTACTTACCTTTGGTAACACCTTATCTGGTAGAGACATGTTCTAGCCACAGATTCCTTACCTTTGAACTTCCAGGCAGTCAGGCTGGATCCGGAAGATTTTTGATAGCAGTACCCCTCCCTGCTCACCGGTGAATGGCGTCGGTCAACTCCGCCTGACGGCGTCGGAGTCATGTTCGTCATCGTTGTGACGGCTGCGTCGTCAATATAACCACCACTCCGGCGCGCTGACGTCAGTACTTTTTACAACTTTCCACGCCAGAAGCACGGAGCCATGAAGTGACTGACCATGGTGTGTTAAAAAGACAACTAGGGCCCTGAAGGGGAACAACCCAGACACTAAAAACAATTCCGCAGTGCGGGCAAGATGGGTGGGTTGGTAAGGAATCTGCAGCTAGATGATGTCTCTACGAGATAAGGAGTTACCGAAGGTAAGTAACTTGTCCATCTGTTAGAGAAATCTAGCCGGAGATTCCTTACCTTTGAACAAATACCCAAGCAATAACTTACCTGGGGGTGGTACTGCGGAAAAGCTTTAAACCAGGAAATTCTGCAAGACAGAGGAGCTAAACAGGCCCTCCCTGCAAACCAGAGAATCCAGGCAACAGTGTCTGGCAAATGTGTGCAGATATGCCCACGTGGCCGCTTGGCAGATATCAGCAATTGGGACACCATGCTGGAGCACTGTGGTGGCTGCCTTTGCCCTAGAAGAATGGGCCTAAGGCCTTCAGTAGGTTGTTTCTTCGTAAGGCATAACATATTTTGATACATATGATAACCCAGCGTGATGTGGTCCTCTTTTGGACAGCACGGCCCTTCTTTGCCCCCACGTACCCTATAAAGAGTTGGTCATCCACCCAAAACTCTGGTGCGATCAAAGTTGTAGGAAAGTAGGATCTGCTTTCATTGTCACCCCTACTTTTTGCTGGTGTCATTATGATGTTCTGACTAGTCTGACTGGGATCCTGCTCATCAGGACTCCAGTCTCTGTGCTTCTTCCCCAAATTGGACATGGTGAGTACTTAGGTACACTCCATATTGGATATTGGTGTACCCTGATAAGTCCTTAGTATATGGTACTAAGGAATAGGTACACCAGGGGTCTTCCATGGGCTGAAGCATGTATTATGCCACCCATGAGAGACCACTCAAATTGTGACTCCAGGCCTGCCATTGCAGCCTGTGTAAGGTGGTGCTAGCACCACTTACGACAGATATAACTTTCCTTTTTTCTGAGGTCACTGCACTTAAAACCTATAAGTCACCCCTAAGGCAGGGTGCTCGGTTCTAAGTGTGAGGGTGCCACTGCATGAGCAGGACACCCCTACAACCTTCAGAGTCCATTCTCCTGGGTTGTAAGTGCATCAGCAATTAAGATACATAGAGTGGCCATGCGTCATTACGCGATGACCATCTCTAAACTGGCTGTAACGAACCCTGTTGTGTTTGGTATCAAACATGTTTGAATCATACCCCAACACCATGCACTGTAAAACTCCTCCAGGAGGCCCTCAGTGCTCCCGGTACCAGTCTTCTAGACCCAGACAGCAAACTATGGCTGCTGCCGCCCAGAGACACGATTCGGCCCTCCTGCTGCTGAGCCAAGCTCGAGCAGAGGAAGGCAGGACAATAGGTATCATGTCACAGGGAGGTGTGACCACCTCCCAGGCAGGACTTAGTGTATTGGGACAGGATGGGGGCACTTGCCAGAGCCACTCAGACTGCTTGAAGGGCACATTTGGTACCCTCCTTGCATACTCCAGTCCAAACCAGTTCAGGGAGCCATTGGCTCCCGCTCTGGCGCAAATTGGACAAAGGAATATCCGCTCCACCGTCCAGCCCCTCCTCTGGGAGGGACCCCTGAATCGTCCCAACCATTTCCTTAGGGTACTTAAGGGCTTACCTGTGGGTGGGTCCCGATTCATCGCGTGACAAGATTCAGATCACATACCACTTCAACTTCAACCATCTGGGCACTCTGGACCTCGCTGGACTTCGCATTGGGAACCAAGACTGCAACGGGGAAGACTCCTGCTGTTCCTGGTCTCGTCGTCCTGCAAGTCTGCTGCAACGCCCGTGCTCCATACAGGTTCTTCACAAGGCCTGTGGACATCCAAGACACCCGAAGTAATCTCCCTTGGAGTGAAGGAGTCACTCCCTTGCATCTGCAGGCACCGCAACGCAGCTGACTGGTCTGCTGATCCTGGGCTCCCACGGACTCCGAAAGGCTCAGCATCACAGGTGGTGGTTCTGCAACTTCCCCGAGGCCTGCACTGTCTTCACACCGAGTTTGAGGCCAGTATCCCTCGGCGGAACCGCAGGAACAGAACCCCTGTGCACCGTGTTGACTTGCCGTTGCCAAGGCTTGTTGACTCTCACCTCCAGAGATCTTCAGGCTCCAAGAAGCTCAAACCTCAAGCAACTCCTGCAGCCAAGATCTTAGCCTGCACTGCATCCTTTGCACTGTCGACCTGCATCCTTTGGTGAGCTGCTCGAGGTCCTCTTGCGACTCCTGTGCCTTCGGCAGTGGGTCCTCTCGAGGGTCTTCTTTGGCTCCAGTGGGCTCGGGCCTGCTCTGACTTACCTGCTCGTGGTGCGTCACTTGGACCTTGCTGGTCCCGACACTGCACCTTGTTCTTCACCTACATTGGTTGCCGTTGCCAAGGCTTGTTGGTGCCCCTGCCGGACACTGACCCCTTGGCTCTTGACATCCGACGTGGGACAGCTCATGCACAGCTCCTAGTCCTCCTCTGCATCGCCTCGTCCGTACAGCTGTAACTTCAAGGGCACCGTCAACTCTCCTGCATCTCCTACATCGGTGGGCATTTGTCTTCCGTGCCTCCTGGTCACTCCTGAGTGACATAGACTCTGTCCCCTCTGCTTGCAGGTACCTCTCACCTTGAATCCACCTTTGGGTCCCAACGGACACTTTCCGCTTCTTCACCAGAGGTATCATTTCCAAAGTCCTCCATTGTGGTCTACGGCAGTTTCGGACGTCACTTTACACCTATGCACCCGGCTTCCCTGGTGTAGGTATCCTGGTTCCTGGGGTATCCACGGGTGGGGTGACTCTCCAACCTTCCATCTTCCACAGGGTTTCTTCGGCGTCCACTGGGAAGGGTCCTTCTTTAAAAATGCAACTGCGACTTACCGATTAACATTGAGCACGTAGTCATGTTCCCACTCTGCACACGACCTCCGTGGGGTTGCTAGATACTCACCTTGGGTGGTTCCTTCGGTCCCTGGCTCTTCTACGTCTTCTGGGTCCATTCTCGACTTAGGTCGTGGTTCGCATTCCACTATTTTAGTATATGGTTTGGTCTCCCCCTGGAGACCACTGTGTATTCTGTGCTATTTACAAATTCTATTGGCAAAGTAGAGTGTGTTTTGTATTGTATCTCCGGGTAGGAGATTATACAGTGTGTTAGTGAGTGTTAATAATAAATACATATTTTTTTTTCTACACTGTGTGGTTATTTTTCACTTAACCTATACCATAAGATTAAGTCCTGGTAAAACAAGCTGCTTTACACTCCTTCTGGACTAAGCCTGAAGGCTGCTCTCCACAACTACCACTTAGAGAGCTTTCTAAGGTTGACTAAGACCACTAAAATCACCATAAGGGTTGTCTGGATTAGTGCAGGGTGCTACATTTACATAAGTGAGCACCATAT
Source organism: Calotriton arnoldi (assembly GCA_963921515.1). Classification (NCBI taxonomy): domain Eukaryota; kingdom Metazoa; phylum Chordata; class Amphibia; order Caudata; family Salamandridae; genus Calotriton; species Calotriton arnoldi. Next base: position 1,703,678 of record CAWUFW010001702.1, on the reverse strand, counting down.
ACTAAGCCAGCCTCTCACAAAGGTAGAACGATCACGCTCTTTTTGGGACCAGATGGTAGAAACGCTCCTCTTCCTTAGAAGGATGCGGAGGTGCATAGAAAGTGGGCAGAATAACAGACTGTCCCAGGTGGAAGGGTGTTACCACCTTAGGCAGGAAAGATGCCGTAGTCAGGAGTACTACTATGTCTGGAAAGACGGTCAGGTAAGAATGCTGTGATGACAGTGCCTTCAGTTCGCTCACCCTCCTGGCAGAGTTGATTGCCACCAAAAAGGCTGATTTAGTAGTGAGCAGCCATAGAGATCAGTTGTGTAGCGGCTCAAACTGCGCACACATTAAAAAGGTAGGGATCAAATTAAGGTCCCACTGTGGCATAATAAAAGGGAAAGGGGGACACAAATGGGTTAACCCCTTCAAATATCTCTGCACAAGAGGGGATTTAACAAGTGAAGGGTGATCTGGCAGCCGAAAAAAGGCAGATAGGGCCGAAAGGTAGCTCTTCAGAGTGCCCAGAGCAGAGCCCTGCTGGGCCAAGGAAAGAATAAACAGGAGAACATCTGAAAGAGAGGCAGATAAGGGGTCAATAGACCTTTCTGTACAATATTTATAAAGTTTGTTCCATCGGCAGGCGTATACCGACTTCTTGGAGGAATGCCTTGCTGCCAGGATAACTTTGCGGACTTCGGCAGGAAGATCAAAAGCTGTCAACTGTCGCTGCTCAATCTCCACGCAAGGAGCCAGAGAGTGGACAGGTTTGGATGGAGAACCCTTCCCTGCTGCTGCGATAGAAGATCCTCCCGAAGGGGCGGCTTGATTGCAGGATCAATGCTCATTGCCAAAGGCTCGGGATACCAGACTCTCGGTGCCCAGTCCAGAGCCACAAGAACGACTTGTGTTCGGTTGCTCCTGATCTTCTTGAGCACTCTGGGCAGGAGTGGTAGGGGCGGACAGGCGTACAGGAGGCCTGAGCTCCACTCGCAACGAAAAGCATAGCCGAGCGAGAGCTGCCTCAGAAACTCCAATGCACAAAACTGCTGACATTGCGCATTCTCTTTGGAGGCTAAAAGATTTAACCAAGGCTCTCTCCACCGCTGAAAAGAATCCTTGCACCATCTCCAGATGTAGACGCCACTCGGGATCGCAAGGCACTGTCGGCTAAGTTCGTCCACTCTGGCATTCAGAGAACCGGCCAGATACTGAACCACCAGGGAAATGCCCTATTGTTTCAGCCAAGTCCAGAGAAGCAGGGCCTCTTGACAGACGGTCCATGACCCCACACCGCCCTGTTTGCTGCAGTACCACATGGTGGTAGTGTTGTCTGTGAACACCTGAACTAGCCTTCCCTTGACGGATGGTAAAAAGGGTTTCAGTGCCAATTGGATTGCCCTAAGCTCCAACAGGTTGATATGGAGCCTGTCTTCTGTCAGAGACCAGAGTCTTCTGATCTCCACCTCCCCCAAATGGCCGCCCCATCCCAGAAGAGACGCATCCGCCACTACTGTGAGATCTGGGTGGGGAAGGGAGGGGAGTCTGCCTCTGACCCAATCGCGGTTTGTTACCCACCACTTCAGGTCTTTCGCAGTGCCCTCCAATATCTGAACAAGGTTGGAGAGATTTCCCTGATGCTGTGCCCACTGGAACTTCAGGTCCCACTGCAGAGCCCGCGTTTACCATTTGGCATGGTCCACAAGCAGGATGCAGGAGGCCATGAGGCCCAACAGATTCAGAGTCATTCTCACCGAAATCCAGGACAGAGGCTGAAACATCGGTTTCATAGCCTGAATATCCTTGACTCGCCGCTTGGGAGGATAAGCCCGAAACTGCACTGTGTCCAGAATTGATCCGATGAAAGGGAGCATCTGAGACGGAGTCAGGTGTGACTTCAGCATGTTGATAGTGAACCCCAGCGAGTACAGGAGTGCGCCATAACATGGAAGTGGGCGACGACTGCCTGGGACAAGCCCGTCTTCAGCAACCAATCGTCAAGACGGGGGAAAACTGGAATCCCTGATCTTCGCAGATGGGCTGCGACCACCACCATCACCTTTGTAAACCGGGGGTAGCTACGATGGACAGGCAGGACGGGAATATTGAAATAGGAGTCCTGGCAGTCCAATGCTACTATCCAGTCTACCAGGTCCAGAGCAGACAGGACCTGAGCAAGGGTGAGCATCTTGAACTTCTCCTTCTTGAGGAAGTAGTGGAGGGCTCTAAAGTCGAGGATAGGACGAAGGCATCCGTCCTTCTTTGGAACCAGAAAATAGCGGGAATAACAGCCACAGCCTATTTCTGCGCCCAGGAACCCTCTTTATAGCTCCCTAGGCCAAGAGAGTCTTGCCTTCCTCACGGAGTAGGGCAAGGTGATTCTCCATCAGACGATCGTAAGCTGGAGGCATGGATGGAGGGGTAGTCTCGAAGGGGAGGGAGTAGCCCCTCGGACTATTTGCAAAACCCACCTGTCTGAGGTGATGTCCCGTCAGTGGTGGAGGTGATGGCGTATCCTACCACCAACTGGACATGTATGATCCGAGGGGATCGGACTAGGAAGGTTTTGAGGTGGAGGAGGAGATTGTGGCTTGGCTCAACTTCTGGCCGCCCGAACCTAGGGTTGGGGGGAACCGCGTCCATGGCCCGCAGAGGTTGTTGAACTTGCGGGACTCTGGCTGAAGTAGGGTTGGCGCAGTTGGAAGCCCCTTCCGTAGCCACGAAAGGAGCGAAAAGCAGACACAGGCCGGGATGAAGTGGTAAGGCCTAAGGACTTGGCAGTAGCCCATGAGTCCTTAAAATGCTAAGCGCTGCATCTGCTTTGTCTCCCAAGAGACGGGAGCCATCAATGGGCATGTCCATAAGATTTATTTAATTTATTTAAAAGGTTTTATATAGCGCTGGCTGGACCCAAGGGTATCAGAGCGCTTTACATTGGTTTGATGAGTAGATATTGCAATAAAACGAAAGAACAATGAGGTAGCATTCAAAACCAATTAAAACAATTAAAAACAACGCTATTTTTACACAATCTAATTACATAAATTACAATAGGTTACAGCAAGTCATGCGTAGTAAAGATAGCGTGAAAAGGAAAGGATAGAGAAGGGGGGGTAGGATGTAAGAATGAGGGGAGGCTGTGGATGGGGGTGGGTAAGGAAATACCAAGTAGGTCTAAGCAGGGCCTATGAGAGGCATTAGTGGGAGAGAGTAGTAGAAAAAGGAAGGTGTGAAAGGAGGAGGAGAAAGGGAGTCAGGAGATCAGTAGGGGGACCCTAAACAGTAGGAAGCGGGGTTGGGATAAGTGCCCGATGAAGGGGTTAAGGACCCCAGTATTTGGTGAGGAGGTGTAGTTTGAGTTCTTTTTTGAAGCTGAAGTAGGAGGGATTGCAACGAAGTTCTTTAGGGAGGGAATTACAGATGGTAGGCGCATTTCCGGAGAAGGAGCGTGATTGTGTGGATTTCTTGTTTAACAGAGGAGGAACAAGAACGAGAGTGTTGGAGCTCCTCATTACTCTAGAGCAGCCCTCTTTGTGGAGTTTATCTGAGAGGTACAGCGGGGAGTTTAGATGCAGGGCTTTGTGCGTAATGCAAGCGGTCTTGTAAGTAGATCTGCCTTCAATGGGAAGCCAATTGAGGGCTTTGAGGGCAGGGGAGATGTGATCGAACCGTTTGAAGTCGGTAATGAGCCTAGCAGCGAGGTTAAGCACAGATTTGATTGGGGCTAAGTGGACTTTAGGTGTTCCAGAGAGAATGGCATTACCATAGTCGATTTTCGACAGGACCAGTGATTGGACGACTAATTTAAAGTCATCAGCAGGAATGAAGGGTTTTATCTTCTTCGGGCTGGACTGTTCCTATTGGGCGCAGGGTCAAGACTGATTTGCATATGGCTGGGTTCAAACTGGAACAGCATGGGGAGCAAAAAAACGATTGATTTAGGCCCAGATGTCTGTACTGGGGTGAATGTATGACATTGTTCTGCATTCTGTCCATCAATTGTTCTTTTTGCGTCTGTCTTGTTAAGGCCAGCGAATTAATAGAAAATGTTTTGATTGTGTATTTCCTCCACAAATCCTTCCCTGGAAGCAGCAATATCCAAGGTCTGGTTCGAAGAGAGCAAACACGGGCCAGAAACGCTATAGTGAGGCTTTAAAAAAGCTGCAGTGGGGCACTAATCAGAACAGCCAAGACACCAGACGCTGTAGCAGTGGCGAACCAGTAAATGAAAGCCAGCTTGCAGCACTATATGCAATAAGTATACACTGAGCTTTAAGGGAAACCAGCAGTTTTCATTGCCCAGCATGCATTGTACTAGTAGTTTACCTGACAGCCTTAGTTTTTTATTTATTTAAACAGAAGAATATGATGTCTCACAGGGTATGATGCCAAAAAAATATATAACTTTCATTGACAACTTGGAAGGCCTGAGGGTTTTCTATGACCTCAGTGAGACTACCTAATATGCAGAACTAGGTTTACAAGTAGGTAACATTTCCTTCTGCATCATACGCTTCTCACTGATAGTCATAAATGGGGAACAGAGTAGCAAGCATATATTCACGATGCAGTTTGAATTTAAAGGGAAAAATGTTTCTAATTAAAGGCATATGGTGTAGTTGTGAGGCACTTTCGTTAGGTTAATTGAACAAATGACATAGCGTCGCCTGAGCCACCAACGGGCCAGCTTGAGAATCTTCATCAAGACAGTAATGTCTAATGAAAGTTTGAATAGATTTACAGGTTGCTGCCTTACATATTTCAGAAAGGTGAAAGCGGTGTACGCCGCCTTTCCCCAAGTAGAATGTGCTTTGGGTTTACCAGATAGAGGTTTGTTTGATAGCTGGTAACAAGTAATGCAGTAGACAATCCATCGATCAATTGTCTGCTTTGAGGACGGTAGCCCAGTCCATAAACGACCAGATGGTTTTAGTTTTATCTAATTAAAACTTTGGGACTCTTGAGGTCCAATTAATGTTAAGTTCTGTGTAATGATTGTAGAGTTCTCTCTGCTGGAGATGATGGACTGGGGAAGAAAATGGGAAATGAAATTGATTAACATGGAAATCTGATACAACTTTAGGGCGAAAAGAAAGATGTGTCTTTAACATTAGCCTGTTTTGACTGAAAATCAAGTGGGGCTCAATAGCTGCTAAAGCTTGTAGCTCTCTCACTCTCTTTGCTGATGTAATAGCAACTAAGAAATCAACTTTCCAGGAAAGATGCTGCAATGAAGCCTTATGACCAAACTCAAAAGTAGACGCCATGAGTTTAGAAAGAACCAGAAATTAACTCTCATGAAGCAGCATAGTCCTTACAAAAAGTATTTTTATCACTGGGATTGTGAAGAATGACCTTTGATTTGTCCCTTAATGTTACGCCATTATGGCAGTGAAGTTTAACCAAACAGATTTGAAGCTTAGATTTTACTAAATGTAACAAGTAAGGAAGGATAACATTCTTCTGTCATGAGAGTGGATCCTGATTTTTAAGACACTAAGGGCCATATGTATGAAGGCAATTTTGCGATCGCAAACGCCGAAATTCGCAGAATTTCGGCGTTTGCGATCACTAAATTACAGTGTCCAATGTATGACACAAAACACCCTCGCAAAATAAGGAATCGCAAATTTTGCGATTCCCTATTCTACGATTGCATTTAAGGAATCGCAAATTGCGATTCCTTAAATGCAATGTAAGAAGCACAGAAAAAGTGCAATTTGGACTTAAGGAATCGCAAATTAGCACCAACTTCAAGTTGGTGGTAATTTGCGATTTCTTTGAAAAATGCACTTTTGCATTTTTCAAAGTGCCATGTGACTCACATACATGCCCTTAGGGCACGTATGTGCGCACATCTGCACCCATGCTCATTTCAGGGGTGCAACAGGGTGTCCTTTTGACACCCTGGCACCCATGAAATTGCATTCGCAATTTGCGATTCTCTAATTGGGAATCGCAAATTGCAGAATGTCTTCCCATTCATTCCTATGGGCCGCTAGGCCACTTAGGAATGAATGGGAGAAGTATTCCTTAATTGCGAATCGCCATTTGAGATTCGCAATTAAGGAATATGTAGGATTCGCAAAATTTATTGCAAATCCTACATACATAGCATTTGCGATTCTCAAATAGCGATTCTCTAAAAATCGCTATTTGAGAATAGCAAATATATCCTTGATACATATGCCCCTAAATCACAAATCTTTTCCACTTGAAAGCATAAGAGCTCCTGATAGATAGTCTCTTTGCTTCCTTAAGGTTGTTCATACAGTCTAGTAGTAGATTTAAATATCCAACTGTATGACCTCCAGAGCCCTGCTGCCAAATTCAAGGATTGTGCGTTGGGATGAAGGATCTTCCTTCCCATTCTAGATAGTAGATTATGGTTGCATGGCAGTCTACTGTGCGGTTTGAGGAATAGATGAAGTAGCTCCGGAAACCACCAGTGTCTCGAGGACCTTGGAGCTATGGGAAACAAGGTTGCAGAGTACCTCTTGAACTACATGTAGACTAATAATATTAGTGGTATTGGTAGAAAAGCATTTAGAAATCTGAATGACCAAGTCATCAAAAGAGCATTGCTGATCGATTGTGGGTTCTACCATATTTGGGAATTTTTTCTTTTGTCTGGTGGCAAATAAGTCTAATTCTGTGAAACATCAAACACACAAAAGGTGATGGGAAGAATTCTTTCAATAAGTCTAACCACTGGCAATTGCTCAGGGTAGCATTCCAACCAACTGTCCTTCTGCCCAACATGCCACGCAGTTTGGACCCAGCCATATGCAGATCAGTCTTGACCTTGCTCCAACAGGAACAGTCCAGCCCAAACCATCTGGCCAGGTCTTCCCTGGAACAGAGCACAAGTAAACCAAGACCGGTTCTGCTCTGACGGAGGCTCATCAGTCGGGTGCAGTTTGCTTCCCGTGGCACAGGGCCCATGTCTGGGGATACCCTAACAAATGTATCGTCTCTAACAGCAGTAAGGAATACTAAATTGGAAAACTACTGACATGGAACTTGGATTACTGTGTTTACAGCAGTTTACTATGCCCATGTAAGAAAAAACAAATTGATACATACACATACAACCCCCCCCACTATTGAGCGATGTAAAAAAGTGGGTACTCGAACACAATTGAGCAATCAAACGTATAGGCAAAAAATACGCAGTGGTTCGCCATTTCTTTGATGTCCAGTATCAAATGTAGTGAAATCGTAACCTGTTAGTTTTTCCTATTTGCCAGAATAATTCCTACCATGAGAGGTGGCAACAGAATCCAAGAATTGTGCAGACTGGAATAAAAAATTGACTTTGACACTTTCGATACTGAGTGGTCCTAATTCAGATGAAGAGATGTCTGTACAACTTGTGATTTCATGTTTTACGCATGTTTTTTTAATCTATTTTTACACAGGTACACCAGGATGAAAACACATTTCTGATGGTCTTGAATCAGGTCTTTTTGAGCTAAGCATGCAATTTTGTTTTTGTTGGTTAACGTTGATCCATCACTGCTATGTCTGTTGCCTTGGAATACTCATGCGTCCATCAACATGTGGGGCATTAGTACAGTTGTATACAATGAATCAAAGTTGCATGCTTGTGCTTACCATGATTAGCCTCTCTCGCTGTCAGTATACACAGACAGGCACGTTAATACCGAGCAACATGCATACATCGGATTAATTACACATTGGTCTAGCAATAGCAAATTACTACCTTATCTATGGGCTTAGTGATATAGAACACAACTGGAATTTGGTTTATTAATTTGAGCATTTTAAGTAACATAGTTAATTCAAATCCATTTATGGATGCTTCATATTTTATTAACTGACTTATAATTAAGAATTTGTACATTTCTCAAGGGGACCACTACTTCAATACGTAAGATAATTCACCACTAGCCACTAGGGTTTGACTGTGAAGATTATACAATTATGGAAACTGGGTGAATGCTGGGTGAATATGGGCAAACCACAAGTCTTTTCTGATACAACCAACTGGGGCTTTATTCTTGCTTCTATGTCTGTTTACTCAATAATTTGAACTACTAAATTTGCATATGCCTAAACAGACACGGATCATTATCAATCAATATACAATGTTCCTACAGTCCTGTGTTTTCTGCTAAACAAGTGTTTATTCCAAGATGTATATGTTTCTGGTTTAGAAGTTATGGTAAAATGCAAAAATACTGCCTTTCAAGCATACCATTTGCAGGTACTTAACCATGATGGAAATAAAAACGAATTTATTTCTGTTAAAGGATGACCAAAGTGCCTTATCAGAGTGGTAATGTGGACTGAGTAAACCCATATTTAATGGGAGTGTAGAGCTGCAACTTTCTCCACAAAGAAACATCCCCCACCCCCATAGGAAAAAAAGAACGACCCCCATATTACGATCCCCATAGGATATAATGGGATCATAATACGGCAGACAGGATATCCGTCACGTTTGTAACAGAGTATTCCCCTCTGCCGAGATCTAAATCAGGCCCTAAGTGCAACATTCAGACCTTGCCCTTTGTGAATTTGGCTAACAGCTTCACACCTTCTTGTAATTCTCTTTTAGTTTAATTCACTTTAAGTGGCTAGGTCCTCAACCCCTCATCTTCTCTGTCAGTGTCAGTATAATATAGAACATTACCCACAGTTCCATCCGTATTATCCTCAGTACTCACTTCCAAGGCCCTAAATCCCTCACCATGGACAGTGATTAATTGTCTTCTAATGTCAGGGGCCAAAATATCTCACCATGAACAGTGCTCAATCTACATGGGTGGTTCTTTACTACAGACCAATACATTTTCTATCCGTCTTCACTAGAAGGATCTTACAGCCCTGGGTCTACCTCATAACCTCGCTTTCCTAACCCTAAGCTCACCCAAGAGCCCCTGCAGTCTGTAGCTTAGCTAGATCATTGTAACTAAGTTACATATGGTCATGAGATTGACCATGGGTGTGGAACAGGAGGGAGACTAGCCAGACTGAATTGTACTGGCCCCCCCAGCTGCCTTTTGGATGCTGTGCTGCAAGGAGGAAATGGAAAATGCTCTAGCAAAACCACAATAAGTGACAATGACTAACACGCCCATTTCCTGCACCATCATTACACAATATTTATAATGACTCACATACCTTCACTGCTCTTTCATTTTCAATCTTCTCACTCACAATGGTACTTCGATCACACAGCTCCCAAGCATTAGGGGAGAGTATTATAGTGCTGGCTTCAGCCAGACCTTCAGCCAGCCGGACCTCATCCACTGCCCGGCCAATTACCACAAAAAATTCTTGTTGCTGATTTCCAACCACCACCTTAGAAATGCGTCCAGCAGAGATTCCTAGACCAAGATGAAAAAAAGAGCACATAAGAAGGGCTATGGGAGAAAGGGTAGGAGGAGATGATACAAGGCAAGGGAAAGACAGGCTGTCTAGACAGTGGATAGCAGAGATGGCAAGGTGTGGGTCAAGAGGCTGGATTGGGAGAAATGGAGAGGAGTAACAGGTGGAGATGACAAAATGATCAGGGAAGGGTGAAGCAAATGATAGTGAGCAAAGTTAGGATTGCTCCGGCAGAGAGGATGGTGAGGGAAGAGGAGAAACAGAGAGGTGTAAGGAGTCCAAATGGAGAGCTGGTGAAGAGTACTGCTGAGGGGAATCATAGGGAACAAAATCTGTTAGCAATGCATCATTATATAAAACTACATAAATCAACAAGTGATGAAGCCAGAAAAGATAGTAATGCAAGAGACACGTAGCAGATATGAGCATGACAATGAGATGTACAATACCTAAGAGTGCAAAAGATAGACTAGTACCAGTACAGAATGAATGAACAGGAATGATAGAAGGATAACAAAAAAGAGGAGTTTGTGATGAACATGTCTGACTTGGGTGAGCCTGATTATCAATGACAGGGCTGGGATGGGATAGGGCTGGGATGCCAGAAGGATGGATGTAAGAAACTGGATTTCTGGTTGGCAAGTGTATGCACCCGGTCTAAGCAGGAACCACAATCCTAGTCAGGGTAAGTAAGATAAACATCATAAATCACCATGTGCTCACTCTCTGGTAGCTTGGAACAAGGCAGGCAGGCATACTTAAGAGGCAATTTGTAAAGTATTTGTGCAACACTTCAAACAGTAGCACAGTGAAAACACCACAAAAAGACTCCACTCTAGTTCAGAACAATAGATTAAGATTTTATAAATAAAACTAGACCAAAACGACAAAAATACAATAAGGAGAATTCAAGATATGAATTATTAAAGATTAAATGTAAAAATAGCACTTTGCAGCAATAAGCACATATGGGGGTTATCTGGTCGCGCTGGCCCGCGGCAAAGTCAAGAGTTCAGGCAAAGCGAGATGAAACGCAGATTGGATACTGGAGCCTCTCAAGGCCTGATGAATAAAGTACCTTGATCTTGGTCGCAACAGCAAGACATGGGGTGCAGCAGAGTGATGCATCTGTGTCAATCCCACAGTCAAGTTGATGCGTCGATTTTCTTCATGAAGTGGTGGCAATGCGCTGGTTCCGAAGATGATGCGCCAAGCCGAGAGGTATTGGCTTCGTAGACGATGCTCCAGGTTTCTTTAAGCAGTTCAAGGGATGCGATCTTCCAGCGCTGCAGCAGTGGCGATGCGCTAGTGCCGATGCGCTGGTTCTTTAAGGCTATGCGCTGGTTCTGAGTGTGATGCGCCGATTCTGCTCCTGCAACAGCGACAATGTGTCAGTTCTGCTAAACGCAGACAGGAGATACATCAGATTTACTGGAGCAAGCACCTGGGTCCACTTACAATGGACCAGGCACAGAAGCAGCTGGTGATATCCCTGAGTCTCAAAAACAGGAGGCAAGCCAACAAGCCCTTGGAGATCACTCTGGTTTCAAGCAGAATCCAGCTCTTCCTTAGCAGGGTTAGATGGAAGCAGGCAGCGAAGCAGAAAAGCTATTCTTCCAGAGCAGAAGTCCAGCAGAGTGAGAGTCTTTGTAGCAGCACAGCATTCCTTCTTCCTGACAGGGTTTCTTTATAGGTCCAGAAGTGTCTGATTTGGTGGGGTCAGACACCCAGTACTTATACCCAGAGGGGTCTCTGAAGTGAACAGAGGTCCGTTCTTCCTACCCCCGGCTCCAGACTCACTACAGGTGTTTAAGCAACCTTTTGTGTGGGGACAGGACACTGCATATTCAGGTGTGTCAGTTCCTCCCTCCCATCTTGCCCAGGATGCGCACTCAGACACACCTAACCTTTCTTTGTATGTGGCTGTCTTGAGGGAATGCACTAAAGTCAAGTTTTCACCCACCCCAGACATGTATTGGAGACAGACTGCAGGCACACAGAGCTTTAAGAGCAGAGAAATGCCAACTTTCTAAAAGTGGTATTTCTAAAATAGTAATGATAAATCCAACTTTACCAGTAAAGAGGATTTACCATTATCATTCTAATGATATAAAACATGACAGAGCTACTCCTTCTCTATCAGGAATTACAGCTTAAAAATGTTATAAGGAATTCCCAATGCTAAACCATGAGAGTAGGGCTCACAATAGTGAAAAATGAATTGGGGTGTTTTTCAGTACCGGGACATGCAAAACCTAAAAGTGCATGTCGTACCTTTTACTTACACAGCACCCTGCCCTATGGGCTACCTAGGGCCGACCTTAGGGCTAACTTATTTGTAATAAAAGGGGAGTTTAAGGCTTGACAAGGGGTTTTAAATGCCATGTCAACATGGCAATCAAACTGCACACACAGGCTCTGGAGTGGCAGGCCTGAGAAATGGTTAAAGGGCTTCCTGTGTGGGTGGCATAATCAGTGCTGCAGGTCTACTAGTAGCATTTAATTCATAGGCCCTGGCAAAGGTAGTGCACTCTACTAGGGACTTACAGATAAATTAAACATCTTCCAACCTCGCATTGGCCGAAACCCCGCGCATCCACAGAGCTAGAGCAGGCGGAAGATCCTTCTCTCACATTGCAGTCAAGACCTGGAACGAGCTACCGGCAGACATCAGACGCGCCCCCTCCCTGAACACCTTCAGGAAGACCCTCAAGACCTGGCTCTTCGGCTAAACAGATCTGCGGACCCTCTCCCCCTATCCCCCCCAGCGCCTTGAGACCCTCACGGGTGAGTAGCGCGCTTACAATTCCCCTGATTGATTGATTGAATTGTGGGTAACCCAATGTAACCATGTTTAGGGGAGAAGCACATATACGTTAGCATGGTCAGCAGTGGTAAAAAGCTCAGAGTCCTAAGGCCAATAAAAAGAATCAGCAAAAAGAGGAGGTAAGCAGGCAAAAGGTTTGGGGGAAGACCACCCTAAGGATGACAGGTCTAACATGTGTCTCCCCCAGCTTAAAGTGGGAAGAGCTAGCGAACCTCTAGGAAGTTCTCATCACTAAGACAGAAAAGCCTAGACAGACCACCAGCATTGGTGTGGTCTACCCCTGGTCTGTGTTCCACCCTAAAGTACATACGCTGTAGGGAAATGGACCACCTCAACAATTTTGGATTCTTACCCCTCATTTCCATTAGCAACCAGAGGGGCCTGTGGTCTGTCTGCATCAGGAAGTGAGTCCCAAACAGGTATGGACTCAACTTCTTCAGTGCTGGACCTCAGTAAAGGCTTCCCTCTCAATTACACTCCATCTTTGTTCCCTGGGAAGTAATTTCCTGGAGATCAAGGCTACAGTGTTATATAGGCCCTCTTCTTTAAGTTGTGAACATACTGCCCCATGCCATGCTCTAAGGCATCCATCTGAACAATACATTTCCTGAAAAAGACAGGGGCTGTGCACATGGCCTGCTTTAGGGAGTCAAATGCTTTTTGGCATGCCTCTGTCCAAATCACATTCCTGGGCTGCTTGTTCGAAGTGAGCTCTATCATCGGGGGTAACAATGGTGCCATATCGCTTAACAACGCTCCTATAGTACCCAGTGAGGCCTACCAAGGCTCTTCCCTCAGTCTGGGTTTTGAGGGGGCTCCCAGGCCAGGATAATCTCCATCTTGGTCTAGGGGGGCTGTACCTTACCCTTGCCCACCAGTTGTTTCATGTACTCCACAGTCCCCTCTCCTATCTGGCACTTTCTGGCCTTAATAGTCAGGCCTGTCTGTTGCACAGCCTGAAGCACTTACTGGAGGTGAAAAGGGTGACCCTTCCATCTGCTACTGAGTTGACTGCACTTAAGGCCTCCCTTCCAACCATAAGAACAAGTTACTTACCTTCGGTAACGCTTTTTCTGGTGGATACAATATCTGCCTGTGGATTCCTCACCTTCTGAATACCCCCTGCGCCAGCATTCCGCGGAAATTCTTTCTTAGCTCTCCCACACCGACGAGGACGTCACAATGCCCTGGCTCCGCTCGCGACTCCGCATGACGTCACCGGAGCCATAAGAGAGCCTCGTCGGCGTGATGACGTCAGTTCCACCCATTTTTTCCATGCCACCGAGGCAAACGAGCGGACCGACACATTTTCACAAGTATACATAGTATACAAAATATATATACACAATTGCAAAACCAATAAAGGCACTGAGAAAAAGCAATAGATCTAGCATTTCTCACTATAAAAACACAAGCACGATTAAGACATTCATGTCAAACAGTAAAGCATATTTTTTTGTTTGTTGGTAGAAGCAGGTGGACAACGGGGAGGCGGGTGGGACAGTGAGGAATCCACAGGCAGATATTGTATCCACCAGAAAAAGCGTTACCGAAGGTAAGTAACTTGTTCTTCTGATGGATACTTCTGCCTGTGGATTCCTCACCTTCTGAATAGAATCCCAAAGCCGTACCTCACACGGAGGAGGGTGTCCACCCGACTAGACCAAAAAATCTTGCAGCACAGAACGAGCAAAATGGCCGTCCCTCCTAACCTCCGAATCTAAGCAGTAATGCTTTACAAAGGTATGGAGGGAGGCCCACGTTGCTGCTTTACAAATATCAATAACAGGAACACCTCTAGCCAAAGCAGAAGAAGAAGATTTAGCTCTGGTGGAATGAGCTCTGATACCTTCAGGCAGGTCATTCTTGGCCAAGGCGTAGCAGATCTTGATGCACAAGATGATCCACCTGGAAAGAGTTCGCTTGTGCACAGCTTTGCCTTTCATTCGTCCAATGTAACCCACAAAGAGCTGATCGTCCAGTCTCAGATCTTTTGTTCTTTCCAAATAAAAGCTGGCAGCTCTCTTAGGGTCCAAACGATGAAGTCTCTCCTCCTCCTTGGAAGGGTGAGGGGAGGATAGAAGGCAGGTAAGGTAATGGACTGTCCCAAATGAAACGGGGTAACCACCTTTGGAAGGAAAGCAGCCCTGGTCCTTAGAACCAACTTATCTGCATGAATGGTCAGGAAAGGAGGTTTCGAACTAAGAGCCTGAAGCTCACTTACCCTCCTAGCCGAGGTAATGGCAATCAAGAAAACCGTCTTAAAAGAAAGAAGCCTCAACGGGCAAGTATGAAGAGGCTCAAAAGGAGAACCCATTAAAAATGTAAGCACGAGATTCAAATCCCACTGAGGCATAATGAAAGGAGTGGGAGGAAACTTATTTGTAAGGCCTTTAATGAACCTCATGACAATGGGGGACTTAAACAAAGACGGCTGGTCCGGCAAACATATAAAAGCCGACAAATAGCCTTTAACAGTGGCCACAGCACAACCCTGCTGGGCCAAGAAAAGCAAAAACTGAAAAACATCCGACAAGTGGGCCTTTAAAGGATCAATGGATCTCTCTCCACACCATTTAACGAATCTAGACCATGGATGAATAAACAGATTTGGTGGAGTGTCGCCTGGACGATAAAATAACATCCACCACATCCGGCGGGAGAGAGAAGGAACTCAGGTTGCCCCGTTCAATCTCCAGGCATGGGTGCAGGCTCTGGAGCATTTCTCACTATAAAAACACAAGCATGATTAAGACATTCATGTCAAACAGTAAAGCATTTTTTTTTGTTTGTTGGTAGAAGCAGGTGGACAACGGGGAGGCGGGTGGGACAGTGAGGAATCCACAGGCAGATATTGTATCCACCAGAAAAAGCGTTACCGAAGGTAAGTAACTTGTTCTTCTGATGGATACTTCTGCCTGTGGATTCCTCACCTTCTGAATAGAATCCCAAAGCCGTACCTCACCCGGAGGAGGGTGTCCACCCGACTAGACCAAAAAATCTTGCAGCACAGAACGAGCAAAATGGCCGTCCCTCCTAACCTCCGAATCTAAGCAGTAATGCTTTACAAAGGTATGGAGGGAGGCCCACGTTGCTGCTTTACAAATATCAATAACAGGAACACCTCTAGCCAAAGCAGAAGAAGAAGATTTAGCTCTGGTGGAATGAGCTCTGATACCTTCAGGCAGGTCCTTCTTGGCCAAGGCGTAGCAGATCTTGATGCAGAAGATGATCCACCTGGAAAGAGTTCGCTTGTGCACAGCTTTGCCTTTCATTCGTCCAATGTAACCCACAAAGAGCTGATCGTCCAGTCTCAGATCTTTTGTTCTTTCCAAATAAAAGCTGGCAGCTCTCTTAGGGTCCAAACGATGAAGTCTCTCCTCCTCCTTGGAAGGGTGAGGGGGAGGATAGAAGGCAGGTAAGGTAATGGACTGTCCCAAATGAAACGGGGTAACCACCTTTGGAAGGAAAGCAGCCCTGGTCCTTAGAACCAACTTATCTGCATGAATGGTCAGGAAAGGAGGTTTCGAACTAAGAGCCTGAAGCTCACTTACCCTCCTAGCCGAGGTAATGGCAATCAAGAAAACCGTCTTAAAAGAAAGAAGCCTCAACGGGCAAGTATGAAGAGGCTCAAAAGGAGAACCCATTAAAAATGTAAGCACGAGATTCAAATCCCACTGAGGCATAATGAAAGGAGTGGGAGGAAACTTATTTGTAAGGCCTTTAATGAACCTCATGACAATGGGGGACTTAAACAAAGACGGCTGGTCCGGCAAACATATAAAAGCCGACAAATAGCCTTTAACAGTGGCCACAGCACAACCCTGCTGGGCCAAGAAAAGCAAAAACTGAAGAACATCCGACAAGTGGGCCTTTAAAGGATCAATGGATCTCTCTCCACACCATTTAACGAATCTAGACCATGGATGAATAAACAGATTTGGTGGAGTGTCGCCTGGACGATAAAATAACATCCACCACATCCGGCGGAGAGAGAAGGAACTCAGGTTGCCCCGTTCAATCTCCAGGCATGGGTGCAGGCTCTGGAGCATTTCTCACTATAAAAACACAAGCATGATTAAGACATTCATGTCAAACAGTAAAGCATTTTTTTTTTTTTGTTGGTAGAAGCAGGTGGACAACGGGGGAGGCGGGTGGGACAGTGAGGAATCCACAGGCAGATATTGTATCCACCAGAAAAAGCGTTACCGAAGGTAAGTAACTTGTTCTTCTGATGGATACTTCTGCCTGTGGATTCCTCACCTTCTGAATAGAATCCCAAAGCCGTACCTCACCCGGAGGAGGTTGTCCACCCGACTAGACCAAAAAATCTTGCAGCACAGAGCGAGCAAAATGGCCGTCCCTCCTAACCTCCGAATCTAAGCAGTAATGCTTTACAAAGGTATGGAGGAGGCCCACGTTGCTGCTTTACAAATATCAATAACAGGAACACCTCTAGCCAAAGCAGAAGAAGAAGATTTAGCTCTGGTGGAATGAGCTCTGATACCTTCAGGCAGGTCCTTCTTGGCCAAGGCGTAGCAGATCTTGATGCACAAGATGATCCACCTGGAAAGAGTTCGCTTGTGCACAGCTTTGCCTTTCATTCGTCCAATGTAACCCACAAAGAGCTGATCGTCCAGTCTCAGATCTTTTGTTCTTTCCAAATAAAAGCTGACAGCTCTCTTAGGGTCCAAACGATGAAGTCTCTCCTCCTCCTTGGAAGGGTGAGGGGAGGATAGAAGGCAGGTAAGGTAATGGACTGTCCCAAATGAAACGGGGTAACCACCTTTGGAAGGAAAGCAGCCCTGGTCCTTAGAACCAACTTATCTGCATGAATGGTCAGGAAAGGAGGTTTCGAACTAAGAGCCTGAAGCTCACTTACCCTCCTAGCCGAGGTAATGGCAATCAAGAAAACCGTCTTAAAAGAAAGAAGCCTCAACGGGCAAGTATGAAGAGGCTCAAAAGGAGAACCCATTAAAAATGTAAGCACGAGATTCAAATCCCACTGAGGCATAATGAAAGGAGTGGGAGGAAACTTATTTGTAAGGCCTTTAATGAACCTCATGACAATGGGGGACTTAAACAAAGACGGCTGGTCCGGCAAACATATAAAAGCCGACAAATAGCCTTTAACCCCTTCCGTGCTTCCGTCGGCCAACGGCCGTCGCGAGCACTACCTCGCTAGTGCTGCGCACGTCCGTTGGCCGACGCGGCCCCGCCCACTCTTTTAAACTGCCGCACCGCGGCGGAATTCGCGCCGCGGTTAAAGGGTTAACAGTGGCCACAGCACAACCCTGCTGGGCCAAGAAAAGCAAAAACTGAAGAACATCCGACAAGTGGGCCTTTAAAGGATCAATGGATCTCTCTCCACACCATTTAACGAATCTAGACAATGGATGAATAAACAGATTTGGTGGAGTGTCGCCTGGACGATAAAATAACATCCACCACATCCGGCGGGAGAGAGAAGGAACTCAGGTTGCCCCGTTCAATCTCCAGGCATGGGTGCAGGCTCTGGAGGTGGGGGTGTAGAACCTGTCCCTGCGACTGCGAGAGGAGGTCTGCCCTGAGAGGGAGACGGAGCGGAGGGTGCGATGAGAGGTGAAGTAGATCTGTGTACCACACCCTTCTTGGCCAATCCGGGACGATCAATATAACTTGGGCCCGGTCTTGGCGAATCTTCCTCAGAACCCGAGGAATCAAGGGTATGGGAGGAAACGCGTAAAGGAGTTGCGAGCTCCAATCCAACTGAAACGCGTCCCCCAACGCTCCCTGCATCGGATACTGGAGACTGCAGAACAACGGGCAGTGCGCGTTCTCGTGAGTGGCAAATAGGTCCAACCGAGGGGACCCCCACATCTGGAAGATGTGATGGACCACCTCCGGATGAAGTCGCCACCAGTGATCGGCCGAGTAATGCCGACTGAGACTGTCCGCACGAACATTCAGCACACCGGCTAGATGATTTGCAAACACACAAATCTGATGGTTCTGAACCCAGGACCAGAGTCGTAGAGCCTCTCGACAGAGACGAAACGACCCTACACCTCCCTGCCTGTTGATGTACCACATCGCGGTAGTGTTGTCCGTCAGGACCTGAACCGACTGACCGCGAAGGGAAGGAAGGAAAGCCTTTAGTGCTAAACGTATCGCCCGCAATTCCAGAAGGTTGATGTGAAGCAACCTTTCCTCTGGAGACCAAAGACCTTTGACCTCCAGATCCCCCAGATGAGCACCCCACCCTAGAGTGGAGGCATCCGTGATCACTGTGGCCACCGGCGGAGGAGGCTGAAAGGGTTTTCCCTGTGTCAGGTTGCCCTGCACACCCCACCAAGTCAGCTCCGCTGCAGCGTCTCTGGAGATTCTGACCTTCTCCCCGAGATCTCCGTTGTGTTGATACCACTGCCTGCGGAGGCACCACTGGAGTGCCCTCATGTGCCAGTGTGCATGACTGACCAACAGTATGCAGGAAGCGAACAGACCGAGCAGACGTAGGACCTTCAAGACTGGAACAACCGCTCCATCGTGAAACAAAGGAATCATCTCCAGAATGTCGAGAATCCTCTGCGGAGGCGGGAATGCCCGACAAACAGTAGTGTCCAGTATTGCCCCTATGAACAGGCTGTGCTGAGAAGGCACCAGGTGAGATTTGGGTACATTTATCGAGAAACCCAAGTTGAACAACAGTTGTGTTGTTGCTTGCAAGTGTCGCAACACCATCTCCGGAGACTTGGCTTTCAACAGCCAGTCGTCCAGATAGGGGAAAACAGGAACCCCTGACCTTCTAAGATGTGCCGCTGCCACCGCCATCACCTTTGTAAAGACTCGAGGCGCGGAAGTCAGACCGAACGGGAGGACCGCAAACTGGTAGTGCTGCGATCCTACCGTGAACTGGAGGTACTTCCGATGCGATTTTAGGATGGGAAGATGAAAATACGCGTCCTGCAGATCGATGGACACCATCCAGTCTTCCTGTTGCAGCGCAAGAAGAACCTGAGCCAAGGTCAACATTTTGAACTTTTCCTGTCTGAGGTAAAGATTCAAAATCCTGAGGTCCAAGATCGGCCTTAAACGACCGTCCTTTTTGGGAATCAGGAAATACCGGGAGTAGTATCCCTGACCCCTTTCCTGCTCCGGAACCACCTCTATTGCACCTTTTTGTAATAAGGTAAGAACTTCCTGCTGTAAAAGCAGTAAGTGGTCCTCTGAGCACCAACCCTGGCGAGGAGGGTAAGGAGGAGGAAACTCTAAAAAAGGGAGGGTGTACCCATTCTCTACAAGATTTAAAACCCAACGATCTGAAGTGATCAGTTTCCAATCTTGTAGAAAGTGGGACACCCGACCCCCTACCGGACAAACATGTTCTAAGATGGGGGATCTAGAACTGCTTTCCTGAAGTACCAACAGTGGCGGGAAGAGAAGTGGAGGAGGAGGAGGATTGCTGCTGTGAGGCTCCTCTAAGTCGCCCTTTATTCCTCCCTCTGTACGACTTGTACAAAGGATTCTGCTGCTGCTGCTGGCCCTGTTGAGACTGCTGTTGGCCACGAAAGGAAGCAGTTCTTCCAAAACCACAATACCGCTTGTATCCATATCCTCTGAACTGCACCTGGAGGCCCAGAGACCTTGCAGTAGCCCTGCTATCTTTAAAACGCTGCAGGGCAGAATCAGCCTTAGAACCAAAAAGTCTTGACCCATCAAAGGGCAAATCCAGTAGAGTCGCTTGAACATCAGGTGAAAATCCAGAAGATCTAAGCCAAGCTTGTCTCCTTGTCGCCACAGAAGACCATCACACGAGCCACAGAGTCAGCCGAGTCCAGACCCGATTGTATGACCTGACGGGCCGCAGCTTGAGAATCGGAAAGAGCCTCCAAGAAATTATGCCGATCCTCTTCAGGCAACTTTGGAGCCAGCTCCTTGACTGAGTCCATCAGAGCATGGATATACCTCCCAAGAAGACAGGTCGCATTAGTGGACTTTAGAGCCATACTCGCAGAAGAGAAGACTTTCTTTGCTGCCTGCTCCATTTTTTTTAGAATCCCTATCTCCAGGTATGGTAGGGAAAGAACCAGAAGACTGCTTCGAACAAGAAGCCTGGACCACCAAGCTTTCTGGAGATGGATGCGAAGACAGAAAAGCTGGATCCCCAGGAGCAGGCCTGTACCTTCTTGAGATGGAACGAGAAACTGCAGGAGCAGACAAGGGTTTCTGCCAAACTTCCATTATTGGCTCCGTTAAGGCCTCATTAAAGGGTAGCAGTGGTTCAGAGGCTGAAGAAGATGTATTAAGAACCTCCGTAAGGATATTGGATTTTACCTCTGCTGAGGGAAGTTGCAGACCAAGCAAATCAGCTGCCTTCCTTATAACCACGTGATAAGGAGCAATTTCTTGTAACACTCCAGCCTTTGGGGAAGAAAGATCATATTCAGGAGAAGTGTCCAACCCACTGGCCTCCTGTAAACCCTCAAATTCGTCCACAGACTCAACAATTTCACCTTCCTCCTGATCCTGTGCATATTGTTCCTCCTCAAGGAGTCTCTGCGCCTCTCTCCTAGAGCGCTGTTTATGAATCGGCGTCGACGGCGTCAAGCGCGGCGCCGGTGAAGACATCAACGGCGTTGATGGAGGAGCCTCAGCTTCAAACCTCGGCGTCGAACAAAACCGAGACGGCGCCGACTCGACAGCCGATGGAGTCTGCGGAGCCAGAACAGAAGACCTCGGCGCCGGGAAATGCCAATGGCACAATGGAGCAAGAATGGCACAAAGGGTGCTTGAGGATAGTGGTGAGGAACACCCAAGTTAAATGCCAAAGGACCCACGGGGCCAGAAGGCGCACCAGATGGAATAGAGGCCCTGGCAAACATACCAAACATCGCATTTAGAAAATGCGTCGGGTCTGATCCAGGGACAGGAAAAGGAGGATATGGATCCGTACCTTCCTGAACCGGAACCACCTGAGGCTGAGCCGGAGCCTGCGGAGCAGGCGCCCGCACAGGTGAAGCCACACGGACTGGAGATGACTCCCTGGGCGTCGGAGACATAGCAGGATCCAGAGAACCTTCATACGATGAAGAGCCCTTCGACGCCGGCGACTTCGGAACCGGAGATGGAACCGGCGTCACCTGTGGAGATGGAGTCGGGGAAGGAGAAACAAAGTCTTTTATTCGAGGTCGCTTGGCTGGAGAAGGCGACCTCGAAACCTTGACCTTCGACGAACGGCGCCGAGAGCCATGTCTCCTCTTAGACTTCTTATGCTTTTTCGATTTCGAAGTATGAGAAGACGACGACTTCGCCCTCTTGCTACCTCTCTTCTCCTTTTTGGCTTTAGCCATAAACAGCTTAGCCTCGCACTCCTTAATGGCCTTTGGATTCATTTTCCTGCAGCTCCGGCATTCCTCGACATCGTGATCCGACGATAAACACCAGAGGCAATCATCATGCGGGTCGGTGATTGACATGTGCCCGCCGCAATTACTGCAGGGCTTGAACCCAGTCTTCCTACAAGTAGCCATTGGATTTAATCCTAAGATACAAAGTTTTCTATGTAGAAAATGGAGAGCCCCTCGAAAAACCATTACGCGTCGACGGTGCGGAAAAAAGGGAACTGACGTCATCACGCCGACGAGGCTGTCTTATGGCTCCGGTGACGTCATGCGGAGTCGCGAGCGGAGCCAGGGCATTGTGACGTCCTCGTCGGCGTGGGAGAGCTAGGAAAGAATTTCCGTGGAATGCTGGCGCAGGGGGTATTCAGAAGGTGAGGAATCCACAGGCAGAAGTATCCATCAGAACCTGGTTTATCAACCTCTGGAAGATGGCAGGGGCTTTCTTGAATCCAAAGGGCATTACTCTAAACTGAAAGTGACCCTCTGAAGTGGAGAAGGCTAACCTCTTCTTTGCTCCCTCAGTTAGGGCAATCTGCTGGTACCCTGATGTAAGATCAAAGGTACTTAAGAACTGGACAGTCCCTAACCTGTCTATCAGCACAACAGCCTGGGGGATGGGTGAGCATAAGTCTTGGTGCCTGAATAGAGACCTCTGTAATCCACACAAAACCTTAGTTCAGGTATGGTGCCAGGTGGGGCAGTACCATAGGACTGGACCAGGGGCTACTGGAAGGTTCACTCACCCCCAATTCTAGCATTTTAGAAACCTCATCTTTAATGCTGGTCTTGACGTTATCAGACACCATTTAAGTTTTACTCTTGAGAGGGAGGCTATCTCCTGTGTCTGGTAGCTCAGTGGACTAATGCCTCCACTGCAGAGGCCTGTGTTTGACCTCATGGTCACAGGATCAAATCCCAGCGGGTCCACTCAGCCTTTCATCCATCTGAGGTCGATAAAATGAGTACCATTGAATTGGGTAACAATAAAACATCTGTTATTCAGCGCCAAGATACCTACGGGTGAACGTGCGCTTTACAAATACACGTTATGTTATGTGGCCACATAATGGGTACCCAGGTGGGTAGTACCAGGGACTGAGGGAAAACAGAGGAGAGTACTGCCCCAGCAACTGGGTGGCAGTCCCTAGGCTGTTCAGGAGTCAGACTGGGGGGGAAAGGTTTACACCTTCCACTGATCCATCTTTCTCCTTGGAGGCTAAGAGGTCAGGGTGGGACTCACTCTCTTCTTCCTCCCCTCCATCTGTCACCAACAGCATGGTGAGCTCAGACCTCTCAAAGAGTGGTTGATATGGAGCACCCTGTGGGGGTTCCTGGAGGTCTTGAGTTTCACCAGGTAGGTGACCTCATCCTGCCTCTCAAAAATCACATACGGCCCACAGGAAAACAAGAAGCACAGCAAAAAAGCAAGTCTTCCAGAGCAGCAGTACAGCGGAGTGACAGTCTTTGCAGCAGCACAACAGTCCTTTTTCCTGACAGAGTTTATTTACAGGTAAAGAAGTGTCTGATTTGGTGGGGTCAGGGACCCAGCTTGGATACACAATTTAGCCATTTGGTTTCTGAAGGCCAACTAAATCCTGGGGACTCTTCCTGAGAGCTTGCTCCCACCCTTCTTTCACCAAACTCAGAGATCCTCTTCCAGGGTGCCCATACAGAAGCTTAAAGGGGCTAAAGCTAACTCCCCTTCTGTGGCACCTCTCTGAAAGCAAAATTGCTTCAGTTCTTTTTTCTGACTCCTGGTAACAGGATCTTGGAGCACTGAGCTCAGCCTTTTAGGGTATTTTATCTCAAAAATCTCACTAGGGAATTTTTGACAACAGTTTCACTTGATGGATTTCATCTGTTTCAGTGTTTTTCTGACACATTTGTTTTTACCATTGGTCAAATAAAATGCCATCTTTATTTGACAAGTGTCCTCCCAGTGGAGGAAAGAAGGCCAAGTCAGACCCTTATGATGTCTGCATCATCTGCCTTCCTGAGAGCCATGTTCCTGACAGATGTCAACACTGTAGGAAGTTTTCCAGATGCACCCTGAGGAAAAGGTAGAAAATTTGCCTCCATTGTACAAAGAAGTGACGCAGTCAACAGGAGCAATCAGAAGGTGGGACATCCAGGGAGCGAGGAGTTGGTCAGTCCTCTACCAGGGCTGTTCCACCTTCCTGTGAGGACTCCAGACATGGGCAATCGAAAAGGAGAAGTCCACATCAAAAACAATGTTGTTTCAGGTTGAGAGCATCAACGTCGAGGCATGGTACAATCCCTACATGTTCACCATCTAGGTTTGGGTTGACGTCGAAGAGGAGACAACGTTCAACATCGAGACATAGGAGGTCGACGTCGAAGGAGACTAAGGGGCCAATTACGATCTTGTTAGGAAAGCATTCCTACCGAGTTAGGTCATGAATGCTTTCCGAACAACCCGATCGCGAGCTGCCTGAAAGAAGGGTCATGATGCAATCCTTGTTAAATCCCACAGAATCATTCGGAACGCAATACGTCCAACCGAATCGCCTGGAAACAAGCCCGATGCGACCGACTAGTTCGGAAATGCTGAAGATTAGTATTTCTGTTACGAATCAGACTCGGTTAACCCCATGAACAGATGATAATGCATCCGACGCGGTTACTGAACCGTGTCTGTTTGTGTTATGAATGGCAAGTGGAAAATGTCAAAAACAGTATAAACCAGCATTAGCAACGCCAAATAAAAAATAAAAATTAGCTAAAAATAAGAATTAGTAATTCAATCCACCTATATAAAGGACCAAACACATGACCATGATCCTTTGCTCTAACACAACTGCTGCCAGGTATCAGAAGTCTGTCCGCAATCACTGCTCTCACACTCACACTTCACCCACCTCACAAATTGCACAGATTTTATTTTAAAAAAATCTTACACACACACACTTTTTTTTATATTCACACTCGCCCTCACCTTCACAGTCACCCTCACATTCACATTCACCCCCACCATGGCCCCAAGGAAGCAGCAAAGGTTCACAGATAAGGAGTTGGAAGTATTTGTAGATCAAATAGTCAGAGTAGAGCCACAGTTATTTGGTAACCAAGTGCAACAGACCCCCCCCGTCCCAGAGAAATAGGATTTGGGGCAGGATAGTCAACAAGGTGAATGCTCAAGCACCTTGCCTGCGCACAATGGATGATATCAGGAACAGGTACTACAATGTGTGAAGGAGGGTAAAAAAACTGATGGGCAGAGAACCAGAGCCAGCAGACTGGCGGTGGCCCTCCTGTACCACCCGTGCACTACACTTCCTGGGAGGAGAAGGTGCGTGACATCCTTCCGTCGGAGGGCGTCTAGGGAATCACAGGAGCACCAGAGTCTGGTGAGTACTTACTGCACATTCCAATATTGTTACCAATTACACATCCATAGACATTACTGTCAAGGATACAGTGATACAAATGGCTGTTTTCAAATTTTCTAAATACTAGAGTAAATGAGCAGGTGATGTGTATGCCATATTGACTAAAAACATAGCTGCAATGAAAATTAAAAGTTACTAAATTTCTACCATGTACATACTACTTACAAACTCACAGCAAGGCTTTGTGCTCCAAACAACAGTCGTCAGCATCAGCCATCTTGCCAGCACAGTTACACACACTCTCAGGAAAGCTGAGTCACAGGTAGGCTGGTTGGGATGGCTGGGAAGGTGGGTGTGGGCACAGGCCTGATGGGAGTTGTAGTCACAGCAAACACTCCTCCTCCCACACAGACCAACAGGCCCACCTGGAACCATGCTTGCCTGACAGTGAGTGGAAATGTACTGGCAAGATGGCTGACACTGCTGCATGGTGTTTAGGGCACAAGGCCTCCATGGGAGTTGTACTCAACTCAAACAGCAGGTACCATTGTCAGACATCTTGAATATACATTTCCCACATTGTCAGGACAGCACTCTCCCTGGTGATCTGGTTGGTCTGCCTAGGAGGAGGAGTGTTTGCTGTGACTAAAACTCCCATCAGGCCTGTGCCCACACCCACCTTCCCACCCAGCTCCAACAGCACAACTGGGACTATGCTGTCACTGACGGTGACTCAAAATGTACTGGAAAAATGGCTGATACTAGGGACTGCTGTTTGGAGCACAAGGCCATGATGGGAGCTGTGGTCAACTCAGACAATAGGCACCCCTGTCAGACATCTTGAGAGTACACTACCCCTCATTGTCAGGACATCACTCTCTCTGGTGTACTGTATGAGCTGTGTGGGAAGGTGGGGGGGAGGGAGGCCTGATGGGAGTTGCAGTGACAGTAAACACTCCTCCTCACACCCATCCTAAATAGCTCATCTGGGCCTATGGCTACCTGAAAGTGTGGGGAAGTGTACTTGCAAGATGGCTGACACTGCTGCATGGTGTTGAACTTGAAGGCAAATACCATTGTGGCCCTGTGCCACAAACACCAGGCCCCAGTGTCAGCCATCTTGCCAGTACATTTCCATTATCTCTCAGGGACTGCATAGTTACAGATGTGCTGTATGGGCTGCCTGGCAAGGTGTGTGGAGGACAGGGCATGATGGGAGCTGAAGTCAGTGCAAACACTCCTCTTTCCACCCAGTACAAACAGACACCCAGGAAGCATGCTTACCTGATAGAGTGGAAATGTACTTACAAAATTGCTGACACTGTGGACTGGTGTCTGGACAACTACACCCTGCTGGGAGTGGTGGACAAATAGGCACCAGTCATCAGTGACGGACATCTTGAAAGTACATTCCCATTTACTGCCAGGGAAGCAGAGTTACAGGTAGGCTTTTGGTGCTTGGTGGGAAGGTGTGTGGGAGACAGGGCCTGATGGAAGTTCTAGCCAATGCAAATATTCATCCTCCCAAACAGCCCTGCTAACTCCTCTGTGCCTATGCTTACCTCACAGTGAGGGTAAGTGTACTGGCAAGGTGGCTGGCACTGGTGACTGGTGTTGATCTTGAAGCCAACTCCCATCAAGGCCCTGTGCACCAAACACCATGCAACTGTGTCAGCCATCTTGTTAGTACACTTCCATTCACTGTCAGGTAGCCAGTGGCCCAGATGAGCTTGTCTGTGCTGGTTGGGAGAAGCAGTGTTTGCTGTCACTACAACTCCAATCAGGCTCTGATGGGAGTTGTGGTCAACCCTGACAACACGCACCTGTGACAGACATCTTGATACTACATTGCCACTCACTGTGAGGTAGACATAGTTACAGGTGTGCTGTTTGGGCGGCCTGGGAAGGTGTGTAGAGGACAGGGCCTGATGGGACATGGAATCGGTGCAAACAATACTCATTCCAAACTGCACAACAAGACCATCTTGAACTATGCTTATCTGACAGTGAGTGGACACGTACTAGCAAGATGGCTCACACTGGGGACTGGTGTGTGGACAACAAAGCACTAATGTTATTTGTGGCCAAATCAGACACCAGGCACAAGTGTCACACTTCCTGACAATTCATTTCCAACACTGCATTGAAACCATACTGTCATGTGGTCAGTTTTCTCAGGGTAGAAAGAGTGTGTGTAGGACAGAGCCTGATTGGAGTTGCAATAAAATGGCAAACACTCCTCCTCCCACCCATCCCAACTACTTCATCTGGGCCTATGGCTACCTGACAGTAAATGGAAGTGCACTACCAAGATGGCTGACACTGTTGCCTGGTGATTGGGGCACAAGACCTTGTTGGGATTTGGATTCAAGTTTAACAACATGCACCAGTGCCAGCTTCCTTGCTAGTATACTTCCCCTCACTGCCAGTTAACCATAGTCTCAGAGGAGTTAGCTGGGCTGGCTGGGTGGGAGGAGGAGTATTTGTAATGGCTACAAACTCACATCAGGCCCTGTCCAACACACACCTTCCCACCCACCACAAACAGCACAACAGGAACTAAGCTAACCCACAGTGTCTCAAAATGTACTAGCTGGATGCATGACACTGGACACTGGTCTCTGACCTTTCCTCAACTACCAACAGGTCCTTGTGCTACAAATACCATGCACCAGTGTCAGCCAGCTATGTCAGTACATATCCACTCACTCTCAGGAAACCATATTTCCGGTGATGCTGTTGTGCACCGTGGAAAGAGTGTGTGTAGTACAGGGCCTGATGGGAGATCTGGCCATTGAAAACACTCCTCCTCCCACCCATCCCTACAGGCCCACCATGAAGCATGCTTACCTGACAGTGAGGGCAAATGTAACAACAAAATACCTGAGAGTGGGGACTGGTGCGTGGAACACAAGGCCATGAGTGGAGTTGTTGTAAAGTCGAACACCAGTGCCCTGTGTCAGGCATCCTGGAGGTACATTCGGAGGCACTGTGGGGTAAGCCTAATTCCTGTTGGGCTGTTTGCGCTAGGTGGGAAGGTGGATGTAGGACAGGACCTGGTGGGAGACGGAGTCAGTGAAAACACTCCTCCTCCAACACAAACTAAACAGCTCACGTGGGACTATGGCTACATGATACTGAGGGGATGTGTACTAGCAAGAAGGCTGACAGTGGGGGCTGATGTCTGAACCTATCACACCTACCACATTTGCCTCTGGGCTACAAACACTAGCCACCAGTGACAAAAAGCTTGCAAGTACACTCACCAAATTTGTCTGGATAATACTCTTCATGGTGGCCTCTTGGGGCTGGGTGGGAGAAGGAGTGTAAGTTTCACAATTAGAGCACAAGCACATAAACTACACTTTATCAAAGTTCATTGAAACAAAATGGCAGAACGCAGAGTGTGAGAACTCATCAGACTATGGGAGTCAATGTAAAAAATACGTGATCTGTGTAGGCACTAAGCTAAGCAGTCACACATTTTGCTACTCACAGTCATTCACATGTGTAGAATGAGATGAGAACAAGAAGTACCTCACTCACACCATTCAAAGAAATATCTGGGAAGATTAACAGACTGAGTGTGTAGGCAGCCACACCAATGTGACTGCTAAAGACATGCACTAAACCAAGTATCCTGGCCACAAAAATACATACATTGGGAGAGAAAGAGTACGTATGTCACCGTGAAATTAAAGATGCGGACAACAAGAACCCACCTGTGCCATTCACAGGGTGTCACAAACCAGTCAATGTCTTTGGACAAGTATTGTCAACTAAACACAACATGTCCATTTATGCACATAGCTGGGCATGTTCATTAATCCCCATCTTGTCAGAATTTCATTGTACCCCCAAAACATAGGCCAGCATAATGGATGAAGGAGTCCAATCTATGTACATTAACTCATCATTCGGTTTAGTAGGAACCTATGTAATGTGTATGATTTGAGGGGCAGTGGACATTCACAACAATTATTGTGTCTTTCATGTCCCCACAGGTCAAGCAGAGAACACCACTGGAAGAAACCAGGACAGCCAGTCCCAGACTCTGGTCGACCAGGAGCTCTCTGGTGTTGAGGTCTCTCAACCATCTTGGGATGACGAGGAACGACCTGTCACATCAGGTGTGGGTCACCCCACAGCACCAGCAGCGACTACCTCAGGATCCTCTGCGACCACTCCCGCATCAGCTGGCATCACCCAGCTGACCCCTACCCTCACAGACACAGCAGCCCAAGCCACCATTGACAGCTCAGCAACACAGGGCACTCTGGAGTTGGCGGACAACATCCCTGTCAACGAGGAAGGAGGCTCAGTGTTGACTGGGCCAACACCAACTGTGCCTGCTCGGGTGGGTGGGGGTGGTGGGAGGGGACGTGGGGACCTGTGCCGTCATGCAGCTGGTGCTGCTGATGAAGAGCACCCACAACTATCCAGAATCCTCCACACATATGAGGGTTGCACCGGAGATTTTGGCCAGGTCATTGGGATCCTCAGGACCATGCAACAGCAGCAGGCGGCCCACTGTATAAAAATGGACATGTACATGACCAAAATTGATGACCTGACAGCGGTGCACAGGGACATTCTCACCTGCCTCCGCCAGATTGCCACCAACATGTCCACACCTCCCTGTGTGCCCACAACATCCGGTGCATCAACATCTGCACCAGCCACTGGGAGGGATGTGGATTCTGGTGGAGAGCCCCCTGCACCACCGCTGCCTGCACCTGAGGGTCCCCCGCAAAAAGTGGAAAGGGTCATGCGAAGAAGATTCCTTGAGTGACAGATGGCGACGCATCACCCCCAGGAAGTGACAACCTGCTCCTGATATCCTCCATTGTGTGCCAAGCGTTCACTTTGTTGACTGTCATTGAACTGTCCCACATTGGCTGGAGGGTCTAAGTTGGACTAAGGACTCAAATAACTGTGGATCTACTTTGGAATACTTCATCTACAAACACTACCAACTCCTATCTGCACTTTGTTTTGTAGTTTTTTGTTGAGCACTCCTCCATGGGGTGGAATGATTTCATCACGTCATGCACGGAAATAAATCACTTTGCTCAAAATGCTAGCTCATGTTGTGACTTTGAATCCCAAATGTACAAATTGAAATGTTGCACAAAATCACAAAGAGGAAAGTGTCAACAACATTGGTAACAAATCACTTCATAAATGTTATTACTATGAGTAAATGTACCTTGTCGCAGCATGATATATAGACACAACCAGGTTATCACACAACCCGTAGGACATGGTACAGATTCAATGGAAGTCTATTGCCTAAAAAACTAGCACCATTTGCAAGCACAATCAACAATCATTGTCAGCAAAACAGATCCTCATGGAACATGTTTTGTTTTGTAACTAATATTTGGATATGTGAAAACAGACAACGCACACCTCAATGTGGAGCACAGGTTTATTCTCCAGATACAACCTGGGGCATTCACACAAATAAGATCACATCACACTGTGTCAAAAAGAACAAAAGATGACCATCAGGTCTGAAGTAAGTGCGTGCCAGGGAATTCCACAACCGTTCAATGATGGAATAAGTCACTGCATCATGGGTCTGGGAGGTCACAAGTCTGCAGACAAGGCAAAGTACCCTGGTAAGGAGAAACATAGACCAGAGTCAGGTACTCATGAATAAGTTGGCGAAATTTACAAGAGATTTTCATCAAAAGCACAAAGTTGTCTGCATGAACACTAGCTAGGATTCATGTTAGCACTGTACCTGTTAACCTACAAACTTAAATTAACCATTTCATTTGAAAAAATCATGTTAATTATCATACACTCACACGCATACATACACATTCTACACCAGCAACACACAAGCAAACAATTTGGCTTTTTCACCTCCTCTCATTGCATACTTACACTCATGTGAAAAAGTTGTGGATGAGCTGTCTTCGCAAATCAAAGCCCTCCTCTCATCACCACTGACAACATGTCCCAGTCCTGGATCCTCCCTCGCTGGCGGCTGCTGGTCTCCGTCATCCTGTATCAGAGGTATTTCCTCCCTTATAGCCAGGTTGTGTAGCATGCAGCAAGCTGTGATGATTTTACACACCTTCAATTGTGCATTTTGGAGGGCTCCTCCTGTGAGGTCCAGGTCTTCAGTAGGCCAAAAGTCCGTACCACCACTTGTCTGTTACTTCCATGGGCCTCATTAAACTGAACCTCTGCAGGGGTGACAGGGTTACGGAGTGGTGTCAGCAACCAAGGCTGGTTGGGGTATCCAGAGTCTCCTACACTGAACACAGAAAAGACTTCAGTTGTCTGACAACAGAGCACTATCTGACATACAATCAACACACACCGCAACATAAACATACAATATCGCCTACCAACAAGCCAGGCATGGTCAGGTTGCAGCTGCGACATCAACTGGGGGATGACACTGTTCCTCATGATGTACGCGTCATGTGCAGAGCCAGGGAAACGTGCGCAGACGTGGGATATCAACATGTCAGCCAGACATACCACCTAGACATTGACCGAATGGTAATGTTTGCAGTTGAGGCATGTCTGTTCATTTGCTTGTGGGGGTATTAAAGCTACGTGTGTGCCATCAATAGATCCAATGACATGTGGTATCCGTCCCAAGACAAAAAATTCACCCTTGATGTCTGTCAACTCTCCAGGTTTTGGGAACTGAATGTACAGATCAAGGTACTGTAGCAACGCCTCCAACACATCCCAAAGGACATGGCTAAACATGGTTTGGGACATGCCACCAGATGTTGCCAATGTATATTGGAATGACCCCGTGGCAAAGAAATGTAGGGCTGCCATCACCTTCACCTTGGGGGTCAATGCAGGAGGATATGTGCGTCGAGGCTGCAAATGCGGTGCCAACTGCTCTGACAACCTTTCAATAATTGGCCTGGTGAAACAGTATCTTCTGATGGTATCCAGTTCTTCATGGCCTGGAGGTCCGGAAAGGGCCTGTAGACTGGTGGTCGTCCGTGATACCTATATGTAGGGTGTAAACAGAGATGGTGTCACTTTACAATGTACAAATCAACTTGAATTGAGACAAATTGAACATTAATGCTGAACACAAATGAAGGTATAGAACATTGGAAATACACATTTCTATGAAAAAGGCTGATGTTACCAAGGTATGGTGACACAGCAATTAGAGTGCTGTACTGTAAAAAGTCTCTACTGTCTGTTACCGTTCATGTGATCAAGCATCACATACTCCATAACTACCTACCAAATTATCCAAGATATATGTTTGTTACAACAATTACATGGTTGAAAGGTACCCACAATAGGTTCATGTATTGCCAGATATGTGTGACACATGATACACACAGTGTCTCACAATGAGAATCATGCACACCACTGTCACAGGGTGGCACTGTCATGTTGTCATGTCTGCCAAACACATCCAATCACATACACAAAACATGAACAATGTAGGTGTACCATATATTACCCCATCATCCACTTAAGTCTGGAACACAAAGATACAGTAGTAATTCAAATAACAAACACAAACTGATATAGCTGCTTAATGTCACAGTCTACTCATTCAAAGCTAAATGCTTTCTTCATGACTTCACACACCCAACATTTAAAGTCAGGAATCTCATAGAATGCACATTAGGTCACACAGTCTCCAAAAGCAATGAACATGTAAAGAAAACACATGTGTATACCGCAAAACTCATTGGCACTGTAATCAAGAGTAGGAGGGTAAAAGGAGTAGATTTGTCATAATGTTGGTATTAGCCTCAGAAAAAGTGTGTCATGTGCCCCTCAAGGTTAGCTCCTCATGGGAGTGTAAGATATTTATTTAAAGGTCCATCTCATCATGAAAAAACTGTCTACACACGTAATGCACAAAAATACATCAATTGCAGGAGTGTCTGCAATGCCGACCGATTATTGAAAGGACGCGGTAGCCACACCCTATCCGATTGTGACTGAGCCATAGGCTGCAAGTTGTAATGCTGCCCGACACGGGTGAGTATTCTAAGGACGCGGTAACCGCATCTGAACCGATTCGGTCACAGCCATCGGCTGTTTGTTATTATAGTGAAAGACGCGGGTGAGTATTCAAAGGACTCGGTAGCTGAATCTGAAACTATTCTGTCACAGCCATTGGCTGTTGGTTGTTATGGTGAAAGACGCGGATGAGTAGTCAAAGAACGCGGTAGCCACATCCGAAACAATTCGGTCACAGCCATTGGCTGTTGGTTGTTATGGTGACCGGCGCGTGTTTCTGTTCGTGTCCTCATCACGTGGAAACCAACTCGGTAACCTCCCATCACCAATGTATCAAAGTCAATCGCGGTCAGATGATGAGTTTTTGAACGTTGCGGTAGGCGTGTCGTCTGCAAGCAATGTTGTGCATTGGACCAATTCGGATAATGCGACCGACGCAAACCTATCGCTTTGTCTGCATGGATTTAAGACCGCCTCTGCCTTTTAGATATGTCTGTCTGTTCCCTAGAGACTTCACTTGCCTGCACTACCTGCATCATTCCTGCACCTCCCCATCTCTCTGCTGCTGTTCCCACATCCTTGCTCACTTTGCCACTGGATTCAAGCAAGCCTGGCTGATGACGGCTGAAATGCCAGAAACCGGTCCTAGGATGCTTGTTTCCGGTCCAGGGAAGACATGGCTTGGCAGTTCGGGCTGGACTGTTCCCATGAGGCACAGGGTCAGACTGATTTGCATATGGCCATGTCTGAACTGGGGTGGTGGAGTGAGCTAAAGAATGATGATGGATTAAACCCAGATCAGTTGACTGGGGGTGAGTGTTTGATTGGCTCAAGCGTTCCGTCCATCATCCCCTTTTGTATCGCTTTGGTCGCCCTAAGTTGGCGGGGGTATGCCCAGACGTGGGTCCCTTGCTCACTTTGCCACTGGATTCAAGCAAGCCTGGCTGATGACGGCTGAAATGCCAGAAACCGGTCCTAGGATGCTTGTTTCCGGTCCAGGGAAGACATGGCTTGGCAGTTCGGGCTGGACTGTTCCCATGAGGCACAGGGTCAGACTGATTTGCATATGGCCATGTCTGAACTGGGGTGGTGGAGTGAGCTAAAGAATGATGATGGATTAAACCCAGATCAGTTGACTGGGGTGAGTGTTTGATTGGCTCAAGCGTTCCGTCCATCATCCCCTTTTGTATCGCTTTGGTCGCCCTAAGTTGGCGGGGGTATGCCCAGACGTGGGTCCCTTGCTCACTTTGCCACTGGATTCAAGCAAGCCTGGCTGATGACGGCTGAAATGCCAGAAACCGGTCCTAGGATGCTTGTTTCCGGTCCAGGGAAGACATGGCTTGGCAGTTCGGGCTGGACTGTTCCCATGAGGCACAGGGTCAGACTGATTTGCATATGGCCATGTCTGAACTGGGGTGGTGGAGTGAGCTAAAGAATGATGATGGATTAAACCCAGATCAGTTGACTGGGGGTGAGTGTTTGATTGGCTCAAACGTTCCGTCCATCATCCCCTTTTGTATCGCTTTGGTCGCCCTAAGTTGGCGGGGGTATGCCCAGACGTGGGTCCCTTGCTCACTTTGCCACTGGATTCAAGCAAGCCTGGCTGATGACGGCTGAAATGCCAGAAACCGGTCCTAGGATGCTTGTTTCCGGTCCAGGGAAGACATGGCTTGGCAGTTCGGGCTGGACTGTTCCCATGAGGCACAGGGTCAGACTGATTTGCATATGGCCATGTCTGAACTGGGGTGGTGGAGTGAGCTAAAGAATGATGATGGATTAAACCCAGATCAGTTGACTGGGGGTGAGTGTTTGATTGGCTCAAGCGTTCCGTCCATCATCCCCTTTTGTATCGCTTTGGTCGCCCTAAGTTGGCGGGGGTATGCCCAGACGTGGGTCCCTTGCTCACTTTGCCACTGGATTCAAGCAAGCCTGGCTGATGACGGCTGAAATGCCAGAAACCGGTCCTAGGATGCTTGTTTCCGGTCCAGGGAAGACATGGCTTGGCAGTTCGGGCTGGACTGTTCCCATGAGGCACAGGGTCAGACTGATTTGCATATGGCCATGTCTGAACTGGGGTGGTGGAGTGAGCTAAAGAATGATGATGGATTAAACCCAGATCAGTTGACTGGGGGTGAGTGTTTGATTGGCTCAAGCGTTCCGTCCATCATCCCCTTTTGTATCGCTTTGGTCGCCCTAAGTTGGCGGGGTATGCCCAGACGTGGGTCCCTTGCTCACTTTGCCACTGGATTCAAGCAAGCCTGGCTGATGACGGCTGAAATGCCAGAAACCGGTCCTAGGATGCTTGTTTCCGGTCCAGGAAGACATGGCTTGGCAGTTCGGGCTGGACTGTTCCCATGAGGCACAGGGTCAGACTGATTTGCATATGGCCATGTCTGAACTGGGGTGGTGGAGTGAGCTAAAGAATGATGATGGATTAAACCCAGATCAGTTGACTGGGGGTGAGTGTTTGATTGGCTCAAACGTTCCGTCCATCATCCCCTTTTGTATCGCTTTGGTCGCCCTAAGTTGGCGGGGGTATGCCCAGACGTGGGTCCCTTGCTCACTTTGCCACTGGATTCAAGCAAGCCTGGCTGATGACGGCTGAAATGCCAGAAACCGGTCCTAGGATGCTTGTTTCCGGTCCAGGAAGACATGGCTTGGCAGTTCGGGCTGGACTGTTCCCATGAGGCACAGGGTCAGACTGATTTGCATATGGCCATGTCTGAACTGGGGTGGTGGAGTGAGCTAAAGAATGATGATGGATTAAACCCAGATCAGTTGACTGGGGGTGAGTGTTTGATTGGCTCAAGCGTTCAGTCCATCATCCCCTTTGTATCGCTTTGGTCAGCCCTAAGTTGGCGGGGGTATGCCCAGACGTGGGTCCCTTGCTCACTTTGCCACTGGATTCAAGCAAGCCTGGCTGATGAGCGGCTGAAATGCCAGAAACCGGTCCTAGGATGCTTGTTTCCGGTCCAGGGAAGACATGGCTTGGCAGTTCGGGCTGGACTGTTCCCATGAGGCACAGGGTCAGACTGATTTGCATATGGCCATGTCTGAACTGGGAGTGGTGGAGTGAGCTAAAGAATGATGATGGATTAAACCCAGATCAGTTGACTGGGGTGAGTGTTTGATTGGCTCAAGCGTTCCGTCCATCATCCCCTTTTGTATCGCTTTGGTCGCCCTAAGTTGGCGGGGGTATGCCCAGACGTGGGTCCCTTGCTCACTTTGCCACTGGATTCAAGCAAGCCTGGCTGATGACGGCTGAAATGCCAGAAACCGGTCCTAGGATGCTTGTTTCCGGTCCAGGGAAGACATGGCTTGGCAGTTCGGGCTGGACTGTTCCCATGAGGCACAGGGTCAGACTGATTTGCATATGGCCATGTCTGAACTGGGGTGGTGGAGTGAGCTAAAGAATGATGATGGATTAAACCCAGATCAGTTGACTGGGGTGAGTGTTTGATTGGCTCAAGCGTTCCGTCCATCATCCCCTTTTGTATCGCTTTAGTCGCCCTAAGTTGGCGGGGGTATGCCCAGGCGTGGGTCCCTTGCTCACTTTGCCACTGGATTCAAGCAAGCCTGGCTGATGACGGCTGAAATGCCAGAAACCGGTCCTAGGATGCTTGTTTCCGGTCCAGGGAAGACATGGCTTGGCAGTTCGGGCTGGACTGTTCCCATGAGGCACAGGGTCAGACTGATTTGCATATGGCCATGTCTGAACTGGGGTGGTGGAGTGAGCTAAAGAATGATGATGGATTAAACCCAGATCAGTTGACTGGGGGTGAGTGTTTGATTGGCTCAAGCGTTCCGTCCATCATCCCCTTTTGTATCGCTTTGGTCGCCCTAAGTTGGCGGGGTATGCCCAGACGTGGGTCCCTTGCTCACTTTGCCACTGGATTCAAGCAAGCCTGGCTGATGACGGCTGAAATGCCAGAAACCGGTCCTAGGATGCTTGTTTCCGGTCCAGGGAAGACATGGCTTGGCAGTTCGGGCTGGACTGTTCCCATGAGGCACAGGGTCAGACTGATTTGCATATGGCCATGTCTGAACTGGGGTGGTGGAGTGAGCTAAAGAATGATGATGGATTAAACCCAGATCAGTTGACTGGGGGTGAGTGTTTGATTGGCTCAAGCGTTCCGTCCATCATCCCCTTTTGTATCGTTCCCACATCCTTTGGGAGCTACTATGGCATGTACAGTGGACAGGGCCCCAGCTTTCAGCGAGGAGGAGAACCAGGCCCTGTTGGACACCCTCCTGCCACTGTACAGCCAGCTCTCTGGCAAACCAGAGGAGCAGGTGAGTGTTAATCACACTGCATTTTCATTGGACATGTGCAATCACCATGCTATACTACCATTAGGAATCTCATTGGCAAGCATGTAAACTGTTTTATGCAAGTGTAAAAGTGTGTAGATAACTGTTCTGGTCAGGTACAGTGCTGTAGAAGTGTGTGTACTGGGGTAAACATCTTATCACTGTTCTCATGGGACGGAGTCATTGAATCCAGGACAACTGCACAGAATGCCATATACATAGCCCTTAGACATTGTTGCCAAGCTGACCTTGACCAATGTGTACAGGCATCTGACTCAGAAACATGTTGCATGTGAGCTAAGGTTCAGTCACCATGTCATCCTTACAGGTCAACCCCTATGAAAAGGCCAAGCTGTGAAGGACCATCCCCCGGAATGTGCGCTCCGTGGGGTTGGAGCTTCGGCGTGTCCATCATTGCCGCAAGAGGTGGCAAGAACTTCGTGGCTGGACCAAGAAGATCGCTGAAGTCCAGCTGGGCCTGTCACGTCCAGGCAAGAGGGGCGGGCGCCGAACACTGACCCCCCACATGCTCCGCATCCTAGCGGTGGTCTTCCCTGACCTGGATGGCCAGTTGAAAGCCACACAGCAGCAAGGATGGGATGAGTATGTGCCTTGTCACACACCTTTGTAAAACATGCATGTTAAAGTACCTGCCTGCTGCCCCTTTTACAGGTTGTAAGTCAGCCAAACCTACTGATCAGTTTTGTAAAATGCATATGCACAGGGATAATTCGATGCCGGGTAATGCCCCTTTCATCAGGGAGATGCGAGTCAGTTATGTTCAGTAACGTGACAGTAGTGCCATGCTCATGTGATCACCAAAATTCACAACATATGCATGGAGGCAACCTTCTGGAGTAATGCAATTGACCAACATGTGCCAGCACATTGATTAATGTATGACCTGTTATCAGTGTGGTTTCCACAAATCTGTGAAGCATGTTGTTATTGGAGCACACAGGTGTGAAGAGGCCATGCTATACATCCCTGCAGTAGGTGACATCAATATTGAGGCCTTGGTGAGTTTTGCTTGCTCATTGTGCCAATGTCAGGTCCCAGCTGTGGTGCTCAGTGTTACAAAATGTATCCCATGGGCCAATTACAGGTTTGCTAACTCTGGTCATCTGTCACATGATTGTGTGGATGATTCCATTCTCTCAATTCAAAAGAGTGAGTCCATGTGTTTGACTCTGTAACAGTGACAACACATGCCATTCATTGTCAGAAATAGGTGGTCACTGGTTGAAACATGGCTGAAAATGTGAGGTATGATGATAGAAACACTTTCACAAAAGTTGCCATGTGTGTAAATGCTGTTGACTATACATACTTGGTGCTTTGTAAACCATGTGTATGATGCATCACTGTCAGCCTGAGAGGTGTAAAATATGCATCATTTGAAGTAAGTCACCAAAATGAGATCTAACAGAACTTTCAGGACCGCAGAGACCTTTTTCGTACAGGAGAGAGACAAAGATTTACATGACTACAACAAAACTTTTTTGGATCATACGTTGAGTCCCTACATCTGACCTCATTATCCCTGACTCAGTATTTGCCCATTATCATCAATTTTGTTTTTGTCATTAATGATTAAGCCCGTTTTACAGTTACACCGGAGGGGGAGAGGAAACCACAACCCCCAGTTTCCTTTGCGGCCCTACGCCGTCGACGTCCCGCGACCTGCCAACACGCCAGGAGGCGCTTAAAATCAGCGCAGGCTTCCCGCAGTGCGGGAGCCAGTTTTGCAGTTGCACCGGAGGGGGAGAGGAAACCACAACCCCCAGTTTCCTTTGCGGCTCTACGCTGCCGATGTCCTGCGACTTGCCAGCGTGCCAGGAGGTGCTTAAAATCAGCGCAGGCTTCCCGTCCGCGGCCGACTGAGGCTGGGCACACCCCCTTTGGTCTTTCAGATCCCTGCCCCACTCTGAACTTGTGACCTGTGGGGGAGGTTACAATCGTAAATAGGGGGGCAGACTCTCTGCCCCACCCTGCAACGCGGCCATTAACGAATACCCTCGGGTCTTGACGTAGCGGCAGGAGGTGGCTGCCCCTCTTTTGCCCGTCGGAGGAGTAAAGTGTTGTTGTTTAATGACCAGCTACCCTACCCACAAGTAAGTGACATTGTCGGCAATTCAGCCTCAGGTGTGGGTGTTGGAGGGTTGAAAATGGTCAAACGAAAGGCTGGCGGGACAAAGGCCTCAGTTGAGCCAGGGGTCGTTACCAAACGGACCACAAGAGACACCTTTCTGGCACGAGCAGTGGGAGCTCTGACTAAGGAGATAGACCAGGCCGAACGGCGCTTATCACTGTGTGTACCTGGGCCAATGGGGGAAGGCGAAGCGATGGCATCTATTGCGAACCAAACTTTGGGGTCACCAAAGATAAGGAGTGTCAGAGCGATAAACCCGTAGAGGACCGGTGGGCCTCCACTGCCCTCCAATCACAGTTCGAATAGTGGGGGGTGGAACCTACGCCACCCTCGCCTACCAACATGCTTGTAGCAAAATGCAAGAGAAAGTCAAAGAACACTACTCATATAAATGAGCCAAGTTTGTCCCATCAAAAGCCCAGGATTTGTTTAATTACCTTGATGACGTGGATAATGCCATCTGGAAACCATTTTGGGGCAAATTAACTGTTATTGTCAACGAATTATTAGCACCGATAAAAATTAAAATGGACAAACTGGAGGGAGGGTTGGAAATTGTTACCACCGGTTATAGTAACTAGCCTGGTATCCTACAAACAGTCCTTGGGGTGCAAGGAGGTACAACCCAAAATCCCCAATACTATCGATGTCTATACAATGGCTGGGACTGGTGATCAACCCACCACAAGTGTAGCCACAAGTGCAGCGCTAGCCAGCCACGGTCAAAACCGATATCCAGCGTAGGGTTAGGACCCATTAATACAATTTCTACTCTGTCATCTACAGAAAACCAATGCCATGTAGCCCGGAATGTAAATTATACACTTAACAACTGTAATCATCCCCAAGAGCAAGTAACCATCAACCTCCCCCCAGCTTGCTGCCCATATGTGGCCGTCCTGGCAAATGGCCACCCACTAATAAATGTTACTAGGGAAACAGCAGAAGGCCTAAAGAACAAAGTGGTCCATTGGCTTAGTTCCAAATGCCTGTTTTCACCAACTAACGCAGACCAGATTCTATTCACACGAAGGGTAAGGTGGAAACGCCCACAAACGAAAAGCTATGAGGGGGATTGCATTATAATTAATTTTCGAAATCCCCGTATAGCTGGCAACATCCACACGAAGGTAGCATTACAACCTTTGGCTGGCCGTAGCATGGTTATTTGACCTCTAAGGTTCTTTTACAGCCACCTAATAAACCATGACCACACCCAGGCCTACCCCCAAAGAGTACAGGCCCTAAGATCGGCTTATCCCTGTTCCCAGGCTGTATCTTTGTCAAATAGGTTCCACCCACTAAGTACAATGGAAGATAACGATTGACTCTGTAGCGTTAAATCGTTAAATATGTGGCAGATAATACAGTAGAGTATTATAGCAAGGAGGCGGCCAAGGCCCAGGAGAGTAATGTGCCACCCAATGCCAACAACTGTGACCACGATAAGGCCGTTAAGCTTAGTAGGGAGCTGCCCAAGCCTGGAATAAATAATCATGCCAACAGTACGATCCGCAGTAAAACAGTAACTATAACCTCAACCATGATTTCAAACAATCAGTCGGAGGGTGGTCTACAAAGCTTTGCAACATGGAATGTGAACGGGCTTATGAATAAATTAGGGAACCCTGACTGGCATAATTTATATCGAAATATGAAATAATATGTTTGCAAGAAACATGGTGCTTGAAACCTATACATGTAGATGGGTTCTCTTCGTATTCCTTAGAAGCAACAGCATCGGGCGGGCTAAAGGGGGACTGTTAACCATTATTTCCAACAAAATCTCAGTTAAAGTTAAGATGATTTTGAAGCCATATCCACTTTTTCAATAATTATGGCTGAAGAAAAATGGAGAGAAAGACCTTGTTTTAATAAACTACTATAATAACGTTTTGTAACCGATGTGGAGTGCACCACAAACAATCAAGCAAAGAATCTCAGTCCATCCATTGTGGTTATCAAGTGAAAACTTTATTCTTCTTTTTCGTTAAAGAACAACAGCCAGACAGCCGACGCATTTCGTCCAGGTATATGGACTTCATCAGGGCTTGAACATATGTCGTTTGTCAGCAAAAAATAGTCAGTCGGACATGAAACTTGCGAAGTGATGAGACAAACTATATATCAGTTCGTTTAGCAACTGCACCCTATTGGATCCAGGGTCAGTTCCAAGTTATCAACGGCTCCTGTGCCGCGAACCGCTCCGTCAGTGGCCTGTTTGGATATCTCCGATCGTGTTCAAAAGAAAGAGAAAAAAAGTGTTTGATGCAACACGAAGTAGGGTGGCACGGCATTAGATCACCACTTGGAAACCTTCCTAAATGTTGTACATACTAATTATATGTTTTTTTAATAAATCTTTTTATTGATGACAAGTTTACACATTGCAATCACTATACAAACATAAACGCTCAGGGATGCAGTTTTATCGCCACACTGTTACACCAGCCCCAGATCATTCACGTTCTTTATCGATTCCCTGTTGGGCCTACTTAAACATAAATTACCCCGGGTCCATCTCCAGTCCCAGCTGCAGGGGCTCACAGATTCCTCCTCTGTAATCATTCCATTTCTCCCAAATCTGTAACCACTTTTTAGGACATCCTCTGGATTCATATATTGTCTTTTCCTTCACCATGCACCAATCCATGCCTCTTTCCCATTCTTGTATTAATGGTGTTTCCTGGGCCCCCCACAGTTTTGCAATGTTTCGTTTGGCAATGATCAGTCCCAATGCTACCCATATTCTTTCCTTACTACTTAAGTCAGTTGGGCCCCATATATTTAGGAGGCACATCTTTATACTATTTTCTATTTTGTTCCCCACCACATCTTCCATGCGCTTCAGCAGTACAGCCCAATAACTTTGTATATGTGGACAGTTCCAAATTACATGCAGAAAGGTGCCCTCTTGCCCGCAGCATCTCCTGCACCCTGAATCAGTTTTGTAACCCATCTTTACCAACGCCGGATCCGCAAGATACATCCTATGGAGTACCTTAAGCTGCACAAGTCTCAACCTGGAGGAGATAGCAATCTTCCTGGGAGAGGCGATTGCCTCTAACCATTCTTCAACCTCCATCTCTGCTACATCTTCTTCCCAGCTAGTTCGGAGCTGGGTAAGAGGGACTAATTATATGTTAATATGGGCAGGAGATTTTAACATACAAGCCTGTGCACTAGGTGATACTCGGACATGTGGTTGTACTAATCAGAATGGGATGGGATATGACCATTTTTGCCATAATCAATATGGTGAAGCTTTGAATTTTATTATTACCAAATATGATCTCGAATTATTGAGGTGTGATTGTGGTATAAATGGTGAAACAGTTCCAACATTTACGGGTAGGAATTCGACCTCTATCATTGACCATTTGTTGATATCAGCATCAGCAAATGTTCTGTGTGGTACGCCCACAACCGTAACGGCACCCCTAAGTGACCATAATTTGATCTCAATACCACTAAATCTTTGGAGCAAGAGGCATCATATTTTCCCGGCTGTAAACAGCATCACTGCAAGCAGGCCTAATGGTATTAGAAATAAATGGGAAGGTGTTGATCCCACCACTAAGTTGTAAACAATAGTAGAAAAAAATATCGTGGAAATTGACTACTTCCTCCAGGAGGACATTGTTCCTAATTTGATAGTTAAACATTTTAGCCACATTACCAGCTCCATAAACCTACTACTTACTCGCCACCCCATTAGGGCAGGGAAGAAGAATAAAGGATGGTTTGACACCGCTTGCACCAAAACACTCCGGTTGCTGAAACGTGCCCTGAACAGGTTACCGCGGGACACAATGACAATCAAGACTCAGCGTATCCAATATAAACAGGCCAGGGATAATAGGATAAAATCGCTCCAGAATAAAGCATGGGACAATATTACTATTGCGGCAGAGAATAAAAACACCAAGCTATTCTGGGACACAGTGAATGCTCCATTCTTAAAAAATGATGATTACCCTGAGTTCATGCATCTTGTCCCTTGTGATAGTTGGGTGGCACATTTTTCAGAAATTTTTAAAGAGCATAGTGAGGATGTAGTTAGGCCTCTATGGAGGACGGGGGGTCGAAGGGGGACTAGAAAACCTAGAAATTTCCCTCGACTAAGACAAGCTGGCTATTATAACTAGCGCAGGGGGACGGGCCCCTGGTCCAGATGGGGTGCGAGTTGATGTATTTAAATCTGCT
The DNA here is from genome assembly GCA_963921515.1 of Calotriton arnoldi. Taxonomy (NCBI): domain Eukaryota; kingdom Metazoa; phylum Chordata; class Amphibia; order Caudata; family Salamandridae; genus Calotriton; species Calotriton arnoldi. Next base: position 1,660,135 of record CAWUFW010001702.1, on the reverse strand, counting down.
CCCGACCTTTGGGGGCATATCCTGACCAGGGTCTTTAATGCAGCAGACAGATTGCATCCCGCCTTCATGGGAGACATCGACTATTATACCTATATACAAGAAGGGGGACAAAGAAGACCCCAAAAATTATTGCCCGATCTCACTTTTAGACTCATTAAAGGTCATGAGTAGAGTACTATTGGTAAGGCTGGAGGAATGGGTACTAGAAAACTCGATCCTGTCCCCGGCTCAGTATGGCTTCAAGAAGGAGATTGGTACGGTACAGGGACGGGAACAATGCATTAACCTGGAGCTCTTAATTGGTAAATACACAAGGGCTAAGACGGGTAATCTATATTTATGTTTTGCTGATCTGAGCAGCGCTTTTGATTTGGTTGACCATAATCTATTGTGGGAGTCAGGTACGTTTTGGCCCCCAAGGAGAATGCACACCACAATTTAAAGTAGGGCGTGGCATCCGTCAGGGGTGTGTTTTGGCTCCATTACTTTTTTCACTCTTTATTAATGGGGTGGATAGTCATCTTAAGTCGATGCCTACCGATGCCCCTAAGGCTGGAGGATTCTCAATACCAGTACAGCTTTATGCAGATGAAGCTGTACTCCTAGCTAGAACACCAGTAGGCCTGCAGAAACTGATGAATGCATTTGGCGAATTTATGACTTCAAGGAAAATGGTTATTGACAAAACAAAAACATTCACTATGGTCTGTGGCCATATACGCAAACCATGTAGAACTTTTTTTAATGATAGTACCCCAATTGTTTCAGTGAAATCCTTTTGTTATCTGGGGATTTTGTTTGCGGGCAATGGCTCATGGACCCAGCATGTATTAAATACCAGAGCTAAAATGGACAAGGTCTCCCAGGGAATCTTCAAGTTTGCATCGAAACTGGGTAGATGCTCTATCAAGGAAATGGAGGCTATATATAAAGCTAAGGGCGTGACAACGGCAACTTATGGAGCCGGTTTGTGGGCCCACGGCAATGCCCTGCAAATTGAGGAAATACATTTTTAAAAAGGCTTCTATATTTGCCACCTTGTGCTGCAAACACTATAGTTCACAATGAGGTTCACTTGAAATTTATACATTCTTCTGGTTAAACCCTTGTTATTATGGATATCACTGTGGGCCAAGGATAAGGTTAGCTTTACTAGAAACATAATTCTTGATTGTCTAACTATGGATAAAGCCTTAAACATACCATGGCTATTATACATTAATTCCCTTTTGGGCGAATTGTGTAACTTATCCGTTTGGTCTGATATCACCCAGTTTACATCACTTAGCAAGAATAGGATCATACAAATTATTTTCCAATCTAGGCTCGCTAAACGTGATCTGGACGAGGGAAAAAAAATCACTAATGATATTTTACAAGACCTTGGACAAGTAAGTGGGGGCTAACCATTATTTAACATACGTAAATATCATACACCATCGCTTTGTGCTGACAAGATTGAGATGCAGTATTGTGCATCACCTAGTCGCTTTCCCACATACGAGGTTGTGCACCTCTGATGCAATTTTGTGCCCTTGTGATGGCCACAGTAAACAAAGCGCTCTGCATTATTCTGTAAAATGTACCAGAATTTGAGGACCCACCTTCTGAAACCTATGTTTATCGCCCAGAATATCCGAACGCATAAAAATGCACAGAATCTTTTGTTGTCACTAGGTGGCCGCATGTGTGTTACAATGTTGCACTATTTATAACGAATGCTATTAAAATTAGGAACGCATACCGCAATAGTTAATGGTGATGTACCAAAAGGTCTATGAAAGGTTGGACTTTGATATTCTTATAATACTGATTTGTAGTATCCACCCTTCAGATCATCTGTACATTTTATTTTTAGATGTGTTTTAACCACCCCTTGTTATTAAGGGTGGGTGGCAAATTCCGTTCCGCTCGCGTAACTTGCGAAATGTCGGCATTTCCGCATTCCGCGCGGAACGCGGAAATGTCGAAACTTCCGCGATCCGCGGCGGAACGGAATTCGGGGGCATGGAAGCACTTCCAGATATAAATAAAGCAGGTGCCCGAGTTGAAGTTCAAATTCTGTAACGCATTAATCAGCACAAAAAATTCGTGAACAAGGTCGAGGCTAAGCAGGAGTGCTTTCTGCCCATATCTACCGTCAAACATTAGCTGTAATCCCTGATGGAGGTCTTTGCATCCTTGATTTTCTCGAGCGCAATCCCCATGTAGGTCCAGTGACCAGGAGGTTCTTTCTCCTCATCTGCTGCTCATATCGTGCTCTGACCCTTTATAAACAAGAGGCATGTGAACTCGCTTGGAAGCCCCGCCCGTTTGGCCCCGCCCCACATACACTGGCGGTATGCAACGTCTTCCCGCCCTTTCCCCACTTTGATGGACAGCTTACTCAAAGACCCCGGCGCCGTGACAAAGTTACAGACACACAAGGTCACTGGAGACAATTCTGCTGGGCCTTTACGCAGCTGTAGTGTAGGAAAGGCACTATACATTTACCCAACGAGGTAGCACTTACTGATTAGCCAGTAGAAAGTACTCCAGTTGAGTAGAGGTATTGCACAAAACGGTGGCATCTTCGTGGATAAATATGCAGGGCAGGATTCATTCTGGCACGATGCTCCTGTCACAAAAATTAAACCTCAACAGGAAGCACTTACAGATATAAATAAAGCAGGTGCCCGAGCTGAAGCTCAAATTCTGTAACGCATTAATCAGCACAAAAAATTCGTCAGCAAGGTCGAGGCTAAGCAGGAGTGCTTTCTGCCCAGATCTACCGTCAAACATTAGCTGTAATCCTTGATGGAGGTCTTTGCATCCTTGATTTTCTCGAGCGCAATCCCCGTGTAGGTCCAGTGACCAGGAGGTTCTTTCTCCTCATCTGCTGCTCATATCGTGCTCTGACCCTTTATAAACAAGAGGCATGTGAACTCGCATGGAAGCCCCGCCCGTTTTGCCCCGCATACACTAGTGGTATGCAACGTCTTCCCGCCCTTTCCCCACTATGATGGACAGCTTAATCAAAGGACCCGGCGCTTTTGGCGCGGTGGCAAAGTTACAGACACACAGGTCACTGGGGTCAATTCTTCTGGACCTTTACGCAGCTGTAGTGTAGGAAAGGCACTATACATTACCAACGAGGTAGCACTTACTGATTAGCCAATAGAAAGTACTCCAGTTGAGTAGAGGTATTGCACAAAGCGGAGGCATCTTCTTGGATAAATATGCAGGGCAGGTGTGCAGAATTCGTGAGCTTTGTTAAGCAGATGTGCCTTCTCTCCATTTCCAACGTGAAAAGTTAGCTGTAATCCTTGATGGAGGTCTTTGCATCCTTGATTTTCACGAGCGCAATCCTCGTGTAGAATTCGTGAGCGTTGTTAAGCAGATGTGCCTTCTCTCCATTTCCAACGTGAAAAGTTAGCTGTAATCCTTGATGGAGGTCTTTGCATCCTTGATTTTCTCGAGCGCAATCCTCGTGTAGAATTCGTGAGCGTTGTTAAGCAGATGTGCCTTCTCTCCATTTCCAACGTGAAAAGTTAGCTGTAATCCTTGATGGAGGTCTTTGCATCCTTGATTTTCTCGAGCGCAATCCTCGTGTAGAATTCGTGAGCGTTGTTAAGCAGATGTGCCTTCTCTCCATTTCCAACGTGAAAAGTTAGCTGTAATCCTTGATGGAGGTCTTTGCATCCTTGATTTTCTCGAGCGCAATCCCCGTGTAGGTCCAGTGGCCAGGAGGTCCTTTCTCCTCATCTGCTGCTCAGATCGCGCTCTGACCCTTTATAAACAACATGCATGAGAACTCGCATGGAAGCCCCGTCCGTTTTGCCCCGCATACATTGTGGTATGCAACGTCTTCCCGCCCTTTCCCCACTATGATGGACAGCTTACTCAAAGGAGCCCGGCGCCTTTCCGGCGCGGTGGCAAAGTTACAGACACACAAGGTCACTGGAGACAATTCTGCTGGGCCTTTACGCAGCTGTAGTGTAGGAAAGGCACTATACATTTACCAAACGAGGTAGCACTTACTGATTAGCCAGTAGAAAGTAGTCCAGTTGAGTAGAGGTATTGCACAAAACGGTGGCATCTTCGTGGATAAATATGCAGGGCAGGATTCATTCTAGGACGATGCTCGTCTGCCCCTGAGAGTGACCCTGCATATATTACAAGTTGTAATCTATGCAGGGTCACTCTCAGGGGCAGACGAGCATCGTCCCAGAATGAACAACACAGGCGCAGCAAAATCTCCGCGTGCTCGCGGAGATTTCTTGCCGTTTCGCTGAATTTTGCGGAACGCAACTCCGCAAATTCCGCCCACCCCTACTTGTTATATAATATTTTATACACAATATGGATTTCATTCTACATATGCTATATGTATGATTTTAGCTATGTACTTTTATGGCTGTAGTTTTTATACACCCGAATAAAGTTTATGAATGAACGAGATGTAAAAGAAGAGCAATCTAACCTGTAGGAAGTGTGCTATATGTCTAATGGAAGTGAGGGACAGTCAGACTTGGGCCATACAAATGGGGACATCTGCAGTCTAGACAGGATTGGTATACAGTGTTGACAGGACTCATGAAGGATGGTTGTTCAGTAGTGTTAGTCTGCACAGAAAATGCACCTAGCTGGGCCAGTGGCATGGTGTTCCACCAGAAGCATTGTGAAGATGCAGTCATCGGACTTGGAAGTGTGTTGACCATTGTTCACATCTGAAAATGGTGAGCTGTTTACAATATGCACTACATTCTGATTCATCTTCATGACATTGTGCATAGATGACACAAGACAGTGGGCCACGTGCCTCTCACCCTAGCTATGCGTAATACCTTGGTGAATCTTCAATAAGAGTCTGATGTGTGACCCGACAGTAGAGAACCTGAGTTACAGGACAAATGAGCACTATCACTGTTATCTGTGTGACATGACTCATGCAATGAGTACGCATTCTTAAAGTTTGACAAGGATGTCATTTGACCTGTGACATTAGAGCCAATAGTTACCAATTTGATGACTAGCGATTGCAGAATGGATACCATGTCTCAATTCAATTGTGTGAATCCTATTCCCATTGTGAGCTCTGAACTCTCTTGCAGGAGATGAGACAGGTATGTCATGACACAAGACCATCATGTGCAAAAGACGATACATCAACTGCTACATAGTGGGGTATTTGACATTGTGGTTGTGGCATTTGAAATTGATACACGCAATGTTGCAGATAACATCATGTGCGAGGGAGCAATGGTTACCTTGCAGAGTGACAAGTGCCATGTATGTAAATGTATCAAAAGATGATAGCACTAGTCAAAATGATGTAGTTGTTTGATCTGTGATGTTACCTATGTGTCAAGTACTTACAGATGACTTATGTGATTCTTTTTCTTTTTGTCCACAGCATCTGCACCGGCCAGCGTAGGAGGCAGTGCCACGGATGCTGGGGGAGCAGTTCGCCAGTCTGGGTCCAGTGCGGAGTCAGACATGCAGGGAGGATGAGGGAAGAAACACTGCGGGCAGGTCTGCAACAACATCTGCAACATCTGAAGACCACTCAAGCTCCAGTGATGACTCCCTGGTGGTGGAGGAGAAAGAGGATGATTCCTCTACATCGGAGTCCACCACCAGACCCAGTGTCCGTGGCCGGGGACCCGTCTCCTTCGTGCCAGGCACCTCACCCCCTGCCCATGTCTCCTCTGTTGCCCTCAGTGTGGAGGTCATCAACATCCTGAGGCAGATCTCTGTGGGGCAGACATCAGTGCTGAATGTCCTCCATGCACATACCACTCATTTGACACAAATGGTGTCATTCCTGGAAGACATTCACTCGGACATGTCTGGCCTACACAGATGCAATCAGGCTCTGGCATCCACACTGATGGCAGCAGTGTCCTAGCTCCAGCAGTCCCACCCCCCTCCCCCCTCCTACCTCTTCCACATCCACTGTCCCAACTACCCTCCCTGATCCAAGCACACGCAAACACACCCTTGCACACACCTCAACCGCCACACGCAGCACACAGACACATGGACACAAGGGCTAACCCACACACACGCAGGAGACAGACAGCACACTCACCACCACAGACACACCAGCATCCACAGACACTCTGCATACCTCACAACCCTCTGCCTCCACAACGTCTACCCTTTCCTCTCCTGCTCCCCCCTCTGCCCAGAAAGTCTTCCTTTGTGACCTTGGCCTCTTCCCTACCGACCCATCCAAACCCCCGCCCAAGAAGAAGAGGCAACCCACCCCCTGCCCTGACATCTAAACCTGCAGATCCCACACCCTCTAAAAAGCCAAGCCCAAAACCCCCCACCTGAAAATCCTCAACGTTTCCCAAGTCCCAAACACCTCTACCAACCCATACTTCCCCAGCCCAGCCCAGTACCTCCCACACCCAAAAGAACCCTCCCAAACAGTTTGAGTCCCTCCCTTTTGCATTACCTACCATTAAGAGTTATAAACCCCAAAAATGGTAAATCCAAGTCCATCCCATTCTCCATCAAGCCCTCACACTGAAGCTGCCCCCCCCCCCCCTCAGTTTGAGATTACCACTGGAGTGGACCCACCCCTCCTGATCCCATCCCTCCCAAAACCCAACCCAGTCCTCCCTAGTTTTGTCCATGTGGTGCCTAGCATGCCTCCTAGATGCCCCTCCCAGGGGAGGTGCCCCTTAGCAGAAATTGTGCAGGCAAGACTTGATGGGCATGACTCTTTTGGCCCATGTTTCAGAGACTTTTGGACTGGCCATTGGCCTTTTGCTATTGATTATCTTGAATGAATGTAAGAGCATTTATAGAGCGCACAGCTACTCAGAAAGTGTGTCCTGGAGCTGAAAGGACTCTAACAGACCCATTGCTGCCCCCAAGGCCGGGAGTTAGTTACGGAACAGCCAGGTATTGAGCATTTTCCTGAAAACTGAAATATTGGACACTTTCCTGAGAGACAAACGAAGAAGGTTCCAGGCGCGGGCGCCAAGTAACCGAAAGGAGCGGCCGCCGGAACGGGCACGGTATATCCTGGGGACGGATGCTAGGTTCAACGTGGAGGACCTCAGAGTTCTTGGTGGCACATTGTGCGTCACTCTCCTTCCGAGATACTCCGCTCCTTTTCCCTGGAGGGCCTTAAAGAAGAGTACCAGGGCTTTAAAACGGATCCTTTTTTTTACAGGAAGCCAATGCAAAGACTTAAGGTGAGGGGAGATATGCGTCCTAGGCTTGAGCGCAAGGACCCCTCTAGCGGCTGCATTCTGGACCACCTGAAAGCGGTTGAACAAATATTCAGTAAGGCCTAAGTACAGAACGTTGATGTAGTCCAGTCTTGAGATGATCAATGCCTGGACCACGGTCTTCCTATGTTCAAGAGGCAAAAGGGGGCGACATTTTCTAAGTATTCTTAGAAGCCCAAAAGAAGAGCCTACTACAGACTGGACCTGAGATCTCATCAAGAGGGTACTGTCCAACTTGACGCCCGAATTTTGACAGTGTTAAGAGGGGATGGAGGAGGTGACATGTCGGAAGGCCACCAGAGTTTCCACTCCTCCGTGGGAGGGGAGCCAAAGAAGATGACCTCAGATTTTTCAGGGTTACATTTTAACTGGTTCTGTTGCGGGGATTCTGCACCTACACAGAACTATGCGCCGGAAAACAGGACCTCGGTGTATAGGGGTGTACCAACCTACCACCTTAGTGCCCAAAATCCCAAAACCGACTAGCTATAGTGTCTCATTCGTTCTCCTCCAAAATCGCGAAGCCACAAATGATTAGACAACCCAGAACACAACACTCCCGTCTCTCTCAGGAATCGCGGTGGCAAGACATACCCTTTCGCTCGCTCACTCGTACTTGTCCACAGATAAGAATTGGCAGAGTCACTGTAATAGTTAAAAATGTTTATTTTAACTATCGTGCTCTATAGTACAGTATATGAGCCACTACCAGCAGCAAAATGCATAAACTCAGAACAATTAGCATTGTTACAATTCCATAGAGTACAAAGGGGATGTCATTATATAAAGACAGTGGAAAAAGGACTATAAGGCCTAACCACCCTCCCCTTGACTGGAAGAAGTTTATTATAAAAAAAGAAGATCTCTGGGCTTTGTCAGCAGACCACATACCTTAAAGCCTAGATGTAAGGTTTACATCATAGGAACAGCATAGCTCTTCTCCATGGAAAGGGCTCTCTCCAACTGTGTGTTAAAACAACATGCATCCCCGTAATATCAAAGCACGAGTCTCCAGCAGTGCAGCTGTGTTTAGCATGTTATGTCTAGGTGCTAGGGACTGACCAGAACAGAAAAACAAGGGGCATTGTTTATAAACCTTGCACATTGTGTTCAGACTAAACTCCAGAAACTTAGCAGAGAACGTGAAAAGCAGACAGTTCTCATGTGAAAGGCATAAAGAGTCTTGCAAAATAAAGTCATGCAGTAACGTGCGCAAAAGCAGCATCATGGCAGCAAAGCTCATGCTAACTTAGCAATGTTGAGAATGACCCTAATGGCCATACAACACCCTCCCCCTGGTAAGGTCATAGGACATAGACAAAGGACCAAAATAGAGTTCAAAAGCCAAGCAGAGTTCAAAGGCATCTAAAAAAAACAAATTGTAAAAATTCAACAAAAAAAATTGGTGACAAGTAAAGATGTGTAGTCTCCGGGAAAATGTTATAATGAAGGAGGTGGTAAATCCATCAAAGTACGTGAACTTAAGAATGCAATTCCCTCCAAAAGAGCATCTCTATCGTTAGTAGAAAAAAAGGGATGCCATCCAATCAAGTAGGTCGAAGGAACAAACGTGCTCCTTGTAATCTGATGCTTCCAAAAGCATAACCGGACAACTTGCGTGATATTCGATGAAACTCTGATGCAAGAGGTTCTGCGCAGCCGCACAGATATCCCATTCAGCCAATACTCCAAGTGCTGATGCACGCGCCATACAGCCATCCCCAAAACAAGCCTGGTCATGGGCCTCTAAGGGACCCATTAACTGGATAAAATCCGGGACTGGACATGACGTATTGGAGAGGCATAAATCCATAGCCCAATAGACAGTAGAAAACTGGTTGCACGCAAGTAAAGTAGGCAAAGCGAAAAGTTAATCCATAACTCACCCCAAGCGTTGCTAATGGTAGGCATCCAAAAACCTGTTGCATTCGATCACGGTACATTTGCAATTGGCCTGGTCTGTGCATTACCACAAGATGAGCAGCCATTGCGCAGCAGCAACAGAAGAAGCAGGATTCCACCAGCTAACGCTAGCAATAAAAGGAATCCTCCAAAGAGGCTGGAAAAAATAGAATGAATAAAAGCCGGAATTACTCCAAATATCGTCTGAAAAGAAGTCACAAGGCCGGCTCCCACCTGTTTAAAAAAATGTGCAAGGCCTTCAGTGTCAGATGCATTAAATATTTGATGTATAAGCGCCCCAAAGTGGAGTGGGAGGTTGGTGTTGAGAAGTGACTGAATCTCACTAGAAGTTCTAGTCACCTGTAAATCGAAGGTCTCTCGAGCTGAAGTGAGAGCCACTTCTTGTTGGAACAATAGCGCTTTGAGCCTGCTCAATTTGTTGAAATCTGTTTTCAAAGTCGGAATGGAAGGCCAAATGGAACTATCTGGATTCCCATGCGGGGGCGGAAAAACACATTGCTACAACAAGTAATGCATTGTGAAACAGTTACTAAATACGGGACTCCTGCCCATAAACCACAGCAGTCTTGGTTGTTCAAAATAAGATAGCTGCCGTTAGTAAGCAGGGTAAAAGCTGGAATTATTGATGGTACTGGAGTCCCTTTCAAAAAACAAGCAAGATTAGGCGCTGATACATTACATGCGCCATGCAATTTAACGTGTTTACAAACTAAGGAATGTCCTACTGTGGAATCGCAGTCCTCCCCTGTTAGGAAGATCACCTTATCCTCCAGTTGACATCTGTAAGTGAAACGTAGGGACCATAATTCATGCAAAAATGCACTACCCAGGGGTTCGAAGCGGCCAATTGCAAAATGTTGCATGCAAGATTTAAATTGAAACAGTGAGAATGGGAGAGAAATACCCCCATGAATTAACCAAACCGCTGAGTCCGTCTCCGCCACAGAGAATGGCAAGGGCTCCAATTGTTCAATGTGCAACAGCGTGTATGTAGCATCTTTCAAGGACATAAATCGCTGTTTATCAGTCAGATTAAATGGTAAAAACAGAGCAGAAGCATTTAAATAATCCCATGGGACCTTTCCCATTTTAAGGGTCTGTAATGTCCATGCAAACTGCATAACTGATCATAATTGATTTTGACCATGATATAACACAGATACATCATTCTGAACAATATCAATAACAGAAGAAACAATGTTATCCAACGTATAAATGCGTGAAGAAAGTGTATTAATGCTATTGTCGACCACGGCAAGGACTTTTTCTAAATTTGCTTGATCAATTTGGTGCAGACGAAAGGCTGCCTCCATCTGCGAAAGTTTCCAAATTTCATTGTAAGCTGCACATAAAAACCTCTTAGATCTAGGAACCCTGGGTCCTAAGATAAAATCAGCCAAATTGATGTCACTCGACAAGAGCAACAGGTGTTGTTTCACTGATGATAGGGTGGAATGTGCCAACCATTGTTGGCATAATTTACCCACCGAGTATGTGGTGACCGAATGTGAACGTGGATAACGAGGGTCCGGTCTAGTCTGTGCGAAACCAGGTGTTACATTATAAAAACGCAATTGACATGCATTTGAATTCGTTTGCCACACCAACCACCCGGATGAATCAATTTCTGAGACATTAAAAGTGTCATTTTGAAACAAAGCCCGCAATGCATCAATAGTATAATTCGTTAGAGCACCCCAATTGTCATATTCCGCTAAAGACGGAATAGATTGGGATATTCACATTTTTTACAGTTGCCAAGCCAAAGCACGTAGTTTAGTACACGGTATCCTATAAAAATAAAATTTGAGCCGGGATTATGCAGGCACGATGCAGAGCCTCAGTTCCCTGAACCTGCCACGGCTTTGTGCCCCAGATTGATTTTAAATCAATGGTTTCTTTCCAGTGATCATAACCCTGTGTGGCCAATTTAGTCCTGAAAGTGTTGGAGTAAATCAATTTAGTGTGGGTCAGGATAAATTTGGATTGAGATGGCAATTGTAATTTAAAGAAATAGGATTCCGGATTGGACGTGTCATAATCCGTAAAATATGTGAACTTATTTCTAAGAATTTTCGAACTCCCCTTTATGGGAGTAGGACAATGTTCCCATTGAGTGTGATTAAAAATCGGTCTTAAAGTGTTTGTCTTATGCAAAAAATGATGCCCATAGTGTTGGTAACAGAAGAGATCAGCATAATTGGCAGAATTTAAATACAAATCTTCAGCATCAAAAGCAGCATAATATTTTAAATCAGAAAACAATGAATGTACTGCTTGCACATCCCAATCATCAGAATGTATGTCCCGTGTTACCACATCTCCTAATGAAACGCGAAACACGTATGGCACCCTGAGCACTTCCGTCTGGCCGTGAATTTCGAAAGCTACTTTATCCCAAACGATGCCATCTACAACCGGGAATGCTGAAATGTTCACAAGAGTCTGATCACGTTTCATGATGTGGGACAATGTGTGTGGGGCCAGAATTCCATCGACTAAGTTCACAGCAGAGGGTTCTGGCAAATAATGACCGTTGATGAGTAAGAAGAATACTGTCACAAATCCAATTGACACAAAGAGGAAAAGTAGGATAAGCACCAACCAGATGTAGGTCCATGGGGGGACCAGGTACGTCTTTTTGAACCAAGAGATGAAAACACTTAATTTAGTTGGCGAAACTGACAAACTAGAAGACGAGGAGGATGAGTCATAAGAGAAGCTGGCATGGTCCCCAAAATACCCGTTTTCACCCCTCGGTATTAAAGGTGGGTGAGAGGTATCAGCATGATGTTGTCGAGGGTTGCTCGGCACTTCCATGTTGGACTCATCTGTGGGATACGTATACTCGACATCTGCGGTGGAAGAGGCTGGAGGCAAAAAAGGCGAAAGGTCAACAGCAGTTTCCATCTCATCCTCATTGGTACAGGCTTTAGTCGTAGAGGTTGAGGCGACCGGATTCAAAGAGATAGCGTTGCATGAAACTGCAGGTGAGACACTATTCAGAATCGGCCAGACGGTGTAACTTGACATTGTCCACTGAGATGTATCTGTTGTCCTTGCGACCAGGTAAAGGTGGTAAAATGACTGTACGAAAACAACTGCCCTCCCCCATGGATATTTTCCTATACGTCAGGGTGCGACAAGGCATCAAAGAGTTTACCCCTGCATATCCACTGGAACCCCAGGAGGTCGCCCCATTACGCACAACACTACGCACAGACACTGCCTCACACCTAGTTTCTACACTATATCACAGCCTATACGTCAGCCCAGCTTTGACCCCTTGTGTTGCTAGAGACAAATGGGCAGCTGAACTGGGACATGACATCACTGATAGGCAATGGGCATATTGTTGTACCCAGACAAAACAGGTCTCTTCTAGTAGCCGATTAAGCATCACACATTACAAATTTCTGCACCGCACATACTACACCCCGGTCAAAATGTGTAGATATAAACTACGTGATAATGACAACTGCGATAGATGTGGTATGGGGGCGGCAGACTTCCTGCACCTGGCCTGGGAATGTCACGCTGTCCAAGCTTACTGGCGACAAGTGATCACAGCGTTGGAGCAGATGACTTCTTTGAAGCTCCAGCTATCTCCCATGCTGACCCTACTAGGCTACACAGAAAACTTAGTTGCAACACAACGCAAATTTGTCTCATTTGGTCTCCTATTGGCTAAAAGGAGAATAGCATGTAGATGGGGGCAAGGCAGGGCACCCAAATTTAAGGAGTGGATTAAAGACATGCTATTCTGACAGGAGCAAACATACACATATGCTGAACTCCTTCCTCTTACTTCACGTCCTCGTGATATTTGGGCTCCCCTAAAGGCGTACCTCCTAGAACACCCGGTTGATGCTATAAACACTGTACGCGATACCAGCGGTTGAGCATCATACTTGACTTCCGGCCGCCTCCACATGACGCATACATACTCAGATAAAGTTCTGGATAGCATCTGTGGATTTGCCGCATATGGTCAATGTGTAAAAATGCCTACTGTGATCTATGTAGTTCCTGATGATAATAATATGTATCTATATACTACCTTAATTCCAATATTAAGCATGTATCTACCCATTTACTGCATATGTTATGCTGGATATAGGTTTCAAAATGTAAATAAATATTTAAAAAAAATAAAATAATAAATTACTGTACGAGTACCCTTCAATCCAAGTACTGGAACTGGTGCACGATATGAGGGACCAAATTCTTTTTTGTTCTCAAGCTTTTCTCGTACCAGATCTCCAATCTTAGGAAGCCAGCCGGCAACCGGAAGCAGCAGGGCAGCATCATTGGAAGAGGGTAAATGTTCAGTTGCGTAGCTGTCACGGGTCTTTTGTAGATCCTGTAACACAGTAGAACGATTATCTACGTCAAAGGGTGCGGCTGCCGCCACAACGTCTAGACCATCAAGGTCTGGCACAAACATTTTAATGCCAAAGAGCATTTCGTATGGGGTCCGCCCACCCAGAGATCTTCTAGGGAGTTTATTGCGTGCACGTTGAACACCATACATGTGGGCCAGCCAGTTCCTGCCAGTATCTAAGACTCTACTGTCAAGGATTGCTTTAAGTCACGGTTCATCCGCTCCAATATTGAATTGCCTTCAGGCCTGTATGGAGACGAAAACTGCACCAGCACCCCCAGTGACTTCATCGCGTCCAGTCCAGGAGTCGCGTTCTCACCGTCTGAGTCATACCTCGCTGTTAAAGCGGCAACTTTTTTCTTATGATACGGGGGTCGAAAACGAGGCAGGTCATCTTGTTTGGCTTTAACGTCAAACTGTCGAGTCTGATCTCGTCCCTGTTGATTAGTTGGACCTTTGCCACGATCCTGGCGCTCCCCTCCACCGACTTGAGAGTCCGATATGTCCTGTAAAGAACGAGGAGAGCGCTGATCAGGGACTTGAAATCTATCAGGAGTCTTAATTTTCGCGCGGTCGCGCAAATCATAAGTACGCTCAGAAGACTCAGGTGTTGGTGAACCAGCATGCGAACCTTGCTTCTGCTGTTGCTTCCCCTGTTTTTTATTTTTCCAGTTCTTTTTAGGAAAGAAAGGGCGCCGTCTTTATCAGGTTGGGCCTTTTGTGTTTGAGATTGGGTCTGCATTTGAGTAAAAGGCTTAACTCCCAGACTATTGCGGCCAATAATTTTATACGCCTTTGCAATAATCTTCGGTAATTCCTGTGGCTTATCTGCGTCTGCGACAGCCTCCAAGCGTTTAGCCACTTGTAAGCTCACAGCATCACCCTTGACATTAGCAAGGATCATATCAGCAACCACGTCGAACACCCCCACCAGTCTCATCCCTAATTTCAGAGCCGCTTCGGCTCCGTGTTCATCCTGAACACGTTTTATCACGGAAGGGAGTACGGTCATGGAGGGAGTGCCAAAACACTTCGAATATACCGCTGCAAACACCTTGCCCCAGGTGTTACAATCAGCCAATTCGGGAATCAGGTCTATAGGCAAACTTATGGTTAAGATCCTGTGTTTCTCTACAGGAGTGGTATTTGGAAAAACAGCTTCGATTTGTCCAAATTTCTCAGCAAGCCAATAAGGTAACTCATCCTTATTTTGTGGACGCTTGCCCATTACAGAATTAACCATAGGAGGACTGATGGTAACACCACCAGGTCCAGCTGGTTGCGCAGCAACGCCAGGTGGTCCCACCTGAAGGTTGCGCGACATGAACTGTATGACAGCTCGATGTACACCTATCAAAGAAGTATGTAATATGCGGAGCTCTGCAATCGTTGCAGTTGTTAAGTAATGCGGGTGTGGGGTGTACCCAGCCAAAACGGGCCATGTGGCCCCCTCTATCGATAAAGGGCCTAAACGGACCGGCGTTATTGGGTGAGGAAGGGCGCCATTAAACCAAATTTGGTGTTGCCAAGCCGTGAGCGGAACCTCAAGAGTTCTATATGGTTTATATTCCCGCGGAATCGCGGTGGCAGTATACTCGTGAAACAAATTGTCTGTTCCATCGACTGCTGGGAAGGTGACCCAGGAATAAAATACCTCAAAGCGGAAAGCTGGACCCGCCTCTACAACAAAGATAACGTCAACACCTGCATCAGGTACTCCGTATTGCTTTAAATAAGCCCTGAGCCGTGCGCGGTTAGGAGCCGGTATGGCAACCGCCATAATGAATAAGAGAGAATAACAACCTAAGCGTGGCAGTGCAACAAAGGGTTAATAGAAAAGAAAGACCTTTTAAAATTCAAGCTTGAAAAACCTATAATATATCACAATATTGAAGGCTACACCGTAACAGCTGTCTCCGGAAACAGAAGTGAGGGGATTGTGGACAAGCACAAGCACTACTCACGAGTCTCGCAAATAAGAACCAGACCAAACGTTGGGCGCCATGTAGCGGGGATTCTGCACCTACACAGAACTATGCGCAGGAAAACAGGACCTCGGTGTATAGAGGTGTACCAACCTACCACCTTAGTGCCCAAAATCCCAAAACCGACTAGCTATAGTGTCTCATTCGTTCTCCTCCAAAATCGCGAAGCCACTAATGATTAGCCAACCCAGAACACAACACTCCCGACTCTCTCAGGAATCGCGGTGGCAAGACATACCCTTTCGCTCGCTCACTCGTACTTGTCCACAGATAAGAATTGGCAGAGTCACTGTAATAGTTCAAAATGCTTATTTTAACTATCGTGCTCTATAATACAGTATACGAGCCACTACCAGCAGCAAAATGCATAAACTCAGAACAATTAGCATTGTTACAAATCCATAGAGTACAAAGGGGGATGTTATTATATAACGACAGTGGAAAAAGGACTATAAGGCCTAACCACCCTCCCTTTGACTAGAAGAAGTTTATTATAAAAAAGAAGATCTCTGGGCTTTGTCAGCAGACCCCATACCTTAAAGCCTAGACGTAAGGTTTACATCATAGGAACAGCATAGCTCTTCTCCATGGAAAGGGCTCTCTCCAAGTATGTGTTAAAACAACATGCATCCCCGTAATATCAAAGCACGAGTCTCCAGCAGTGCAGCTGTGTTTAGCATGTTATGTCTAGGTGCTAGGGACTGACCAGAACAGAATAACAAGGGGCATTGTTTATAAACCTTGCACATCGTGTTCAGACTAAACTCCAGAAACTTAGCAGAGAACGTGAAAAGCAGACAGTTCTCATGTGAAAGGCATAAATAGAGTCTTGCAAAATAAAGTCATGTAGTAACGTGCGCAAAAGCAGCATCATGGCAGCAAAGCTCATGCTAACTTATGGCCATATAACAGTTCTTCCTCAGCCATGAGAATACTTTCGAGAGACAGGAGTTGATTTTATCACCTTCGTAGTTATCCCTTATCGCAGGTAAATAGGAGCTGCGTGTCGTCCGTGTAAGAAATAATTTTAGCGCCGCACGCTTCTGCCAGTGGAGCCAAGGGAGACATATAAAGGTTGAACAGAGTGGGACTCAGTATCGAGCCCTGGGGAACTCCCACTTTCAGGCTGGGGATGGGGGCCGTGAAGAGGGGGGGGGGGCCCAGACTTCCTGGCATCCATCCTTTAAGAAGGAGGAAAGCCAATTCAGAACAGTGCCGCCTATTCCACAATTCTGTAGCCTGTTCAGGAGTCTTGAGTGTGGCACAATATTAAATGCCGCAGAGAGGTCTAATAAAATCAAAGTGGCTTTTCCATGCAGAATAAAGCAGATTCGAATTTGCGTTTGCAGATTTCTGTATTCTTCAAGTTGTTTTTTAAGTCAACTGTAAACATGTTCAGTTAGTAGTGTAAGTATACAATGATGTAAGTATGGCATGGATTGCATAAGGTCCATGTAGTATGAACACTTTGATAGTATGTATTCCAGATTTTTGTGTCTACATTTGCTGGGTGTCATTGTCCACATCAGTTTTGGCTATGAGTGTGACATGAAGTTACAAACCTTTCCTTATTTACATCACAATTGCACATGGGCATATGTCAACATTGTGCAAGTGTTTCAAAGTGCAACAGTTCAGGAGGAGCATGCTGCATACATTTTTTTGATGAACAGAAAGACACCTGTCTCATCGATACACCTGTGTACATATGGATTTTGACTACATGGTTGTGACTTTGGACACATCCATGAACACAGAGTAATGATACAATACATGCATGTGACTTGATGGTGATGGACCCATGTCTGTGTCTTCTTTAGATCTGGTAGACTAGTGTCAATGGCAACCTTGCCACAGGTGGCATGCCACTGTAGGCAAATACCCTTCATGGCTGTGTACTCATCTGATACATTTTCTGAGTCCATGGTGAGTGTAAGGTGAGCAGTGTTCTAACAATCTTCATACCCTGTTTACTCCAAGGACTCCACTTTCTGCATGGATTCATGTTAGGCAAGGTGTGTGTTGTCTTAATAGTACATTGCTTGCTACTTTATATGTTCATGCCCTCCTGTTTTTGTTTTGGAACATCACGTGTATGGGGTTTTCTTCTGTCCAAGTTTAGATTTCATATTCACAACCAGACAGCAGTCACTGTTGTGCATGTGAATTGTGTGTATTTTGTCATTTGTGGTTGACTGACAATGGGGTCCTTTTAAGCAATGATTGATGCTGTTCCAGGTCACACAGAGCTGAACTAGGAGTGCTGTTATGTCTGTTGGATTGCCCAGTGCTACATGTGGTAAGCCAAGTGGACAGTGAGTGTACAGAAGTGAGGTGTGTCTGCCTACTTGCAGATGGTACTGGAGCCAGTGGCACATCCATGCTGTTAGTTGCAACACAGGGGAGGATGTGTTGTTTTGAATGTGAGGCCTAGCTGCAGATGTGTTAACCAAGGTTCATGTTGCATATGTTGAGCTTGCTTAAACAAGGGTAAAGGTGAGAGTGACTTGTCCTTCTAATTTTTAAATGGCGTGGAGATTAATACGTCATGGTGGAAGTACAAATTCAGTGATTGTCAGAGAGTGTAAGGTATGAGTTAAGTTCAAAGGCAAATCTTGTCACCCAATGTAAGTGGTCAAACATTCTCAGGGTGTTAATAAGAGTATGTGAGCCTGTTAGACTGGTTAAATCCTGTGCAAGTTTTGGATAGGAATAGGTAAATGTGATAGGAGTATGACCAGGTAGACAAGGTTTGATTCTGGAGATGAGAGCTGTGGCCTGTGTCACTAGGGTGAGAGATGACTGTAACAGGGCACTTCCAATTGTGGAAACTAGCAGAGATCGTTGTTAGCATGAGCTGAAGCCATTTTGTTCTTGGCATCCATTTTAGTTAACCATGTGCTCGCCATGTGCTTCTTCCGGCTTCACTGTTGCCTGCTTCTCTATTTCACCTGAGTCAGGAACTATAATTAACTCCTTCAGTATTGAGCCAGAGCACTGCGCATGCTCAGAAAGGCCAGTAGCTGCTAGAATGCACCTGTTGGAAATATAACTGTCAGGCTATTTTAACTGATGTAAGCAGTTTAGTCTCCCCTCCCACTTTGTTGACTAAGTATTTTCTGTTAGTCCTTATATGTGAATAGCTATTCTTGTGTATACTTGTACCACCTCCTTTTGAGCTCTCATGCTTACTCAGCTACAATTTGGGTATAAAAGGCCCATGGCTTCTGTACTCCTTGTACTACCTCATACATTGCCTGAGGGTTCTGTGTAGATGTAGTTCCACTCATGAGGTTTAATAAACTATTTTTTTGATATTACAGCTTCCGTGCCAATCTCTATTTGTTAGTCCAAGGACTTGAGTACGCAGAAGGTCTCAACCCCCCACACAATGAGTGAAGATGGTTGTTAATGTGCGTAATTCAATTGTGGTATGGATACTGTAAGTCATATGTGGATGTGACAGGGCCACAGTGAAACAAGGTTAAACTTGTCATTTGTAACAAAGTGTATAAGTGTATGTCAAGGGTATACACCAGTTGTGAAGATTAGTGTGCTGCACAGTGACATATGAGGTGTTGTATAGTTGATGTATGTTGTGTTTGAATCTGTGGGTGCATTTGTTTTAGAAATGACAGTCTGCAGAACTTAAGCAAAGAATGGTGTGTGTGTATGTTTATATGCAAATGGCTGAGGACATATTCATTGAGCAATGTAAGTGTCTTGATGCGAGATATGTTGATGTGTTAAGTGAGCATGTCAGAGTGGGCTGTGATGCTGCACGTTGGGATACAAGTGCAGTCCTAGACATTACTGAGGGTGCAACTGGTGATGAGAGTGGTCCATGGACATGTTATGTTTGACATCTGCTGAGGAGGTGATGAGTACAGTACATTCTGTACAAGTCATGTATGTGAGAGGTGTTGTGTACATAGTGATAAAGAGTTGTTCTTTGGATGTAGGTGTAGATGTAAGAAGGGCAGCGCATGTGTGGGATTGTACAAATCAGTTTGGAAGACTTTGAGTACAATGCTTGAGCATGTGGGGCAGACATACCTTTCTGTCTAGATGGCCCAGAGTGTGCTTATGACATGCTTGTATGTGTATGATAGTTTTGAGAGATGAGCATGTACTTTGAGGTGGATGTGAGAGGGGTCATAGCCACACACATGGAGATCATGCGGGAAACAACCTTTAGAACGCATGCATTACATCGCATGCCATTAGATCGCGGTTTTTACAACGCAAGTCGTTACAACGACTTGCACTGGAGGGCGCTATAGGACAAGGAGTAATTTGATTTACTATCCAACACCTTCCCTACTGTACGTAGGCTGGAGTTGGAATAGTAAATTAAACTACTCCTAAGTCTAGCGCCCTCCAACGCAAGTCGTTGTAACGACTTGCGTTGTTAAAACCGCGATCTAATGGCATGCGATGTAATGCATGCGTGATATCGTCATACATCCGATCATGCAGGACATGAGGTAATGTAGAAATGTGCATATGTGTATATTAGTTTTATGTACGTGCACAATATCATTAGCCAGAGTAAAGATGAAGATGTAGAATGTGTTTGCTGCAGTTTGCTGCAGCTTGCTGTCTGCCACTGAATGTTCATGACTGATTGTTGTAACAGCCTCTCTGAGTACACTGGCATATGCAAACCTATTGTCCTCACAGGACAATTTGCCTCCACCCAGTCAAGCCTTGTCTGAGCTGTGTGTGGGCAGCTGTGTGGGGCAACCCTTTGTAGGTAGTTGTAGTCACTGATTGTTCATTCTTGCTCTTGCTTACTGCCTTTTGATGGAGGTGGTGATTGGTTATATTGAAATGTCATGATGCTTGAACATTGGATGACAGTGCATTGCTTAGGGGGCTATAGCCGCCTCAAGTATGAAGTCAATGATGTGTGTTGTTGTGCCACCTGGTGTCAGACTTCTCCACAAACACACTCCCACACTTCACAGTAGACTACATGCACATGTTTATTGTTGGCATTCTGACTTTGAATGTTCAAGGTATGGGGACACCAAGGGAGATGGACTCATTGTGATGATATATCTGGTTGTGCTGAGTAGAACACATTGCACTGTATGCAAAAAAACATGTGACACTGGAACTTTACACCCAGTTCCAATGGTTGTTTGCACTGTCAATATTTAGCAAGCTCTAATCTGGTTTGGCAAGTGTAGCCCTTGTGTGTGTCAATGGGTGCTCCCATTTTGCCCATTAAACACTTCCCTAGAGCGTGAAGGCAATATGTCTTTGTGGAATGTCTCCTTGACGTTTTCATAGATTTGGAGACAGTGTTTCAGTGCCAAATGTGGTCATAGCAGACTTCATTCTGCACATATTCCTCATCCTCACAAGATGTACCCATATCTCCTGGCTTGAGAATGGTTATGTCAATTGTGTTTGGGATCCACAGATTCAGCCACCCCCGCCATCCTCACCAGTACTGGAAACTTATCTTACACAATGGTCTCCAACTTGTGGATTATCCGTCCTGAGACTCATGAGTATTCCTACTACTCTGCAGGACACAATTTGCATATTCAACATGGGACTTTTTGGGGGGCACATACTACAGGCTGAGGAGCTCAATGCAGAAATGCTGTGAGTGAAATTCTCCAAAGATGACCATGTACACATACAGATTGGGAGTTGTGTGCAGTGCCCACAGTCCACACCTGGTGACTGTATCCCACCTTGTTGTTGGCCCATGCTTCTTTCAAAACCACAATGGATTTTGTCTACAAATGATTCAAAGACGAATGTGACACAACCACTTCTAGGTTGTTGTATTGGGAGCCACTGAAATCAGTACAGAGTGGCTGGGTCTGTGGAGTAGTGTGTTGTCTGGGTCAATATCCTTTGGTCTTTAATGTACACAGAGGCATCTCAATGTCATACCTTTGTGAGTACATTGGAGTTCTGTTGCCCTGCAATGTTTCAGTGTGTGTTGTGTTGGACTCATGCATTCACTTTGTGATACATACATATGTGTGGGTCTGGCAATTCCAGTTCCACCGTCAAAAGTGTGTTTCTAATAGTATTTAGCCGGCTAAGTGTACCTACCTGATGATGACATTCCCTCTTTGGACATGCACAACATGCTTGGGACCCATGGTTGGGTCGAGATCAGAATGATGCTCGGGGACTCTGAAAGTGATTGCCACGCATTCTGTGATCATCCCTTTCATTGTAGCCTCTGTGCTTTTACCTGTCAAGGGATGTTTCACAAAGGCACACTGCTGCTGATCAAGAGGGTGTGTGTAGGTTAGACTGTCCAAATCAGACTTGCCTCACTGCAAGGCCCCTACATAGAACACAACCTCCCTGCACCAGCCATGACCTAAAAGTGATGGTCGGTTGGGGGAGATGACACTGCTTCTGTCAAGGCACGGAAGGCAGTGTGGCAAGTTGAGTATGCTCCAAAGGCTGTCCCCCAGCCTCAATTTACAGCACAGCTGGTGAGCCTCCAACATACTTGCGCCACATTGCAGTGGCCTGGTGGGGACTGGTGACGTAAGTCAGTCTCTTGGTGTGTTTTACAGAGGTCACACGACCGTGGCACACAGGAAGACCCTGGTGCACCAGCCCTTCGAGAAATGGCCAATTTCACACATAGCCAATCCAAGCCTATGCAGGGCACTTTCTGTTCAAAGTCAACACCCATAGGGCTCTATAGACTTCAGCCCCCCGTCATGTGTGTCGTCCCAGGCTGAGACAGCTTTTACATACACACATACAGTCCTTGAGCTGCGCTGTGTGTCTGGTCTGTCATGTTTGTGCATCAGCACCCGAGTATTTCACATGTTTTTTATGGATCATTTACTAATTGATGAGGCTTAATTTGTTTTCCAACAGTCCATTGAGCACCAGCATCTCCACTGTGCCCATTCCTCAAAGTTGCCAGTTACTTTTGCTGAAACAGTGTGGGAATGCATTTCCTGCAAAATGACCTTTGTGTTTGTTTTTTTAAGAATTCCTGCAGCATGTACTCCACCTGTAGGTATTGCAACACTTTGCATGAGCACCAGTTACATTGTTCAGGAACCCCAGGTTTGCCCCTACATTGCTGTGGGTATTTACCCCCAACCCCAGGTTTCCCCTACATTGCTGTGGGTATTTAACCCCCAACCCAGGTTTCCCCATCATTGCTGTGGGTATTTATCCTCCAACCCCAGGTTTGCCCCTACATTGCTGTGGGTATATACCCCCAACCCCAGGTTTGCCCATACATTGCTGTAGTTTGACCCTACACTGCTGTATTTACCCCTCCAACCCCAGGTTTGACCTTACATTGCTGTGGGTATTTATCCCCCAACCCCAGGTTTGCCCCTACATTGCTGTGGGTATTTACCCCCCAACCTTTGGTTTGCCCCTACATTGCTGTGTGTATTTACCCCCCATTCCCAGGTTTGCCCCTACATTGCTGTGGGTATTTACCACCCAACCCCAGGTTTGCACCTACATTGCTGTGGGTATTTACCCCCCAACCCCAGGTTTGCCCCTACATTGCTGTGGGTATTTACCCCCCAACCCCAGATTTGACCCTACATTGCTGGTGGTATTAGCCCCCCAGCCCACCTTTGGGTCAGAATTGCTGGAAGTATTAGCTCCTGCTGAAAAAAGGCCTCTACATTGCAGGTAGTATTCCCCCCCTCTCAAATTTCCCTGTAGAAGCGCCCCTGCTTGTCTTGTATTGTCTTTTGCAGGGTAGTTGGGTTCTTGTGTATGGGTAGGTGTCGGACTTACCCTCTGCGACGATCGCGTAGTTTGGGGTGGTAGTATTCTACTTAGGTGTACAGTATGGGAATGACGTGAGCAATGGGATACATGGCTGCACAGTCTCGTTCGCAGGAATCATGTTCTGGCGCGATTCGGAGCTGAAATACTCCCCTTCCAGATGCTCTGACGTGAGGGTTGTGGCGACCGATTAGGCGCATGGGAAGTAAGCATCGTACTTGTCAGGTCGGATTCGGCCTGGGAAATGCCTCAGAATGACTCGATTCTGCGTTTTCAGAGAGTTATCGTTGGGAAAATGAAGACAAATTTGGAGTGACCCAGTCGTTCGGTAAGTAAAGGGTTTTGGGCATCGTACTGCGTCGTTTGGTTAAACCGGATCCCAGGACGAGTCGGTTGGAAGGTCCAAATCCGGACGGCTCTGGGACAGCCTTCCTGACAACATCGTAATCAGGCCCTATGTGGTTAAGGCGCAGAAGAAATTCGACACAGAGAAGTCTGTCAACATCGAGGGTTAGGAGAAAATCAACGTTGAGGAGTCTGTCGACGAAGAGACAATCCAGACCTGTAGAGAAAGTCAGAAAATCAAGACCTTGATGTCTATCATCCTCTCCTGACTCTGAATACTCCAGGGTATATTTTCCATCGTCGCCTATACTGCTTCCTCCACCTCTGACTCTGCCTCCTCCAATTCCTCTGGCGTCTCTTCTTGTGCCAGCACCACTTCCACAATTGCAACCTGTGGCAGCCTCTCCCCAGAGGCCTCTACCTTCTCGGTGATCACGTTCCAGATCTCGACTTGGTTCACGACAGGGATCGCCACAGGTCCCGGGGTTTCTCGTCACGACCATCCTCTCGACACACACATCGTCATCATGCGTCCAGGTCCAGAACACGGTCAAGATGTCATTCGACCTATTATTCTACATCTTCCTCCTCCAGCGCTGGCAGGTATTTACCAAACAAGGGTCTCTCCAGAGGATTACATAAACACCTTTAAGAAAATACTTGTGAGAGGCGCATCAAACTTGAGCATTTAAATGCTGGATCGCACTTCATGTACATCGGTGATTTTCAAGACACTTCACCACCGAACAGCATCCATACCACTCCTGCCATTGGTTCCGGGTCTATTGGAACCAGCCATGGAGGTGTTCCTTACACCGGCTTCGGCCAATCGGCTCCGTCTAGGCTACAAAAGAAATATAGACCTCCAGAGCAAGATCCACTGTTTCTCCGCTCAGACTGTACCCGTAATTCTGTGGTCATTCTTGCGGCAAAGAAACAACATTCAACTACTCTTTCAGCTACAGTACCTCCAGACAAAGAGAATAAGAGGTTAGATTTAGTGGGGTTCTAGTAGGCCGCAAGATTTGTGGTACAGCTGCCCCAACAATGAAAGTTGAAAGTGTGTCAGCCCTACTGGGCAGTTATGACACAGCCTTGTGGGACTCTTTACAAAAATTTGCAGAAGACCTCCCCAGAGCTCAATGAGAGGACTTCATTGAGGTGGTAAATAAGGGCATGATGGTCTCCAACCAAATCATTAGTGCTCCTGCCGACTCATCATTATTGGAAGCCCACAAGCCATGGTGTGGCCATAAGAAGGTACTCTTAGCTTCATCTTGCAGCCTTTAAACAGGAATACCAACAACGTATTCTTAACCTTCCCTTCTTGGGATCAACCTTATTCGGCAGTCATACCGATGATAAAAAGGCTTGGACGAAGTCTGAGATGGAGACTCTGAAGGCAGTAGGGCTTGAGAAACAAAAAGAACAATGGAAGCACACCTACAAGCCTTAACCACAACCTTTTTACCACAGAGGGTTTAAACCTCTCAATGGTACCAAGGTGGCCAACAACAGCAGCAACAAAGACATTATCAACCACTGCAACGTCGCCAACTCAGAGAAAGAGCTGGATACCAGCCTTCTCAAAGTGGAAAACCTACAGCAGACTCTACATAATGAATCTCTACTTTCCCCTCTTCTGTTACCCACTCCGGTAGAGGGAAGTATCTCTTATTTCCTGACAAGAGTGGCAATCCATCAGGAAAGTTGCCTGGGTTTTAAATATTGTACAGAATATGTATTTTCTTGGGTTTACCAGTCCTCTGCCAAGAATCCCACCAAAACCATCCAATCAACATCTGCAGATGCTGCGCTAAGAAATTAACATACTTCTGCAAAAGCAAGCGGTGGAGACTGTTCCCCCAAACAACGAGGCACAAGGATTTATTCTCCTGATTTTCTGGTGAAAAAGAAAGGCCCAAAAAACTATTTCAGACCCATACTCGATCTAAAAATAGCCAACCAATAGATTTGAAGAGAAAGGTTTTGGATGCTTGCATTGCATCAGATCTATCCCCGAATACACTGTAGTGTAGCTCCTATTTCCCTAATAGGCTCTGCGCATTGGAATAATATATCCTATAGGTTTGACATAGGACTAAGGTCAGTATTTCCCTATCGAGTATATTAAACTTAATTACTTGTGCCAGCTAGCTCAGAGGCCACTAGAAACTCCTTGACAACAAGAAGGGAGTAGTTTCTGGCAGCCGCAAAACATGACCACTGTGTTTCCCTTTAGAATCAGAATGTATCCCAGAGTCGTGGAAACAATAGATAACTATTTCACTCAGCTCAGTCGTGCATGCTTAGTTTTCTCCAAGTTACACAGAAAGGAATAGACGGGCGTTTTCAATAAAAGATTTATTGAACAGTCTTGTTTCTGGTGTAAGTAAAATGTGCTGTTACGATCACAAGACAGTATGCGAGATAAATAATGTACAGTGTGAGCAGTAGAAATAAATAATACTGCGATAGCATTATCTTTTAGTACATATGCTGTTACATAAATAACACAGACTAAAAATGCGAGTACTCATACGATGCGTTGCTAAGCTAGTTCTACCCCAATGTGCCTAACCTAACTTAGGTGTAGGGAGAGGTATGAAGTAGGTGGAGTATTCCTTACTATGGTATACTAAGAGTATGTTTAAGCCTAGTATGCCTAGTATGCCAAGAGTCCCTCTAGGTTCTAGTCTGCTCCATACCTGAAGAATGAGAGAGGTAGGAATCTCTTTGCCAGACTCGAACTCCAACACCCCGCAAGGGAAGTCAGATCACTGGAAGCTGGACTCTCTGCGTGCAGGGATGATAGCGTCTTCTCATTGCGTCAGGCTGGGAAACGGGCTCCTCTGAAGTCGAGGTCTCCTCTAGTTTACAAGGGCTAGGGAAGGTATATTTATACCTGAGAGTACCTAGGAATGTTTAGTATTGGCGTGAGTCGGACAGCGAAAGAAGTCATGAATGAACCCCTAAGGAATAACGGTTCATACATAATATATGAGACCTTGAAGAAATCAATAGTCCTGGACTAGGGAAACTCCCGCAGCCTAAGGTTCTGTTCTTCATGTACTCGTTGTGACGTTAGGGTGGACGGATGTCGGAGACCATGCCTGTATTTGGAGTGCATGGTTTAATGCCTAAATAAGGCCTGGGAATTTATGCCTATATAAGGGCAGGGCGAATTGTGCCTATATAAGGAGATGATACTGGAAAGCCCGTTTATGGACACCCTAAGAGGAATACAACACCCACTCCACTTTCGTGTATACGATAATACTAAAATGCTAAACATTTAAAATGCTAAACATAAAATGGAGTACCGCATATTTTAAAAAATTATTCTTAAAAGCATTTAAAAAACATAGTAAAAAATGCAAAAGGTACTGTACATTTGAAGCAAATGCTTTTCATTTCATGCATAAAGTTCGAAAATAAATGCAATTGGAATGAAAGAAGCAGTAATATTTACATGTGACAAAGAAATGATCGATAAGTTGTTCAAAAAAATCAAAGTCATTTCATGTCATGAAAATTAATGAACTGTTTGAGACACACAAGATGACTAAGTGTCTGTTGAAGTACCGCCAAGTCTGTACTATAAGGCTAGTTCTACTTTAAGCAGATTGAAGTGCCATTTTCGTTTGAAAAATGGGAAAAAGTTCAATTTTGGTAGAGTTCCAAGTTGGTTTGAAAAAATGAAGGCCAAATTGTTACTGCATCTCTGGAACACTGTATGCTGAATCAGAGTCAGTTTACGGGTCTGGTGTAAACATGAGATCATCTACTTCTATAGACAAGACATCGTCCACTGTAGTTGGTGTCGGTTGGAACACCTCGTGTAGCAGATTAATTGAACAGAGATGTGAAGCTTCGCTTCCAGCATAGGGTGCCGCAGCAAAGTTCGCGTCCGTTGTTACCTGTAGATCTTTCTCGTACCTCAGCAGCAGCCGGAAGCGTTTGTGAGATCTCAATGAATGGTGACTTCAGGATAGGAAGCCTCTGGGGACAACACATAGCATGGGCCGTTATCTGGTCCAGCAGAGTATCGATATCCGTTGGCGTCGCTGATAGAAATGTTAGACAGGTGTCCAACACGCATTCTACACCGCATAGCAGGCATCGTAGAACAGGTAAGATGCAATCTTGCCAGATTGGTCTGAATGACAGGAACCATGTGGTATTAAGGTCCCGTAGACGATTTATGCCCAAAAGCTCTACTATTTGCTCACGGCACTTTCGTTCAAGGAGAGCTTTCTCCATTTCGCTCGGAGTGATGTCTGCGAATAGGCTGGCCATAGCGCAATAGCAGGAAGAGAAATAGAATTCCGGCAACTAGTGCTAGAATTAATGGTATGCTACCAAACACCGAATGTGCAAAGTTCGGGATGATTCCAGTATTGCCTGGAAAGGTGCTAACAGACCTGAGCAGATGCTCTTAAATACATGTACAATTCCAGTTGTATCAGACATGTTGAAGATACGTGATATCATTTCTACGAAATGTATAGGGCAGTTTGTACGTATTAAAGTCTGTATCTCAGCCGAAGTCCTTGCTATTTGTAGATCATAGGTTTCTTTGGCCGAGGTCAAAGGCACTGTTTGCTGTAAAAGCATGGCTTTCATTCTGCTCAAAGTATCAAATCTTATAAAAGAGAAGTTCAGCGAAGGCCATAGAGGCGACTCCCTGACTGTGTCTATTGGGGCAAACAATACTTGCATACAGCAAGTGACCCTGGAGTTGACCGTTACTAGATATGGGATGCCTGGCAGCATGCCGCAGCAACTCTGATCATTCAACATGAGGTAACTCCCATTAGAAAGTTGTCCAAAGTTGGATTAATCACAGCAGCTGGTGTACCCTGCTGATGGCAAGACAAATTTGCCACAGAACCATTACAAGCCCCGTGTAAGGAAATGTCCTGACATATAAGCGAACCGCTCAGTGCACGTTTACAGTGTGTACCGCTCAAAAACACTTCACGATCCCCACTCCAACATCTATATGTGTACGGTAAATCCCAAGATGTCTTAATGTATTCCTTACCCAACCTTTCATATTTGCCTGCTTGCATTTGTCTGAGGCAATACTGAAACTGAAAAGTAGTCACAGGTAGTGTGATTTTGCCATGAATAAGCCATTCTGTAGCTGGTTTTTCTGCCACTGTGAATGGTAACTTTTCCAGTTTTTCAATGCTCAGCACTGTATACTTTGCTCCTCTTTGTGCCAGTTCGATCTGTTTATCAGTGAGATTGTATTCTGCAAACAGAGCCGTTGTGTTGATGAAACGCCAAGGCACATAGCACGCTCGCAAAGATTGCGAGCGGGCATCCAGCTTAATAACATAATAGAACGTAATTGAGATTGGCCTTGTTGTAACATCGCCAAATCTTGTTCTAGAATGTCGATAGCAGAGGATACAATGCCATCCAATGAATATATTCTGGAGGACAAAGTTGTTAACCCATTGTCGACCACAGAGAGTGTTTTCTCTAAATTGATACGATCAAGTTCACGTATTTGTTCTGCAGCCTCCATTTGTGATACTTTCCAAGCTTCATTATAAGCAGCATAAATGCCGGCATATATGAAACGTTTTTGACGCGGTTTTCTTGGTCCAAGCAAGAATTCCCTAAGGTCTGCGTCCTTTTTAAGTAAGGTTAAGTGTTGTTTCACATCCTGTAGTGTAGACTTATGCAGCCAATCGAGGCATAATTTTCCTACACTGTATGTTATTACTACCCCCGGATGTTGTCTTTGGACGTATCTTGGATGTGGCCTATTAATAGTAAAGCCCTGAGTTTTATTCAGGAATCTTTCCTGACAGTTATTTGTGTCTGTGGGCCAGATCAACCATTTTTCCAATCAGGATTAGATCTGTTGAGTTGTAGTATATTGTCAACTGTCACCACTGCCTGTGTATCGTTATTTCTTGCAGGTGCTGGTACAGAAGGTGTGTTCATCTCTTTGATCTTGGCTAGTCCAAGACAAGATGTTTGTTGGATGGCTTCATTCAAAAACATTATTTGTTCAGGGATGATACAGGCTCTAAATAAAGCTTCTATCCCCTGCACTTGCCATTCTTTAGTACCCCAGACTGTTTTGGTGTCTATTGTGTCTTTCCAAAAGTCGAAACCCTGTCTAGACAGTTGGGCATTAAATAATGCAGAGTAAATCTGTTTTGTATTAGTTAACATAATTTTCAGTCCTGTCTTGTTTACATTTTTATAGTAAAACATTTCTGGATCAGATGTATTATAACCTGAAAAATATGGAAATTTACTAGCAAATGTTTTTGAACTACCTTTAGGTGGTGTAGGACAATGTTCCCATTGGTTAAACATAAACACATTTCTTGGATATGCAGATTTATGCAAATAATGATGACCATAGTGGTTATAACAATACAGTTGTTCATAGTCTGATGAACCCTCTAAATATTCATTTTTAGAAAATGCAGCAGATTTTTCTAGGTCAAACATAATGTCATTTACAGTCTCAAAGTCCCAATCATCTGAATAGGTACTGGAAGAGAGTAGATCACTTAGTGAAATTTTAAACAAATGTGGAATGTTCAATTGTTCCGTTGGACCGAATATATCAAAATCTGTTTTGTCCCACACTATACCATCCTGTATAGGAACAGCTGTGATGTTCACTGATGACAAGTCTCTTGCTTCACGATGGGAAGATTTATGAGGTTTCAAAAGTACGTTCACGTCTTTTCCTTCAGTGTTCACATGGATATATTTGCCACTTATAAGCACGCTTACAGTTGTTACCAAAGCTAGCCAGAGCAGGAAAACAAAAAGTCCAGATGTAATCCAGAGTTCAATCCATGGAGAAACCAAATAAGTCTTTTTCAGAAAGTGAAGAAAGTCTTGTACTTGCTGCTTGAATTTCAATGACACTGGCGTCGTTTCAGGTTCACTCGGCTCTTCTGAGAACGTATCAAAGTTAATGAAATAGCCAGAAGCAGTTCTGTCAATTGTTGGAATTGCATCAGGATTTGTAGAAATCACTGGAACCAGTTCATCACTTGTTACGTTGGTGTAGACAGGTGTATTTGGACGAACTGTTACTTGGTGTTCAAGAGGGATGAGTTCCATAGCGTTGTTGCTTAGTCCTCCATCTATTACTGCTGAATTCTCGATAGTTATCAGTCTTTCAGTCTGAACCGCTTGGATAGTAGCGAGAGGAGTGTGTCTGCTACTAGGTCGGAGTCCACGAGGCCTACTATTTAGTATTGGCCACATACTGTGGTTTGATCAGGTCGATGGACACAAATCTTTTCTCCTTTCTTCCAGCAAGGGGCGGCAGAAGTACTGTTCTTGTTCCTTGAACTGCTAGGAGAGGTACTGGTTGTCTGTAAGAAGGTCCAAATTCCTTCTTGTCCGCAATCTTTTCTCTGACTAGATCCCCAACTTTTGGAATCCAGACAGGCCTTGCTGGGACAGCCGGTTGATCCCCAGTGGTGGTTGGCTGTAGGAATACGTTGCTTTGTTTCATTCTTAACTTGTTTAAGTCCTGTAAAACAGCCAAACGACCTTTGATATCAAAGGGTTTATTTTCCACCACTGTGCCTACGTGTTCAAGGTCTGGTACCCACATTCTTGTCCCAAATAGGACCTCATATTGAGTGACCCCCCCTAGAGAACTTCTTGGCAGATTATTCAAAGAGCGTTGTACCCCACTAAGGTGTTTGACCCACCCGTCACCCGAACCTAATACTCTAGCTGTTATAGACTGCTTTATGTCTCGGTTTTTCCTTTCCACAACCGAATTTCCCTCAGGATGGAATGGAGAGGAGTACCGCAATGCAACGCCCAGACTGGCCATGGCTTCTTTGTAAGCCCTAGAGCTAAACGCAGGACCTTGGTCAGACTGTAGCGTGCCTATTGTGTATATGCCGATAAAGACTCGCAAATCTTTTATAACAGTTCGAGCGTCAGCTGAGCGCTGAGGCCATAACCATAGGAACCTAGATTCAGTATTTGTGGTAATGCCTTTGTCCAGTAGGACGCAGGCGCGTAGATAGTCGAATGCTGTCTAACAATGGTGTCTGTACAGGGCTGCCGCATTCGCAGCATGGTGTCTGGTGGCTCTCTCGCTGTAATTTACAGTCTAAGCAGTTGTTGATGAATATGTGAATTTCTGTATTCATTCCAGGCCACCAGTACGTCTCTTTTAACGTCAAAATTGTTTTAGAGATCCCTTGATGTGACAGACCCTCCCCCAAATGTGGTTCATAAATCAAGGCTGCTCTACGTTCCATGTTTGGGATTACCCTATCCCCCACTCCAGGGATTCGAGCAAAAGGAACGTTGTTTGCATCAATTACATAAGAGTACTTGAGTGGGAACTTTTTTGGTAACGCTGCACTGCTGCCTTTGCTTGAAGCATTGACAGCCAACATTATCTCACCGTCTATTTTTGTTTTTGAACGAGTGATCGCAGCTACGGAAGCCGTTTGCACAGCCCCCTTTGCGGCTTCATCAGCCAATTAATTCCCTGCAACGTGAACGCCATCACGTTGATGACTCAGTGTGTGGATCACGTGAGCCTTTGGTAGTTCGTTTTTCAACTGAACTACTTGTTCCCAAAGCATTTTGTGCTTTATTGTGCCACCTTTCGCATCTTTGAAACCATTTTCAAGCCAGTTTTGTATATAGTCATTATACGACTGAACATAGTAAAAGGAATCGCACACTATTAGTGTGGGGAATTCTCGATCTGTACTTTCAACTGCCAGTTTGAATGCTTGTAGTTCAGCTCGCTGAGCTGTACAATCTCCTAGAGACTGCGTTTTTGTGACCATAGGTCTGAAGATGCCATTTCGCATGCGACCTTTAACGATTGCACACGCTGCACTGTAAGCTTGCTTACACCCTGTTGCGGGTTGTGCGGATCCGTCAGTGTAAATTATGAATTCGTACTGATCGAGAGGCAGAATTTCAGTAGGCAGAGGACATTCATGTTCGTATTGCAGGAATGCTTGTGTTTTTAAATTTGGATCAAAAACATATTCAACATCTGTTGCAGCAAGAGAATTAACCCATTGTATCCATCTTGGATGTAATGCTTTAGCATTTGGAATGCTCGCTTTTGTGACCGCTTCTAAAGCTGGTACTGGGGTTACGACAATAATGCGTTTCCCCTGGGCTAAGGCTCTTTCTTTTGCTACAGCGGTTTGAACTGCTGTTAGAATTTTTTCAGTTGAACTGAAGCGCATTTCCGCTTGTGTGTACAAATGAGATTTGTATGCTATTGGTATTTCCTCACCCTCATTGAAAGTTAAGTAGGTGAATCCGCATTGACCCGAGATTATTCGGATCACCAAATTGCGTTGACTTACGCGTGTTTGTAAGTGATTTGTTGCTAACATGTTAGCCTGGAGTGAACGCAAGATTTCTGTGTGTTCCTGTGTCCAGTTTCTGATCGAAAAATCAGGTTTGATTAATGCGTAGAGAGGTTTAACCCTTTCTGCGTAATTTAGAATGTATGTTCTTCCAAAATTTAGGAAACCCAGGATGGATTGTAAGGATAAGTTACTTACCTGTAATCCTAGTTCTCTTCCAGGGGTATCCTCATCAAAGTCATAAGCACTGAATATTCCCGCCCACGTGCGAGGACCCGGAAATATAAAAATTATATATGGAAATCACATATATACAGCTCTACATATATGCATATACATATATCATTTTTTCTCATACCAATGCAGCTCTCAATAGGAGGCTAAACAATGTAATTACACACATAAAAAACTACTTTTGCCAATATATAAAAACACCAGAGGACAATTAGTACTTGAACTCGGTTTTTAATGAGCAAAATACTCATAAATAGTAAAAACTGCAAAATAAGTAGACATTGTTAGCCTACAGGCTGCATTGTAAACCAATAGCATAGAAAATGAAAACATTTTCAACAAAAACTGGCACCGTGCCTTTAAGGCAGCCATGACCCCTAGCTTCCCATCATGCCTCATGGGTGACAGTTAGGTCAGTTGTTCTTTGCATAACCCTGAAGGTCAGGGCACAAAGATATCCTTTAACACTTTAGAAATCTCTCATTTACCTGGGGAGGCGGGTGGGTTGCTTATGACTTTGATGAGGATACCCCTGGAAGAGAACTAGGATTACAGGTAAGTAACTTATCCTTCTCTTCCAGGGGATCCTCATCAATAGTCATAAGCACTGAATAGAATAGCAAGCCCATCAACCACCTGCAGGTAAATGAGAGTAAAGTGACCCAACACAAAGAAACATAACAGCCGAAATCAGCTGTTGAACAGATTCCTCAAGGAGGCCTGGCCTACTTGGGTGTCTGCTCTGGTGTCTGATTCCAGACAGTAGTGCCTCGTAAATGTATGGACGGACCTCCAAGTTGCCGCCTTACAGATTTCAGACATGGGCACATTTTGAAGAAAAGCAGTAGTAGCCGCTTTTCCTCTAGTAGAATGCGCTCTGGGAGTAAACCCCAGGAGCTTCTGCGCTAATTGATAAGCAAGCTTGATACATGAAACTATCCATCTGGAGATGGAGCGCTTTGAAGCTGCGAACCCAGATCTGATCGACCCATAGTTAACAAATAGTTGATCAGATTTTCTTATAGATTTGGACCGATCCAGATAGAATTTTAAAACCCTTTTGAGGTCCAGAGAATGCAAAGCCCTCTCAGCTGGAGTGGAGGGATTGGGAAAAAAGGTGGGTAGAGAGATGGTCTGATTCACATGAAAATCCGACACCACCTTTGGAAGGAAAGAGGGGTGCGTCCTCAACACAACCCTGTTAAGATGGAAGACTGTATAGGGTTCTTTGGAGCAGAGCGCCTGTATTTCACTCACTCTGCGAGCTGACGTGATCGCTACCAAGAAAGCCGCCTTCCAAGAAAGATGCTGTAAGGTTGCTTTGTGTATGGGTTCAAAAGGCGGACCCATCAATTTTGATAGCACCAGGTTAAGCTCCCAGGGTGGTGAAGGAGGTCGTACCGGAGGATAGACCTTCTTTAAACCCTGCAAAAATCCTTAACAGCCTGTAACTGGAAGAAGGAAGGTTGAGAAGCTGAACGCCTATATGCAGTTATAGCTGCTAAATGCACCTTAATGGAAGAAAACTTCAAACCTGCTTTCGCCAGATAAAGTAGGTAAGGAAGGATGACCTCTTCCTGACCTTTGATTGGGTTACAATTGTTCTGCATACACCACATGTAAAACCGTTTCCACTTGCATGCATACGAATGCCTCGTGGACGGTCTTCTTGCTTCCTTCAAGATGGACATGCAGTCCTGCGGCAGTCCTAAGTGGCCATACTGGAGGACCTCAGGAGCCATGCCGCCAAGTTCAGTGAGGGAAGGTTGGGATGATGAATCCTCCCGTTCATCTTGGACAGCAGGTCCGGTCTGCACGGCAGCCTCTTGTGAGGACACTCTGATAGGTGCAGAAGGTCCGGGTACCACCATTGTCTCGGCCAGTCCGGGGCAATTAGTATCATCCTCGTGCACGAATGGGACAGCTTGGTCACCACCTTCGGGATCAGCGGAAGGGGTGGAAAGGCGTACACAAATGCCCCTGACCAGTCTATCAAAAGGGCATTCCCTTTCGATCCTGGTCGGTAGAACCGTGAGGCGAAGTTTCGGCATTTGGCATTTTCGTCGTCCGCGAAGAGGTCGATGGTGGGACGACCCCATGTCTGGAAGATGTCTTCGACGACCTCGTCGTTGAGCACCCAGTCTTCTCTGTCTTCGAAGTGACGGCTGAGTGCATCCGCTCTCACGTTCTGTTCTCCTGGCAGGTGGACTGCTGTGACTGCCAGATTCCGAGCCAAGAGCCAATGCCAGAGTGCTTGAGCTTCCAGGGAAAGTGTGCGTGAGCGAGTTCCCCCTGTTTGTTCAGGTAGTACATGGTGGTGGTGTTGTCCGTCTGTACTAACACTGAGGTTGCCTGAATCGAGGGGAGGAAAGCTTTGAGGGCTAGGTGTACTGCTCTCAGCTCTAGCATGTTGATGTGATAGGATCGCTCCTTTGGAGACCACAGTCCTTGAGTCTGGAGAGAACCCATGTGGGCTCCCCAACCCTGCAGCGAGGCGTCCGTGATCAGTGTCTGAGCAGGCGGAGGTTGATGGAAAGGAACTCCGACTTGCAAATTTTGTTTTCTCATCCACCAAGGTATGGAAGCTCGAGCCGCGTTTGATGGACTTATTTTTCGTCCCAACGAGCGGTCTGCTGGTCCCACTTGTCCTCCAGATCCTGCTGAAGAGGACGCATTCGTAGTCTGGCATTGGGAACCAGGAAGATGCAGGATGCCATCGACCCTAGCAGGGAGGCAATCCGACGCACAGGTAGTTTTCTGTTGCGCAGAACCAGCTGGCATTTCTGTATGAGGGAACACTGTCTCTCCTCCGAAGGAAACACTTTTCCTACCGTGGAGTCTAGCAGAGCTCCTAAAAATGTATTTTCTGTGTTGGCTGTGAAGTTGATTTGACGAAATTCACATGCAGGCCCAGCCGGTGACACAGCTCGAGACAGCTCAAGAAATGAATCCTCACACTGTCTGGGGAAGGACCTTTCAACAGCCAGTCGTCCAAGTACGGGTATACGAAGACGCCCCTGCGGCGCAGTGCGGCTGCCACCACCGCCATGCACTTCGTGAACACTCTGGGGGCTGACTTCAACCCGAAGGGTAGAACCTTGAACTGGTAATGAGCGGATCCCACTAGGAATCGCAGGTACTGTCTGTGATACTGATTGATCGGAACGTGAAAATATGCATCTTGCAGATCCAGCGAGCACATCCAATCCCCCTGCCTGAGATGTGGATATATTTGATGGAGAGCCAACATGCAAAACTTTTCCTTTTTATGGATAGGTTGAGTGACCGCAAGTCCAGAATGGGTCTGTACTCTGCTTTTTGGCCTTTTTTCTTCACCAAAAAATATCTTGAGTAAACCCCTTTTCCTCTTTGAGATACTGGCACCCTCTCGATGGCTGACTTTCTGAGAAGGGTGGCAACCTCTTTCTGCAAGAGTTTTAACTGGTGACACGACGGAGGAACTGGAGGGATTGATGGTGGGCGATGTTGAAAACGTAGAGAGTACCCATTCTGCAACGTGGCTAGTACCCACCGATCCTTTGTGATAGCTCGCCACTCTTCGAGATGATCTGCGATACTTCCCCCACTGGAGTGGTGAACGGCGACAGGGGAAGTGAGTGTTCATTGTTTCGACTGCGTCTTGGCGGAATTGTTGCCTTGTTGCTGGTTTCTTCCTCCTCTGGAGGAGCGTCTGCCCGATACTGCGTTTTTGCTGGCCTTGCTGATCCTGATTTTTCTGCCAATGAGGGGTTTGAACCCTCTGTTGGGAGGATCGTCTATTGTAAGGACGGAATCTCCTACGGAATTCCTTTCTTTTCTCCAGGCCCACCGCTTTAAGCGTGTCCAGTTCCGTTTTCATCCGCGTCATCTCTTCATCCGTGTGAGTCCCGAACAAAGAGGAACCAGAGAACGGAAGATTGAGGATGCGTGACTGCGCTTCTGGCCTGAGTGCTGTAAGACGTAGCCATGATGTTCTCCTTGCGCATACCCCATGAGCATAAGCATGTGCCGAAAGGGTAGCTCCATCCGCCGCAGCACTGATGACCTGGTTAGACACCTGACTGCCCTCTGTTAAGATTTCTTCAAAATCTTTACGGTCTTCCTGTGGCAACTTTTCAGTGAATCTCTGTAGTGAGTCCCACAGAGATCTGTCGTAGCGGCCCAGGAGTGCCGCTGCATTGGAGACCTTCAACATGGAGGCCGAAGTGCCACAAACCTTCCTTCCCCAGGAATCCTGCACCTTGCTCTCCTTGTCTGGTGGGACAGTAGAGGAGGATGCCACCGCATGAGTCTTCTTTGCCGCCGCAATTACGACTGAATCCGGAGGAGGGTCAGCCCTGAGGAAGAGCGGATCGTCCTCTGGTGAACGATACTTTTTAAGATCCTCGCTGGGGCGGTCTTAACACTCGCTGGCGTGAGAAAGATATCCATCACTGGCTCTATGATGCCTGGTACCAAGGAAGCAGAGGTTTAGTTGCTGCTCTTTGGTGTAGAGTCTCAAAAATCACCGAGGACTTGCTTTGACGAGTTGGCATAGGGATACCCAGCTTTACAGCTCCTCTGCCAAGAATGTCCTGAAAAGTGTAGATGTCGTCCACCGGAGAGACCCTCGACGGTGGACTGTTACATCAAAGTAGGCGAATAGTCTCTATGGGATGTATGAGTGGAAGAAGAGGGACGGAGTAGGCGATCTGTGTGCTCTCCTCCTGCTTCTTGATCTAGACCTCCTCCTGTGTGAGTGCACCGGTGTGCGGCTGCGAGCTCTTGTTCTTGAAGGAGATCGCTCTTTATCCTGAGTTAAACGAGCCAACGGGGATCTGTTCTGATGGCTCGAGTAATTCCTGTCCGTAGCCCAGTGATGTAGAGGCCTGTGCCATCGTGGCGATAAATGGATGGAAGGCGATCTGTGGCTCTCTCTTTCCTTAGGAGACTGAGCAGGAGCGTGAAGCTCAGCTCTTCATGCCTTGTTGGGGAATCTTGGTGACCCCCTGACACTGGGCTGTTGGACGTCGAGATAACCACCTCCGGGGATCTGGACGAACCTGAAGGTGACGAAGACAGGCTCACTGGAGGTGAGGTGTTTCCAGAAGGGCGCTTTGAGCGTTGACCTAGAGCGTCTAAGCGTCGACTGCCCTCTCAACGGAGACGTATGTCTCGGCGTTGACTTTCTTCTCTTAGAAAGTGGACTTCTCGGCGACGAACGTCTCTCCAACACTGGTGCAGTGTCCTGCTTTGACACTCCCTGCACCCTTTCAGGAGATTGCTGTGTCGACGTCGACCGGCGTTGGACTGCCGGCGACGGAGGTCTTGGTCTCGGCGTCGAAAATCCACTCGGCGGAGTCATCCGCCTCGACGGCGTGGAATGATGGATCGTCTGCTTCGACGCCGAAGGAGGTGTCCTGTGTCTCGACGCCGAAGATCGTTGCTTTGATCCCGGTGGAGATCTGTGTCTCGGCGTCGATCGCCGATGAGGAGGCGACGACGGAGAGATGCGCCTCGGCGTCGATCGCCGCTGACGAGACGGGGAGATGTGCTTCGGCGTCGATCGCCGTTGATGAGGCGGCGAGCGGAGCGCTGTGCCTCGGCGTCGATCGCACCTGCGACGACGGAGCGCTGTGCCTCGGCGTCGATCGCGCCTGCGACGACGGAGCGCTGTGCCTCGGCGTCGTACGCCCACCCGGCGCCGGCGGAGACCTGTCTCTCGGCGTTGAGCGCCGCCTGGTTGGCGTCAACGGAGGACCTGTTACCTTCGTCGACGAAGATTTCGTAGTCGAAAGATGATGCGCCCGGCATCACCGAAGTCTTCAACGCCCGATTTCTTCAGTCGCCGATTTCTTCGACGTCGATACCGGCGCCCGACGGAGAACAGGTTGGGACTTTTCCTCTCGGCGTCGACCGAGTTCTCCTCTTCTTCTGCCTCACAGGAGACCTACCTCTTTCAGAGAGGCCATAGAGACGGATCCTGTCCCTCTCCTTGATAGTCCTTCTTGATAACTTCTTACAATGCTGGCAGTTGTCAGAAGAGTGGGACTCAGGGAGGCAGAGAATACACACAGGATGTGTATCTGTTCTGGCCTTCTTCTTGCCACATGACGGGCAAGGATCGAATAAAGAAGGCATTTCCAAAAATAAACCTTTTCTGAAACACAAAAAGGTGCTACTTGCACTCTAGGACCAAAAGACGTCGAGTGAAAGTAGAAAAACTAGATCTTTATAGATATTTTTTGACAGAAAGTCAAAAAAGCAAGAGCTGAAAATCCAGGGTCCTGACTGAAGGAGCCGGAAAGAACAACTGACCTAACTGTCACCCATGAGGCATGATGGGAAGCTAGGGGTCATGGCTGCCTTAAAGGCACGGTGCCAGTTTTTGTTGAAAATGTTTTCATTTTCTATGCTATTGGTTTACAATGCAGCCTGTAGGCTAACAATGTCTACTTATTTTGCAGTTTTTACTATTTATGAGTATTTTGCTCATTAAAAACCGAGTTCAAGTACTAATTGTCCTCTGGTGTTTTTATATATTGGCAAAAGTAGTTTTTTATGTGTGTAATTACATTGTTTAGCCTCCTATTGAGAGCTGCATTGGTATGAGAAAAAATGATATATGTATATGCATATATGTAGAGCTGTATATATGTGATTTCCATATATAATTTTTATATTTCCGGGGTCCCCGCACGTGGGCGGGAATATTCAGTGCTTATGACTATTGATGAGGATCCCCTGGAAGAGAAGTTTTTTTGCGTTTTTGGAGGTTGGAGCAGCGCACATTTCTTTAGAAAGTTAGCTGCCAAGCTCTTGCCTTCACTTGAAAGCTCATATCCTAGAAATAGGACATTGAGATGGGCAATTCTGGACTTTTTAAAGTTGAACTTGTAGCCCTCAGAGGCGAAACCCAGTATAATGGTGCTCACCCTGTTCAAGTGTTTTTCCAGGTCATCTTCTGTCAGATAAATGTCATCGACATAGGACAATGCCTCATTGTCATAAATTTGTAGTAACTCCGTTACCCTCGCTGAGAATAAACCTGGGCTATTCTTGAACCCTTGTGGGAGTCGACAAAAGTGAC
This sequence comes from Calotriton arnoldi, assembly GCA_963921515.1. NCBI lineage: Eukaryota > Metazoa > Chordata > Amphibia > Caudata > Salamandridae > Calotriton > Calotriton arnoldi. The sequence goes on along the minus strand of CAWUFW010001702.1, from coordinate 1,619,852 downwards.
GCTGGGTCCCCATTATGGAGAATGCAGTTAAGTACCTGCTTTCAGGTGCTATGTTTTGACCAAAGAAACCATTTGAGATGTCTAATGTGGTTTTATATTTTTTACGCACAATATTATTCATTAATGCTGTGCTATGTGCATTTTGCACTGCAAAAGTTTTAAAACAAGTGTTTAGGTGTCTGTAGTCCAAAACTAGACGATATGTATTGTCTGGTTTGGAGACAGGAAACAAAGGATTGTTCATTGAGGAGGTGCTTGATTCAATCACCCCTTGGTATTCAAGTTGATCTAAGATCTCCCTGACCTGTTTTTTAGCTTCTTGCTTTATTGGGTACTGCCGTTGTGCAGTTGGTTCATGTTTCAGATGTATTTTATGTTGAGGTGAGTCTTCATCCCATCCTACATGATTTTTATATAATGCTGGGGCCTGGGATACTGCCCATTTCCTGGCATATGTATATCTTAGATGCATTGGTATATGGTTGGAGAAGGCAGGCATAATAATGTCCTCGCCATGTGGGCACTCCCTGACAAATTGTGGTGGCCAGTCCTTTTCTGCTAGAAGTATGTCATAGCCCTTTGATAGTCTTTCCCAAAAAAGTGCTTTCACCTGTCTAGGTTTGTCTCCCTCCATCCGGAGTGTTATGTCATATAACTTTTGTGGAGTACTAACCCTGGTGTCTACAGTCTCTACTGTGATGTACTCATTCAAGTCCACTATCTCCAGAAGTTCCTTCAGGTTCTGGCGAACTATTGTGACTTCTGCTGCACTGTCCAGCATGGTCTGAGCCCATTCTCCGTTCTTGAGTTGTGTTCTCAGTATTCTCGGCATGTCTGATTTTCAGACCTGCTACTTTCTTTTTGGAGAATTGAGGTTTTGCTTTAGTTTTTGAAGCGTGTTTGTCGTCTTTCGATTTCACGCGTTCTTCTCTGTGTTCTGTTCGTCCTCTTCTTTCCGAAGTCTGTGATGAGATCTGAAAGGGACGAGAGGAACGTGTATTAGTATCTTGATACCTGTCAGGTTTTCTCAAATTATCCCTATTCCTGAGGTTATACCTCCTTTCAGAGGGCTCCTTTTGAGGAGACCTACCTCGGGATTGAGAACGTATCTCGTTTGATTTTTGTTTAGTAGACTCCCACTTCTTTTTAGAAGATGTAGGAGTTTGTTTAATTGAGTCCTTCTCAGGACTTTCAGATAGCTTCGGCTTCACTGGTCTTCCACCCAAACTATCTCTGCCTAATTCTGCATAAGATTGTTCTATAATTCTGGGTAGCTCTGTTTGATGTTCTGTAACATCAAATTCCCTTAATTTTTGGCGGATCGCCACTGCTGCTGCCTCCCCTTTAATATTTGATAATATTATCGTTGAGACCTGGTCGAAATTTTTCAGTAATTTCATACCTAAATTTAGAGCAGGCTCTGCCCCGTATTCGTTTTGAATTTGTTTCAGGACATCAGGGATTACCGCAATTGACGGAATGCCATGTGTTTTGGTATAGATGGCAGCAAAGACTGAGCCCCAAGTGGTGCAGTCTTCCAGTTGTGGTGTGATCCCCATCGGTAAACTGATTGTCAGTATTCTGTGTTTCTCATGCGGGCTAGTATTTGGAAATACTGCTTCGATTTGAGTAATTTTTTGAGCTATCCAGAATGGAATTTGCTCATGTTTTGTGGGCATTTTACCCATGACTGCGTATAGAGTCTGTGGTGTAATTTTTAGTGTATTCCCCTGTTGGGGAGTTGGATTTGGATATGTCAATGGTGGTCGGACTGTAAAAGTCCGCATGACATATTGGACCAGTTGTCTGTAGATTTTTATTAACTCTGTGAGTTGAGTAAGTAGTTCCTCATCTGACATCTCTTCAATGTCAGGATGAGGTGTGTAACTTGACTAGAATCGGCCATGTTGCTCCTGGTCTACCTAGTGGACCGAGCATAGTAATGTTTTTGTGATGTTTTAGGGCGCCTTTAAACCAGAGTTGATGCTCTTGGTATGTTAATGGAATTTCTATATCCTCGAAAGGAATGTATTCCTCTGCTGGTTCATCTTCTTTGTAGAAGTGAAACATGTGTGTTACTGAATTTGATTCAGGAAATATTACCCATGAATAGAATACCTCTGTCTGAAAGGATTCATGTGCCTCTATCACGAAAACTGCTCTACCGCCTCTTGGTGGTAGGCCATGTTTTATAAGTTTTAGAGTGATGGCTCTTCTTAAGTTTGGAGCGATGTTTATAACACCCTCCTCGGTTTCATTTAAACCTGTAATGTTAAAAACTGCTGGTAGGGCTGGATCAGCCACAGCTACACCGTTTCCGGCATCATTGTCGGAGTCAGGCATTTTGTTGTTTGAAAAATGTAGAAACAAGTTTCAAGGAAACAAAGATAAGGTGCACAATATTTTGGAACACCGTATCCTTCAACGTTGAGCTAACCAAACAGCTAATATATAGGGTACTGCCCTACGTAGCCGTGGCGGATAATAAACCCTGCCCACTCCAGACGTCTTTTGAAGTATATGTGTAGGGGTCTTGAGAGAAAAAGGCACGGCTGAGTTACTCAGTATCTAACGTTGAATTACCGCCTTACCAAACGTTGGGCGCCATGTAGTGTAGCTCCTATTTCCCTAATAGGCTTTGCGCATTGGAATAATATATCCTATAGGTTTGACATAGGACTAAGGTCAGTATTTCCCTATCGAGTATATTAAACTTAATTACTTGTGCCAGCTAGCTCAGAGGCCACTAGAAACTCCTTGACAACAAGAAGGGAGTAGTTTCTGGCAGCCGCAAAACATGACCACTGTGTTTCCCTTTAGAATCAGAATGTATCCCAGAGTCGTGGAAACAATAGATAACTATTTCACTCAGCTCAGTCGTGCATGCTTAGTTTTCTCCAAGTTACACAGAAAGGAATAGACGGGCGTTTTCAATAAAAGATTTATTGAACAGTCTTGTTTCTGGTGTAAGTAAAATGTGCTGTTACGATCACAAGACAGTATGCGAGATAAATTTTGTACAGTGTGAGCAGTAGAAATAAATAATACTGCGATAGCATTATCTTTTAGTACATATGCTGTTACATAAATAACACAGACTAAAAATGCGAGTACTCATACGATGCGTTGCTAAGCTAGTTCTACCCCAATGTGCCTAACCTAACTTAGGTGTAGGGAGAGGTATGAAGTAGGTGGAGTATTCCTTACTATGGTATACTAAGAGTATGTTTAAGCCTAGTATGCATAGTATGCCAAGAGTCCCTCTAGGTTCTAGTCTGCTCCATACCTGAAGAATGAGAGAGGTAGGAATCTCTTTGCCAGACTCGAACTCCAACACCCCGCAAGGGAAGTCAGATCACTGGAAGCTGGACTCTCTGCGTGCAGGGATGATAGCGTCTTCTCAGTGCGTCAGGCCGGGAAACGGGCTCCTCTGAAGTCGAGGTCTCCTCTAGTTTACAAGGGCTAGGGAAGGTATATTTATACCTGAGAGTACCTAGGAATGTTTAGTATTGACGTGAGTCGGACAGCGAAAGACGTCATGAATGAACCCCTAAGGAATAACGGTTCATACATAATATATGAGACCTTGAAGAAATCAATAGTCCTGGACTAGGGAAACTCCCGCAGCCTAAGGGTCTGTTCTTCATGTACTCGTTGTGACGTTAGGGTGGACGGATGTCGGAGACCATGCCTGTATTTGGAGTGCATGGTTTAATGCCTAAATAAGGCCTGGGAATTTATGCCTATATAAGGGCAGGGCGAATTGTGCCTATATAAGGACATGATACTGGAAAGCCCGTTTATGGACACCCTAAGAGGAATACAACAACACCAGGGAGACTGGCTGTGTTCAATAGACCTACAGGATGCCTACTTTAACGCTTCAATAGCCAGGAAACACCGCAAATTCTTTAGGTTTGTCGTAGGTCATGATCACTGCCAGTACAAAGTGCATCCATTTGGCCTCCAGTCAGCCCCCAGAACTTTCTTGTAGAGCATGGCAGTATTCGCTGCACATCTAAAAAAAAAACTCTGAATATTCATCTATCCATATCTAGACGACTGGCTAATCAAGGCGCCAACACCACAAGAAGCCCAAGTTCATTACCAGTTGAAGAGCTATCTTCTCCAAGTTTAGGTCTGCATGTTAATCACAGCAAATTGACTTCTACTCCAGCCCAGTGTCAGCATTACTTAGGGGCCACCATTGACACCATACAAACAAGATTGTATCCTTCGGAGAAGAGACTGTTATCAATCTTTCTAAAGTGTCACTCTCTCATCCCACAGTGAGAAAAGTGTCATCTCTTCTCAACTTGATTGCTTCTTGTATTTTTCTGATTCTGAACGCATGTTTCCACATGAGACCTCTACAAGAACGCCTGGAGGATCAGTGAGATCAATATATGGGCATTTGGGAGGACAAGATCACACTCTCCCCCAAAGCAAAGCAGTCCCTGAAATGGTGGTGCATCCAACAAACCTACTTAAAGGGGTGCCATTTGATCAGGATGTTCTCTCTCAGGTAATAGTGACAGATGCCTCTGGTGGGTTGAGGAGCGCATATGGATCACCTTCAAATCCAGGGAACATGGTCTCCGAGAGAGATGACTTATCACATCAATCTTCTTCAGCTAGGAGAGGTTTGCCTAGTGTCCTAAGGCTTTTCGCCCATCCTTCAAGATACAACCCCTGCTTGTTCAGACAGACAACACGACCACCATATACTACCTGGACAAGCAGGGGAGAACAAGGTCCAGATCACTGCCTCACAAAGCCTACACAATTCGGAATTGGTTGATAGCCAGGGACCTGCAGATCACTGCAACTCATCTACCAGGTGTTCAAATTGTTCAAGCTTAATCCCTAAACAGAGTCCTTCAGGAAAACCATGAATGGGTCCTTCATGACAACATCATGCAAAGCACTTTCAGCATGTAGGGCACTCCTCACATATATTTATTTGCCACAGCAGAAAACAAAAAATGCCCAGGCTCCGCCTTGAGGTACTTCCAATCAGAGACACTGAGGAGTGCCCTATGGATCGACTGGTCATGCAGATTTCTCTACGCCTTTCCTCTGATCCTCCTGATTCCTTCAGTTCTCATCAAACTGTCTAACTCGAGGGCCAGAATGTTCTTGATTGCTCCGGAGTGGCCCCGACAATGGTAGTTCACAGACTTTCTCCACATGTCGCAGCATCCACATGTGAAGCTGCCATGCAGAGCGGATCTTCTCTCGAAGTTTGGAGGCCAGATGGTTCATCTCAACCTCTCCTCTTTGTATTTGGCAGCATGGCTCCAAGAATGAGATGATCAGCTCCCTGGTATAGACTTCAGGGGGAGTTTGGTGCTGGTTTTTTTGCTGTCAGAGGGGGTTGAAGCCAGTGCTGAGCCAGGTTGGTTGCTTGCTAATTAGGGTCCCCGTACATCTTGTTGCTGACTCCTGCTGTTATTTTTATGGTAGACTGGTCCCAACACACCATGAGATACATGGAGGGCTGTTGGGGGTTAATCCTGATGGCGGCCTGTTAGCCCATTGTACTTGGAGGTGCTGGCTTGCTGGTCTACACGAGTGCCACCAATGCAAAGCGAGTTGAGCTCACCGAGTCCCAGCAAGACGCTCCCAGCCTAGCTGAGCTGCTTCTGCGAGGTCTTGGTGCTCAAAATCCTCAGGCCTAACTATAGCCATGCACTCGCTGTGCTGAGGGCACCTGGAGTATGCAGGGGTCCTGGCTCCACGCTGGGATGTGTTGGTGCAAGGCTGGCTCAGGCAGCACTATCAAGGGAGTCAGAGAGCGGGGACGAACACAGCTGCACCAAGCGTGCAGATGGGAGATAAAGCTATGCACCCGCTCCCCTGCAGAGCCTCCACTCCTGGCCGTCTTTTCAAAATGCTGCATCCAGGGGGGCCCGTGCCTTCTCTGCCCCACACACCAAGCCTTGCTGCCTCACCTCACCACTCGGTGCCAGGCGAGGACGCATCAGACGAGGTGAGAGAGCGTAATGAGGCAGAAGCTGAGACAAGCCTGCGCCTGCTGTCGAGAGACACGCTGGAATGGTGTCCGGTATCCAACCGGCACTGCACGTCGGCTCTCCTATGCTCTGCTTCGCTCTGGCGGCTTGCAGCTCCAGCAGCTAACGGCTCATTCCTCCTCCTCCTCCATGCACGGCGTCGCACTTGTCAGCAGCTTGTCGAGACACTTCCGCACTCCATTTTCACGTTAACCAGACCATTTCTTTACCTCCCTTCTTTCAGCATCCTTCTATACCAGCTGAAAGGGCTCTCCATACTATAAACGTGAGGCATGTCCTAAAGTTTATCTGGACAAAATAAAATATATCCGCAAGTTGGACCAATTGTTTGTAACATATGTGCCGATCCGTACAGGTTTAGCCACGTCCAAACAGTCCATATTCTGATGGATAGTGTCTTGCATTCTGTTATGCTATCCGAAGGCAAATAGGGTTCTGTCTGGTAGACCTAAAGCTGATTCCACTAGAGGTAATGAGAAATGTACCAATCTCTGTTAAGAACTGTAAAGCAGCTACAAGGAGATCTGTTCACACTTTTACCAAACACTATTTTTTGGATTCAGATGCTAGAACAGATGCTCAAATATGACAGGTCTTCCGGAGAAATGTATTTGGTTAACCTGATTGGTCGATTTTTCTCTGTCTTTTCCGCTGCTCTTTAGTGGGGATGGGCTTGCTATTTAGTGCTTATGATTATTAATGAAGATTCCCTGAGAGAGAAAGAATGGTTTCTTTCCTGTAATACCATTTCTCTATCTCAGGGGAATCTCCATAGAAGTCATAAAGAACCCTCCCTCCTCCCTGGTGAAGATGACAGAAACGATTATTACCTATCTAACACTGGCACATCTCTGCAAAAAGAACTGAAGCAACTGCCACCTGCTGGGCATGATAGGACACTGGTGGTTCTGAGCTCTTAAAGGCCCAGATGCTGTTTTTCACATTTAGATGCTGTTTTTCACATTTACTTAATGGCAGCCTATAGGGCTTCACTGTCCTCTTTTTCCTTCCTCTTTCTCTTTTTAAAAATGGTTTGTGATAGAGATTTTAGAAGTAAAATGATTTTTCCAGTTTATTTGCCTTAAATTCATATGTGCATATCTATTTATTACCCTTTTTAAAGGAATCTGAAGAAATTGGCCATTATAGCCTTTCTTATAGGCTGCACAATATTCACATCTTAAGAGTTTATACAAACCTTCCTGAAGAAAGGCAAACATCTACACTTAAGAAGACGCATTATAGAAAGTGCTCGGAGATCCCTGCACATGGGGCAGGGCTATTCAGTGCCTATGACTATCAAAGGTGATCCCTAGAGAGAAGTATGCAGGACACTTATATTTTTAGAATCTATGGAGTATATGAGCAAATAGCAAGGGGAGGGCTTGAAAACAGGTGGTTGTTAGGTAATAAATATTTTAATATAACCTTAGGGATCAATTGTGAGTCTTTTTACATGTTTGGTAAATTTCAGGTGATAATGCATATTCATTAAAACTATGGATTCTGACTGCATAATGTCATTCTAGAACACTTACACAAAGGAGGGACAATGGATTACCACCTCAGAGTTGCAGAGGGACGTGCTTGCAGGTTTGAGGTCACTAACAACTACTTGTAAGGTATGCATCACTTGCATAATTGTAAATAAAGACAAAGTGTATAAATTGGTAAGAAATTATTTTTCTGTTTAATTACAGATTCATTAGAAGTTGAAGAACACTTTGAATTTTAACACATTAATCCGAATTTGGAGAAATATTTATGCTTAAAAAAAATATAAAATGTTTGCTTCAACTTTCAGAAAACAGTCTAATTATCTGCATTTCTATTTGCGCATTTGTCGTCCAGTTGTAGTATTTCTGAAGAATGCTGTGTAGCCCTTCCTTGTACTTTTCTATCTTGTCTTCTAGTGCACCTTGACGTAGCCGGTTTACCAACAAAAAATACTGCTCACACTTGAGCCCTCCTCATTTTCCCCAACTTACTTTGCTACCCTAATTCCTGTATTAGCTGTTTGCATTTCCTCTAAACTGTTTGTTATTCGATCTAGACTTCTTGCTATATTTCAACTGTTGTGTACTAACTCTACTTTCATGTTAGCAGCTCTCTAACACACAGCTGCAGTGACTGTAGTCAACCTTTCAACAGAACACCTAAACGTTTAGAGGCAGTTGCTCATGTGCCTCTGTTGATGTCTGTATGCTGTAGAGTCTTCAGCCATTACTGTGGACATATCCTTTATAGCCAATTCAGAGGCAGCACTTTGCTGCTCTTCTTGATTTTGCAATGAATGAACTATACTTCAGTAGGGGAGCAGTCCCAGTCTTGACTAACTCTGGACCTTTCAGTAGGCCTTAAAGCCCTTCTTTCTTTTTCAAAGATAGGAAGGAAAGGTGTACTGGTGAATGCAGAGGGAGCAATAGTTTTAGCTTGGTCATTAGGGGTGGTGTTTTGCCTGTTTGAAGGAGTGTCTGTCTGTAGGAATGCGTTGGCAGCAGTTTCTGCTTCTGGGTGACAGGAAGAATCATCAGCATTCTATGTTTCTGGTGGTGTTGCCTTAGTAGGATGAGCTGCTGTAGGTCAAACCATGGTAAAAATCTTGTGTGAGTATTTGTGTTTATTATGTTTTTAGATTTTGCTATAGTTAGTCAATTAAACCTGTATTTTTATTAATGAAGTCAGAGGTGCGTGCAAATAATACATGCAGCATTAACACTATATTTTATATACGCCATCGAGCTAATAAAGCAAAAATAACACTTTTTAATGTAAGCTTTTGTGTTAAGCACATGGCCTACACTTCCCATAATGGGATTCTTTGTGCAATATAAAAACCTGAAATGGATCAATGAACAACTAAGAATTTTCTTTCACAACTTCTTTGACTAGATGTTAAATAAAGAACATATTACTACACTCTGTTCATACATTTTATAGATAAAAGTTGTTATAATTCTTGATTATTAACAAACATTTATATAAGCACATTGTTATGTACTGACCTGCAACATCAGGTACAGAGACTGATGTGTCAATATTAGATACTCCAGAGATGGATTCAGGCTGGAAGGTGGCATTGGCTCCTGCCAGCCAGCCACCACCAGACAGGTTTCCGATTTCCTGCGGTGAAAGCCTTTGTGCTCTCAAAGGTCAGAAACAAAGCCTGCTCTGTGTGGAGGTGGTTCACACCTCCCCGTGGCAGGAACAGCAACACTTGGCGGTGAGCCTCAAAGGCGCTTACCTTGTGATCCACTGCTTTGGGCAGCTCCAACCAGTGGAGATGCTCATTACCCTGTCCAGGCAGGAAAATTAGTAAGCAGAGTGGGAGTGTCCACCTTAGCCTGGCACACCCCTAGGATTGCCAGGAGCTGAGGTGAACCCCTCTCTTAGAAATTCTCCATCTTGAAATTGAGAATTAGGCCCAATAGGAACAGCAATGTGCCCCTCTCCCCAAAGGGAAGGGGCGCCCAAAGAGTGTAGCCATCCTACGGGATAGTAGCAAATGGCTACTGCCCCCCGACCTCAATAACACCGTTACATTTAGTATTTAAGGGCTCCCCTGAACCTTGTTTCCCAGATTCAACGAGCTACGAGAAGAAGGACCGAAGAGCCATGCAGCAGTGGAGAAGAAGACGATGACTGACTTGGCCCCAGCCATACTGGCATGTCTCCTCCTCGAGCGGCCCTGCTCCAAGAAACCAGCGTGACCCGCAGCCTGCAACCTCCAAGAACCCTGGGGACCTGTGCTGTCTTCAACAAAGACTCTTGTCTCCCGTGGACACCGGATTTGTCCAGCAAGAAACCAACACAAGGACTCCGGATCCAGGCAGATCCGCGACACTTGCAGCACTCTGCACCCGACGCTCATGGCCCGGGTGGCCCATCGACCCAGTGAAGTATCCCCAGCAATCCTGACCTGGGATACAGCGTTGGACGACCTCTCCTGACCTTCCACTCAACGCCTGCAGCGTCAACCTGAAGGGTCCCCCAGACCGCGGTGCCAAAAGACAACTGTAACATTGGGATAACAGTTTGAAGAAGAGTATCACGATCCCATCCAGGCGCGGGATGCGGGTGGGTGAGTAGGGGTAAAACTACACGTCCCAGCATGCACCTGGGCAGGCGCCGGTTCTTCCTAGGAGGCTGGGCTGCTATATATAGCCTACCTCCAGGGGGATCTGGTGCTTGTCACCTGTTCCCTACGGAGTGCACCTGGATTTCGATCTTGCAGCTCTTGGAGACGGCGTCCTACGCAGCGCGGACGATCGCTGCAGCTTCCCACCTCCGGCCCAAGACTGGACACATCCTGCCCGCTAGGCGCCTGAGTACTCGATCCTGTACCACTGAATTCCCTGCGCTCAAGAGAGTGGCCGAGAGGAGGGTTTCTCGCGGCGCGCACTCCCAACCGGTAATCCGGTTGCAACTCAGGCTACAGGAGCAGCGCCTCATCCCTCGCAGTGTGAGTTCCTAGCATTGCCCTTCAATCGGGCGCCTCTGTGCGCCTAAAGTGGTCCCAGCAGGTGTGAGTCGCTATCACACCCTCCGCGCCGTTTTCTTTTTCTTTCGTGACTTTGCGCAGGCTCTCAGGGAGAGAGTTTTTCCGCGCCGTTTTCTTTTTCTTTCGTGACTTTGCGCAGGCTCTCAGGGAGAGAGTTTTACCGCGCCTGCTTTGTTTTGTCTCAGGACTCTGCGCAAGCTCTCAGGGAGAGGGTTTTGCGCGCTGACGGTATTTACCTTTCCCTTCTGCTCCCCTGCTGGTCTTGGCTGCCTGCTTCCCTAGGAGAGTACCCCTGGGAGTTCCAGTAAGTTTCCGGCGCTAGAGACGGAGAGGGAGGCTGGCTAGTTCTGTATGGGCAGGAGAGGGTGTGAAAGGACATAACGTAACCCTGCTTGTTTGCTGTTGTCTCGCCTGCAGTATACGGTGAGGAACCGAAGAGTCTACCCTGATGCATGGCTACGCCTAGCAGCCCTGAAACCAGAGATCCCCTAGGAAGAAGGCAGCGGACCGTTCTTTTCCGTTACTCCTTGTTCTTTTTCCCCTATTCCCTGTGTACTATGGTGCAGGGTGGAGTGCTTGACCTCCCCCTGTGGAGTAGTGCTAAGGAGCTTTGGGATCTGTGCATCGCCCCCGCTGGATTTGTCTGAGAAGGTTAGTGTCCTCTAGTGTACCCTGACAAAGAGAAGAGCAATCCAGTGTTGGCTCGAAGTAGGGTTTATTAAGTTACAGCAGTAAAGACCCCATCCAGCATTCAAGCTATGCAACTGCCAACTGACTAGTTGCTCACATTCCTAGGCAACATCATGTTCTACATTACAGATCCTGTAGCCTAGAAACAGGGAGCTGTGTTCTAGGGCAGAACCAGGACACTACATCACCTCCCCCTCAATAATAACCAATTAAACGATAAGAACATAGAGAATGCGAAATAAAATAAAATAAACAACAAAGAGCAGATAAAACATTGCTTATTAAACATAATCTTGCAATCTAACAGGACGTCCAACCACCCTGCGAGGCTTGACAACTTTCCCTTGTGGAGCAACATCTGAACGTACAGTCACATCAGTAGGTTGACATTTGGCCACTCTGTTTAAGTTCCACACCCTGTGGTCACTAGTTTTAATGGCATTCTTGAAGACCTTTATTACCTTAAAAGGTACACTGAATTTTGAACTCCCTTTACCTAAGCGAGGAGATCTGATCTTCACCCAATCACCCACAGACACCACTGTGTCCTTAACAGCTCTTCTCCCATCAAACCATCTCTTCCTCTTCTCCATAACCACTCTCTCCCTCTCTCTCCAACCTTCCACATGATCACAGTCTTCATCGACCAATAATCTTTTAGTGGAGACCCACGAAGGACAGACTTCCGTGTTCGCCACCCTTTTCTTGAATAGTCGGAAAGGAGATAACCCTGTAGATGAATGTGGGGTAAACCTGTATTCCCTCACTTTCTTTCTCATGGCTACCTCCCAGTCAACTCCAGTTGCCACAGCCTGTTGCAATGTCTCCTTTAACACTTTCACGAACCTCTCAACCACACCGTTGCTTTCCGGATGATAGAGAGCTGCTTTCTTGTGTTTGATTCCCCTAGTGGACAGGAACTCCTCCACAATGCCTGAGGTAAATTGCACTCCATTGTCTGAAAGTAAAGATAGAGGAAAACCCTCCCTTTCAAAAAGACCATCCAAAAACTCAATGACCACAGAAGATTCAACAGAGCTCACCACCTTAACCTCTGGCCACCGCGAGTACATATCCATACAAACCAGAACATACTGATCACGAGAGCTTAGTTTGACAGGCCCCAAAATATCGATGGCAATATCCGACCAAGGCCCATTAGACTGCTCCCTCAACACCATGGGTTGCGGTCTACATTTCAAAACTTTGTTGCTGCACGCTCACTCAGAACAATTCCTAACTTCCCTCTCAATCCAGACATCCATGGCCGGCCACCAATATGCTTCTCTTAATCTCTCTTTAGTTTTAACAATCCCCATATGACTGGCATGGGTACCCTTCAATAACCTTTCCCATAAAGTGTGAGGAGGAATCAATCTGCTGCCCCTGAAAAGGAGACCATCAACCACCGCCAGTTCATCCTTGACTTGCCAAAAACCCTTCAAGTCCTGACTACAATCCTTCTTCTCACACCACCCCTCCAAGATCATTCTCATCACCTTTTGTAATAGATCGTCCTTGGCTAATGTCTCTCTCCAATCACCTTCAGAGACAATACCATCACTAATCCGACAAACATCAACCTCTTCCTTTAATTCTTCACCACCAAAATAATCATACTCTTTAGACCCCTCATCATACCCATCACCCAATCTAGATAAACAACCAGCAAGAATGTTACTGGCACCTGGCAAATAAGAGACAACGAAATTAAACTCCTGTAAGGCAACAACCCACTTTCGTATACGGTGAGAAATAAAATCAATTCCCTTTTTAGTGAAAACTTCTTTTAAAGGTTTCTGATCCGTCAATACTTCAAACTTGCTACCCCAAAGAAATGTACGCAACTTACGGATAGCCCAATAAATAGCCAGGGCCTCCCTTTCCACAACTGAATAATTGCACTCTGCACCTCTCAAGGGTCTGGACATAAACAAAATAACTTTCTCGACACCCTCAGATTTCTGAAACAACACTACACCAAAACCTTTAGAACTGGCGTCTGTCATCAAATAAGAGTCTTTCTTTGGATCAAAACTGCCAAGATCTTGCGCCTCACTAAGACACCTCTTAAGATGCTGAAACTCTTCATCACAAGCTTTTGACCACACAAACTCTCAGCCCTTCTTCAAAAGGTCTCTTAAATGTCCAGTCACACCGGCGAAATTGGGTACAAACTTGTGATAAAATTCCGTCATTCCCAAGAATTTTACAAGTTCATCTTTGTGGAGTCCTGAGTATGCAAATGGTGTCAATCAAAGCAGCCTTAGGTCTAATACCACTCGCTGACACCAGGTGTCCCAAATGCTCAATTTCCGCCACATCAAATTTGCACTTGTCTGCCCGCAACGTCAATCCAGCATCACACAGTCTTCTCAAAGACCATTCTCAACCTCCCATCATGTTCTTCAGAATCCACACCAAACACCGGAACATCATCCTGGTATACTTTGACAACATCAACCCCCTTCAATATGTGTTCCATGACCCTCTGAAACACTGAGGCTGCAGAGATCAAGACAAAAGGCATCCTCAAAAATGTAAAGGTGCCGTAGGGTGTAATAAAGGCTGTAAGGTCTTGAGAAGCGGAGTGTAATTTGACCTGATAATAGGCCGAAGTCAGATCCAGAGATGAAAAATGCTTCGCCCCTCCACCCCCCCAAGAGAACACAACATTTCACTGATGTTGGGCAATGGGTAATGATCCGCTACCATCACCTTGTTGAGTTCTCTTAAGTCCACACAGAGCCTGGCCTCCCCATTGGCCTTACGGGCCATAACAATCGGAGAAAGCCATTCAGTGGCTTCAACTTCCTGTATAATCCCATTGGCTTTCAATTTGTCCAGCTCAACTTTCATACTTTATTTCACCATAAGTGGGACACTCCGAATGTTTGCTACCTTCGGAAGTGAACCAGGTTTGATCTTGATGTGATGCACGTAGTTCCTAAGACACCCCAGCCTGCTATCAAACACCTCAGGAAACTCTTTGACCCAGGCTTTGCACTCTCTACCCACTTGGCTGACAGACGGAATCTCTTTTAAACACACAGAGGGGCTCTCATTGGGATCTAAAAAGACATGTAATTCACGTTGGTGAAACCAGCTTATCAAAGAGTCACCCTTCATGGAAACATACACTTTTCCCGGGATGATTCTACCTTTATAATCAATTGTCCCCCAAAAGTATCCTAGGAGATCAATAATTTCACCCCCGTACCCCCTTGGCTTTATGTCAGGCTTCAATAAGGTGATCTTCTTAACCAGATACTGGTCAAAGAAAGTCTTGGGAATTAATGTCACCTTGGCAACGGAGTCAAACAACATTTTTTCTGGTGCATCATTAACAAGTACCACTTCTATGGGACCCTCGCACCAGACCCTTTGACTTGACAAATGTTGACTTCTTCCACCTCTTCCTCATATAAATTCACTTCTCTAACTTTCTCTTCCAGACCTACAACATCTTGCAAAATGACCTTTGTGACCACATGTGCTGCAAGAAACCTTCCACCCTGGACAGTCCTTAAAATTCGCCATCCGGCCAGCGTTCCCACATCTGAAACAATTACCCTGGAAATTCTTTGAACTCCCAGGTTTGATTTCTGCCTTATTGAAGGTTTTATTCCTGAAACTTTTATTTTTATCTTTATCTTCATCCACCTTCATAACAGCAATCTGACCTTTATCAAGAGGAGCACTTTTCCGAATTGTTTCTAAACAGACTTTTGAATGCTCTTGAGTTTTTGCCATAGTGACTACCTCATGCAAAGAGGGATTGTCCTTCTGCCACAAACTGTCTCTGGCTTTATCAATACTACAACCCAACATCAGCTGGTCTCTGAGATGCTCCTCTAATGACACCCCAAAATTGCACGTCGAGGCCAACTTACTCAGCTCAGTGATATACTGTTCCAACGATTCTTCTTGTTTTTGCATTCGTCTGCCAAAGTGATACCTTTCTAGAACCATGCTCACCTTCGGTAAATAGTGTAAATCCAATTTTTTCATGCAGATCTCATACTCATTAAGACCTGACGAATCACCATCCGAAAGCTTGGGAAGATGCTCAAAAACTTCTTGACCCTCTACACGTAAGCAGTGCATTAACAAGGATGTTTTCCTTTCAGCGCTAAGCGATGTCCCGCATACCCGAGCATAATGGGTGAACACTTTTTTCCATTTCAACCAGGGGAGATTCGGCTCCCCAGGTGAGGACAAAAAGAAGGTTGGAGCAGGAACATTATGCATGGTTACAAAATTAAGTTACCCAACGTAATCTTGTAAAAATTAAATATTGTACTTGCTAAGTTACTGTTTACAACTCCCGTATAGATAACTTTGACTTCTGTGTGAAGCAAGTGGTTACTACATAGCATTGACAGTTTATACACAATAAATGAACATCAAATACTTATAAGCTGTAAAAGAACCTCACTGTAAAAGTTATACACTTCAGTGACACAATCTACTAAATGTAACCACAATTAGTAAAAACAGTGTTAAGATAAAGCTTTTGCGCTTCTCACACCGATAATGAACAAGCTGTGCGCATCAGCGTGGTGGATGACGAGCACAAAGAAAAATGTCAAAGCTGTGCACATCAGCGTAAAACAGAACACGCTTTGTAGAATAAATGTACCAAAAATGCTGAAGCCGTGTACATAAGCGTGAACATACAGAAGTGTATATAATGAACACAACAAATGCTGTGTGCATCAGTGAGACACTAACCAGTTTACGTATCTGGCTGTCTGTACCATTAATCAGAGGAGGCCCTGCGGTGCTGCTGAATCGGGCTGTGCGCTGTGTGGGCTTGTCAAAGGCTGCGGTTATCAGCGTATTGTTAGAAAGAGGCTGTAGAGTTCTTGAGGAAGAGATTGTACGCATCAGCGTGTCACCAGAAGGAAGTTGTGCGCAACCGAGTAACGAAAAAGAAATGTCACAAACCTAATCCAATATGGCCTCCAGAGCGTCCTACGTAGACGCGTATGTGCGTCTAACGTGGTTCCTGTATTCCACACCACTAGAAGTCTAATCCAAAATGGCCTCCCGTACGTCTGGCATGGACGCTTACGTGCATCTGACGCGTACGCAGCACTTCACCCTGGAGTTGAGCAAGAACAAAGTACTATGTCAGGGTACCCGCAACGGAAATGCCAGCATGCGAAGAATGCCAGCACGCGCTTCCTAGCGTGCCCGAACCTCCTTGTGACAGCCGCCTTCACGGGCAAAACTGCGTGAGAACGAAGACAAACACAGCGCTTTTTCCAAGGATTCAATTGGAAGAAAGGGGCTCCAAACAGTCTCCAGAAGGCGCGTCAGTGATCACCACAGCGTCGTCATCCTGCGGAGGCCGATTCATGAATCAGGTAAGCTCGATGCGTTGGGGTCTCCGATTGACACGTGAGTTCTTACAGTCATCGCCAAATGTAACATTGGGATAACAGTTTGAAGAAGAAGAGAACAGCAATCCAGTGTTGGCTCGAAGTAGGGTTTATTAAGTTACAGCAGTAAAGACCCCATCAAGCCATGCAACTGCCAACTGACTAGTTGCTCACATTCCTAGGCAACATCATGTTCTACATACCAGATCCTGTAGCCTAGAAACAGGTAGCTGTGTTCTAGGGCAGAACCAGGACACTACAACAACCCTGCATCGTCAGCCCTCTGGCCTGGGTGTGCCCAACCGACGATGTCCTGGCATCCCCCCATCCAACTTACCTCCCCAGTTGTGGGATTCATTCAGCCAGCCTTTGGAACTGAGCCTGCAGTCGTTTTCCCCAACCGAGGATCTCCACTGGTTTCAACGGGGCTCCTGACGCCTCCTTTGCACTCCACACCCAGCCGCCCCTGTGCCGCAGGTGGTGTAGTCTCAGTGCTCTTTGGTGGCACCCTCGAGTGCTGATCTTAACTCCCAGAGCCTTTGTCCCTGAACCGCAGGTACTTACCTGTAACCAGTGCCTCTTCGAGTTACCCCCAGCTTCCATAGGATAACACTGGGCCAGTGACCTCTGCACCCGGCTGCCCCAGTGTTGTTGGTGGTGCAGTACCTAGCTTGGTCCGACCCTTGCCCAGTGTTGACCATAACCCCTGGAGACTGAAACTCAAAACCTCTTACTTACCTGTAAGTTACTCACCTGCCTTTTTCTCATAGGATTGCATTGGTCTCTCATGGTATTGTACTAAGTGTGATCCTGCATACAAAGTGCCTCTTTCTGTACTGAAAAGCATTACATGCACATGTAAAGTATTGTCTGATGCTATACAAACCTATTTCCAGTAATTCGAAAGTACTGCATAAAAGTTTGAAAAGGGAAATGACAAATATCGGAATGCCATTTTAGCTTGTTCGTTGTGTATGGGCTGAAAAGAAGTGCATTGGCTCGTTGTAGGTTGTGAATGATGAAACACTGTGCTGCGTGCTTCCGCGTAGAGCGTCACCATGGCTTATTGTTTTCTATTGTGGCCTAGTAGAATGAGAGGGACACAATAGGAGATAACATATGTAGCCTCCATCAACTAGTGCAGAAGACTAGGGATGGGTTTCAGAATTGGAAGGGAGTAACAGGCAGTGGTGGCACCAGCGGTGTTGGTAGGATTGTAATAAATGAAATTGGGGAAGTTGTGGGCTGGGTGGCACTGTGCAGGGCGGGGGGCGAGCATGGGAACAGTCAACGGGGTGGTATGACATCTGGCATGCTTCGATACTTCCAGGAGGAAGGGGATAATTGTGGGGCCATTAGCTCCCACAGGAATTATCATTTGCTGTATCCAGGTCTAAAATTGCTTTGTTTTTGTTTCTTCAGGAACATACATGGAGGATTTTCCAAACAGCTTCTCATCTTGAGAAACATACTCCTCTACAAGATTTTCAAGCTCTTGATTGTTAAATGTGTGTTCCTCTTCCTGCCAATCTCCTCTTGTGTCTCCTGGCTGGACCTGGTGGATTGATTTCCTGCTGCGATGAGAGAGAAGTTCTCTTTCTGCTGTGCAGCTGAAAGTAAATGTACTTCCTGAAATGGATGAGGTTATCACTCACTGTCTGTGCAACAGTCGATATTTGTAACTCGTACTGATTCGCAATTTCCAATGTGGTATTAAAAAAATAGTGAATGCTTTCTGGAAAGGCACGTAAATCATATTTAGAGATTCCTAATTTGTGATTCTGTATTTGCTGCAATTTAGGAATCGCTAAGTATCATTTCCGTATGTCAGGCCTGCGTTTTTTAGTCATTCAGATTGAGAGGGTCCAGTATTCAAACTCTGTATGATAGGGATGTTCTTAGGAGCTTTGAGGATATCTGAACTGTTGGAGCATACAGGTGTTTACTGTTTACAATGGAAGTATGTGATTTGGAGAGAAGTGGGTTTGAGGATTAGGTTGAACAGGTCAAACATGGACCAAACAGTAGGGGAAATAAGGTGGTGCTAACGGGGTCTGGGAATGCTGCATCTTCATGTGCAGGGTGGTTATGTTGTGTGCGGGCCTGGGTAGAATAACTATAGAGGGTGTGAAGGAGATGAGGAGGTGATTGGGTAGATAAAGCTTGTCATTTTTTTAGATTAACTTTCATTCTTTTGGGACAGAAGCTGTGGTGCAGCGGCCAGGGCAGCTGACTTCGGAGCACAGGGTTCACGGTTCGATCCCCGGCTCCGGCGGCAGCTCAGCTCAGCACCATGTGACTCTGGGCAATAGCTCACTTAATTTCCACTACGGCCTTGAGACCCGTAAGGGTGAGTAGCTGCGCTATATAAAAACGGACTTACATTTTTTTTTTTTTTTTTACTGACATTTGAAGGGTTTTTCAAAATAGAAGTCACGTTGGGCAGGGGTCCACATAATGTAGTGAATATGTGCACCCAGATGGTGTACTACAACTTGAGTAGCAACTGCATTACTGCCGACACCTTTGTTCCCTAATTTTTTGCACCTCTTTTGTGGTATTTTTATGCAGACTGTTTACTGGGCATGGTCAACATGACAGTCTGTGTTCATACATTTGTGAAGTCTGTAGGGGCAGCGGGAAGACAGACGGCACTTTAGGAAGCAACTTAGTTTTAAAATTTGAGGGTAAAGGTTAATTCGTTGGGAACCTGGGTATGCAATTGGGCTAGTTTCTACCAACTCCAGTGGAGCTGCACAAAGGAACAGACTATTAAGATGTATGACACATCTTGGAGAAAATGATTTGGTACAGTTAGATGAGGTGACATTACTAGAAATGTAATAGAATTTAAATTAAAATAAACAGCTGTTGCAGGGATCCTGCGGAGTCACAGAACTATGCTTGGGATTATGGGACCTTAGTAGGCAGGGACTGAGTCATCCTACCACCTGAGTTCACATGATCCCGGAACCAACTAGCTGTAGTGTCTCACTTGCCCTCCTACTCACTCACAGACACCCCAGAACACAACACTCCCGAACATTTCAGGAATCGCGGTTGCAGGACAAACCCTTTCGCTCGCACACTCATACTAGTCCACAATAAGTTCTGACAGAGATACGAGGAAAGTTTAAAATGTTTATTTTAACTATCGTGCTCTAGTATGCCGTATATGTGCCACAACAAGTAGGAAAATGCCTAACACAAATATGGTTAGCATAGAAATTAGTCTGTAAATCATAAATGGAGCTGTCATTATATACGACAGTGAAGCCTAACCTCCCTCCCCTTCTACAGAAGCAAATAAATATATATATCAGAAGATCTCTAGGTGTTAACAGCAGACCCAGTAACTCAGTATAGACAGATGAAAGCTCTACACCCCAAATAATGTCACAATCTTTTCCCTGGAAAGGTCCCTCTCCAAGTGTGTGTTACCTATCTGTGCATACCTATATGACAGAAAGTACATGTTCCCAAACAACAGCTGCATTTGCATGTTTTGTCTAGGTGCTAGGGCCTGACCAGAACACAGTAACAAGAGGCATTGTTGTTCGACCTTGTCTACATGTTCAGACTAAATCCCAGGAAAAGAACAGAGCGCAAAACAACAGCATGTTTTGTGTCAAAGTATTTGTGGCATAAAGCAAAATATATCTGTAAAGTAACGTGTGCAAAGCAGAGGACAGTCCGCAACATGCTCCTGCTATCATAGGGAAAATGGCAATGGGCCTGCACGAGACTTATGACACAGCACTGAGGAAGAATGTGTGTAATAGGAACAGAGTTTCTGCCACAAAATATTTAGAAGGGAGTCTTCAGGCCAGAATACATCAACAAGTTTAGGAGGAAAGTGAGACCCGAAGACATGTTTCAGTAAAACAATGACAGAGAAATTAAATATGAGGAGTGGTTTGTGCTTCAAACCAGTCTGAGTTGGTTTGTCAGAGGTAGAAAGGGGTGTTTCTGCTTAGCAATAAGGCAGCATCTAGATAGGAATACAAAGCTCCACACACTAGCTCTGGGGTTCTCCCATTTTGAAAGACCCCTGAATCAAGTCAAGAAAGTGCAGCAAAAAGTGGTTAGTGTGGGAAACTGTCATAGATAAGCTGAGGGCCCCCCAACAGACAATGCTGAGGTACTACGTGTACTCGAACTACTAATATCTCAAACATAATTGGACTTGGAGAAGATCAGAAGAGGAGGAACATGCCTAGTATCTATCTGCCTCTGGGAAGGACTGAGGATTGGCCTGATTTCCATTGTATCCAAAAAAGTTATTTACAGCTCTCTAGCATTACTATCATCCATATAATCCACCTGATTTAATTATTTTCTGATGTCAGTTTGGGAACCCTTGTTAGTCAATGTTAACATAGCAGTATCTCAATAAGCAAATCACATTGAAAACAGACAGAGTATTTCTAGCCCATCTACCTCATTATATGACCCAACCTCCTGCCAATTAAATGGGGAGACTCAGAGTTCCAAATCTCCTCAGTGTCACAAACTGTCAGATTTATGTAGGAAGGTGGGCTCATGTTAACCTATGAATGCTGGGGAACTGAAGTTACAGGTGACTAACTTTTTCCTCAAAGAATTAAGGGCCACATGCATCATTCAAAATATCGGTCGCAAAAGGGCAGATTTGCAGAATCTGCCCCTTTGCGACCGGTATTTTTGCATTTGGGATGATGCATCCCAAATGCAAAAATCGCAATTTAAGTAATCGCTAAATTTGCGATTACTTAAATTACGATTGCATTTAGGGAATCGTAAATTGCGATTCCATAAATGCAATGCATTAACCCCCAAAAAATTGGGATTTCGCAATTAAGAAACGCAAATTACCATCAATTCAAAGTTGATGGTAATTTGCGAGAACTTTGAAAAATGCACAAAGAACAAGTTACTTACCTTCGGTAAGGATATATCTGTAAGAAACATTAGTAGTGATAGATTCATTACCTTAGAATATCCCCAGGGGCCAGACTGGATCCGGAAAGTTTTCGTCAGCAGTACCCCTGCGCGTCGGTAGGTGGCGTCGTGCGGCTCCGCGTCCGTTGCTGGCGTCGTGGTCGCCGAGATGACGTCGCGGGCGCTACTTAGACGCCGCCCACGCGCGCTAGCGTCAGTTCTGTACACGACTTTTCGCGCCAGGAACGCAGAGCCATGCAAGATACTGACCACTGGTGCATTGAAACTAGGGCCCTGAAAGGGATAACCTTAACCCTAGAAATCAGTTCGCAGAACGGGGAGGATGGGTGGGGCGGTAAGGAATCTATCACTACTAATGTTTCTTACAGATATATCGTTACCGAAGGTAAGTAACTTGTTCATCTGAAAAACACATAGTGATAGATTCCTTACCTTAGAATAGATACCCCAGCAATACCAACCCCGGTGGTGGGTCTGCGAACCAAGATCACACCAGAAAGTCACGGAGAACAGAACGGCCAAAGAAGCCGTCTCTCCGGACTTGGCTGTCCAGGGAATAATGCTTAGTAAACGTGTGCAACGAGGCCCACGTGACTGCCTGACAGATGTCTTGCAGGGGGACACCACGTACCAATGCAGTAGTGGCCGCAGTAGCTCTGGTGGAATGAGCATGCAGCCCCACCGGAGGTTCTTTTTTAGCCAAAGAGTAACAGGCCTTGATACACAAGACAACCCAGCGGGAGATGGTTCTTTTGTGTACCGCCCGACCTTTCTTGGTGCCAACATAGCCAACAAAGAGCTGGTCATCAACCCGGAACTGCTGTGTGCGGTTGAGATAAAATGAGAGCCCACGTTTTGGGTCCAGACGGTGGAGCCTCTCTTCCTCTCTGGAAGGAAGCGGAGGCAGAAAGAAGGTGGGCAAGGTAATAGTCTGCCCAATGTGAAAGGCCGTAACCACTTTTGGCAAAAAGGAAGGACGGGGCCTGAGCACAACCTTGTCCGGATGGACTGATAGGAAAGGAGGCTTACAAAAAAGAGCCTGGAGCTCACTCACTCGCCTAGCGGAGGTGATGGCCACCAGGAAGGCAGTCTTCAAGGTCAAGAGACGAAGAGGACAGTTGTGAAGAGGCTCAAAGGGAGCACACATCAAGTATGTAAGAACCAAATTCAAGTCCCACTGAGGCATCACGAAAGGAATAGGAGGAAAAGGTGTGTAATGCCTTTGAGAAATCTATTTACAACAGGGGACTTGAAAAGAGAGGGCTGATCAGGGAGCCTGAGAAAGGCCGAGATAGCAGAAAGGTAGCCCTTGATAGTGCCCAGAGCAGAGCCCTGCTGGGCCAAAGAAAGAAGGAACAGTAGTACTTCAGAAAGAGGGGCAGAAAGGGGATCCACAGTCTTTGCTGTGCACCATGCCACAAACTTGTTCCACCTGCAGGCGTATACCACTTTAGTAGAGGGACGCCTGGCTGCCAGAATGACATCACAAACTTCAGGAGGCAAGTCGAAAGGAATCAACTGCCGCCGCTCAATCTCCACGCAAAGAGGTGGAGGCTGGACAGGTTCGGGTGGAGGACCGTCCCCTGCTGCTGCGACAGAAGATCCTCCCGAAGAGGCAGTCTGATCGGAGGATCGATGCTCATACTGAGTAGCTTGGGATACCATACTCTTCAAGCCCAGTCCGGGGCCACAAGAATGACTTGTGCCCGGTCGCGCCTGATCTTCTTCAGCACTCTGGGCAGAAGTGGTATAGGCGGAAAGGCATACAACAGACTGCAACTCCACTCGCAACGAAAAGCGTCGCCGAGCGAGTGCCACCTTGGAAATTCCAACGCGCAGAACCGATGACATTGCGCGTTCTCTTCGGTGGCGAATAGATCTAACCAAGGCTCTCCCCACTGCTGAAAGAGACCTTGCACCACCTCCGAGTGAAGACGCCATTCGTGATCGAGCATGCACCTGCGGCTGAGTTCGTCCGCCCTGGCGTTCAGAGAAGCTGCCAGGTGTTGAACCACCAGGGACATGCCCTGATGTTCCAGCCATGTCCAGAGACGCAGAGCCTCCTGACAGAGGGTCCACGACCCCACCCCGCCTTGCTTGTTGAAGTACCACATGGCGGTGGTGTTGTCTGTGAACACCTGCACTACTCTCCCCTTGACAGAGGGAAGGAATGCCTTCAGTGCAAGCCGTATCGCCCGAAGCTCCAGAAGGTTGATATGGAGCTTGGACTCCGCCGGAGACCAGAGGCCTCTGATCTCCGCCTCTCCCATGTGGCCGCCCCATCCCAGGAGGGACGCATCCGTCACCACTGTAAACTCCGGTTGGGGAAGGGAGAGGGATCTGCAGTCGACCCTATGCCGGTTCGTGAGCCACCACTGCAACTGTCGTGCAGTGCCCTCCGAGATCTGGACGTGATCGGACAGGTTCCCCTGATGCTGCGCCCACTGGAACTTCAGGTCCATCTGCAGAGCCCGCATATGCCATCTGGCATGATCGATCAGCAGGATGCAGGAGGCCATGAGGCCCAGCAGCCTCAGAGTCACTCTGACCGAAACCCGGGACAAGGGTTGAAAGATGGGAATCAGAGCCCGAATATCCCGGACTCGCTGTTCGGGAGGATAGACCCGAAACTGCACCGTGTCCAGAACCGCTCCGATAAAGAGGAGCTTCTGAGAGGGAATCAGGTGCGACTTCGGCGCGTTGATGGAGAACCCCAGCAAGTGCAGGAGGTCGGCCGTAGTCTGGAGGTGGGAGACGACTGTCTGGGGCGAGCCCGCCTTCAACAACCAGTCGTCGAGATAGGGGAAGACTGAAACCCCTGATCTGCACAGATGAGCTGCGACCACCGTCATCACCTTTGTGAACACCCGAGGGGCGCTGGTAAGGCCAAAAGGGAACACGGTGAACTGAAAGTGCTCGTGGCCTACCGTGAACCGCAGGTAACGCTGGTGGGCTTGCAGGACTGGGATGTGGAAATAGGCATCCTGCAAGTCTAGCGCTACCATCCAGTCTTGTGGATCGAGAGCAGACAAGACCTGAGCCAGAGTGAGCAGCTTGAACTTCTTTTTGCGGAGGAAGCGATTGATGTTCCGGAGGTCTAAGATAGGACGCAGGCCTTTGTCCTTCTTGGGGACCAGAAAGTAGTGGGAATAGCAACCACGCCCTACTTCTGGCGTCGGAACGCGCTCGATGGCCCCCTTGGCCAAGAGGACCGCAACTTCCTGCTGAAGAAGCACCAAGTGATCCCCCGACATGCGGTGGTACTGAGGTGGCATGGCTGGAGGGGTAGGCTCGAAGGGGAGGGAGTAGCCCCTCCGGACTATCTCTAAAACCCACCTGTTCGAAGTGATGGTGCGCTAGTGGGGGAGGTGATGGCGAAGCCTGCCGCCCACTGGCGTTTGATGGGCCTGAAAGTTTGGACTAGGAAGGTTTGGAGGCAGTGGTGGCCGGGGTGGTGGTGGACTGACCCGCCCGCTGGCCCCTTGGTCCGCCATGGCGGAACCTGCGTCCGCCCTGGGATGCTTGCTGCGCAGGCCTGTGGCTCTGTTGCGAACGCTCCGGGGCGCCCCTTCCGGTGCCACGAAAGGAGTGAAAAGCAGAAGGCGGACGAGGGCAGACTGCAGAGAGTCCCAAGGACTTGGCCGTAGCCCGTGAGTCCTTAAACCGCTCCAACGCGCTGTCTGCTTTGTCGCCGAAGAGGCGACGGCCATCAAAGGGCATGTCCATAAGTGTGTTTTGGACATCCCCCGAAAATCCAGTGGTCCTCAACCAGGTGTGGCGGCGAACCACCACCGTCGTTGCAATCGATCTGCCCAGTGAGTCGGCGGTGTCTAGGCCACAACGAATCATAAACTTAGCTGCGTCTCGCCCCTTCGGACACTGGGGCAGCACTTGCGCCACCGTATCCCACAGAGAGTGGGAATAACGGCCCAAGAGGCATGCGGTGTTCACGGACCGCAGCGCAGAACTGGTGGAAGAGAACATTTTCTTTCCAAACTGATCCAGTTTCTTGGATTCCCTATCCGGTGGTGCGGAAGGGAAGGCGGTCGGGGAAGCAGAGGCTTGGACAACCAAACTCTCGGGGGTGGGATGTTGGGAGAGGAAAATGGGGTCACCCGGAGCCGGGCGATGGCTACGGGCCACGTTCCTATCCACAGGAGCCCCTGTGGTGGGCCTGGACCAAGTGCCCAAAAGAACGTCAGAAAGGGCTTCATTGAAGGGAAGCAGCGGCTCCGCAGAAGTAGCTGCTGGCTGAAGCACCTCTGTCAGGAGGTTAGTCCTGACGGCCACAGTAGGGAGCTCGAGGTGTAGGGCCTCGGCTGCCCTACGCAACACCACAGCATAACTAGCACCCTCCTCCGTAGCCACGGTAGGAGGAGACAGCATGCCAAGGTCTGGTGAGGTATCCAGACCACTGGCGTCCCCCAACTCCTCAGCCCAGTCCTGTTCAGACTCGCAAGCAGCTGCGAGAGGGTCCTCAGACCCCTCCCAGTCCTCCCCTAGCTCCTCAGGCTGTTCAACAGGCCTAAAATAAGGAGCAGGAACATGGGGATAGAAATCCCCGAGCAGCATCGAGAACGGCATCGATCGATGCCGGCTCGATGCCGCGTCCACTTCGGGGCTGAAACCGGGGTCGACGTCGTCCCGAGGAGCGGGCGGCATCAGAAGTGGTGCCGGTGGAGTCGGGGGAGGTGTTATGAGGTCAACCGCCGTCTACCGGGATCCAGGCCTGGATCCAAGGGGGTCCTGCAGCGCTGAGGCCGGAGCCAACAGCGACGCCGGGGCCGGAGCCGCCGGCGAGGAAAGGCGAGGACCCCCAGTTGATACCGCGGGGCCCGAAGGCGCACCGGCGGGACCCAACGGCCCAAAGAGGGGAGCCATGGCCGACAGGAATTCCTGTATTTGGGCCGGAGTCGCTGACGAACCCGGGAAGGGCGGGTAGTCCCGCGGCGACTGCATAGGCTCCGCCGGAGCCGCGGGGGAGGCACCACCCGCACCCTCAGCAGCGTTGCGCGACCGGCGAGGGGAAGTCGGAGAACGATGGCGTTTCTTCGACTTCTTGTGCTTCGCCTTACCTGACCCCGAGTGCGAAGACTTGGATCCCGAAGACCGATGGTGATGACTCCGCGCACGGTCCCTCGACCTCCCACGGGACCGGGACCTCGAACGGCGCGAAGCCGACTGCCGGGCTTCCAGCAACTTTCGGGACCGCTCCCGCAAAGTCTGCGGCGCCATGGCCCCGCAGTCGGGGCACGACTTGGGGTCGTGGTCGCGCCCCAGGCAGAAAAGACACACACGGTGCGGGTCCGTCACCGACATCATACGGTGACAGTCCCCACAGGACTTAAAACCGGGCATCCTATCTGCACCAGGAGTCGAAGACTCGATGAAAAAACAGAGACAAAAAGCCTAAAAAAATCAGTCAAAAATTGACTGGGGGTTCCTGCTCTTCCTGGATCTGCGCTTGCTGGCGCCGAAAAAGAAAGAACTGACGTCAGCACGCCTGGGCGGCGTCTAAGTAGCGCCCGCGACGTCATCTCGGCGACCACGACGCCAACGACGGACGCGGAGCCGCACAACGCCACCTACCGACGCGCAGGGGTACTGCTGATGAAAACTTTCCGGATCCAGTCAGACGTCTGGGGATATTATAAGGTAAGGAATCTATCACTATGTGTTTCTTTCAGATAGTGCATTTTTCAAAGTTACAAAAGTTCCATGTTGCACACGTACATGCCCTTGGGGCATGTGTGTGCAACATGTGGTAACATGGCAATTTCAGGGGTGCATCAGGTTGTCCTTTTGGCACCCTTGAAATTGCATGCGCAATTTGCGAGTACCTATTTGGTACTCGCAAATTGCGCATGCAATTCCCATTCATTCCTATGGGCATCTAGGCCCATAGGAATGAATGGGAAGCAATTCCTTAACTGCGATTCGCAATTTGCGAGTCGCAATTAAGGAATGTGTAGGAATCGCAATTTTTTTTGCGATTCCTACATGCATAAGCAATTGCAATACCTAAATTGCGATTTCTTAAAAATCGCAATTTAGGAATCGCAATTACAAAGTTTGATGCATGTGGCTCTAAATCTTCTATAGATTCACATATTTGAATTCATGTTACCAAAGCAGTACATTACATTAAGCATACAGCAGAGACCAAAATGAGGCACCCCTTAACAACACAGGTTGCGTAGCACTGCCTCTCCCACTGTCTTCTCAGCCTTCGACTCAATATCAAACAGTAATGCTTGGAGAAGGTATGGATTGAGGCCCAAGTTGCTGCCATGAATATGTCCAGAAGGTGACAGGTGAAGAGTACGGCTGTGGCAGCCATGCCTCTAAGTAAATGCACCTAATCTTGTGCTTCAGACAGCACACAGCTTTTGCATGGCAGAAGGTTATACAAGCTGTGTCCATTGTTATGCCCTGCTTCGACAGAAGGAAACCATTGTTGGGGTTTCCATAGGAAATAAATAATTGATCATTTTTAGGTCGAGCCTGGCGGCAGCGCGCATGAACTGCTCGCTCTGTGAGACTGCTGTAGTAGAGTATGGGAGAGAAGCCGCACCCACTCTCCTCCCA
Source organism: Calotriton arnoldi (assembly GCA_963921515.1). Taxonomy (NCBI): domain Eukaryota; kingdom Metazoa; phylum Chordata; class Amphibia; order Caudata; family Salamandridae; genus Calotriton; species Calotriton arnoldi. The sequence goes on along the minus strand of CAWUFW010001702.1, from coordinate 1,591,710 downwards.
TATTTGTCATTGGCTTGTGTCACTGTCTTTCGTAAATGCTGCCTTACGATTCGTTAATCGGCTTGTTAGTCCCTCCTTAGTATGGTCTTGTCTTCATTTGTAACCTCCCATAGCTACTGGCCCCTTTACTTCGGTTGTTACACGGGACCTGTTATTTAGTCTGTAAGCACTATTTACTTTATTGAGTTTCTCTTACTGCAGGCCGGACATGCGCTGCTTCAGTTGAAACCGCTTGTGTTTTTTTAAGCAGCACAGCCGCCCCCGTAACACAGGCGCCCGCTTTCAATCACTTTAACCTGGCATTATCTCGTGTCTGTTTCAACCCCCCAAAGTAAAATGGATTTAGAAATGATTAGGAAATGAAGTCATGTGAATTCCAAGTAGCACATAATCGTGTGCTAATGGGCTGAAGCTGACAACAGCACATCTGTGTTACATGTCATATGTACTAAAGCCACCCGACGGGTTGTTTTCAAAAGCCTGTTTTATTAACAACACCACTAACACCACCACCAATACCACCACCATCAATACTCCCCACGTGACCCCTGCCTGGCCCAATATTTTAAAATACTTGCCCCCTGGTTCAATTTGAAGCTAAACCAGATCTGGAACTCCTCCCTGACAACTGGTATCTATCCCGCTGCCTGGAAACAAGCCTACCTCCTGCCTATCCTGAAGAAACCAGACGCTGACCCAGCAGAACACAAGAATTTTAGGCCTATTTCCCTTCTGCTGGCACCAGCCAAAAGTCTTGAGAAGGAAGTTCAGAAGCAATTGTCTGATTTTCTTGAATCCAACAATCGTTTCCATGATTCTCAATCTGGCATTAGATCGGGCTACAGCACGGAGGCAGCTCTTGTCAAAGTTGCCGAAACAGTACGTGAAGCTGTAGACCAGGGCAGCTCTGCAATGCTGGTGCTGTTGGATCTCTCCGCAGAGTTCGACACAGTGTCTCATCGGATTCTTTTCGTGAGACTAAAACACTTGGGAGTGAGGGGAACCACGCTGTTGTGGTTCCAGTTGTTCTTGAAGAACCGATCTCAACAGGTATTTCTCCGCCCCCACGTGTCCTCTCCGAAACCCCTTGTTTGTGGTGTTCCTCAGGGATCAGCTCTGAGCCCTCTACTGTTCAATGTTTATTTGACCCCCCTCGCTACCCTAGTCGAGAAATGGGGAGTGAGAGTAGTCTCCTACGCTGATGACACTCAGCTGGTGTTCTCTTTCAAAGAACACACGGAGGCTGCCTTCGCTAACTTTAAGCAATGCCTGATCAACATCTCGGCCTGGATGACTGAAAATTGTTTAAAATTAAACACCCAGAAAACAGAGTTCCTATTCTTCAATCAATCATCACCCCCTCCACCTAAACTCTGGTGGCCCTCAGAGCTAAATCCCCCACCAATCACGGTGGATTCAGCCAGAAATTTGGGGTTTAAATTTCACAATGACCTCTCCTGTAAGGCCCCGATTCGCCAGGTTTCCTCAACATGCTTCTGGAAGCTGAGAGCCCTGCGAAGATTCCTTCACTTCCTTCCGATGGACTGCAGGAAGACAGTGGTGCATGCACTGGTCACGTCCCGGTTGGATTATGCTAATAGCCTTTATATAGGACTACCTGCCTTTCTGGTCCGCAGGCTGCAAATGGTTCAAAATGCTGCGGCCAGATTAATTAGGAAAGTGCCTTTCCACCACCTCATTTCTCCTCACTTGCGAAGCCTCCATTAACTGCCCGTCAAAAGGAGGATCGAGTATAAGGCTCTCACCCTCGCCTACAGAGCCACCAGAGATCGAGGCCGGTTTACTTGAGACACAGACTCCAAAACCATCATCAAGGCCGGGTTCTGAGATCTAACTACATGAAACTGCTCAGGACTCCTCGCTTCTTTAAGGCTAGGATAGGCGGCAGAGCTTTTTCGGTGAGAGCTGCGGCACTTTGGAATACCATGCCTCTCCATCTCCGTTTGAATGAATCTGAACAGGCCTTCAGAAAAGCACTGAAAACCTGGCTTTTTAACCTCCCTTAGTCCCTCCCTCTTTCTCCACTTGGAATCTGTATCTCAGCGCCGGGACACCCCCGTTACAGGTAGCCGTGCACTCTATAAATTTCTCTCATTAGTATAATACCACCACCTCCACCACCACCAATACCAAAACCAATAACACCACCACCACCAATACCACCACCACCGCCAATACCGCCACCAGCAAAACCACCACCACCAATACCACCACCATCAACACCACCATCAACACCACCACCACCAATACCACCACCACCAACACCACCATCAACACCACCAATACCACCACCATCACCAATACCACCACCACCACCAATACCACCACCGCAAATAGCACCACCACCACCAATACCACTACCACCAATACCACCACCACCACCAATATCACTACCATCAATACCACCACCTCCACCACCACCCATACCACCAACACCACCACCACTAACAATACCACCACCACCAATACTACCACGAATACCAATACCACCACCTCCATCAATACCACCACCACCGCCAATACCACCACCTCCACCAAAACCACCACCACCACCACCAATACCAACACCAACACCACCAATACCACCACCAACGACCAACACCACCACCAATACCACCACCACCAATATCACCACCACCAAAAATACCACCACCACCAATACCACCACCTCCACCAATACCACCACTACCAATACCACCAACAACCGCCACCCATACCACCAACCGCCACCCATACCACCAATACCACCACCAATACCATCCCCACTAATACCACCACCACCACCAAAACCACCACCAATACCACCACCACCACCAATACCACCACAACCACCACCAATACCACCACCACCAATACCACCACCACCACCAATACCACCACCACCACCACCAATACCGCCACCACCACCACCAATACCACCACCACAAATACCAACACCACCACCATCAAAACCATAAAAACCACCAATACCACCAACACCACCACCGATACCACCACCACCAATACCACCACCAATACCAACACCACCAATACCAACACCACCAATACCACCACCTCCACCAATACCACTGCCAATACCAATAACACCACCAATACCACCACCACCACCAATGCCAATATCACCACCACCAATACCACCACCACCAATACCACCACCAAAACCATGACCAATACCACCACCACAACCAATACCACCACAACCACCACCAATAGCACCAATACCAATACCACCCCCAATACCACCACCATCGATACCACCACCACCAATAACACCACCAACACAAATACCACCACCAATACCACCACCACCAATACCAGCACCAATACCACCACCAATACCACCACCACCACTAATACCACCACCACCACCACCAATACCACCACCACCACCAATACCACCACCACAAATACCAATACCACCACCACCACCAATAACACCACCAATACCACCACCACCACCAATACCACCACCATCAACAATACCACCACCACCAACAATACCACTAATACCACCACCACCAATACTGTTATGTTTCATATAAATGCCCTAATATAGGCATGGTTTGAGATGCCCTAATATAAGCATAATCTTTCACCTACATTAGTTCCCTATTCTCCACAATAACGGGCGCCGAGGGCTGAACCTTATCTAGACTGTGGTTTGGGTACAGAAGGAGGGTTTCTTCCCGAACAATGGCCTCCTATACCATCTTCGATGTGCTCATTCAGTATGATTAAATATTCATAGGAGTTCTAGGAAACCAGGCAGGGGCTAGAATCCACCTGCATAGACATCTACATAAACGGTTCATCCCATACGTCATCTTCATACCAAACAATGGCCAACACAAGACACAAGGGACAAAGGGACTCTATACTTTTCTGTATAAATACAGCACCTCTTGCTATCAGTAGTTAGAGGGAACTGAGACTTTCAGGCCGACACACTGACCAGAGACGCTGAGGCTCCTGCATGCAGTCGCTCCAGCTGACAGTGGTCTAATCATCCCTTGCGGGGTGTCCAACTCGAGACCAGGACGAGGTCCCACACTCTCATTATTCAGGTAATGGGGTTTGACTAAATCCTAGCGGGATTCTTGGCTTTTTTCGCACCTACTCACATGCTAGGTACACTTAGGTACATCTAGACAGGCATCGTAGGAGTATGCGCTTTATTTTATAAATGCATTTTATATTCATGTATATGTTCATGACTATTGCAAAATGGTAGAACTGTACTATCCCTTTTTATTCACTGTACTGCTGATCATATATCTCTGCTACTGTTTAACAGTTGTCGAAGCACATATATTTTATACTAGAAGAACAACTGTGCAATAAATTCTTATTGTAAACACGCTCGACTGTTTCTTCTGTGTAACTCTCTGAGACCAAATGAGCAAGCATGAGTGACTCAGCGAAAAGTAGTACATTATTTCCACGAGTCTGAGGAATCAGGGTTGTCATGTTCTGAGGTTGCTAAAAACTAACCTCTCTGATAAAAAGGAGATTCTAGTGGCACTGTGAGCTAGCTAATGCAAAACAGGCTAACATATGCGGTGGGAGTGCTCAGAATCAGTCTGCCACCTGGTCCACAGTGTATGTTATCCAAAAGCGCAGGTCCTGCAGGGGTACTATAGGAACAACACTACATGGCGCCACCAACGTTCGTTTGGTACTTATTTAACAGTAGAATCTGAGTAGTTCAGTCGTGCTTATTCTCAGAGACCCCTACTCACAAAAACCAGAGACGTCTGGAGTGGGTGGGTACAAACTCCGCCACAGCTGGGTAGGAGAGATATCCTATTTATTGGCTGTTGGTTAATCAAGCTTGAGGGACATTTAGATCCCAAAATTGTGCAAAACACCTTATCTTAATTTCCTTGGACAGTTATTCTGTGTTCTTAACACAATGACTACTGAAAACAGAGAATTAGACCCGCTGGCACAAATAGGTCAGTCAGGTGAGGAAGATGCCAATGCAATACAGATTGCACCCAATGTAAGACACACACTCACAGTTAAACTCCTCAAAAATGGTGTACCAGCTGAGGAGGTGTAGTAATATTTGTGATAGAGGCACACGAAGATTTCCAAACAGAGGTGTTCTATACATGGGTTACATTCCCAGCAGCAAATGCTATAACAAGAACTTTTCATTATTATACACATGAAGAAGTCCCAGCGGTCTGCACTCCTTATGAGGAGATTGAAATTCCGCTTACCTACCAGGAACATAATTTCTGGTTTAATGGTGCTCTAACCCACTCAAGAAGAAGAGCAAGACTCGGTCCATTAGGAAGACCAGGAGCAACATGGCTGATATTAGCGACCTATGCACCACATCCTGACATTGACACAATGCCAAATGATGAATTGCTTTTTCAACACAAAGCGTTGATAAAACTTTACAGAAACATGGCACAATTCGTCATGAGGACACTTGCGGTCCAACCAACAGTAATTACACCAAAAACAGCTCGTACACAGAGCACAGCTACTAAAATTACTCCACAAACATTACACGCGGTAATGGGTAAAATGCCCACAAAACGTGAACAAATTCTTTTCTGGGTAGCTCAGAAAGTAAACCAGTTAGAAGCAGTATTCACAAATACCACACCATTTGAAAAACACAGAATGTTAACAATCTGCTTGCCCATGGGGATTATACCACAGTTAGAGGATTGTACCTCTTGGGGTACAGTCTTTGCTGCCATATATACCAGAACTCATGGTATTCCTTCATTAGCAGTGATACCAGATGTATTAAGACAAATACAAAATAAGTACGGAGCAGAGCCTGCTCTGAACTTAGGGATGAAGTTATTAAATAACTACGACCAGGTATCAGCCATAATACTAGCTAACATTAAAGGGGAAGCAGCATCAGTGGCAATCAGCCAACGCCTACGGGAGTTCTCTCCATTAGAACAGGAGAATGAACTACCCAAAATAATTTAAACTGCGTATGCAGAGTTAGGCAGGGATAGTTTGGGGGGAAAAGCTGTAAAACCTCAACTAATGGGCGGTCCCGAAAAGGACACTTCTAAGCAGACACTGACTTCTTCTAAAAAGAAGTGGGATAATAAAAAACAACAAAAGTTTAAAGACAACAGATCTCAGTCCCGAGGTAGGTCTCCTCAACAGGAGCCCTCTGAAAAGAGGTACAACCTTAGGAATAGGGATAATATTAGGAAACCTGACAGGTATCAGGATACTGATACACGTTCCTCTCGTTCCTTTCAGGACTCGAAGAAAAACTCCAAGAGAGAAGGACAGTCAGAACACAGAGAGGAGCGCACACAGTCAAGAGACAAGCAGCGCGCTCCAGACTTTACTTCCAAAAAAGAAGATAAGCCAAAATCAAAACCTCAATTTAAGAAAAAGAAAGTTGCTGGTCTGAAAATCAGACATGCCCAGAATTCTGAGGACACAACTTCTGAACGGGGAATGGGCTCTGACGATGCTAGACAGTGCGGCAGAAGTAACAATAGCTCGCCAGAACCTGAAGGAATTTCTGGTGACAGCGGACTTGAATGATTATATCACGGTGGAAACACCAGACAAAAGGGTGAGCGCCCCACATAAGTTACATGAAATAACACTCCGGATGGTGGGGGACAAGCCCAGGAAAGTAAAAGGTCTCTTTTGGAAGAACTTATCATCTGGATATGACATCCTGTTAGCCGAACAAGATTGGCCGCCAGCATTCGTAATGGAGTGCCCCAGGGGAGAAAGTATCATTTTTCCTGCATTTTCCGACCATGTTCCTGTTCACCTAAAACATACATATGCACAGGAGAGGGCAGTAGCCCAAGCTCCAACTTTGTACAAAAATCATGCTGGATGGGATGGGGATTCAACCTACCACGTGATCCCTGTAAAGAATTTCACCTAATGCTCAGAGGCAATACCCAATAAAGCAAGAAGCTAAAAAACAGATCAACTTGAATACCAGGGGGGTCATTGAAAAATGTACCTCTCCAATGAACAATCCTTTGTTTCCCGTCTCTAAACCCGACAATATATATCGTCTAGTTTTAGATTACAGACATTTAAACTCATGCACAAAGACATTTGCTGTCCAAAATGCACATAGTGCCGCATTAATGAATAACATTGTGCGGAAAAAATACAACACTTGATATCTCAAATGTATTTTTCTGCCAAAACATAGCGCCTGAAAGCAGGTATCTGACCGCATTCTCAGCGTTAGGGTCCCAGCGACAATTTTGTTGACTCCCCCAAGGGTATAAGAATAGCCCTGGGGTATTTTCAGAAAGGGTAACAGGGTTACTTCAAAAATTTGATGAAGAAGCGTTGACCTATGTGGATGATATTTATCTAACAGACGATGACTTAGAGAGGCACTTGACCAGGGTAAGCACCATTATTATGGGATTTGCCACAGAGGGCTACAAATTTAACTTTAAAAAATCAAAAATAGCCCACCTCAATATCCTATTTTTGGGATATGAGCTGTCAAGTGAAGGGAAAAGTCTAGCAGCAAACGTTTTAGAAAAATGTGCGCTGCTCCAGCCTCCAAAATCATTAAAAAATTTACAATCAATACTGGGATTCCTAAATTTCGGCAGAACATACATTTTAGATTACGCACAAAGGGTAAAACCTATCTACGACCTAATAAAACCTGACTTTTCAGCCAGAAATTGGACACAAGAACATACTAATATTCTTCGTTCACTCCAGGAAGACATGATAGCTTCCAAACACTTGCAAACACGCGTAAATGTACACCACTTGGTGATCCGTATAATTGCGGGTCAATGCGGGTACACTTACTTAACCTTCAATGAAGGAGAAACAGTACCAATCGCATACAAATCACACCTGTACACAAATGCAGAAATGCGTTTCACTTCAACAGAAAAAATCCTGACAGCTGTTCAGACCGCTGTAGCAAGAGAAAGAGCACTGGCACAGGGGAAACGCATTATTGTTGTAACCCCGGCTTTAGAAGCTGTTACAAAGGCTAGCATTCCAAACGTGAAGGCCTTGCATCCAAGATGGATACAATGGGCTAATTCTCTTACTGCAACGGAGGTTGAATACAGATTTGATCCAAGTTTAAAAACACAGACATTTCTGCAATATGAACACGAATATACTCTAACAAATGAAATCCTGCCTCTCGATCAGTATGAATATATTATTTATACTGACGGATCTGCTCAACGGCCATAGGAAGTAAGCAGCAATATAGCGCAGCGTGTGCTATCGTTAAAGGTAGCATGCAGGATGGAAAATTCTATCCGAGTTGCACAAAAACGCAATCGCTAGGAGACTGCACGGCACAGTTGGCAGAGTTAAAAGCACTGATACTGGCACTTGTAAATACGGATCACGAATTCCCACACTAATCGTGTGTGATTCGTTTTACTGTGTTCAGTCATATAATGAATACCTATACCATTGGGAGCAAAACGGGTTTAAAGATGCGAAAGGTGGCACAATTAAGCATAAAATGCTATGGGAACAGGTAGCAGAGTTGAAAAACGAGCTACAAAGGACTCACGTGATCCATACACTGAGTCATCAACGTGATGGTGTTCACATTGTGGGGAATTCATTGGCTGATGAATTCGCAAAGGGGGCTATTCGCACGGCTTCCGTAGCTGCACTCACTCGTTCCAAAAACGAGAATAGACGGTGAGATTATGGTAGCTGTCATTGCTTCACGCAAAGGCAGCACAGCAGTACCTAAAAAATTTCCACTCAAATACTCCTTCAAGTTAGATGCAAGTAACATTCCATATGCTCAGATTCCTGGAGTGGGGGATAGGGTAATACCAAATATGGATCGTAGGCAAGGTTTAATACTAGCAGCACACAAGGGTTTGGGCTCTGCGCACCCAGGCGTTACAGCGACTATTTCTTTACTGAAACAGCGCTATTGATGGCCAGGGTTAACTAAGCAAACTAAAGACTATGTCTTGAATTGCGACATCTGCCAGCAGATGAAAGGCTCCACCGTGGCAAAACCAGCGCAGACGCCATTATTAAAATCAGACAAACCTCTCGCATGTGTGTACTTAGACCACTGCGGCCCCTTACAAATGGACGGGGCTTACAAATATATCATAGTTGCAGTGGATTCCTGCTCGAGATTCCTATGGGTAGGGCCTCAGCGCTCGGCTGACGCTCGAATTGTTATCAAAGATTTGCAAGTCTTTATCGGCACATACGCAGTTAGCACGTTACATTCTGACCGCGGTCCTGCGTTTAGCTCTCTGGCTTACAAAGAGGCCATGGAAGGAACGGGCGTAGCATTGCGGTACTCCTCTCCGTACCATCACGAGGGAAATTCGGTTGTGGAGAGGAAAAACCGGGACTTAAAGCAATCTTTAACAGCTAGGGTATTAGGCAAGGGCGGTAGTTGGGTCAAACACCTTTATGGGGTACAGCGGGCGTTAAACAACCAGCCAAGAAACTCTCTAGGGGGTGTCACTCCATATGAAGTCCTCTTTGGGACATGAATGTGGGTACCTGATCTTGATTGTGAAGGCGCATGAAAAACCATTTGATATCCATGATCGTTTGGCTGTTTTACAGGATCTAAATGAATCCAGGGCAAAACAAAGCAATGTCCGACTAAAGCAGACCGCCACTGGGGAAGTAAAGGCAGACACGGCAAGACCTGTCTGGATCCCAAAAGTCGGGGATCTGGTCAGAGAGAAAATTGCGGACAAAAAGGAATTTGGACCTTCATACAGAACACCTGTACCAGTCCTTGCAGTACAAGGAACAAGAACTGTACTTTTGCCGCCTCTTGCCGGGAGAAAGGAGAAAAGATTTGTCTCAATCGACTTAATCAAATCACACTATGTGGCCGATAATAAGCAGTAGGCCTCGTGGTCTCCACAGTAGCAGACGCCCTCCTCTCGCTACAATCCAAGAAGTTCAAACAGAAAGACTCATCACGTTTGAAGAGCCACCTGACAGGAATGAAGGACTAAGCAACAATGCTATGGAACTTCTTCCACTTGAACCAGACATTCAAATTCAAAATGAACATCAAATTAATTCACAAGTTGCAATTAGACCTAATACAGAGGTCTACGTCAAAATGCCTCGTCGAGAGCAAAATAACATTTCAACTAATCCCGATGCAATTCCTACAATTGATCGAACTGCTTCTGGCTATTTCATGAACTTTGATACGTTTTCTCTGGATCCAAGCGAGCCGGAAACAACGCCAGCCAAAACACCATTCAAGCAGCAAATAAAGAACTTGCTTCACTTTCTAAAAAAGACATACCTGGTATCACCTTGGATTGAACTCTGGGTAATTTCTGGGATATTGTTTTTTCTTTTCTGGCTTGGCTTAGTACTAACTTTTAGTATGCTTATTAATGGACGCTATCTTCAACAAAGTTCCACAGCCCAAAAGGTCAACATACTACTGAAGCCACATCCATCATCACATCGTGAGCAAAGAGACTTGTCATCAGTGAACATTACAGCAGTTCCTATACCGGATGGTATAGTATGGGACAAGGTTGATTTTAACATATTCGGTCCGACCGAGCTTTTAAAAATTAATCATGTATTTAAAATTTCATTAAGTGATATCATTACCTCAAATACATTTTTTGATGATTGGGACTCTGAAACAATTAATAACATGTTGTCTGATTTAGAGAAAAGTGCTGCATTTTCTAATAATGAAATGTTAGAGGGTTCTTCAGATTATGACACATTGTACTGTTACCAACATTATGGTCATCATTTCCTGCACAAATCCATTTCACCTAGGAATGTTTTTGAGTACCATCAGTGGGAACATTGCCCAACACCACCAAAAAGTAGTTCACAAACGATTGCACAGAAATGTTCATACTTGTCAGGGTTTAACACCACAGATCCAGCCTCATATTACTACAAGGTTGCACCAACATCAGCACTGAAAATTATGTTGACAAACACTAAACAGATTTACTCTGCTTCCTTTTTGGCCCAATTGTCTGAACAGGGTTTCGACCTATGGAAAGACGAAATTGACTTAAAATCAGTTTGGAGTTCAAGGGACTGGCAAGTCCAGGGTACAGAGGCACTATTTAGAGCATGCCTCATTCCACAGCAGATTATCTTTTTAAATGATACTGTGCAACAGACATCCTGTCTTGGACTAGCCAAGAGCAAGGACCTGAACACCCTTAGGTTTCCAACACTGACATATGGGGGGTGGCAGAATTCAACTACAAAAGAAGGGGCAACAGTGGATGACATCTTAAAGTACAATAGAACAGACCCAAATTGGAAACAGTGGGTGGTTTGGCCCTTAGACACGAATAGCTGTCATAAGCGATTCCTGAACAACACCGAGGGACTCAGTATCCATAGGCCAGACCCATGTTATGTACAGAGAGAACATCCAGGGGTAGTGACATCCTATAGTGTTGGGAAGTTGTGCCTCGGTTGGCTAGAAACCTCAACACTTGCAGAAGTGAAACAACACTTATCTTTACTCTCACTTGACATGGATCTTAGGGACTTTTAACTAGGACCCAGGAAAACACGTCATAAACGTTTCATATATACAGGCATTTATGCTGCCTATAATGAAAACTGGAAGATTTCCCAACAAGAGGCCGCAGAGAGAATACGGGAAATAGACCGTGTAAACTTAGAAAAAGCTTTAGCTGTGGTAGATAATGGGTTAACAACTTAGACCTCCAGGATATATTCATTGGGCAACATTGTATCTTCTGCTATCGACATACTGGAACAGGATTTAGCCATATTACAACACGGCCAATCTCAGTTACGTTCTATTATGTTATTAAGCTGGACGCTGCAATCTTTGCGTGCACGCTTTGTGCCTTGGCGTTTTATAAACAGTACGTCTCTGTTTTCTGAATACAATCTAACAGATACACAGATAGAAATGGCACAAAGGGGAGCTAAATATACAATGCTGCGTATTGAAAAACTGGACAGGCTACCATTCACAGTGGCGGAATCATCATCAACAGAATGGCTAATTCACGGCCATGTCACTCTCCCGGTCACGACCTTTCAGTTTCAGTATTGCCTTGAGCAAAGGCAGGCAGCAGATATGAAAAATTGGGTAAAGAATACATTAAGGAATCCTTGGAATTACCATATAGATTTCGATGCCGGAGTGGGGATCATGAAGTGTTCCTGAGTGGTACAAACTGCAAGAACGCTTTAAGCGGCTCTCTCATGTGTCAGGACATTATTTTACACAGCGCTTGTAATGGTTCGGTGGCGAATCTGTCTTGCCACATGAAAGGAACTCCAGCTGCCGTGGTCACACCAGTTTTTGAGTTACTCTCGAATGGGAGTTACTTGATGATGAATGATCAAGGTTGCTGTGGCCTGCTTCCGGGCATCGCCTATCCGGTCACCGTGAACGCCAGGGTTACTTGCTGTATGCAAGTATTGTTTCCCCCAACAAGTACAGTCAGGGAGGCGCCTTTGTGGCCTTTGTTAGAGATATCTTTTATAAAATTTGACACTTTGAGCAGAATGAAAGCCATGCTTTTACAGCAAACTGTACCCTTGACCTCCGCAATAGAGACCCTTGATCTTCAAGTTGCAAGGACCTCGACCGAGATACAGGCACTTATTCGTACAAACTGCCCCTTTCATTTCGTAGAAATGGTGGGTTGTATCTTTAACATGTCTGATACGAGGTGTATTGTACACCTATTTAAGACCATAGGGTCAGGTTTTCTAAGCACCTTCCAAACAGTCCTCGGAGTTATCCCAAATTTTATACACTCCGTATTTGGAAGCATCTTTGGAGGTTTACCTCTGATACTGCTTTTAATAGCTGGAATCCTGATTGTCATTTTCCTGATCCGCAATGGACAGCCCAATCACGAACGAAATGGCGAAAGCCCTTCTGGAATGTAGATACCGGTACAACATCTGGGCGCGCCTCGCCTACGAGAACTGAGTGATTCTTGGTTCTTATCGTTTAGACCAGTCTGGATGGACTGCATCTTACCTGTTCTTCGAGGCCTGTTTTGCGGTGAAGAATGTGTGTTGGACATCTGTCTGACACTCGAGTCGGAGACGCCTGCAGACTTGAACACAAGGCTGAAACCGCTGAGGTCCCACGCTCGGCTGTGTCCCCAGCGTATTCCCATTCTGACGAATGCATTCCTTGAAAACCCGCAGGTGCATTTTGCTGCAGCTGAGGTGAGCATCAGCTCAGCCACCACTAGCGCTGACACCAGCACAAGCGCTACAACTTGCACTTCGGGCACTGAGGTATCGACGTTGGCACCGGCTGCCGATATGCCAACTATGGGCCGTACTGAATATCATCTGTGCTCCATCGACGTAGTGTGTGAAATATTACAATTCCCGTCCCCTACAGCAAGTGACTGCGATGTTGCGTCTCCCAGCCATGACACTTAATCTTCAATTGGCTCATTGTGTGCTGGGAAAGATTTCGGAGTTTCCTTTTTCATTTCGACTCGGATTAAATTTGAAACTTTTCCTACTAAATTGACACTATCGCTAGGGAAAGCATGGCCTTCTAAAATGCTTGTAAGAGTTTTAAATTCTATAAATGAACTCAGCTACACCTTTAGCTTGAGTACGAATTCAAATACTGACTCTACACATTTTTCCCCTCTTAGAAATGTTTTTAATATGCTTTTACAGTTTTAAAGATGTTTTTATGTGGCTCACTGACAATTATATGCGCTACCACCTAGTATGAATTAGTAGTTTGCTGTCATTGTTTATTATTGTTGACTATTAAGAGGAGTGGGTGTTATGTTTCATATAGATGCCCTAATATAGGCATGGTTTGAGATGCCCTAATATAGGCATAATCTTTCACCTACATTAGTTCCCTATTCTCCACAATAACGGGCGCTGAGGGCTGAACCTTATCTAGACCGTGGTTTGGGTACAGAAGGAGGGTTTCTTCCCGAACAATGGCCTCCTATACCATCTTCGATGTGCTCATCCAGTATGATTAAATATTCATAAGAGTTCTAGGAAACCAGGCAGGGGCTAGAATCCACCTGCATAAACATCTACGTTAACGGTTCATCCCATACGTCATCTTCATACCCAACAATGGCCAACACAAGACACAAGGGACAAAGGGACTCTATACTTTTCTGTATAAATACAGCACCTCTTGCTATCAGTAGTTAGAGGGAACCAAGACTTCCAGGCCGACACACTGACCAGAGACGCTGAGGCTCCTGCATGCAGTCGCTCCAGCTGACAGTGGTCTAATCATCCCTTGCGGGGTGTCCAACTCGAGACCAGGACGAGGTCCCACACTCTCATTATTCAGGTAATGGGGTTTGACTAAATCCTAGCGGGATTCTTGATTCTTTCGCACCTAGTCACATGCTAGGTACACTTAGGTACATCTAGACAGGCATCGTAGGAGTATGCGCTTTATTTTATAAATGCATTTTATATTCATGTATATGTTCATGAGTATTGCAAAATGGTAGAACTGTACTATCCCTTTTTATTCACTGTACTGCTGATCATATATCTCTGCTACTGTTTAACAGTTGTCGCAGCACATATATTTTATACTAGAAGAACAACTGTGCAATAAATTCTCATTGTAAACACTCTCGACTGTTTCTTCTGTGTAACTCTCTGAGACCAAATGAGCAAGCACGAGTGACTGAGCGAAAAGTAGTACATTGTTTCCACGAGTCTGAGGAATCAGGGTTGTCGAGTTCTGAGGTTGCCAAAAACTAATCTCTCTGATAAAAAGGAGATTCTAGTGGCACTGTGAGCTAGCTAATGCAAAACAGGCTAACATTCACGGTGGGGGTGCTCAGAATCAGTCTGTCACCAGGCCCACAGTGTAAGTTATCCAAAAGCGCAGGTCCTGCAGGGGTACTATAGGAACTACACTACAATACCACCATCACCAATACCATCACCACCAATACCACCACCAATACCACCACCATCACCAATACCACCACCAATACTACCATCACCGCCAATACCACCACCACCAATACCACCGCCAATACCAATAACACCACCAATACCACCACCACCAATACCACCACCAATACCCCACCACCAATACCACCAACAATACCACCACCATCACCAATACCACCACCAATACCAATACCAATACTACTACCACTTCCAATACCACCAATACCAATACCACCACCACCAATACCGCCACCACCAATACCACCACCACCAATACCACCAATACCACCACCACCAATACCAGCACCACCATTACCACCACCACCAATAACACCAATACCAATACCACCACCAATACTACCAATACCACCAATACCAGCACCACCATTACCACCACCACCAATAACACCAATACCAATACCAATTCCACCACCACCACCAATGCTACCAATACCACCACCATTACCACCACCACCAATAACACCAATACCACCACCACCACCAATACTACCAATACCAATACCACCACCAATACCAGCACCACCATTACCACCACCACCAATAACACCAATACCACCACCACCAATACCAATACCACCACCTCAGCGCCTCTCGCTTACTAGTAATAGCAGGGGCACTATACAATACCGGAGCTGCAGCCGAGACCATCCCTCCCTCCCTCCATGCCTGCCATAAAGCACAGCCCGCCCTGCACCAGGAGGTGAAGCCAGTGCCCTACTACAGCTGGGGTGTTTTTTATTAGGACAAAGATAGCAATGACATTACGCAATGCCACACTGCACACTCAAATCACGGAGGGCAGGAAATAGCCCCCCCTCCCGCTCTTCCTCCTGAGCCGCGACAGTGTAATCACAGAGCGAAAGATGTTGGAGCACTTTGTTAGTGTTTATAGCCCGGATCATATGGAACTCTCACTTCAACACTTACACATCTTCTTCACTGCACTATTTATCACTACTTTGAAGACATCGCAGGCCGGTCTCTTCCTCTGATATTTACAATCTAACAAGCGGTCGAGAAGGCCCTTTATTGCAATGCAATAGGTCTCGCATTTGCGAGAGTTTAAGCTATTAGTACTGTAAATGACAATGCCTTTTATTTATGTTTTAAAACCCAAAACATAAATAAAAGGCATGGTCATGTACAATGCCAATAGCTCAAACTCGCGTGAATGCGAGACCTATTGCATTGCAAATGCTTGTTTTGAATGTGGTTGGTGGTGTTTATATAAAATGTAAACAACGTTTCAGGACTAAAGAATGTACAGTTTTTTCTACATTCTGTTGCAGAAAGAATGCTGGTAACTGAATTCTTTCATTCAGATTAAATTAATTTGATACCTTAGACATAAATCTACGATTCAAGGTGAGTGACCTTTTTTGCACTTTTAAAAAAATATATATTTTAAATAGAACATTCAAAATTAATTTTCAAAGATGCCCACACCAAGATAGCGACCAAGGTAAATAGAATAGTAAGTCAAAAATAACAAAACGTTAATTTAATTATTAAATATCTCTTTAGTCATAAAATGCGTCAAAAAATAAGATTCTCCATCTGGTTTTGTTTTGTTGTTTGTATGATTTATTCTTAAAAAGTTTTTGTGACCGGTTAAGTGTCTGACTCTGAGGAAACCATACAACCGTATCAGAGTTTGACGGATACTGCCATCTACCTGAAAACACAGGTAATTACAATCTAAAAAAACTACATAAAACTTAGGGCCTAATTAGGAGTTTGGCGGTCTGATGGACCGCCAAACCCGTGGTGGCAGTGCGGCCACCACCGCACAGGCGGTCTGACTGCCGTATTCAGAGTTTGGCAGTTGGATCGCCACAGGACCACTGCAACCACCAGGGATCATGGATCCTGCGGCGTTGTTGCAGTGGTTAGAGGCCGCAATAAGCTGGCGGTGCCGATGCGGCACAGGAAAGCATATTACGAGTGGCCTCACTGCGACCCTATCCATGACAGTGAGCTCACCATGGAAAGGGTGGCAGCGAGGCAACTAAGGGGCCCCTGTGTACAGAGCCCCCTGTCGCCTCTGTGCAGGGGTGTGCATGCGGGGGGGGCACATTTTGTGCCCCCCTGCATGTTTGCACCCCCAGTTCTTGCACTGGAAGAAATGCACGACATGGTGCATTTCTTCTTGTGCAGGAATGTGTTGTGGCGCTCCCATGGCACTGCCTTTCTATGGCTCTCCTTTAAGCCTTATAAAAGGCACCGCTGAGGGACCGCTGCCACAGGACCGCCCGCCAGGATTCAACTCGTAATCTGGCAGGCGGTCTAACTAGGTGTTTGGCAGTCTCGCAGTGGGGCGCTGGCGTGGCGACCCTCTGCGCAACAGCCAAACTTGTAATCAGGCCCTTAGTATTTTAAACATTATTTTACCCTCCACGATTATTTTTAATTTCAGAGTCGATAAATGGGCAATGTTAACACTAAGGGGCCGATTCCGATCTCGGCCGGTAGGGCTCCGAATCGGATTCGGCTTAACCGGATCCGATTTGGAGCCCTATTTCCCGACCGATCCGTACGCGCGTCCGGACGAGCGAGTACGATGCGAAATCGCCGACCGACTCGTTCGGGCGTCCCAACCGCTCCGACAGACTCGTTCCCGGGTCGCACCGCACCGACCGACTCGCTCGGACACGACTCACACCGCGCAATGGAGACGTTCCCCGGCCGGGTAAGTACGATGCGCGCCGCGAGCAGTCCGACCGACACGCGCCGTCCGGCTCGAAAGAGAAGTCGGAGCCGTACTTCGGGGGTCCGTGTCGGACCCCCCTGTACGCATAGCCGCGCGAGTCGCACACAGGGGGACCCATGGGTCCCCCTACCTGTGCGTGTACGGCGCGAGTCGCTTCGCCGCGTACCCGCTGTAGGGGCGCCCTTGTTCGCCTCGCACCCATTGAGGCAATGGGAGCCCGCGTACGCGTTGTACGACCGGCTCCCATTGACTTCAATGGGAGTCCGACCGACTCGAGTACGATAGCATACGGACGCATCGTACTCGTTCGGTCGGGCTGCACGGGTCCGATTCGGTCGGAAATCTCTCCGGGTCCGGCTCGGTCGGAGAGATTTCCGGCCCGAATCGGAATCGGCCCCTAAGTTGTGACCATGTCTCATGAGGTAATAACAAGGTGTCATGTACAAAAGTATGTTGAAGATTAACACTATTTAAATGGAGTACCATTTTTTACAACAACAAAAAACAGGTAACAAATGAAAAACATGCCCCTTGCCTCCTATATACTGCCAACTGTAAAGGGCAGGTCTTTTTGGCGCTGGGTGTAGAGTCCTTTTGGGACGTAGGAACGGCCTACTAGCTCCGGAAACAAACCCAAATGCCAAGATGATACTAGAAATTTAGAATATAACCAGAAAATAATTTCCAGCAGGAAGAAAAAAAACTGGAGACCAGTAAAACCTTCCAATTGTCCAGACCAAAGAGCAAGCGGAATAGCGAGGAGATAACAGGCAGGAACTGGAGTAGGAGGAAATTTCTCATATCCAGGGTACAAGCAATCAAGCAAGAACAATTGTAAAGCAACTGGACCAATGTGTACATCCCTTGTATAGTGCTTAACCAAATGTGATAAAATCCAGGAAGTGGTTCGGCCCTCTTGAATTGGGAACTAAAATAAATATTAACCATTAAAAAAATGGTTAGTAAATATGTTTATTCCAGGAGCATTCAAAACAAAATACAAAATATCAATTTATATAATGTGAATTTCGGTATAAGAAGATGCCAGTAAGTTCAGAACTCCTCCTACATGTTGAGTTGCTGAAGCACCAGCATGCAGGAAGGATTTTCCTCCCAATCCTTTGTATGGGTTCGTAATGAGCCGAAGCACGTAGGTAGATGAAATGGTACCTGAGGACACTGCCCCATCTCAAGGGAACAACGGCCTGAGGCTGTGAATGTGGGAGTTGGAGCTTGCAAGATGTGAAGCCGCAGCAGAAGCCACACCAGATCACGGTGCGATATAGCTATGGAGGAAATCTAATACTAAGGGGCCGATTCCGATCTCGGCCGGTAGGGCTCCGAATCGGATTCGGCCTTATCGGATCCGATTCGGAGCCCTGTTTCCCGACCGAACCGTACGTGGGTCCGGCCGAGCGAGTACGATGCGAATTCGCCGACCGACTCGTCCGGGCGTCCCGACCGCTCCGACCGACTCGCTCCCGGCTCGAACCGCTCCGACCGACTCGCTCGGACTCGACTCGCACTGCGCAATGGAGACGTTCCCCGGCCGGGTAAGTACGATGCGCGCCGCGAGCAGTCCGACCGAGCCGCGCACTCCGGCTCGAAAGAGCAGTCGGAGCCGTACTTTGGGGGTCCGTGTCGGACCCCCTGTACGCGTAGCCGCGCGAGTCGCACACAGGGGGGACCCATGGGTCCCCCTACCTGTGCGTGTGCGGCGCGAGTCGCTTCGCCGCGTACCCGCTGTAGGGGGCGCACTTGTCCGACTCGCACCCATTGAGTCAATGGGAGCCCGCGTACGCGTTGTACGACCGGCTCCCATTGACTTCAATGGGAGTCCGACCGACTCGAGTCCGATAACATACGGACGCATCGTACTCGTTCGGTCGGACTGCACGGGTCCGATTCGGTCGGAAATCTCTCCGGATCCGGCTCGGTCGGAGAAATTTCCGGCCCGAATCGGAATCGACCCCTAAGAGGGGAAACATGTTGTTACAATTTGATGGTTAAGTATTGTAAGAATAGAAACCCTGAACGAAGGACTCACTGGAGGTATGTAAATTACCACTGAACCTCTTGCAAAGGCAGAGGGTTAAAGTAGATCATGTTGAAAGAGCCACTGATCATAAACACTCCTCCTCTGCAACAGATTTAGAAGTAAGGGACACTGCTCAAAAAATAAAAGAACTAGCAAGTAACTCAAGTGAGCCCTCCGGATCAGTGCTGTGGGAGGTATCAACTAACTTTCCTACACATGTTGCCAGAGACGACCTCATCATCCCAACTTTAAAACGAATAGTAAGAAAAGACAGACAAGTACATCTCTTCCTACATAACCTAAAACATCCAGAATTAACAGAGACCTATATCCACGAGCACTTTCTAATATAAGATAAAGAGAGCCCTCTTACAAAAGTCTAATCTTCGCAACACTCCACAACCTAATAGCACTATAGTATAATGATACTTGGATAATGGATGGAACTTTCAAAACAAAGCTACCTCCATTTACCCAAGTACAGACTATTTATGCAAAAATTAACCAAAACACATCACCACTGCTATATGCTTTACTACCAGACAAAGAATCCTTTACTTACTTAAAATTTCTATTAAACAGTAAAAAAATATGAACAAACGTCCTGTGACAATAATAACTGATTTTGAATTGGTGTTTTCAACAATTAAAAAACTGCACCCAAATACATGGATGTTGTTTTCCATTTTTCATAAGCAATTTGGAGCAAAATACAAAAAACATTCTTAGCAGGGGATTATATATCAGATAGCAAATTATAATTTGAACTCAATTAAATATCTGCAATGGCTTCTGTACCCCTGAACATGTACATGATTTCTATACTGCAATTATTCAATCACCTTATTTTAGAAAAAACAAAGAAACATTGCCACTGTTATTAAACTATTTTGAACAAAACTGGATTGGGCATCCGAACAGGTTGGGTCACAGAAGACTTCCATGTTATTGAATGGTGGAACTATTGCTCGACGTGTTTAAAGGGGGGTGCAAAAACTAATAATGCCATAAAGGAATGGCATAACTCTTTCTCCTCCTCTATAGGAAAAACTCACACAATTTTCTATAATTTCCTGCAAATTTTAAAAAAGGAGAAAAATGGCCTGGAATGGAGACAAGCAACATCTTTTGCAAATAGTCAAAAATTCAGCAATTCGGCATGTGTTCGAGGAGAAGACTATTTGGAAAACATTTAATAACGTTACTAACCTTTACTAAATTCTAAAAGTACTAGAACACACTATTCTTATTTTACTCTCTGGCCTTCAGTGATTGCCAAACATTTGAGTATACATTAATTTCACCACAGTAGCTAGTACATTTTGTTTACTAAAAATGTATACTTTGTTTTTAATTTTAAAAAAAAACAAGCCTTACCTGGAAACAATTTATTTTTTCAAGTGTTGTCAATATTTTATGTAACTCTTACCTACAGTAATGTAAGAGTGTAATGTAAGTAATTATTTAGTGACTCATCAAAAGCCCAAAAATTGTTCAAAACTTAAAAAT
The DNA here is from genome assembly GCA_963921515.1 of Calotriton arnoldi. Taxonomy (NCBI): domain Eukaryota; kingdom Metazoa; phylum Chordata; class Amphibia; order Caudata; family Salamandridae; genus Calotriton; species Calotriton arnoldi. The sequence goes on along the minus strand of CAWUFW010001702.1, from coordinate 1,570,474 downwards.
AAAGCGCCTTATTACAAACTAGGAAAAATGTTAAATAGGGAGGTTACTCAAGCAGAGTTAAAATTACTGCACCTCCCTTCTAACATTTAATTCGTTTTTCAACAACATACTTCAGCCGTATAAAAAAAAGTTTTCTTAGTAATACATTTTTTTTTACAAACTCTTTATTGACATTGGAAAATGAAAATATAAATAAACAAGTATTTCATCAAAAGAAGTTGTACAAAAATACTGTACAATTTTCCTAAAAAGCTTTCCACACATTAGTATTTTCCACATATCAACCAAACTATCAGCACTGTGAAAACATGTTGAAGACGAACAAAGCCTTGGTGAAATGTTCTGCCACCAACTACTCCACATTGAACACTGTATTATTGTCTGTATACCGGGGAGGGGGCAGCAGAGCACCAGGGTCGCCCGTACAGCTCCTGCACGGCTCGACACGCATGTGTTGAGGAAAGAAAATAAAGTGTGCTGCAATGCATAGTTAAAAGACAAAGCAAGGCAAAGTTTACAAAAAAGTGAAAAACATTACCCATAACCTGTATTTTTAAAAATAAAAATAACAAACTCCTTTGAAAGATTCCATGAACAAAAAAAAATTCAAAAACAATTCACCAGCCAGTGCGCATATTCTCTGACGACCTGTAGAGGCGTTAAAAAAACAAACATAAAACTAAGCACTACAACAACCTTTTTGCTAAATAACCTCCCTTAGTCTGTCCTTAAAATAAGCTTCATTGTAAATTCTATTTTTTACAATCATTAAAAAATATTTAGCTGCATACCTCCATTCTTATTTTCAAACTCCAACCGACTGTCAAAAATGACCCCGAAATGGATATAAAATATTATTTTAATTTTAATAAATATATTATGTTATTTCATTTTTAAAATGCATTTAATAAATATTTTAAGTCAATGAATATCTTTCTATTTTATTACAAATAAAAATAAACCTATTAAAAATGTTTTAAAATCAACTGTTTTATGTGTTTTTTAGTTGAAATGTATATTTTTATATGTATGTATTGTTAACAATTGTTTCAGAAAATTATGTATTTAAATTTTAATTCTATCCTACTCCTGAAATTTATAACATACTACACTAATTTTCATAATAACAATTGTTTTTTACATTTATAACAGCATGAATATTGCGTTTTCTAATTTATTTTAGGTTCAGGGGGTAACCCCCCTACCTTTTTTTAAGTGTTTTTAAAGTTATAAATTACTTTAATAAATCCTCTTTTAATACTTACTTTTAAAGGGGGGGAAATCCACCCATTCCCCAATTTTTACTCCATTTATGCTACAATTTTCACTTGTGTTTCGGGGTCCGGGGATAAACTCCACAACCCCCCCCCCCCCCTCCTTTTTAAAAGATTTTTAATAATGCACTGTATCTTGTGTTTTCGGGGAGGAGGGGTAAACTCCCATCCTTCTTCCAGTTTTTAAAAGATTATTAATAATGCATCATTTCTCTCGTGTTTTTCGGGGGATAAACTCACTAACCTGCCGTTTTTATGGTCTGGCTTGATAGCACAACTGTCGCCATACAATTATTTGACCATCACTACTTAGGAGCCTTGACTCCGCCCACATGTAGGGAGCCAGGAGTACATGCTTTGAGGGGGTAGAGGTTATGTTCCTCCACAAAAAAGTGCTTGCCCTCCACACAGCTGTGATCATTTTGTCTATTTATCCAGCTGCCTAAGCTGGAACTTTCAGGGGCACACACATGACATTGTAATGCTATTAAAGTGTCTTAGATAACTAGATAATATATATTATTTTTCTCTGGCAGCAGCACAGATGGGAAGACAACAGTCATTAACCTACATAGATATTTAGGTCTGGCTTGATAGTGGAACTGTCACCTGCTCTTTTAACTTACACCAATCTTATTCTACAGTTCTTTGCTTCCACACAAATACATATCCATTCCCATACTATTTATGTGCGATGCTTCACATTACCATACAACATTCCTTTGAAGTTAGACCTGTTGGTATTGCCACTGCTAGTTTAAAATATTTTTTAATTAATAAATATTCAATAAATACCCTTTTTACAACTTATTTACTAGTATTAAAATACATATGTAAGAAAATACATGTAAAACACCCTCTTACTTACAACTACTTTCCATGTGGTGTAAAGGTATGCGGAGTAAAGGCATGCTGAGTAAATGCATGCAGAGGAAAGATACCTGGGGAGAAAACACTGCCTAATAACTCTCCTCTTTCTTCACACCCTTGTCTTTCTACCATTGGTCTCTCCTTCCAATTATTTCACCCCTCTCAACTCTTTTCCTCCTACTTATGCCCCTTTAACCCTCGCTCCCGCCTCCTTTTGACTCTTTCTGGACTCACCCAGCTCCTCCTTTGGCTATGCCGCCTCTGTATCCTTCTCTCAAACAACACCTCCATCCTTCTCTTTCACATTCTCTCTGCCTCTGTACTCCTGGTGACAGTTGTTCCTTCTTTCTTTTGGCGAAGTGAAAGACTCGTGGTTATTGTGAGGTCTTCAAAGTGGGGGGAGAGGAGGGAGTGTGGGGGGGGCAGCGGGTCCCCCTGGGACCCTGAGGGGTCCTGAAATGATCTGAGGGGAGGCGCCAGTCACTGGCCAAAAGGTGCATCATGCTGAAAAAAGTGCTTTGTTTTAGGTGAAACAAAGCAGCAGCGAGCCACATTGTAATGGGCTATCAGTAACATATTGTGCCACTCATGTCCTGGATGGTATGTGACAAAAAGGAATCGGCTACAAACAATCTTCAATATTCCCCCTCTCCTTTCTGATTAAGATTCACACTGTGGATACACTTTTATTTTAGGGAACTCAGGCTGCCCATAGCATATAAGGAACCATGCATTTGTTGCATTTTTAAAAGGAATAAGAAAATGAGTTACTTACCTGTAACTACAGTTCTCCATATTGGTATCTTTCATAGATACACATGCTTTAATCATCCCCGTCGTCGTAGTGGGAGTCCCACGGTATCCTTATAAAAGTAGTAGATAATACTATTATAGGCTATAATGCAAAGAACAGTCACTTTCTTTTGTAAAAATAGAACCAAATTTAAGTAATAGCCAATCAGGCGACAGCACCCTGTAGAACACTCCCAAGAGAGGCTAAGTTCCTCAGATTTTCAAGCACAAGTGTGAAACTATATACCTTGAGGAAATAAGGGAAGCCTCTCAGTGGAGGAGGATAGGTCGCATGTGAATCTATGACAGATACCAATACTAGACAGCTGTAATTACAGGTAAGTAACTGATTTTCTTCTCCGGTATTGGATCTTTCACAGATTCACATGCTTGAATCAGAGTAGCTAGCAGATGCATAGACAAATGTGCATAGAAAATAACCACTATATATATACACCCTTACAGGATGGTGGGTAACAATATACATGCATATACTTTAACATATAAAATATAGAATGTAGTTGTTCATCACTAGCATATGAACAATGTAAAGTGAAAAAGCAAAAACAGAGTACCATAACTTTACAATGGTAAAGTACATACATGAAAGAGGAAAAAATACCTCTAAGAGTAGAGGTTTAACTTATTGAAACAGATGACGTAAGACTGCCTGTTCTACAGCTGCCTCGCTGTAAGGTGCCAGATCCAAACAATAATGTTGCGTGAAAGTATGTGCACTCTTGTCCAACGGGACACCAGCAAAAAGAGCAGAAGAGGATACTGCTCTTGTAGAATGTGCCTTGGCCTTGATTGTGAGCGGTTTACCCACCAAGTATGACAGAGTGGGATAGTTGCAGCAATTCACCTTGCAATAGTCCTCTTTGTGACAGCAGCACCAAGTCTCTGAGGCCCATACGAGACCAGCAATTGATTCGTTCTGCTTAGCTGCTTAGTCCTTTGCAAATAAAACTTAAGGCATTGTCAAACATATAAGGAGTGAAGAGATTTCTCTGCTGGAGAGGAGGAAAACAGGTTCATTAAGGTGAAACTGAGTTGGAACCTTTGGGATGAATTTAGAATTTGTTCTCAGTAAAACATAGTCTTCTGTAAAACGGAGATTAGGTTCTCGTGTAGTGAAACCTTGGATTTCACTTACTCTCCTTGCGGAGGTAAGCGCGAGAAGCAATGACACTTTCCAAGTGAGAAACTTGAGCTCGATTTTGTGAATTGGTTCAAACGGTGGTTTAATTAGTTGTTATAGGACCACACTGAGACGCCATTTTGGCAGAGGAGGCAGAATGGGCGGAAAAGTCCTGAATAACCCTTTCATGAATTGTTTGATGATGCAAGAGGACCAAAGGGAAGAAGCATAGGAAGTGCACCTGTACCGGGAGATAGCTGGGAAGTGGACCCTCACTGATGCATACGCTAGTCCTGACTTTGCCAAAGAGAGTAGATAAGGCAAGAGTTGTTCCGGAGATGAGAGAAGAGGGTGGATATCGTTCCTAAGGCACCAAGAGCAAAAACGCTACCATTTTAATCTGTATGTTTTAGAGGTGGATTCAGCTCTAGCCCTGGACAAGACATCCCTACAGTCCTGGGGAATGCCTAAATCTTTGAATTTATTGAATTCAGGTGCCAGGCATGCAACTGAAGAGAAGCTGGGTGCGGGTGCTGGATTTGTCCTTTGCTCATGGTCAGTAAAGTCGTTATTACTGGCAGGCGATAAAGCTTGGACTCCGACAGTAGGAGTAGCTCCGTGAACCAATGCTGAGCAATGAGGATCAGCCGGCATGGTTCCCTTTTTATTTTCATTAGAACTCTGGAGATGAGAGGGCAAGGGGGAAAAGCGTAAGCAAAGATTCCTGACCATCTTAAAGAAAACGCATTCCCCCATGACCCCTTTAGAGATTCTCTGCGGGCAAAGAACCGGCATTTCTGTTTTTCTTGAGATGCAAAGAGATCTAAGTTGGGTGTACCCCATTTCCGGAAGATGGAGTAGAGAATCAACTGATTGAGTTCCCACTCGTGACATGTTTGACCTATTCTGCTCAAGGAGTCTGCTAGGTTGTTTCTCACTCATGGAAGATGTTCTCCCTTGATGATTATGTGATGCAGTAACCCCGAATTCCATATCTTTTGACCTTCCAAAGATAGAATCGGAGACCTCGGTCCTCCCTGCTTGTTGAGATACTGCATGCAGGTGGTATTGTACACACGAATGAGGACGGAGGATGCTCGTATTCTTGGGAGAAACGACTGAAGAGCCAGGAAAATTGCCCTTAACTCAAGGAAGTTGATGTGCATCTCTGAGAGAGAGAGAGAGAGAGAGAGAGAGAGAGAGAGAGAGAGAGAGAGAGAGAGACTCCATTTGCCACTTACTTGAAGGTCTTGAAGGTGCGCCCCCCTGCCTTCCAATGAAGCATCCGTGGTCAGAACAAACTCTCGAAGTGGAGAGAGGAATGTCAGGCCCATAGAGAGATTGCTGGCGGACTGCCACCAAGGAAGTGCTTTCTTCATGATCGGAGTAATTTGAATAATGTCCTCGAACGATCCGGTCACTTGAAGCCATTGGCTGTCAACTGCTCTTGGAAAGGTCTCACCCTGAGATGTGCGTGAGGCACCATGAGGATGGCAGAGGAGATCATGCCGAGAAAGGATTTGAAGAGAGGGATAGAAGCGGACTCTCTTTTGGAGAGACTGTGAGCCAGAGATAGTATGGTGTTTTGTCTTACTGTGGATAAGAATGCCTTGTATTGGAGGGTATCCAACATTGCTCCAAGAAAAGTTATCCGTTGAGAAGGTGTGAGAACAGATTTTTGGTAACTGACTGCAAGCCCTAGAGAGCGAAACAGTTTTAGGCAGAAGGAAATGGCCTTCGAGGCCTGGTGAAGAGAAGGAGTCTTCACAAGCCAATCGTCGAGATGCAGGAAAATATGCAGGCCTCTTAATCGTATGTATGCTGCCACTGGAGCGAGACACTTGGTAAAACCCATACAGCTGAGCTGAGGCCGAAGGGAAGGACCTTGAACTGATAATGGGCGCCTGCCACAGTGTAACGGGGAAATATTTGATGTTTGGGATGGATAGGAATATGGAAATGCACATCCTGTAAATCGAGGCTGACCAGAAAATCCAAATGGTTCAGAAGGATAAGTTACTTACCTGTAATCCTAGTTCTCTTCCAGGGGTATCCTCATCAAAGTCATAAGCACTGAATATTCCCGCCCACGTGCGGGGACCCCGGAAATATAAAAATTATATATGGAAATCACATATATACAGCTCTACATATATGCATATACATATATCATTTTTTCTCATACCAATGCAGCTCTCAATAGGAGGCTAAACAATGTAATTACACACATAAAAAACTACTTTTGCCAATATATAAAAACACCAGAGGACAATTAGAACTTGAACTCGGTTTTTTAATGAGCAAAATACTCATAAATAGTAAAAACTGCAAAATAAGTAGACATTGTTAGCCTACAGGCTGCATTGTAAACCAATAGCATAGAAAATGAAAACATTTTCAACAAAAACTGGCACCGTGCCTTTAAGGCAGCCATGACCCCTAGCTTCCCATCATGCCTCAGGGGTGACAGTTAGGTCAGTTGTTCTTTGCATAACCCTGAAGGTCAGGGCACAAAGATATCCTTTAACACTTTAGAAATCTCTCATTTACCTGGGGAGGCGGGTGGGTTGCTTATGACTTTGATGAGGATACCCCTGGAAGAGAACTAGGATTACAGGTAAGTAACTTATCCTTCTCTTCCAGGGGATCCTCATCAATAGTCATAAGCACTGAATAGAATAGCAAGCCCATCAACCACCTGCAGGTAAATGAGAGTAAAGTGACCCAACACAAAGAAACATAACAGCCGAAATCAGCTGTTGAACAGATTCCTCAAGGAGGCCTGGCCTACTTGGGTGTCTGCTCTGGTGTCTGATTCCAGACAGTAGTGCCTTGTAAATGTATGGACGGACCTCCAAGTTGCCGCCTTACAGATTTCAGACATGGGCACATTTTGAAGAAAAGCAGTAGTAGCCGCTTTTCCTCTAGTAGAATGCGCTCTGGGAGTAAACCCCAGGAGCTTCTGCGCTAATTGATAAGCAAGCTTGATACATGAAACTATCCATCTGGAGATGGAGCGCTTTGAAGCTGCGAACCCAGATCTGATCGACCCATAGTTAACAAATAGTTGATCAGATTTTCTTATAGATTTGGACCGATCCAGATAGAATTTTAAAACCCTTTTGAGGTCCAGAGAATGCAAAGCCCTCTCAGCTGGAGTGGAGGGATTGGGAAAAAAGGTGGGTAGAGAGATGGTCTGATTCACATGAAAATCCGACACCACCTTTGGAAGGAAAGAGGGGTGCGTCCTCAACACAACCCTGTTAAGATGGAAGACTGTATAGGGCTCTTTGGAGCAGAGCGCCTGTATTTCACTCACTCTGCGAGCTGACGTGATCGCTACCAAGAAAGCCGCCTTCCAAGAAAGATGTTGTAAGGTTGCTTTGTGTATGGGTTCAAAAGGCGGACCCATCAATTTTGATAGCACCAGGTTAAGCTCCCAGGGTGGTGAAGGAGGTCGTACCGGAGGATAGACCTTCTTTAAACCCTGCAAAAAATCCTTAACAGCCTGTAACTGGAAGAAGGAAGGTTGAGAAGCTGAACGCCTATATGCAGTTATAGCTGCTAAATGCACCTTAATGGAAGAAAACTTCAAACCTGCTTTCGCCAGATAAAGTAGGTAAGGAAGGATGACCTCTTCCTGACCTTTGATTGGGTTACAATTGTTCTGCATACACCACATGTAAAACCGTTTCCACTTGCATGCATACGAATGCCTCGTGGACGGTCTTCTTGCTTCCTTCAAGATGGACATGCAGTCCTGCGGCAGTCCTAAGTGGCCATACTGGAGGACCTCAGGAGCCATGCCGCCAAGTTCAGCGAGGGAAGGTTGGGATGATGAATCCTCCCGTTCATCTTGGACAGCAGGTCCGGTCTGCACGGCAGCCTCTTGTGAGGACACTCTGATAGGTGCAGAAGGTCCGGGTACCACCATTGTCTCGGCCAGTCCGGGGCAATTAGTATCATCCTCGTGCACGAATGGGACAGCTTGGTCACCACCTTCGGGATCAGCGGAAGGGGTGGAAAGGCGTACACAAATGCCCCTGACCAGTCTATCAAAAGGGCATTCCCTTTCGATCCTGGTCGGTAGAACCGTGAGGCGAAGTTTCGGCATTTGGCATTTTCGTCGTCCGCGAAGAGGTCGATGGTGGGACGACCCCATGTCTGGAAGATGTCTTCGACGACCTCGTCGTTGAGCACCCAGTCTTCTCTGTCTTCGAAGTGACGGCTGAGTGCATCCGCTCTCACGTTCTGTTCTCCTGGCAGGTGGACTGCTGTGACTGCCAGATTCCGAGCCAAGAGCCAATGCCAGAGTGCTTGAGCTTCCAGGGAAAGTGTGCGTGAGCGAGTTCCCCCTGTTTGTTCAGGTAGTACATGGTGGTGGTGTTGTCCGTCTGTACTAACACTGAGGTTGCCTGAATCGAGGGGAGGAAAGCTTTGAGGGCTAGGTGTACTGCTCTCAGCTCTAGCATGTTGATGTGATATGATCGCTCCTTTGGAGACCACAGTCCTTGAGTCTGGAGAGAACCCATGTGGGCTCCCCAACCCTGCAGCGAGGCGTCCGTGATCAGTGTCTGAGCAGGCGGAGGTTGATGGAAAGGAACTCCGACTTGCAAATTTTGTTTTCTCATCCACCAAGGTATGGAAGCTCGAACCGCGTTTGATGGACTTATTTTTCGTCCCAACGAGCGGTCTGCTGGTCCCACTTGTCCTCCAGATCCTGCTGAAGAGGACGCATTCGTAGTCTGGCATTGGGAACCAGGAAGATGCAGGATGCCATCGACCCTAGCAGGGAGGCAATCCGACGCACAGGTAGTTTTCTGTTGCGCAGAACCAGCTGGCATTTCTGTATGAGGGAACACTGTCTCTCCTCCGAAGGAAACACTTTTCCTACCGTGGAGTCTAGCAGAGCTCCTAAAAATGTATTTTCTGTGTTGGCTGTGAAGTTGATTTGACGAAATTCACATGCAGGCCCAGCCGGTGACACAGCTCGAGACAGCTCAAGAAATGCATCCTCACACTGTCTGGGGAAGGACCTTTCAACAGCCAGTCGTCCAAGTACGGGTATACGAAGACGCCCCTGCGGCGCAGTGCGGCTGCCACCACCGCCATGCACTTCGTGAACACTCTGGGGGCTGACTTCAACCCGAAGGGTAGAACCTTGAACTGGTAATGAGCGGATCCCACTAGGAATCGCAGGTACTGTCTGTGATACTGATTGATCGGAACGTGAAAATATGCATCTTGCAGATCCAGCGAGCACATCCAATCCCCCTGCCTGAGATGTGGATATATTTGATGGAGAGCCAACATGCGAAACTTTTCCTTTTTATGGATAGGTTGAGTGACCGCAAGTCCAGAATGGGTCTGTACTCTGCTTTTTGGCCTTTTTCTTCACCAAAAAATATCTTGAGTAAACCCCTTTTCCTCTTTGAGATACTGGCACCCTCTCGATGGCTGACTTTCTGAGAAGGGTGGCAACCTCTTTCTGCAAGAGTTTTAACTGGTGACACGACGGAGGAACTGGAGGGATTGATGGTGGGCGATGTTGAAAACATAGAGAGTACCCATTCTGCAACGTGGCTAGTACCCACCGATCCTTTGTGATAGCTCGCCACTCTTCGAGATGATCTGCGATACTTCCCCCACTGGAGTGGTGAACGGCGACAGGGGAAGTGAGTGTTCATTGTTTCGACTGCGTCTTGGCGGAATTGTTGCCTTGTTGCTGGTTTCTTCCTCCTCTGGAGGAGCGTCTGCCCCGATACTGCGTTTTTTGCTGGCCTTGCTGATCCTGATTTTTCTGCCAATGAGGGGTTTGAACCCTCTGTTGGGAGGATCGTCTATTGTAAGGACGGAATCTCCTACGGAATTCCTTTCTTTTCTCCAGGCCCACCGCTTTAAGCGTGTCCAGTTCCGTTTTCATCCGTGTCATCTCTTCATCCGTGTGAGTCCCGAACAAAGAGGAACCAGAGAACGGAAGATTGAGGATGCGTGACTGCGCTTCTGGCCTGAGTGCTGTAAGACGTAGCCATGATGTTCTCCTTGCGCATACCCCATGAGCATAAGCATGTGCCGAAAGGGTAGCTCCATCCGCCGCAGCACTGATGACCTGGTTAGACACCTGACTGCCCTCTGTTAAGATTTCTTCAAAATCTTTACGGTCTTCCTGTGGCAACTTTTCAGTGAATCTCTGTAGTGAGTCCCACAGAGATCTGTCGTAGCGGCCCAGGAGTGCCGCTGCATTGGAGACCTTCAACATGGAGGCCGAAGTGCCACAAACCTTCCTTCCCCAGGAATCCTGCACCTTGCTCTCCTTGTCTGGTGGGACAGTAGAGGAGGATGCCACCGCATGAGTCTTCTTTGCCGCCGCAATTACGACTGAATCCGGAGGAGGGTCAGCCCTGAGGAAGAGCGGATCGTCCTCTGGTGAACGATACTTTTTAAGATCCTCGCTGGGGCGGTCTTAACACTCGCTGGCGTGAGAAAGATATCCATCACTGGCTCTATGATGCCTGGTACCAAGGGAAGCAGAGGTTTAGTTGCTGCTCTTTGGTGTAGAGTCTCAAAAATCACCGAGGACTTGCTTTGACGAGTTGGCATAGGGATACCCAGCTTTACAGCTCCTCTGCCAAGAATGTCCTGAAAAGTGTAGATGTCGTCCACCGGAGAGACCCTCGACGGTGGACTGTTACGTCAAAGTAGGCGAATAGTCTCTATGGGATGTATGAGTGGAAGAAGAGGACGGAGTAGGCGATCTGTGTGCTCTCCTCCTGCTTCTTGATCTAGACCTCCTCCTGTGTGAGTGCACCGGTGTGCGGCTGCGAGCTCTTGTTCTTGAAGGAGATCGCTCTTTATCCTGAGTTAAACGAGCCAACGGGGATCTGTTCTGATGGCTCGAGTAATCCCTGTCCGTAGCCCAGTGATGTAGAGGCCTGTGCCATCGTGGCGATAAATGGATGGAAGGCGATCTGTGGCTCTCTCTTTCCTTAGGAGACTGAGCAGGAGGCGTGAGGCTCAGCTCTTCATGCCTTGTTGGAGAATCTTGGTGACCCCTGACACTGGGCTGTTGGACGTCGAGATAACCACCTCCGGGGATCTGGACGAACCTGAAGGTGACGAAGACAGGCTCACTGGAGGTGAGGTGTTTCCAGAAGGGCGCTTTGACGTTGACCTAGAGCGTCTAGGCGTCGACTGCCCTCTCAACGGAGACGTATGTCTCGACGTTGACTTTCTTCTCTTAGAAAGTGGACTTCTCGGCGACGAACGTCTCTCCAACACTGGTGCAGTGTCCTGCTTTGACACTCCCTGCACCCTTTCAGGAGATTGCTGTGTCGACGTCGACCGGCGTTGGACTGCCGGCGACGGAGGTCTTGGTCTCGACGTCGAAAATCCACTCGGCGGAGTCATCCGCCTCGACGGCGTGGAATGATGGATCGTCGCCGAAGGAGGTGTCCTGTGTCTCGACGCCGAAGATCGTTGCTTTGATCCCGGCGGAGATCTGTGTCTCGACGTCGATCGCCGATGAGGAGGCGACGACGGAGAGATGCGCCTCGACGTCGATCGCCGCTGACGAGACGGGGAGTTGTGCTTCGACGTCGATCGCCGTTGATGAGGCGACGACGGAGCGCTGTGCCTCGACGTCGATCGCACCTGCGACGACGGAGCGCTGTGCCTCGACGTCGATCGCGCCTGCGACGACGGAGCGCTGTGCCTCGGCGTCGTACGCCCACCCGGCGCCGACGGAGACCTGTCTCTCGGCGTTGAGCGCCGCCTGGTTGACGTCAACGGAGGACCTGTTACCTTCGTCGACGAAGATTTCGTAGTCGAAAGATGATGCGCCGGCATCACCGAAGTCTTCAACGCCGATTTCTTCGTCGCCGATTTCTTCGACGTCGATACCGACGCCGACGGAGAACAGGTCGGGACTTTTCCTCTCGACGTCGACCGAGTTCTCCTCTTCTTCTGCCTCACAGGAGACCTACCTCTTTCAGAGAGGCCATAGAGACGGATCCTGTCCCTCTCCTTGATAGTCCTTCTTGATAACTTCTTACAATGCTGGCAGTTGTCAGAAGAGTGGGACTCAGGGAGGCAGAGAATACACACAGGATGTGTATCTGTTCTGGCCTTCTTCTTGCCACATGACGGGCAAGGATCGAATAAAGAAGGCATTTCCAAAAATAAACCTTTTCTGAAACACAAAAAAGGTGCTACTTGCACTCTAGGACCAAAAGACGTCGAGTGAAAGTAGAAAAAACTAGATCTTTATAGATATTTTTTGACAGAAAGTCAAAAAAGCAAGAGCTGAAAATCCAGGGTCCTGACTGAAGGAGCCGGAAAGAACAACTGACCTAACTGTCACCCCTGAGGCATGATGGGAAGCTAGGGGTCATGGCTGCCTTAAAGGCACGGTGCCAGTTTTTGTTGAAAATGTTTTCATTTTCTATGCTATTGGTTTACAATGCAGCCTGTAGGCTAACAATGTCTACTTATTTTGCAGTTTTTACTATTTATGAGTATTTTGCTCATTAAAAACCGAGTTCAAGTTCTAATTGTCCTCTGGTGTTTTTATATATTGGCAAAAGTAGTTTTTTATGTGTGTAATTACATTGTTTAGCCTCCTATTGAGAGCTGCATTGGTATGAGAAAAAATGATATATGTATATGCATATATGTAGAGCTGTATATATGTGATTTCCATATATAATTTTTATATTTCCGGGGTCCCCGCACGTGGGCGGGAATATTCAGTGCTTATGACTATTGATGAGGATCCCCTGGAAGAGAAGTTGTAATATCTCCTGGAGAGTTACCATGCGGAAGGATTTTTTCTACAGGTATTTGTTGAGCTTTCTGAGGTCCAGAACGGGACGCCATTTTCCCGATTTCTTCTGTACAAGAAAAAAGCAGGAGCAGAAGCCCATTCCCCTATGAGAGTGTGGTACAGATTCTATTGCTCCTTTTAGTAGCATGACAATTGCTTCTTTCTTTAGTAACTGAAGATGGAATGGTAGAGATTTTTGTGGTGGGGGAGGAGGTGGTATTGTGACAAACTCCAGGGTATGGCCTTATCTTATTATATTCGGAACCGATCTGTCTGTGGTAATTTTTTGCCATTGACTGAAATAGTGTAAAATGCGAGGTCCTCTGGTTAAAATGACAGTGGGGAGAGTAGCAGGCACCAAGACCTCGTCACTGTTTCCTAACAGTATCCATGGACTGCACCGGTTGTTTACGTTTGGATTGTCTGGGGTATGCAGCCTGTGGTGGTGCACGGTATGCCTGTTGATGCTGGTAGGAAGGGCGAAAGGAATTATAGCCCTGAGGTTGGTATTTTTGGTAATATCTGCGAAATAAATATGTTCCTCTACTACGTGCTCTACGAAAGGGGGTCTTCCTATATTGGAGCATGCCCAAAGCCTTAGACGTCTCGGTGTCTGCCTTAATGGTCTGTAAGGCATCATCAATATGTTTACCGAAAAACGCATCACCATCAAAAGGCATATCTAGTATTTTGCTTTGCACTTCAGGGCAAAACGTTGTTGCTCCCAACCACCCTTGTCGCCTAAGGAGAGCTGCTTCAGCGAGCCGACAAAAGGCTAGAGAAGCCACATCCATGGAAGCATCGATGATCTCTGATGCAGGCCTTTCTCCTTCAAGAAGAATATTTCTTGCCTCAAGCCTTTTGTCCTCTGGAAGGAGGTCCACATATGGAGCGATATCAGACCACATTTGGCGGTCGTATCTTCCTAATATCACTAGTGCATTTGCCGCGCGCACAGTAGTACCTGAGGTGGTGGTAAACCTTTTGCCAATATTATAAAGGTGCCTTCCTTCTTTGTCAGGTGGAGAGGTGATAGGCGCTGAAGAATTCCTTGACCTCCGTTGTACAGCTTGTTTTATTACTGAGTCTGGTTTCGGTTGCCCTACCAGACATGCTGGTGCATCATCAGGAGCCTTATATTTTTTACATATTCTGGGCAGTAGTGCAATTACTGTAGCAGGTGTTTTCATAACCTTTGCACGTTTCTCCCACATATGGTCTATAATAGGTATTGCTCTCAAAGTCTTTCAAGATAAATCTTTAAAGTCGTAAAGAAAGCAGTCAGACTGCTTGACAGTCATTGAAAATTGAAAGCGAGAAGCTGCCCTTCCCATCAATGCGTGGACGCCGCCAATGTCCTCCGGCAGAGAATCCGCTGTCTGAGGAGACGGGCAAGCAGGTGTTGAAATTACATAATCTTCTCATTCATTGCCCAATGGTCTTGTACCTTGAGGTTCACCTTCCTCTATCTCCCAATCATTCGAGGTATCATGCTGTTGTGAAGGTAAAACACTCTGTCATAGGCAATGTTTTAGGCGAAGGCTCAGACATGCGTGGCGGAGATGTCGGTGTAGGTGGAGGCGGCGACGGAGGCTGAGGTGCGATGAAGGAAAATGAAAACGATAATCCTGCAACATGTCTTGCAATTCTTGTACTAATGCCACAGGATGGTGGACCATGGGTTCAGGAACAGACTTCATGTATAACATCTTTGCATGTAGAGAATGAAAGTCCTGCTGATAATAACCCTCATAGTCATCTTCATCATCGTCCTGATACTTGACGTGAAGTTGAGAGGGACTGTGAGCAAGGCCAAACATGTCATTTTCATCAGATTCCTCCAAAAAAGTTGATGGTGGTAAAGGCAAAACCAATGAAGGATTTTGGAGAAAACGCCTCGACGGTGTCATCGACGAGAACGTTGTCGACGGGTATAATGGTGTTAGTTGTCACGTCAACGGTTGCTTGAGGCCAGGAGTAGCATACAGCGTCGTCAGCTTCGTCGACGGCAGTGGTGTCTGTGTCGTCGATAAGGACATATTAGGAACTGACAACGAAATTATCGGCAGAATCGTCAACGATGTGGGAACTGTCGTCGTCGTTGCGGTCGTAGTCAACGAAGAGGTGGTCGTCAATGGAACAAACGTCGTCAACGAGGATGTAGACGCCGACGAGGAAGTCGTAGCCGACTGTGAAGACATCATCGAAGAGGAAGTCGTTGGCGGTGATGGTACCTTAGCCATCGCT
Organism: Calotriton arnoldi; assembly: GCA_963921515.1. Taxonomy (NCBI): domain Eukaryota; kingdom Metazoa; phylum Chordata; class Amphibia; order Caudata; family Salamandridae; genus Calotriton; species Calotriton arnoldi. The sequence continues at coordinate 1,555,329 of CAWUFW010001702.1, read as the reverse complement.
GAAAGCGTCGTAGGTGGAGCTGCAGTCGACGGCGCAGCAAAGTCCTTCGTTGACGATGGATTTTTCGACAACGAGATCTTCGACGACGATGCAGGGGAAACACGTCCCATCTGTGATTTCTGCGTCGACGGAGACCCAGAAGATGGTGCCGTCGACGATACAGGCTTTTTAGAGACTGTAATCTTTATAGAAGACCCTGAAGAGGTTTTCTCATGCATAGAGGTCGGATGGCTTTTCTACTCAATAGGAAATTAATGCTTTCGTTTTTATGAGGAACCTGCTGCTTCATGACAGGATTTTTTGGAAGCCTTTTTTCTAGAACCCTCAGGAGATTCTTGAGACCTCTCTCTCCTTTTAGATCTTTCCAGAGGTATATGAGGCAGAGCTTTCCTCATCATCAGAGATGACACTAGATTTATTTTTCAGTCTCTGCAGCCAAATCAACAATCTACCCTCTCTGTCTTTAAGGATTTTTGGTTGAGAAAGTTCTACAATTCTTGCAGTCCTTTACTTTATGCTGGGGGTAGAGACAGTAAATACAGTTTTTTGGGGGTCTTCAGCATGCAACCTCTTCTTACTGCATGTTCCACATGACCTGACAGAGCTTTCTTCGATGAATCCGACATTTTCAAGAAGATATCTGGTAATTTTGAAGAGAAAACTGAGCAGAGCTGTAGAAAATCTGAGGAACTTAGCCTCTCTTGGGGGTGTTCTACAGGGTGCTGTCGCCTGATTGGCTATTACTCAAGTTTGGTTCTTTTTTACAAAAGAAAGTAGATGGGCTATTGCAATGACTGTTCTTTGCATTATAGCCTATGATAGTATTATCTACTTTGTTTATAAGGATGCCGTGTGACTCCCACTACGACGACGGGGATGATTCAAGCATGTGAATCTATGAAAGATCCAATACTGGAGAACTGAACATAACTGCAATGTTTGAATTATTAAATATGTCTATGCAATTTTATACAAAAATTGTGAACACAAATATTTTTTCATTCTGGTGGCTCCAATGATTTCTTTTTTTTATGGGGGGGTGGGGGCGCAGGGAGTCATTTAAAAATGTGAAGACCACCACTGCGCTAGACATATATGTGGCACTGTACAGAAGCAACTTCATTAAGTCACTTTCAGATGCAGCTCCCACTAGACAGTGACAGTTCTCTGCACCCAGAGAAGATCTTCACACATATAGCTGGTAACAGCTCCATCCAACAGCTCCATCCAGAACATAGGAGAAGCTCTATGCAGACAGGGTCAGTATACTGCAGTCATGGCGAAAAACAGCTGCAAACAACAGTAGGTAGTCTTTGTAAAGATTGACAGCGGGTGGGTGAAGGGGTGCAGAGACCAAGGAAACTCCCTACAAATAAGGTACACCTGCCTGAAGAAACAATAAAGTTCTCTGCTTACATACATACAACTTCCTGAAGAAAACGGCAGCTCTGTGAACCCATGGCAGCTCCATGCAGGCGTGGACAGGTCTCAGCACACGTATGCTAAATGCAGTTTCTTGGAACAGGGGCAGCTCTCTGCAGGCAAAGGATGCTCTATGCTGCCAATGCTTGCAAGAACAGTCACAGCACTCTTCAAACATAGTGTTATGTAGCTCCCTGTAGATACTGGGTCGGTTCTCTGAAAATAGGAAATAATTTAGCTACTTACATACATTAAGATTCCATCACAAGGAGTCAAGGCACAGAGATAAGGATAGCTCTTTGAGCACAGGGCCTGCTCCATGTAGCCAAAGCATAGCTCCCCAATGACAATGGGAGGGTTCGAGAGTAATGATGCCCATACTGTACACTGTCTGCTTTCATGGAAAACACTCCTCCTCACCTGTCCAACGATTCCAAGTTCAGCTCAAGACTTTCACTTTGGAATCCAAACTACCACAAAGAAACACGTTTTACAACAGGTGTCCAGATGTCTTCAGGGAAAGAAGATATTCAAAATTATGTGGTATATCTTTATGAACAGCCTCGAACATATTTGCAGTGTGCTGAAGGTGTGAAAGGCGGGTCTTTTGGGAACAATGGCCCTGCTGCCTCTTTTGCCAATGGTCATATTTGCTCTCAGATTAGGACAAAATATACATCTGCTATATATTAATAATGGAATGGTACTCCTGGGATAATTGTGTAGCCTACAAAAATACTGCTTATGCCATGGAATGAGGCTCTCAAGGAAGTCTGTGTTTTGACCGAAAAGGTCACTTTAGTTTCCATGTTAGCTGTAGGGGGGAAGGCAGAAATGCCAAATAACACCAGTGACCATTTATAGAGGGCACACAACAACGAGAAGTGCCTTGACATTTAAATAAAACCCTCTATTGCGTGAGAACAGTGGTATGCATTCTATTGACCATGGCAATTTAAACTGCTGAACCAGCCTAGATGGGATTGAAAGACATACCGTGTGCAGAAACCTTAATGTGGCAAATGCGCCATGCTCAGGTTTTAACCCTTACAGTCTGTGTGTATCGCAGTGGTAGAGCAGAGTTTTGGAAAAGAAACACACTTGAAAGTGATGTTACATCAATAGTCCCTATAATGAAGAACCAGTGTTATGAGCCCCAATGTACACCAATATATGCCTAGGTAGTTGCACAACCTTTTACCTACATTTGTCTTACCTTGCTCTACATAACGGCTCTGGTGCTGACCTTTTACCTAGTTAGGTGCCGAATAAATGTCATGTGGTTTTCTTTCAAAACTAGCCTAATTTATTATGCATGAGGTTTCTTACTATCACAGCAGGATTACCTTCTTCTGCATAATAACTATGTACAAAAGTCACCACTATCGTCATCCTTGGCCAACAGACCCACAGTACCATGACACATCTAGGTAGAATCCCTGAGGGTACCTTTCGGTTATATAAGTCCCACATCTTCGCTGGGCAAACCAAAGGAGAAAAAGCTTCCAGGCTGACATGCTGACATGACACGCTGAAGTCCCTGCCCTCAGACACTCCAGCACGTAGTGGTCTGACATCCCGCCTTGGGTGTCAAACTCAAGACCAAAACAGGGTCCTTCGTTCTCTCCCAGCAGGTAATGGGGTTGGCTCTTTCCTAGGGGGATTCTTGGCTTTACACCTACATACATGCTAGGTACATTTAAGTACATCTAGTTAGGGTTTGCATCTTAGGAGTACTCATGATTATTGCCATGCATCTCTATGCCTGCATACATTCATTGTTTTAGCACCATGGTAGAATTCTACCTTTTATTTACTCTATTGGTGCATATAACTGTATATATCTGTTTCTGCCTAATGGTTGTTGCAGCACACGTATTTTATACTAGAATGACGCTGGTTCAATAAATGCTTATTGAAAACATCCCCACCGTTTATTCTGTTTATCTCTCTGAGACCGAGCAGCACGTGTGACTGAGCGAAAAGTACTGTACTGTTTCCATGATCCCTGAGGGGTCAGGGTTGTCATGTTCGATAGTTGCCAGAAACGATTCGCTCCTTGGCAAGGTTGTGTTGGCTTATAGTGGCACTGTGAGCTAGCTGGTCTACAGACTAACATATCCTTTGGGGGTGCCTGGAATCAGTCTGGACACCAATCACGTAGTTTATGTTGCCTAACTGCGCAGATCCTATATAGATTTGTAGGAACTACACGACATGGCGCCACCAACGTTGGTTTGGTTCCTATTTAATGGTCAAATCTGAGTAGTACAGTTGTGCTTTCTCAGAGACCCTCTACTCACATTTACCCAGAGACGTCTGGCGTGAGGGGGGATCATCCGCCGCAGCTGAGTAGGTATACCTTATGTATTGGCTATAGGTTTATTCAAGCTTGAAGGATTATAGTTTCCTTGAAAAATATCTGTGCATGATGAGGTTGTGCCCGCATTAAATGCCAACGCAGCAGCGGAAGGAGAACAGGAAGGTGCAGAAAAAATTTCAAAAATTTACTTATTTTAAAATTAGCAGATTTTGGAGTCCCATCATTAGGTGGGACTGTTACCTTCGTGATTGAGGCACACGAGGCATACAGAGGTGTTCTATTCTTGGATCAAGTTCCCAACTGCAGATGCACGTACACATACATTTCATTCTTATATTGCGGATGAAATACCAGATGAATACAATCCATACAAGGACATAGAAGTCCCTTTAACATACCAGGAATATATAAACTGAAGGCGCCCTCCCACATACCACAGAAAAAGTGAGACTCAGTCCGCTCAGCAGAGACAGAGTGACTTGGCCGGTTCTAGCTGCTTATACACCGCATACAGAAATTGAAACAATGCCAGTGGCAGTCTTACGTCCACTTCACAAAGAAATAATAAAACTTTACAGAAATCTGACAGTTCGTTATGAGAACACTCACACTTCAACCTACAAGGGTTACTCCAGCAGGTCAACTGCAAGGGACTGCAACAAAAATCACCCCACAAATGCTGAATGCAATTATGGGGTGAATGTCCACTAAACATGAGAAATGCCATTCTGGGTAGCACAGAAAATAGCACAGCTTGAGGCAGTGTTTTCACTCACAGTCCCGCAAGAAAAACACAGAATACTGACAATTTGCTTGCCAATGGGGATAGCCCCACAGATAGAGGACTGTATCACTTGGGGTACACTCTTCGCTGCCATCTAAACCAGGACTCATGGTACCCCTTCAATAGCAGTGATACCAGAAGTTTTAAGACAAATTGAGAAGGAGTACTGGGCAGGACCTGCCCTGAATTTAGCGATGAAATTAATAGGCAATTTTTCCCAGGTATGTACAGTTATGTTAACAAACATAAAAGGGGAGGCAGCAGCTGTGGCTATACGCCAACGCCTGAGGGAATGCACTCCTGCACAACAGGAGCGGGAATTACCTAAACTTATTGACGAGACCTGTGCTTTGCTGGGTAGAGATAATTTGGGAGCTAGACCTGTGAAACCACAATTGATGGGTAATCCTGAAAAGGATAACTCCAAGTAAGCAAGGATAAATTACTTACCTGTAATCCTAGTTCTCTTCCAGGGGTATCCTCATCAAAGTCATAAGCACTGAATATTCCCGCCCATGTGCGGGGACCCCGGAAATAATAAAAATTATATATGAAAAACATATATATATACACCTCAATATATATATAAAAACATATATCATTTTTTCTAGTATCAATGCAGCTCTCATATAGGAGGCTAAACAATGTAATAAAACACATAAATTGCTTTTGCAAATATACATAATACATGTATAAAAACACATGAGGACAAGAAGTACTTGAACTCTGTTTTTAATGAGTAAATCTCATGAGTAAACTGCAAAAGAAAAACAGGCATTGTTAGCCTACAGGCTGCATTGTAAACCAACATAGAAAATGAAAGCAATCTTTCATAAAAACTGGCACTGTGCCTTTAAGGCAGCCATGACCCCTAGCTTCCCATCATGCCTCAGGGGTGACAGTTAGGTCAGTTGTTCTTTGCGTAACCCTGAATATCAGGGCACCAAGATAATATTTAACAATGAAATAATCTCATTTGCCTGGGGAGGTGGGTGGGTTGCTTATGACTTTGATGAGGATACCCCTGGAAGAGAACTAGGATTACAGGTAAGTAACTTATCCTTCTCTTCCAGGGGGTCCTCATCAATAGTCATAAGCACTGAATAGAATAGCAAGCCCAACATCCACCTGCATGCAAATGAGAAACGCAGTGACCTTGTTAACAACAACCGAAAAGTCAGCTGTTGAACAGATTCCTCAAGGAGGCTTGACCTACTTGAGTGTCCGCTCTAGTATCTGAGTCAAGACAGTAATGCCTTGTAAATGTATGCACTGATCTCCAAGTGGCTGCTTTGCAGATCTCAGAGAGCGGTACATTATTGAGGAAAGCAGTCGTAGCTGCTTTTCCTCTCGTGGAATGAGCTTTGGGAGCGGACCAAAGAGGCTTCTGTGCCAACTGGTAAGCAAATTTGATGCATGAGACTATCCATCTGGAGATGGACCGCTTTGATGCTGGAAAACCTGTTCTGATCGAACCATAATTAACAAATAGTTGGATCAGACTTCCTCAATGGCTTCGACCTGTCCAGATAAAACTTCAAAACCCTTTTAAGGTCTAACGAATGTAGAGCCCTCTCAGCTAGAGTGGAGGGATTGGGAAAAAAGGTCGGAAGAGAAATAGCTTGATTTACATGAAAATCAGACACCACCTTCGGAAGGAAGGAAGGATGAGTCCTGAGGACTACCCTATTGAGATGAAAAACCAAGTAGGGCTCTTTAGAACATAGGGCCTGTATCTCACTCACCCTACGAGCTGAGGTGATAGCTACCAAGAAAGCTACCTTCCAAGTAAGGTGTTGTAAGGTTGCTTTGTGGATAGGCTCAAAGGGTGGACCCATCAATTTTGACAGTACCAAGTTCAACTCCCAAGGAGGGGAAGAAGGTCGGACCGGAGGGTAGACCTTCTTGAGACCCTGCAGGAAATCCTTCACCACCTATAGCTGAAAAACGAGGGCTGAGAAGGAGAACGCCTGTACGCCGTAATGGCAGCCAGGTGAACCTTAATGGATGAGAATTTCAAACCTGCTCTGGCTAGGTGAAGCAGACAAGGCAAAACTACCTCCTCCTGCCCCTTGGTAGGATTACAATTATTTTGCATACACCAAATGTAAAAACTTTTCCATTTGCAGGCATAAGAATGTCTTGTAGAAGGTCTCCTTGCCTCTTTCAATATGGTCATGCAGTCCTGTGGCAGACCTAAATGCCCATACTGGAGGACCTCAGGAGCCATGCAGTTAAGCTCAGTGACGGAAGGTTGGGGTGATGAATCCTCCCGTTCGTCTTGGATAGCAGGTCCGGTCTGCACGGCAGCCTCTTGTGTGGGCAGACTGACAGATGTAGAAGGTCCAGGTACCACCACTGTCTCGGCCAGTCCGGAGCAATCAGCATCATTGTGGTGTCTGAGTGAGATAGCTTGGTCACCACCGTCGGGATGAGAGGCAGGGGTGGAAAGGCGTACACAAATGCCCCTGACCAGCTGATCAAAAGGGCATTCCCCTTCGATCCTGGTCGGTAGTACCTGGAGGCGAAGTCTTGGCATTTTGTGTTTTCTTCGTCCGCGAACAGGTCTATGCTCGGACGGCCCCAAGCTCGGACGATGTCGTCGACCACCTCGTCGTTGAGGACCCAGCCCTGCTGTTCCTCGAAGTGAAGGCTGAGGGCATCTGCCTGAGAATTCTGCTCTCCCGGCAGGTGAACCGCTGTGATGGATAGATTCTTCGCCAGAAGCCAGTGCCAGAGGGTCTGTGCCTCCAAAGAGAGAGTCCTCGAGCGAGTTGCTCCCTGTTTGTTCAGGTAGTACATGGTGGTGGTATTGTCCGTCTGTACTAGGATGGAACTCGCCTGAATCGAAGGGAGGAAAGCCTTGAGAGCCAGATGAACAGCCCTTAGCTCCAGCATGTTTATGTGGTACAACTGCTCCTTTGAGGACCATAGGCCTTGCGTCTGGAGAGACCCCATGTGGGCTCCCCATCCTTGCCGGGAGGCGTCTGTGATCAGAGTCTGAGAGGGAGGAGCTTGATGGAACGGTACTCCTACCCTCAGATTGTCTTTCTTCATCCACCACGGGATGGATGCTCTGGCTGCGCGTGATAGACAAATTTTGTCTTCCCAGCGAGAAGACCGTTGATCCCATTTGGCTTCTAGATCTTGTTGTAGAGGACGCATTTTCAATCTGGCATTGGGCACCAGAAAAATGCAGGATGCCATCGATCCTAGCAGGGAGGCGATCTGACGCACTGAAGACAGGCTGTTGTGTAAAATCTGTCTGCCTTTCTGAATGATGGATAATTGTCTCTCCTCCGAAGGAAACACTTTTCCTCGCTTGGAGTCTATCAGCGCCCCCAGGTAGTGGATTGTTTGAGTGGGTTGCTGCGTCGATTTTTCGAAGTTCACATGTAGGCCCAGTTTTTGACAAAACCCTAGGCACTGCTGGAAGTGGTTCATCACACTTTGTGGAGAGGGACCTTTTAGCAACCAATTGTCCAGAAAAGGGTAGACGAAGATGCCTCTGCGTCACAGAGCAGCTGCCACTACTGCCATGCACTTCGTGAACACCCGGGAGCTGACTTCAGCCCGAAGGATGTTCCGACTATGAATCGTAGATATGAATCGTAGATATTGCCGGTGATGCTGATTTATCGGTATATGAAAATAAGCATCTTGCAGATCCATCGAACACATCCAACCCCCTTTGCGGAGGTGAGGATATATTTGGTGGAGAGCCAACATGCAAAAATTTTCTCGTTTGATGGACTTGTTGAGTGTTCGCAGATCCAGAATGGGCCTGTATTCCGACTTTTGACCTTTTTTCTTTACCAGGAAGTATCTGGAATAAACTCCTCGACCTCTTTGGGACCGTGGAACCTTCTCTATGGCTGATTTTTGGAGAAGTATTCCCACTTCCCTCTGCAGCATGTTGATCTGGCAGCATGATGATGGTACCGGAGGGATCGAAGAAGGACGACGTCGGAAATGTAGAGTACCCATTCTGCAGCGTAGTCAATACCCACTGATCCTTGGTGATGACTCGCCACTCTTGCAGATGATTCGCAACACTTCCTCCTACTGGAGTGGTGAACAGTACTGGAGGAAGCGGGCACTCATTGCTTGGCTGGAACTTTCGTTGAAGTAGAGGACTGACGGTTCCCTCCTCTTCCCCTGTTGGATTGCCGGCTTTGAAACTGCGATTTCTGCTGACCCTGTTGGTTTTGGTTCTTTTGCCAATGAGGGGTTTGAACCCTCTGTTGGAAGGAGCGGCGATCAGTATTGCGGTAGCGGCGACAAAACTCTTTTTTCTTCTCCAGCCCCACCGCCTTCAGGGTATCTAGCTCGGTCTTCATCCGTGCCATCTCTTCATCGGTGTGCGAGCCAAAAAACGATGACCCGGAAAATGGCAGGTTGAGAATACGTGACTGCGCCTCTGGCTTCAATGCTGTCTGGCGAAGCCATGAAGATCTTCTGGCACAAATTCCGTGGGCGTAGGAGTGTGCTGAAAGTGTAGCTCCATCCGCCGCAGCACTAATTACTTGGTTCGCTACCAGGCTGCCCTCCTGTACAATTTCTTCGAAGTCCTTACGGTCTTCCTTGGGCAGTTTATCTGTAAAACGCTGTAGCGAATCCCATAAAGCTCTATCGTAACGCCCCAATAGACACTGGAGACTTTAAGCATGGATGCAGAAGTGCCACATACTTTTCTCCCCCATGAGTCTTGTGTCTTGCTCTCCTTGTCCGGTGGTACTGTGGACGAGGAGGCCACTGAATGGGTCTTTCTGGCAGCAGCCACAATTACAGAGTCCGGTTTAGGATCTGACTTCCATCAGGTTGACCCGGGAACCTGATGGAAGCGCCAGCACAAGTCGTGAAGCCGGCTTAATGAGCGAGGCACGGCGTTGTCAGTTTTTACCGAAGAAGCCCCAATTAAGACTCTGTGAGGTACTATTGACCTTACATTCAGTAAATATTCTGTTGAAAAACTATACGAGTAGGACAATATTCATCTCCTACATTTTATTTAAGGTCCTGAAGAAAGCCCCCAGTCCCCCTAGGGGCACCCCAAGGGGCTGAAACATGTCGACCACCCTTTTGAGTGCAAAGGACTCTTAATTAGGTCCTTTTTGCACAATATTGTTTTTATACTGTCCACACACACCAAACTGAATAAAGCTACAGTTTAGGCTGTGTGAGGATCACTTTTTAAACCAACTCACCTCACCAGAGCACTTTCACTTGGCACTTATTACTGATCACTACTGTAATAACCAGTGGTTCCCTCCAGGTGGAGGAAGCATACAATAGAGACCCAATGATGATGCTGTCACGTATTTGATACAGGCGGAGAATCAAGATAAACCGCCACACGACCTGTTTACGTGAATGAGGGTTTTTTAAGTACTGAAGGTTAGAACACCCGAGCCCTGGTTACAGGTACAAGTGATCCATTCCCCATTGATTATGATTGACTCCAAGGAAGCTGAATGGATCATAGCTCCTTCTACCTCCCCCACTTTTGATTTAAATTCGATATTTTGTCCACATACCCTCCCAGAACGCTCCGCAGTACCACATGTGAACTTTGTCCTGAAACCACATACATCATCTCATCGTGAACAAAGAGACCGGTCCTTTGTGAACATTAAAGCAGTTCCAGTTCTTGAAAGAATAGTGTGGGATAGGGTTTCATATGATGTATTTGGTCCCACTGAACTTTTGAAAATACCACATTTGTTTAAAGTTTCTTTGAATGATATCATCACTTCCAGTACTTTCTCTGATGATTGGGATTTTGAAACTGTAAATTCTATACTGTCAGATTTGGAACAATCTGCTGCTTTTTCCAGTAATGAATATGTAGTAACCTGTATTATATTTATCTTGTTACTTTCTCCCTAGCTGCTCAGCCAGTGTGAATGTGATGAATGGAATGTTGGTGTGATGGTCTTGAATGGACTGTTTGGGTGCCTGGATGCTTGAGTGTGACAGTTAGAGTATGGGCTGAGCAGAAGGCAGACTGCTCCTAGTGAGGCTGCATCTCTACAACTCAACTACCTGTAACTGAACTTAATAAATCTACATAAAACTACATTCTGGCTACGGACCTCATCACTACAGATTTTTGGCTACGAGGATGGGATACCTATTTTGCAGTACAAGGCGTGTCAGCCCCACCAGTGTCCTGTACACCGGACAGCCCAGCCTGCGCGTACTTCATTGACTTAAAGGATTGGCAATTGCTGCTACTGTGACAGCCTGTGTGATCCTGAGCACTTGTCAGCGAACTGCCCGGCCTCGACATGCTTCATCGGTCCATTGTATTTGTTCTAATGCAAGCAGATAACTGGTGGGACCCTGAGCACTTCCACATCTCATCTAGTGATCTCAGCATCGGTCGGCTCTAGGGATAGCATGTGTCTGCTCACATCGTCATATTTTGTTGGTCATAGTGGAGCCTGCCTACCTCCACATCTCACATTTGGTACATTTATGGTAATTGCGGTGGCTGCAAACTCAAGTAGACAACAAATTCTATCTTTATGTCAGCCCTGGGTTAAATTATCGCTGCCTCTGACGCTTGGGACTCTTCCTGCAATGCGTGTTTCATCTTACAATCTCCATTCCTTGTTGGGAAATTATTTTGTGACACATAAACGTCGGTCAAATGGCAACCGGAGCACGAGATTTGCAGTGAGTCAAAACTTTGTGTCAACAACTGTAATGCTTTTTTAAACTTTGAGGAGTCAGCTCATATGCCGGGAGATGGAGTGGGACTTTTACAGTCAAGTATATTTAGACTTTTAATTATTTCTAAACACCCCCCACAACATTGGCAGTTTAACCGCTGTGGTGTGTTTAAATAGAGACAGTGGCACGAGTCATGTAGCGCGCATACGTCCCGTCATTATGCTGTCGCGCGGAGGAGACTCTTCAACGACGTTCTTTTTGCCTTGCAGTTCCTCGAGCTGCTGTGGGACGCTCTGCTGCTCGGACGCGCCTTTAGCCATCCAGCACTGCATCTGTAGCGTCCCGCCATTTAGGTCTATCACCTGCACGCAAGCTCCAAATTGAGTGGCATCTCAGTCTACATGTCTTGCTCCTTAGCCTGTGCGGTCTGACCTCGAACAGTGCAGGTAAGGAGTAATGGATTAAGTAGACATGTCGCAAGGAAAGGGAAAGTTATGTTTTGAATTCTTCAAGATTGTCTGGTGCTGCGGCTTTGGGCATTTTTACTCGGGATTTATCTCAGCAGCACATATGAAGTTTTCAGCCAGCGCTGCCCGGGCTGTTCATCTTCATGGTGGAGCGGCGGATCAGTCCTTACGGATTCGCAGAACTTGATCTGGGCAGCACTCAACATCTATGTTCCATGATGGGAAATATTTGTGTATCTAGCTTACGACGCGTTTGCAGCATGCGCTTTGAGGGTTGTATTTTCCAGTTTGTGTAAGATGTTCTTCAGCTCTCGCTGTTTCTGGTGTCTTCACACTTTAAGTTGTTTCTACGCTTTTCGTTTTCAACCTGTATCATTAAATCAGTTTACTGCCTAAGGCTCTGCACTTAGTAGTAGCAACCTTTTCACACTTTTCTTTGTGTGGTTATTGTGATATTGTGATATGTCCTATTTCCACGCTTTTAGTCATTTTTACTCCTACACGAGGGATGGTTTTAGGGGTGTCTCCCTTTATCAGAGTTGATGGGTTTTAGTCCCATTCAACGCAGTTTTCACAGTTAATGGGTTTTGGGTTTTAGTCCCATTTAACACAGTTCTCACAGTTGATGGGTTTTAGTCCCATTCAACACAGTTTTCACTGTTTGTGGGTTTTAGTTTCATTTAACGCAGTTCTCACAGTTGATGGGTTTTAGTCCCATTCAACACAGTTTTCACTGTTTGTGGGTTTTAGTACCATTCAACACAGTTTTCACGGTTAATGGGTTTTAGTCCCATTCAACATATTTAGTCATTCCCTTACAGGAGGGTAGTTTCGTGGGGTCTATCCATTTTACTCTAATTACCTCTTTATGGGGTGCTCAATGGGTACGAGTCCCATTTATGCGAATTTCTTTTGCATACCCTACTTTTAGGGATATTTTGTGAGTGGTGTGTTGTCATGTGCCACATTCGCTGTTGTCTGCCCCTAGGTCATATTGGCTGTATGGATAGCAGTCAAGCTTCTTTTCTTTCTTTCCCCTAATTTTTTTTCATAGGTCGTTGTTGGGTGTGGGTGTTCCATATGTTTCTGGTCCATCCATTCACTTGTGTTATTGGGGAAGTTCTTTCGGGTGTTCTTCATCTATTATTACTGTTCTCATTAAAATTTTACATACGAGGAGGATGGGTGGGTGATATTATGTAATGTATATTTGTCTATGCATCTCCTCTTTATTCTTTCTATTCTTCTTGTACATCTCTTGAATATTTTCTCTTTCCATTTTCTCTCTCTTGTATTTCTGTTTACCTTCCATTGTCGTGTAGTTCCTATAAAACCTATACAGGATCTGCGTGTTTAGACAACATACACTGCGGGCTTGGTGTCCGGACTGATTCTAGACACCCCCACGGGGTATGTTGGCCTATACACTAGCTAGCTCACAGTGCCACTAGAAACTCGTCTTAACAACGAGAGAATAGTTCTTGGCAACTATCGAACATGACAACCCTGATCCCTCAGAATCGTGGAAACGAACAAGTTACTTACCTTCGGTAACGATATATCTGTAAGAGACGTAGATTAGTTATAAATTCCTTACCTTGTTAATTACCCCAGGCGTCAGACTGGATCCAGAGAATTTTTTCATCAGCAGTACCCCTGCGCGTCGAAAGGTGGCATCAGTCGGCTCCGCGTTCGTCGTCGGCGCCGTGGTCGCCGGGATGACGTCGCGGCAGCTACCCTCGCACACTGACGTCAGTTCTGGACACGACTTTCCACACCAGAAGCGCAGAGCCATGCAAGACACTGACCACTGGTGCACAAAACTAGGGCCCTGAAAGGAAATCTTTAACCCTAGAAGTCAGTTCGCAGAAAGGGGAGGATGGGTGGGGCGGTAAGGAATCTATAACTAATCTATGTCTCTTACAGATATATCATTACCGAAGGTAAGTAACTTGTTCATCTGAAAGAGACGATTAGTTATAGATTCCTTACCTTGTAAATAGATACCCCAGCAATACCAACCACGGAGGTGGGTCTGCGAACCAAGTTCACACCAGAAAGTCCTGGAGAACAGAACGGCCAAAAAAGCCATCTCTCCGGACTTGGCTGTCCAGGCAGTAGTGTTTTGTGAACGTGTGCAGAGATGCCCACGTTGCTGTCAGACAGATGTCGTTGAGGGGGACTCTCCGTCCCAAAGCAGTGGTACTTGCCGTCGCCCTGGTGGAATGGGCACGTAGCCCCACAGGAGGCTCCTTCTTTGCCAAAGAATAGCAAGCCTTGATACACAAAACGACCCATCTAGAGATGGTCCTTTTGTGTACGGCCCGACCTTTTTTAGCGCCCACGTAGCCAACAAAGAGCTGGTCATCCACCCGGAATTGTTTTGTGCGATCCAAGTAAAATGAAAGCGCACGTTTTGGATCCAGACGGTGGAGCCTCTCTTCCTCCTTAGAAGAATGCGGAAAGAAGGTGGGCAAAGTGATGGTTTGACCAATGTGCAAAGAAGTAACCACTTTGGGAACAAAGGATGGACGAGTTCAAAGGACAACCTTGTCCGGATGAACAGCCAGAAAAGGAGGTTTTGAAGAAAGAGCTTGGAGCTCACTCACCCTGCACGCAGAGGTGATGGCAACCAGAAAAGCAGCCTTTAAGGTCAGAAGCCTAAGAGGACAGTTATGTAGCAGCTCAAAGGGAGCGCACATAAGATAAGTTAGAACTAGGTTCAAGTCCCACTGGGGCATTACGAAGGAAACATGAGGAAAAAGATGAGTAATGCCCTTAAGGAAGCGATTTACAACAGGGGACTTGAAAAGAGAAGTGTGATCAGGAAGCCTAAGGAAGGCTGAAATGGCCGAGAGGTAGCCCTTTAGAGTGCCCAGAGCAGAGCCCTGCTGGGCCAAAGAAAGGAGGAACAAGAGAACCTCAGAAAGAGGGGCAGAAAGGGGATCCACAGCCTTTACTGTGCACCATGCCACAAATTTGTTCCATCTGCAGGCGTTTACCGTCTTAGTGGAGGGATGCCTGGCTGCCAAGATAACATCACAGACTTCGGGAGGAAGATCGAAGGCTGTCAACTGTCGCCGCTCAATCTCCACGCAAGGAGGTGAAGACTGGACAGGTTCGGGTGGAGGACCGTCCCCTGCTGCTGCGACAGAAGATCCTCCCGAAGAGGCAGTCGGATCGGAGGATCGATGGCCATGTATAACAGCTTGGGATACCAAACTCTTCGTCCCCAATCCGGAGCCACCAGGATGACTTGGGCCCGGTCGCGCCTGATCTTCTTCAGCACTCTGGGCAGAAGTGGTATAGGCGGAAAGGCGTATAGAAGATCGCAACTCCACTCGCGACGAAAAGTGTTGCCTAGCGAGTGCTGCCTTGGAAATTCCAACGCGCAGAATTGCTGACATTGCGCGTTCTCTTCGGTGGCGAATAGATCTAACCAAGGCTCTCCCCACTGCTGAAAGAGACCTTGCGCCACCTCCGAATGAAGACGCCATTCATGATCCATCATGCACCTGCGGCTGAGTTTGTCCGCCCTGGCGTTCAGAGATCCTGCCACGTGTTGAACCACCAGGGATATGCCCTGATGTTCCAGCCATGTCCAAAGACGGAGAGCCTCTTGTCATAGGGTCCACGACACCAGCGCGCCCTGTTTGTTGCAGTAACACATGGCGGTGGTGTTGTCCATGAACACTTGCACTACTCTTCCCCGGACAGAAGGAAGGAAGGCTTTGAGTGCAAGACGAATCGCCCGAAGCTCCAGAAGGTTGATGTGAAGCCCGGACTCCGCCAGGAGACCAGAGGCCTCTGATCTCCGCCTCCCCCAAGTGGCCACCCCATCCCAGGAGTGATGCATCGGTCATCACTGTGAACTCCGGTTGGGGAAGGGAGAGGGATCTGCCGTTGACCCAATCCCGGTTCGTTAGCCACCACTGCAACTGGCGTGCAGTGCCCTCCGAGATCTGGACGCAATCGGACAGGTTCCCCTGATGCTGTGCCCACTGGAACTTCAGGTCCCACTGCAGAGCCCGCATACGCCATCTGGCATGATCCACCAGAGGATGCAGGAGGCCATCAGACCCAGTAGCCGCAGGGTCACCCTGACCGAAACCCGGGATAGAGGCTGAAAGATCGGAATCATAGCCCGAATATCCCAGACTCGCTGCTCGGGAGGATAGACCCGAAACTGCGTCGTGTCCACAACCGCTCCAATGAAGAGGAGCTTCTGAGAAGGAGTCAGGTGTGACTTTGGCACGTTGATAGAAAACCCCAGCGAATGCAGGAGGTCCGCCATAGTCTGGAGGTGGGAGACGACAGCCTGGGGCGAGCCCGCCTTCAACAGCCAGTTGTCGAGATAGGGGAAGTCTGGAACCCCCGATCTGCGCAGATGAGCTGCGACCACTGCCATCATTTTCGTGAACACCCGAGGGGCACTGGTAAGGCCAAAGGGGAGCACGGTAAACTGAAAGTACTCGTGGCCTACCGTGAACCCCAAATAGCGCCGGTGGTCCGGCAGGACGGGGATGTGAAAATAGGCGTCCTGCAAGTCCAAAGCTACCATCCAGTCTCCAGGGTCGAGGACAGAAAGGACCTGAGCTAGCGTCAACATTTTGAACTTCTCCTTCTGGAGGAAATGGTTGACGTTCTTGAGATCCAAGATAGGACGCAGGCCTTTGTCCTTCTTGGGCACCAGAAAGTAGTGGGAATAGCAACCACAACCTACTTCTGGGGCAGGAACTCGCTTGATGGCTCATTTGGCCAAGAGAGCCGTAACTTCCTGTTGGAGAAGGGCCAGATGATCCTCCGACATGCGATGGTACTGAGGTGGCATGGCTGGGGGGTAGTCTCGAAGGGGAGGGAGTAGCCCCACTGTGGGTCCCATGTCCCCGGCCGCCCAGGGGCTAAAAAGCTTGCGCCGGCCTGTGGTCCTGGGTGGAACATGGTGGGGAAACCCTTCCGTAGACACGAAAGGGGCAAAAAGCAGACTGCGCAGGACGGGTGGTGGAGAGGTCCAGGGACTTGGCCGTAGCCCGAGAGTCCTTGAAGCGCTCCAGCGCGTTGTCTGCTTTTTTGCCGAACAGGCGTCTGCCATCAAAGGGCATGTCCATAAGGGTAGCCTGAACATCCCAGAAAAACCAGTCGACCTCAGCCAGGCGTAGCGTCGAAAGGCTACCGACGTGGAAATCGTCCTGCCTAGCGAGTCAGCGGTGTCCAGCCCACAGCGGATGGTAAACTTGGCTGCATCTCTTCCCTCGGCGACAGCACGGGAGAGCACGGCCCGGGCCTCCTCCGGGCACTGGGGCAGCCCCTGCGCTACCGTATCCCACACAGAGTGGGTGTAACGGCCCAATAGACATGCTGTGTTTACCGACCGCAGTCCCAAGCTGGAGGAAGAAAACATCTTCTTCCCAAGGTGGTCCAGCTTTTTGGATTCCCTTGGTTAGGGAATGCGCCTTTAGACGTTGAGGCTTGGACCACCAAGCTCTCAGGGGTGGGGTGTTGGGAGAGGAAAGTGTGGTCGCCCGGGGCCGGGCGGTAACGTCGGGCAATCATCCTATCCACAGGAGCCCCTCTGTTGGGCCTGGACCAGGTGCCCAAAAGGATGTCAGTGAGGGCCTCATTAAACGGCAGCAGGGGCTCCGAAGAGCTCGCTACCGGTTGAAGGACCTCTGTCAGGAGGTTAGTTCTGACTGCCACCATAGGTAGCTCGAGGTTGAGAGCCTCGGCCGCCCTACGCAACACCACAGAGTAAGACGCTCCCTGCTCCATAGCCACAGTAGGAGGAGACAACATGCCAAGGTCTGGAGAGGTGTCCAGACCACTGGCTTCCCCCAGCTTCTCTCTCCAGTCCGGGTCGTATTCCAACTGGTCAGTCAAAGGGTCTCCAGACCCCTCCCAGTCCTCCTCACCCTCCTCTGGTTGCCAATCTGGCCTGAAAGGAACACCAGGGTGGAACAAGGGCACAAAAGTACCCATCAGCACCAGATCCGGTGTCGGTCGATGCCGGTCCGGCTCCGTGTCCACCTCGGGGTGGAGGCAGGGGTCGACGCTGGCTGGGGACACAACCGGCGTCGGCTGCGGGCGCGGTGCCGATAGGATCGGCGCTGGGGGAGGAGTGACAAGGTCGACCGGCGCCAATCCGGAGCCAGGCCTGGATCCAAGGGGACCCTGCGTTGTCAGGGCTGAAGCCGCCAGCGTTGAAGGCCCAGGGCCCCCAACCGAGTCCGCGGGGCCCGAAGGTACGCCGGCGGAGTCGGGCTGCCCAAAGATGGCATGCATCGCTTCGTAGAAATTCTGAAGCTGGGCAGGGGTCGCTCCAGGTCCCGGGAAGGGAAGGAAACTCGGAGTCGACCCAGCGGGCTCCGCACGCAGAGCAGCTGGAGGGGCACCACCTGCATCTTTCGTCGCGTCGGCCGACGGACGGGGAGAAGTCGAAGAGCGACGATGCTTCTTCGACTTCTTCTTATGCTTCGACTTACCTGAGGAGTGCGAAGACTTGGAAGAGGACTGGTGGTGGTGGCTCCGCAGCCAGTCCCTCGAACTCCTGCTCGACCGGGACCTCGAATGGCGCAGAGCCGACTGCCGGGCCTCGAGCAGCTTTCGGGACCGCTCCCGCAAAGACCAGATTCATAGTCTGGCAGTCGGAACACGACTTGGAGTCGTGGTCGCGTTCCAGGCAAAACAGGCACAAACGGTGCAGATCCGTCACCGACATCAACCGTCAGCAGGAACCGCAAGCCTTGAAACCGGGCATCCCTAAGCGCACCAGGAGTCGAAGACTCAAAACGTTGTTGACAAAAGTCGCTCCAAAAAGTCAGTCAAAAAGTGACTGGAGGTACCGATCTCTCCGGATCTGCACTGGCTGGCGTGGAAAAAGAAAAAACTGATGTCAGCACGCGAGGGCGGCGTCTAAGTAGCTGCCACGACGTCATCCCGGTGACCATGACGCCAACGACGAATGCGGAGCCGACCGATGCCACCTTTCGACGCGCAGGGGTACTGATGACGAAAAAAATCTCCAGATCCAGTCTGACGCCTGGGGGTAATTCACAAGGTAAGGAATCTATAACTAATTGTCTCTTTCAGATAGTGTAATACCTTTCGCTCAGTCACTTGTGCTTACTTTGTCTTAGAGAGATACACAGAACAAACGATATGGACGTTTTTCAATAGCCATTTATTGAACCTTTGTCATTCTAGTGTAAAATAGGTTTGCTGAAACAATCATCAGACAGTAACAGATATAAATGATGAGGAGCACTGGGAAAGTAGAAGGATGGTAGATTTCTACCATTTTGCTATAACCATGAATACAGGCAAGTATATAAAATACATAACAGTAAAATGCGTACTCCTACGATGCTACCCTAACTAGATGTACCTAGCATGTATGTAGGTGTTAAGCCAAGAATCCCTCTAGGATAAAGTCAACCCCATTACCTGAAGTGAGAGACTGTGGGACCCCGTCTTGGTCTCGAGTTGGACAGCCTGCAAGGGATGTTCAGACCACTGCGAGCTGGAGTGTCTGCATGCAGGAACCTCAGCGTCTCGCGTCAGTGTGTCGGCATGGAAGTAGTGTTCTCCTCTCTCTAGCTCAGCAAGATGTTATGTTTATATACCCAAAGGTATCCCCAGGGGTTCTACCTTGCTGTGCCACTGTCCGACTTTGGCTGACGTCGGGAATGAACCTTGTACATAGTTATTATGCAGGAGATGGTAGTCCTGCTGAGTTTCCAAGAATCCAAGAATCCTCATGCATAATGTATGAGGCTATTGTTCAGGGAAAACCCCATGTTTTGTAGGCAGTACTGTAACTAAGTGAAGGGTCAGTCCTAGCAGCTCGTTATGTATGTAGTGTAGGGACGAATATAGGTGAAAGTTTGGGATGTTACCCGGACCTATATGGGGGTACCTATATGGAATATAACACCCACTCCTCATCCGACTGGACGACATAATCAAATTCTAATGTACCACCTATCTAGGTACTGGTACTGGTACGCAAACATATGTAGTAAAAACCCTAGTTCCGCTAAAAATTTTAAAAACTCTAAAAAGCGCTAAAACAGGAGAATTGTCACTCAAGCAATAGCGCTAATGTGTCCATATATATAGTTCGAACAACTACAAGCAACGGAATGCCATGCAGGTCATAAAAAGAGACAATTTGTTTTGGAGTTCCTATTTGGAGTTTGTTTTTAAAAAAGCCAAATTTTTCCTAGCACAGGACGAGCCAAGAGTTTATGTGCCCTGGCTGGTAGACGCAACATTGCTGTTGCCTACCTTCGCAGACGACGATCCCTGTAACACCTCGCAGATAACGTCAATTGAGCACAGATGATCTTCCGTACTGCCTGTAGCCGATGCTGGGGCAGCCTCTGCACCATCCGAAGCCTGGGTGTTCATGGAGGAGCCGGTGTCCATTCCAACAGGAGCAGATAGTTCCTGTGGTGGCTCCAAAAATGCTGCCATCAACATAGGTATACGCTGGGGACACTGCAGAACATGGGCCGTTATCTGGTGCAGCAATGCATCAACGTCCGGCTGCGCAACAGATGGAAGTGTCAGACAAAGATCCAACACACATTCTTCTCTGCAGAACAGGCATCGGAGAACAGGTAAGATGCAGTCCACCCAGACTAGTCTAAATGACAGGAACCAAGATGCACTTAGTTCCCATAGGTGAGGTGTGCCCAGATGTTGTACCATGTGATCACGGTATTTGCGCTCCTGGAGTGCTTTTTCCATCTGCTTGGTGACTGGAACGTCCATTGCGTAGCAGAAAAAGTGCGATCAGGATACCTGCTATTAGAAACAGGATCAGCGGAAGTCCTCCAAAAATGCTTCCGAATACGGAGTGTATAAAGTTAGGTATAACTCTGAGGACCGTCTGAAAGGTGCTTAACAGTCCTGAACCTATGGTCTTAAATAGGTGTACTATACCCGTTGTATCAGACATGTTAAAGATAGGATTTACCATTTCTGCGAAATGGAAGGGGCAGTTTGTAGGTAGGAGTGCCTGTATCTCTGCCGAGGACCTTGCTATTTGGAGATCAAAAGTCTCCCGGGTGGAGGTTAAGGGCACGGTTTTCTGTAAAAGCATGACTTTCGTTCTGCTCAGAGTATCAAACCGTATAAGAGAAACATTCAATGAATGCCATAGCGGCGCCTCCCTGACTGTATGTGTTGGTGGAAACAATACTTGCATACAGCAAGTAACCCTGGCGCTCACAGTTATTAGATATGCGATGCCCGGAAGCATCCCACAACAATCTTGATCGTTCAGCATCAAGTAACTCCCATTTAAGAGAAGCCTGAATACCGGAGTGATCACAGCTGCCGGGGTACCTTTCAAATGACAGGATAGGTTTGCCACTGAACCATTACAAGCTCCGTGTAGCATAATATCCTGGCATATGAGAGATCCACAGTTAGTAACGCTTAGAAACACTTCTAGATCCCCACTCCTGCATTGAAATCTATACGGTAATTCCCAAGATTCCCTGATGAATGCCTTACCCATCTCTTCATATCTGCCTGCCTGTTGTTGTTCTAGGCAATACTGAAACTGGAAAGTAGTCACCGGTAAAGTTATATGGCCATGGATTAACCACTCTGTGGATGGTGACTCTGCCACAGTAAAAGGTAATCTGTCCAGTTTTTCAATACGCAGCATTGTATATTTTGCTCCAGTCTAAGCCATTTTCATCTGTTTTTCCGTTAGATTGTATGCAGAAAATAGGGACTGTCATATAGTTCATATATTACCTATACAGGATCTGCGCGTTTGGATAACATAAACTGTGGGATTGGTGGCAGACTGATTCCGTGCACCCCCACCGGATACGTTAGCCTGTCTGTATCAGCTAGCTCACAGTGCCACTATAATCTCCTCTTATCACGGAGAGAATAGATTCTGGTAACCTCAGAACAGGACAACCCTGATCCCTTAGAATCGTGGAAACAATATACTACCTTTCGCTCAGTCACTCGTGCTCACTTAGTTTGTCTCAGAGAGTTACACAGAATAAACAGGCTGGGCGTTTTCAATAAGTATTTATTGAACAGTTGTTATTCTAGTGTAAAATAGATGAGCTGCAACAACCATTAGACAGTAGCAGAGATATATGATTAGCAGTACTACGAAAGTAAAGGGATGGTATAGTTCTACCATCTTGCAGAAATCATGAATATATACCAGTACATAAAACACATGATAAGAAAGTGCGTACTCCTACAATGCCTACCTAACTAGATGTACCTAGATGTACCTAAATGTACCTAGCATCTGTGTAGGTGTTATGCCAAGAATCCCTCTAGGATCTAGTCAACCCCATTACCTGAGAATGAGAGAATATGGGACCCCGTCCTGGTCTCGAGTTGGACACCCCGCGAGGGATGTTAGACCACTGCGAGCTGGAGCGTCTGCATGCAGGAACCTCAGCGTCTCTGGTCAGTGTGTCAGCCGGGAAGTCTCAGTCTCCTCTATCTTCCTAAGCAAAATGTGCTGTATATATATACCCATAGGTCTCCCCAGGGGTCCTACCTTGCTGTGTTACTGTGTCGGCCTAAAGGATTACGTTGGGCCTGAACTTTACACAGAGATATTATACAGGAGATGGTAATCCTACTATTAGTCCTGCTGTGCTTCCAAGAAGCCTCATGCATAATGTATGAGAATCGAACCAGTGAAAAACCTGCGTTCTGAATGCAGTGTCATATCTAGGTAACAGGTCAGTACCCAAGAACCGTTATGTGTGTAATGTAGGGAAGAATATAGGTGAAAGATTACAAGGTTACCTGCGCCTATATAGGGTACCTATATGGAATATAACACCCACTCCTCTTCCGACTGGACGACATATGTAACTTATTACCGTACTGCTAGGCTAACGCATATTAGTATAGATTTATAAAAACATTGATTATGCTAAAAAATGTTTAAAATCCTCTAAAATTTCTAAAAACTTTTTAAAAAAATGTTAAAAAATAATGCAAGTCATAGCTCTAAAGTGTCCATAATTATAGTCCGAAGCACTATAAGCATTAAAAAGCTTTGTATGCCCCAAAAAATGAAAGGAATGTCAATTTTTGTTTTTGAGTTCCAAATTTGAGCTTATTTAACAAACGGCGAATTTCTTCCCAGCACATGACAAGCCAAATGAGTCAAATGTTTATGTGTCCTGGCTGGTAGACGCAACATTTCCGTTGCTTGCTTCCGCCGACGGCCCCTGTAACACCTCGCAGAGTATGTCTATTGAGCACAGATGATGTTCCACGCTGGCCGCAGCCGGTGCTGGGGCAGCCTGTGCGCCGTCCAAAGCCTGGGTGTCAGTGGAGGAGCCGGTGTTCATACCAACAGGTGCAGTTACTACCTGCGGTGGCTCAAGGAATGCAGCCATCAACATTGG
The DNA here is from genome assembly GCA_963921515.1 of Calotriton arnoldi. NCBI lineage: Eukaryota > Metazoa > Chordata > Amphibia > Caudata > Salamandridae > Calotriton > Calotriton arnoldi. The sequence goes on along the minus strand of CAWUFW010001702.1, from coordinate 1,532,244 downwards.
AATACGCTGAGGACACTGCAGAACATGGGCCGTTATCGGGTCCAGTAACGCATTCACGTCCGGTTGCGCACATGATGGGAGTGTCAAACACAGGTCTAACACGCATTCTTCTCCGCAAAACAGGCATCGGAGGACAGGTAAGATGCAGTCCATCCAGACTGGTCGAAATGACAAGAACCAAGATGCACTTAGTTCTCTTAGGCGAGGTGTGCCCAGATGTTGTACCATGCGGTCACGGTATTTACGCTCCAGGAGTGCTTTTTCCATCTCCTTGGTGACTGGGACATCCATTGCGTAGCAAATATAAAACAATCAGGATACCTGCTGCTAGGAACAGGATGAGCGGAAGTCCTCCAAAGATGCTTCCAAATACGGAGTGTATTAAGTTTGGGATAACTCCAAGTACCGTCTGAAAGGTGCTCAGAAGTCCAGAACCTATGGTCTTATATAGGTGGACTATGCCTGTCGTATCAGACATGTTAAAGATACGATTGACCATTTCTGCAAAATGGAAAGGGCAGTTTGTATGAATTAGCGCCTGTATCTCTGCCGAAGACCTTGCGATCTGGAGATCAAAAGTCTCTCGAGCGGAGGTTAAGGGCACAGACTTCTGTAGAAGCATGGCTTTCATTCTGCTTAGAGTATCAAACCGTATTAAATAAACATTCAGTGAAAGCCATAACGGCGCCTCCCTGACTGTATATGTCGGTAGAAACAATACTTGCATACAACAAGTAACCCGGGAGCTCACGGTTACCAGATATGCGATGCCTGGGAGCATTCCGCAGCAGCCTTGACTGTTCAGCATCAAGTAACTCCCATTTGAAAGTAGCCTGAATGCTGGAGTAATCACTGCAGCTGGGGCACCCCTCAAATGGCAGGAGAGGTTCGCCACAGAACCATTACAAGCCCGTGCAGCATTATATCCTGGCATATGAGTGATCCACTCAACGCGTTCTCACAGTTTGTACCGCTCAGAAACACTTCTCGATCCCCACTCCGGCATCGAAATCTGTATGGTAATACCCATGATTCCTTAATGTATTCCTTACCCATTTCGTCATATCTGCCTACTTGCTTTTGTTCAAGGCAATACTGAAACTGAAAAGTAGTGACCGGTAGAGTTATGTGGCCATGGATTAGCCATTCTGTGGACGGTGATTCTGCCACTGTAAAAGCTAATTTATCCAGTTTTTCGATATGCAGCACTGTATATTTTGCTCCCCTTTGTGCCATTTCTATCTGTTTATCTGTGAGATTGTATTCAGAAAACAGAGACGTACTGTTGATATAACGCCAAGGCACGTAGCCTGCACGCAAAGATTGCAGCGTCCAGCTTAATAACATAATAGAACGCAATTGAGATTGCCCGTGTTGTAATATGGCCAAATCTTGTTCTAGTATGTCTATCACAGAAGATACAATGTTGCCTAAGGAATATATCCTGGAGGTCAATGTAGTTAACCTAACCCATTGTCTACCACTGCTAGAGATTTTTCTAGATTTATATGATCTATTTCACGTAACAGCTCTGCGGCCTTCAGGATTGTGATGTGAAAATATAAGTTAAAAATAGGAATTAGAGAAGACGACACCCTATATTCCTATGGTACCTAGAGTTAGGGGTGTGGGCGTCAGAGCGCCTATTTGAACGTCCGATTGGCGTTCCTGATTCCAACCCCTCAATTTGAATGGATTGGCTTCCTCAGCTTAACCATGCGGTAATGAACAGGTTAACTTAACTTCTCCTTAGTTGCAGCCCATTACCTGCCCCGCCGCTATCTGGTTCGCCGGTGAAGCGCATCGGGATCCATTAGGGACCAAGCCTTAGCGCGAAACATGTCGACCTGAATCTCACCTTCACTTACACTCACGGATAAGAGAGCAGCAGGATAATACTGACTCCTCTACTATATTTGTTTGAAAGAGGTTCTCCTTATCCCTTGTTTTTAATCTTACCACCCGGACCCCTGAATAAAATTCTGTTTCTGGGTACAGCAGGGGTAATTTTAATTCACTCACACAATTTTAAGACCCACACGCACAACTGCGGCGTCTCTCCTAAAAGATCTCCGACAAAGAGCCCTCTCGCGGGGCCCATGGGGGACAGCAGCGCCACCCCCACGAGGAGCACACGCCCGATGAAGCATGACACCCGCATGGGTGTGTGAGGGCACTTTTTCTAAAAGGAGAAATTACGACGTGATTCTTTGGGAGCTTCGGTACTGGACCTTTCACTTCTAATTAGCTCCCGGTCCCCCCTCTACATTGTGTTGTGACCCAATAAAAAATCCCTGAGATCCACATCCTGTGATAGTAAGGATAAGTGTTGTTTCACCTTTGTGAGTGTTGAGGTTTTTAGCCAATCAAGGCACAACTTCCCAACACTGTAGGATGTCACTACCCCTGGATGTTGTCTCTATACATAACGTGGATCTGGCCTATGGATACTAAACCCTTTGACTTTACCCATGAATCTTGCCTGACAACTATTAGTGTCTGTGGGCCAAATCAACCATTTTTTCCAATCGGGGTCTGATCTGTTGTATTGTATGATGTCATCTACTGTAATCTCTTTCTGTGATGTTTCGTTACCCTCGGTGTGTGATGGAGTTGGCAACTGAGGTGTGTTCAACTCTTTGTTCTTGGCTAGTCCAAGGCAAGACGTCTGTTGCACTGTCTCGTTCAAAAACATGATTTGTTGAGGGATAAGGCATGCTCTAAACAAAGCTTCTGTTCCCTGAACTTGCCATTCCCTAGTACCCCAGACTGATTTTAAGTCTATGGTCTCTGTCCATTAGTCGAAACCTTGTTCAGACAACTGGGCAATAAAGGAAGCAGAATAAATCTGTTTGGCGTTTGTTAACATATTTTTCTTTGCTGATGCTGGTGCAATCCTATAGTAATATGAGGCTGGGTCAGACATATTAAACCCCGAAAAATATGGAAATTATGTAAATGTTTCTGAACTGCCTTTCAGCGGTGTTGGACAATGTTCCCACTGGTATGTGAACACATTTCTAGGATTAGCAGATTTATGCAAAAAGTGATGACCATAGTGTTGATAACAATACATAGTTTCGAAATCTGATGTGCTTTCCAATGTTTCACTATTAGAAAATGCAGCAGATTTTTCCAAATCAGACAACATGTTATTAACAGTTTCGAAATCCCAATCATCGGAAAATGTACTTGAGGTAATGATATCGCTCAATGATATTTTACATAAATGAGGAATTCTTAAAATTTTGGTCGGACCAAATATATCGAAATCAACCTTGTCCCAAACTATACCATCGGGTATAGGAACTGCTGTAATGTTCACTGACGACAAGTCTTTGTTCTCGATGAGATGATTGGTGTGGTTTTAAAATTAAGTTCACCTTTTGGGCTGCAGGGCTTTGTTGAAGGTAATTTCCATTAACGAGCATGCTAAAAACTATTACTAAGCCAACCCAGAAAAGAAAGAAAAGTATCCCAGTGATTACCCATAGTTCTACCCAAGGTGACACCAGGTAAGTCTTTTTAAGAAAGTTGAGAAAGTCTTTTACTTGCTGCTTGCATGATTATTTGGCTGGCGTCATTTCCGGTTCGCTTGGATCCAAATAAAACGTATCAAAGTTTATGAAGTAGCCAGAAGCAGTTCGATCAACTGTCGATATTGCATCAGGATTTGTGGAAATCGTAGTTTGCTCTCGTTGAGGCATGTTGACGTAGACATCTGTATTTGATCGAATAGCGAGTTGTCTTTCATTTTGAGTCTGAATATGAACTTCAGGTTCAAGAGGAACGAGTTCCATAGCATTGTTGCATAGTCCTTCATTCCGTGTCGGGGACTCTTCGAACGTGATGAGTCTTTCTGTTTGAACTTCATGAGTTGAAGCGAGCGGAGGGAGTCTGCCACTTTGGAGTCCACGTGGCCTACTACTCAGTATCGGCCACATAGTGTGGTTTTATTAGGTCGATTGAGACAAACCTTTTCTCCTTTTTTCCGGCAAGAGGCGGTAGAAGTACAGTTCTTGTTCCTTCAATTGCTAGGACCTGTACAGGCTTTCTGTATAATGGCCCAAATTCTTTCTTATCCGCTATCTTCTCTCTGACCAGATCCCCGACTTTTGGGATCCAGACAGGCCTTGCCGTGACTGATTTGACTTCCCCAGTGGCGGTCTTCTTCAGGTGGACATTACTTTGTTGTGTCCTGGATTCATTTAGATCCTGTAAAACCGCCAAACGATCATGGATGTCAAAAGGCTTTTCATCCGCCACTACGCCTTCACAATCAAGATCAGGTACCCACATTCTTGTCCCAAATAGGACCTCATATGGAGTGACTCCCCCTAGAGAACTTCTTGGCATATTGTTCAAAGCTCGCTGTACTCCATACAGAGGATTCACCCAACTCTCACCCGTGCCGAATACTCTCGCTCCTAAAGATTGCTTTACGTCTCGCTTTTTTCTATCCACAACCGAATTTCCCTCTGGATGGTACGGAGAGGAGTACCGCAATGCTACACCCAATCCTTGCATGGCCTCCTTGTAAGCCCGAGAGCTAAACGCAGGGCCCTGGTCAGAATGTAATGTGCCAATTGCGTATGTCCCTATAAAGACTCGCAAATCTTTTATAACAGTTCGAGCGTCAGCCGAGCGTTGGGGCCACACCCATAGGAATCTTGAGCAGGAATCCACTGCAACTATGATATACCTGTAAGCCCCATCGCATTTTAAGGGGCCGCAGTGGTCCAGGTAAATGCACGTGAACGGACAGTCTGATGCTGTCTAATAATGGGATCTGCGCTGGGCGAGCTATGGTGGCCTCATTTATCTGTTGACAGATATCGCACTTTAAGGCGAAGTCTTTGGTCTGCTTTATTAACCCAGGCCACCAACAGCGTTGTTTCATTTTTTATTTTTTAAAATATTTTTAATTTTTTTCCTATATTATCAAACCATAATACAGAGATTAGATGCAATTGCAGCAAAGAAAAAGCCAACTAAAAGATAACATTATAAAAAAACAATAACAGAAAAATCATTACAATTTAGAAATGACATATTTCTTCTTCGTTAATCATTATCGATTCAAACATTTCTTATAAACACCTGAAATTAAACGCTCCTACCAGTAGACTCTTAATTTCTCTCTATTTTCAAAAATAAAAAGAGAGCAGGATACTATCAAATAACAGCGGAATCATCAAAAATAAAAAATGATAGTACATATTGCTGTATACTCAAAATTCAAACAAGCTTGTCAGTATTATTTCAAGAGTCCAAATTAAACATAAACCTAGGTATTCATTCTGTCGGAACAAGTTGGTCCATCCATATTGATAATGGCCCCCAAATTCTTTTACCTTTGATCCTACTTTTCCTGCCTCTCTGATCATATAGTGTTTTTTCAAGATTAAATATATGTAAGAAGCGACCTTTCCACTGATGGAAAGTTGGCGGAGAGGGATCTAGCCAGGCTGACGCTACGCAAAGTCTAAACACTGCCATTGCTATAAACGTAATCTCCTCCCCAATTTTTCCAGTTCGTTCATTTACTCCTAGAAGCATCAGCTGGGGTGAAAGCAGAACATCTTCTTTCAATATATGCTGCAAAAAGCCCGCTATTTCTCACCCAATAGGTTCTATTAATATGCATGTAGCAAATATATGAACCAAGTCCGCCCCATATGTTTTACACCTGAAGCATTGGGTCCCTTCCCCTCTTCCCCACTTTGCTATTTTTGCAGGAGTAATGTATAGATCGAAGAGGGTTTTAAAATGTTGTGCCCGCAAGTTTGCAGAACATAGTATAGAGTTACCCATCTCCAGTGACTTCATAAAATGTGACTCCCGGACCCCAAGCCTGTCGTTCCACTTCTGCCCATGCCTATCCACATCCTCAGTCACATCTTCTAGCATACAATTATATAATTGTGAGATCGTAGTGCTGGAAGGCCTTGTTAATAAATCCATCAGGGATACTTTTGAGAAGCCGGCGGCTCCGCCTGCTTTTTTTTTAAAAGAAAGTCTCTTAGTTGCAAAAATTTGAAGAAATCCCGATGACCCAAATTAAATCTTTCCCTGACCATTTCAAACGATGCTATATAATCCTCTGCCAACATATCCTCTATCCTAAAAAAGCCGACTTCTCCCCACCTTGCCAGGCAGTTATCCTGAAGAGCATTTGGCAGTTGATCATTATAAACCAGGGGGTGTATCTGCTAAATCGTCCAATTCCCAGTTTTTCCGAGACGCCCGCCCAGTTACGAAATGCGGTGATCAGGGTCTTGAACCGTGTCCTTTTGAAATAACTTGGTTCATAGATCTTTAAGAGACATCCATTAGCTCGTGGTCCGATCAACATCTCGTAAATTGATGGGATAAAACTGGAGCCATATTCTTCTCTAGACCTGGTGCCAAGAGAGGCCAATAATATTGCAGAGATGCGGCTAGGTAATACAGTTTAAAATTGGGGATCGCAAGCCCGCCTCTGTCCCTAGGAAGGGATAAAAATACATTAGATCTTCTGATTCTGCCATATGACCAGATGAATCGAGCCACCTCTCTCTCAATTAACCTAAACCAATCATTATGTATTTCCAGAGGGATCGTGCGAAAAATATATAGTAATTTCGGTAACATCATCATTTTGATCAGATTGCATCTTCCTATGATAGATAATTTTAAATTATCCCATCGTCGTAGATCGTTCTTTAAATTCCCTATTATAGGAGCCAAATTTATGCCAACAATGTCATCTATCTTTGCTGTGATGTGTATTCCTAAATAAACTGCAGCCTCAACAATAAATCAATCAGGGGTTTGTTAAAGCGCGACTACTCACCCGTAAGGGTCTCAAGGCGCTAGGGGTGGTGGGTGCAGGTTCCATCCATCAAGGAGGGGGTCTGTCGAAGAGCCAGGTTTTGAGGTTTCTTGCGAAGATGGGGAGCGATGTTGTCTGTCTGAGGTGGAGCGGAAGGGCGTTCCATGTTTTGGCCGCGAGGAAGGAGAAGGAGCGGCCTCCCGATCTGGTCTTTCTGGTGCGGGGGACCACGGCGTAGGAGAGCTGGGCTGATCGTAGGGTCCTTTGGGGTGCGTGGAATTTGAGTCGGCTGTTCAGGTATGCTGGTCCGGTGCCGTGGAGGGCCTTGTGTGCGTGGGTGAGCATCTTGAAGGTGATTCTCGCCTCGACAGGGAGCCAGTGGAGTGTGCGCAGGTGCTGGGAGATGTGGCAGTGTTTTGGCAGGTTGAGGACCAGTCTTGCGGCGGCGTTCTGGATGTTCTGTAGCTTGCGGGTGAGGTTTTTGTTTATTCCGGCGTAGAGTGCGTTGCCGTAGTCGAGTCCGCTGGTGACCAGGGCGTGAGTGACGGTCTTTCGGTGTTCGAGGGGGATCCATTTGAAGGTCTTACGAAGGAGGCGGAGGGTGTGGAAGCAGGAAGACGAGACAGAGTTGATCTGGCGGTCCATTTTGAGCTCGGAGTCCAGGATGATTCCCAGGTTGCGTGCGTGGTCCGTGAGGGTTGGTGGGTTTCCGAGGGCGGGGGGCCACCAGGTGTCGCTCCAGGCATCGGGGTTTGGGCCCATGATGAGTATTTCTGTTTTGTTGGTGTTTAGTTGTAGGCAGCTGTTTTTCATCCATTTGGCGACGGCTTCCATGCCTTCTCGAAAGTTGCGTCTGGCGGTGTTGGGCTCGTTGGATAGGGAGAGGATGAGCTGGGTGTCGTCTGCGTATGACACGATGTTGAGTCCGTAGGTTCTGACGATGGGTGCGAGTGGAGCCATGTAGACGTTGAAGAGCGTTGGGCTGAGGGAGGAGCCCTGGGGGACTCCGCAGGTGGTAGGTGTGGGGTCCGAGAGGAAAGGGGAGTCTGACCCGCTGCGTCCTGCCGGAGAGGAAGGAGCGGATCCAGTCGAGGGCCTTGTCCTGGATTCCTGCGTCGTAGAGTCTGCGTATTAGGGTGCGGTGGGAGACTGTGTCGAACGCCGCTGATAGGTCGAGGAGGATGAGGGCTACTGTTTCTCCTTTGTCCAGTAGGGTGCGGATGTCGTCTGTTGCGGCGAGGAGGGCTGTTTCCGTACTGTGGTTTTTTCTGAAGCCGGATTGGGAGGAGTCAAGGATGTTGTGTTCTTCAATGAATGTGGCGAGTTGGCTGTTGATGGCTTTCTCGATGGCTTTCGCTGGGAACGGGAGCAGGGAGATGGGTCTGTAGTTTTTGAGGTCGGTGGGGTCCGCTGAGGGTTTCTTTAGGAGGGGGTTGACCTCGGCGTGTTTCCAGTCGTCGGGAACGAGGCGGTCGCCAGGGAACGGTTGATGGTGTGGCGGAGCATGGGTGCGATGGTGTCGGTGGCTCTGTTGAAGATGTGGTGGGGGCAGGGGTCCGTGGGAGCCCCTGAGTGGATTGACTTCATTGTCTTCAGTGTGTCTTCGGTGGTGAGGGCTGTCCAGTCGTCAATCGCTGGTTTCCGGGTGTCGGGGGTGGTTGGTGAGGGTTCAGTGTGTTGGTTGTCTTCGTCGAAGTTGTCGTAGATGCTCTTGATTTTGTGGTGGAAAAAGGTGCTGAGTTTGTCGCAGAGGTCTTGTGAGGGAGGGATGTCGGTAGACTCGCTAGTGGGTTGGGCGAACTCCTTGATGATGCTGCAGAGTTCCTTGCTGTTGTGCGCGTGGGTGGAGATTCTGTCTTCAATCGCTTTTTTCCTCGTTTCTCTGATGAGTTGATGGTGGGCGTTGGTGGCGCCTCTGAAGTTGTCGTGGGCTTCTGTGGATTTGGTGTTCCTCCAGGCCTTTTCGAGGCGGCGGCATGTGCTTCTGGACTCTCGAAGTTCGGTGGTAAACCATCTGGCTTTCTTGGCGCGGGTATTGTTGTTTTTCTTGAGGGGGCTATGGTGTTGGTGCTGTCCGAGATCCATCTATGCAGGGTTCGGGCTGCGGTGTTGGGGTCATCGTTTTCCGCGATGGTTGGGGTGGAGTTGTTGAGTGAGGAGGTGAGCTGGTCGTCAGTGATTTTGGTCCAGTTTCTTCGTGGAAGCAGGTGCTGGTGTCTGTGGATGGTGGGTGTTCTGAAGGTGAAGTGGACGCAACGATGGTCGGTCCATGGGAGTTCGGTGGTGTGGCTGAAGGTGATGGAGTTTCCTGTAGTGAAGAGGGGGTCGAGGGTGTGTCCTGCTGAGTGCGTGGGCTCGGTCACGATCTGGCGCAGTCCAATGTTGTGGAGGTTGTCCAGGAGGGATGTGGTGTTGGGGTCCAGTTGGTTGTCGAGGTGGAAGTTGAGGTCTCCCAGCAGGGTGTAGTTGCTGGATGCGATGGCCTGCGGGGAGATAATGTCCGTGATGGAGTTGGCGAAGGGTCCGCGGGGTCCAGGGGGTCGGTAGATGAGGGTTCCTCGGAGGGTGGCGGTTGGGCTGGCCAGTATCTTGAAGTGAAGGTGTTCCATCAGTTCTGTGGGCTCATCAGGGAGTGTGCTCAGGCGGAGGCTGGATTTGTGGACGATGGCGATTCCTCCTCCTGGGCGGGTGGGGCGGTCCTTCCTGGAAATCTTGTATCCTTGCGGGATGGCGATGGCGATGTCCGGTCCCGAGGTGGTGTTGGTCCAGGTTTCGGTGAAGAACGCTACGTCCGGGGTGGTGCTGTCGAGGAGGTCCCAGATTTCTGTGGAGTGTTTGTGGAGGGATCGGACGTTGAGGAGGATGCATTGCAGGGTCTTCGGTTCGGTTGTGTTCTTGTGGGCGGGTTGTGCTGGATCCGTGTTCTTGGCGGTGCTGCAGGTGTGCCGGCAGCGGTGACAGCTGAAGGGTCCGTGGGTGTCGGCTGGTGATGCTAGCTTGCAGTTGTTGTTGCGGCCTGGGTTGAGTGCGTGGAGTGCTGCTGGGTCGTAGCGTTGGCGGGGCGGAGGTCCAGGGTTCCTAGCGCTGTTCGCGGTCGGTTCGCGGACGGGCGCAGACGGGCTTGCCTTTGACGCGCCTTTGGCGCGCCAGCGTCGTGCCTGCGGCCCGCGTTCGCCATTAAGTAGGGGTCGGGGAGGGCTGGACAGCTGGGAGGCGGGGAGGGGAGCTGGATTGGGCCGGTCGCGCTGGGGGGGGAGGGGCCGCGGGGGCAGCAGCGGTGGGGAAAGGTGAAGGGAGGAAATAAGGGATAAAGAAAAAAGGGAAAATAGGCAGAAATAAGGCACAAAAGAGCAGAGATACAGAAAGGTGAAAGATAAAAGAGAGTAGAAAAACGAGTGAAAACTAGTGAAAGGGCAGAGCGAGAGGAAGGGAAAATGAGCAGAAATCAGGCACAAAAGAGCAGAGATGCAGAAAAGTGCAGAAAGGTGAAAGATAAAAGAGGGTAGAAAAACGAGTGAAAACAAGTGAAAGGGCAGAGCGAGAGGAAGGGAAAATGAGCAGAAATAAGGCACAAAAGAGCAGAGATGCAGAAAAGTGCAGAAAGGTGAAAGATAAAAAGGGTAGAAAAACGAGTGAAAGAGCAGAGTTAGAGGAAGGAGACAGAGGTCCACTGGACTACCAGGGATGAGGCGCAGGAAACCTGCGGGTGGAGGAGGGCCTCGATCACCAACACTCGAGAGTGCAGGGGCAGGGGCAGGCCTCACTTAATGGTGGAGCTGCGAGGGTGGGAGAGCAATTTCACTGACAATGAGTCAGTGGTCTTGCTCGCCTGTCCCCGCAGTGGCCGCCATTAAGTAGGGGTCGGGGAGGGCTGGACAGCTGGGAGGCGGGAGCGGGGAGGGGAGCTGGATTGGGCCGGTCGTGCTGGGGGGGCGGGGCCGCGGGGGCAGCAGCGGCGGGGAAAGGTGAAGGGAGGAAATAAGGGATAAAGAAAAAAGGGAAAATAGGCAGAAATAAGGCACAAAAGAGCAGAGATGCAGAAAGGTGAAAGATAAAAGAGGGTAGAAAAACGAGTGACAACTAGTGAAAGGGCAGAGCGAGAGGAAGGGAAAATGAGCAGAAATCAGGCACAAAAGAGCAGAGATGCAGAAAAGTGCAGAAAGGTGAAAGATAAAAGAGGGTAGAAAAACGAGTGAAAACAAGTGAAAGGGCAGAGCGAGAGGAAGGGAAAATGAGCAGAAATAAGGCACAAAAGAGCAGAGATGCAGAAAAGTGCAGAAAGGTGAAAGATAAAAAAGGGTAGAAAAACGAGTGAAAGAGCAGAGGTAGAAGAAGGAGACAGAGGTCCACTGGACTACCAGGGATGAGGCGCAGGGAAACCTGCGGGTGGAGGAGGGCCTCGATCACCAACACTCGAGAGTGCAGGGGCAGGGGCAGGCCTCACTTAATGGTGGAGCTGCGAGGGTGGGAGAGCAATTTCACTGACAATGAGTCAGTGGTCTTGCTCGCCTGTCCCCGCAGTGGCCGCCATTAAGTAGGGGTCGGGGAGGGCTGGACAGCTGGGAGGCGGGAGCGGGGAGGGGAGCTGGATTGGGCCGGTCGTGCTGGGGGGGAGGGGCCGCGGGGACAGCAGCGGCAGGGAAAGGTGAAGGGAGGAAATAAGGGATAAAGAAAAAAGGGAAAATAGGCAGAAATAAGGCACAAAAGAGCAGAGATGCAGAAAGGTGAAAGATAAAAGAGGGTAGAAAAACGAGTGACAACTAGTGAAAGGGCAGAGCGAGAGGAAGGGAAAATGAGCAGAAATCAGGCACAAAAGAGCAGAGATGCAGAAAAGTGCAGAAAGGTGAAAGATAAAAGAGGGTAGAAAAACGAGTGAAAACAAGTGAAAGGGCAGTGCGAGAGGAAGGGAAAATGAGCAGAAATAAGGCACAAAAGAGCAGAGATGCAGAAAAGTGCAGAAAGGTGAAAGATAAAAAAGGGTAGGAAAACGAGTGAAAGAGGAGAGTTAGAGGAAGGAGACAGAGGTCCACTGGACTACCAGGGATGAGGCGCAGGGAAACCTGCGGGTGGAGGAGGGCCTCGATCACCAACACTCGAGAGTGCAGGGGCAGGCCTCACTTAATGGTGGAGCTGCGAGGGTGGGAGAGCAATTTCACTGACAATGAGTCAGTGGTCTTGCTTGCCTGTCCCCGCAGTGGCCGCCATGAAGTAGGGGTCGGGAGGGCTGGACAGCTGGGAGGCGGGAGCGGGGAGGGAGCTGGATTGGGCCGGTCGCGCTGGGGGGAGGGGCCGCGGGGGCAGCAGCGGCGGGGAAAGGTGAAGGGAGGAAATAAGGGATAAAGAAAAAAGGGAAAATAGGCAGAAATAAGGCACAAAAGAGCAGAGATGCAGAAAGGTGAAAGATAAAAGAGGGTAGAAAAACGAGTGAAAACTAGTGAAAGGGCAGAGCGAGAGGAAGGGAAAATGAGCAGAAATCAGGCACAAAAGAGCAGAGATGCAGAAAAGTGCAGAAAGGTGAAAGATAAAAGAGGGTAGAAAAACGAGTGAAAACAAGTGAAAGGGCAGAGCGAGAGGAAGGGAAAATGAGCAGAAATAAGGCACAAAGAGCAGAGATGCAGAAAAGTGCAGAAAGGTGAAAGATAAAAAAGGGTAGAAAAACGAGTGAAAGAGCAGAGTTAGAGGAAGGAGACAGAGGTCCACTGGACTACCAGGGATGAGGCGCAGGGAAACCTGCGGGTGGAGGAGGGCCTCGATCACCAACACTTGAGAGTGCAGGGGCAGGGGCAGGCCTCACTTAATGGTGGAGCTGCGAGGGTGGAAGAGCAATTTCACTGACAATGAGTCAGTGGTCTTGCTCGCCTGTCCCCGCAGTGGCCGCCATGAAGTAGGGGTCGGGGAGGGCTGGACAGCTGGGAGGCGGGAGCGGGGAGGGGAGCTGGATTGGGCCGGTCGCGCTGGGGGAGGGGCCGCGGGGGCAGCAGCGGCGGGGAAAGGTGAAGGGAGGAAATAAGGGATAAAGAAAAAAGGGAAAATAGGCAGAAATAAGGCACAAAAGAGCAGAGATGCAGAAAGGTGAAAGATAAAAGAGGGTAGAAAAACGAGTGAAAACTAGTGAAAGGGCAGAGCGAGAGGAAGGGAAAATGAGCAGAAATCAGGCACAAAAGAGCAGAGATGCAGAAAAGTGCAGAAAGGTGAAAGATAAAAGAGGGTAGAAAAACGAGTGAAAACAAGTGAAAGGGCAGAGCGAGAGGAAGGGAAAATGAGCAGAAATAAGGCACAAAGAGCAGAGATGCAGAAAAGTGCAGAAAGGTGAAAGATAAAAAAGGGTAGAAAAACGAGTGAAAGAGCAGAGTTAGAGGAAGGAGACAGAGGTCCACTGGACTACCAGGGATGAGGCGCAGGAAACCTGCGGGTGGAGGAGGGCCTCGATCACCAACACTCGAGAGTGCAGGGGCAGGCCTCACTTAATGGTGGAGCTGCGAGGGTGGGAGAGCAATTTCACTGACAATGAGTCAGTGGTCTTGCTCGCCTGTCCCTGCAGTGGCCGCCATTAAGTAGGGAGTCGAGGAGGGCTGGACAGCTGGGAGGCGGGAGCGGGGAGGGGAGCTGGTTTGGGCCGGTTGCGCTGGGGGGGAGGGGCCGCGGGGGCAGCAGCGGCGGGGAAAGCTGAAGGGAGGAAATAAGGGATAAAAAAAAAGGGAAAATAGGCAGAAATAAGGCACAAAGAGCAGAAATGCAGAAAGGTGAAAGATAAAAGAGGGTAGAAAAACGAGTGAAAACTAGTGAAAGGGCAGAGCGAGAGGAAGGGAAAATGAGCAGAAATCAGGCACAAAAGAGCAGAGATGCAGAAAAGTGCAGAAAGGTGAAAGATAAAAGATGGTAGAAAAACGAGTGAAAACAAGTGAAAGGGCAGAGTGAGAGGAAGGGAAAATGAGCAGAAATAAGGCACAAAAGAGCAGAGATGCAGAAAAGTGCAGAAAGGTGAAAGATAAAAAGGGTAGAAAAACGAGTGAAAGAGCAGAGTTAGAGGAAGGAGACAGAGGTCCACTGGACTACCAGTGATGAGGCGCAGGGAAACCTGCGGGTGGAGGAGGGCCTCGATCACCAACACTCGAGAGTGCAGGGGCAGGGGCAGGCCTCACTTAATGGTGGAGCTGCGAGGGTGGGAGAGCAATTTCACTGACAATGAGTCCACTGGTCAGTGGTAAGTGGAAATGATAAATTTATTTGTCAAAATTTGAGGTTTTATTTTATTCAGAGCGAATCCTGAGTATATTCCAAAATGTTCGGCAATGGTTTCTACCGCCGGCATTGCTCTATCAAGGTCGGCCGTTATTATTGCCACATCATCGGCATAGGCCAATAGTTTCGTATCCCAGCCATGTAGGATTATTGGTGCTATATCTGGGGATGCCTCCAATTTCCTAAGAAAGGGGTCTATGTATAACGCGAACAACAAAGGAGATAAGGGGCACCCTTGTCTGGTTCCCCTACCGATTAAAAAAGTCCCAGACTCTCCGCCCATAACCTGCAGTCGTGCTGTAGGATTACCGTACAGAATCTGTACTGATCTGATAAAGGAACTCCCTAGACCATTAGTTTCCAAGACCCTCCAAAGATACCCCCACGAAACCCTGTCGAAAGCCTTCTCGGCATCGAGAAAGGCCGCCCCATAGGTTTCGTGAGAGCCTCAGTGGCATCAAAAAGTGAGATAACACGCCTCACATGGTCAGCCGTCCTCTCCCTTGAATGAATCCATGCTGCCATACTGAAACTAAATGATGCATTACCCTGTTCAATCGAGTGGCGAGGATCTTCGAGTAAAGCTTAGTATCACTATTTAAGAGTGTTATAGGCCTGTAGGAACCTAGATTCATGGGATCTATACCTTTCTTTAAAAAAATAACAATATTTGCAGTGCCCCATGTACCAGGTGGTGCCGCCCCCTCCCTTACCTCTTTAAATAATCCAAGTAATTCCTGGGTAACTTCCTTGGCAAAAATATTGTAGAATTCTAATGGAATACAGTCAGTCCCTGTAGCCTTTCCCGATGGAAGAGCTTGCAAAGCTGTATGAAGTTCCTCCTGAGAAAATTCTGATCCCAGCAGGAGGCTCTCCTCCTGAGGGATCCTTATCCGTGGAGCAAACTCATCCCAGTTCTCCTGATTATAAGAGTCCCCTCCAGGTAATGCCATATAGCCCCTCATAGAACCCCCTAAATGCCTCCCTGATATCTGCGGGATCAGAGACTATATCTCCTTCCTTATTCGTAACCTGCTTAATATGTCCTGCAGCAATTTGTTGCCTAGCCCTGACAGCTAACAGTCGGCCGACATTCTCGTTATATTCGTAACACTGTTGTCTTTTTGCGATAAATTTACCTGCTGTCTTCTCAACATTAAAATCGTTTAACGAGGCCTTAGTGATAGCTATTAAATTCATAACTGAAGTAATATCGCTTCCGTTATTCACCATATGAATTAATTCTGTTTCAAGAAGGGCAAGTTTTTGATAGAACTCTTTAATCTGAGCTGCTCCTTTTTTCTGTTTAGTCAAACTATATTGAAGCGTTTCTCCTCTTAATGATGTTTAAAGGAATCCCAAATCATTACAGGAGGGGCTCTATT
Source organism: Calotriton arnoldi (assembly GCA_963921515.1). NCBI lineage: Eukaryota > Metazoa > Chordata > Amphibia > Caudata > Salamandridae > Calotriton > Calotriton arnoldi. Next base: position 1,516,803 of record CAWUFW010001702.1, on the reverse strand, counting down.
TTTATTATCGCAAAAAATTCTGCGATCCACCCCTTCATATGTTCGACATACTCTTGATCTGTAAGAGTGCTCTCTCAAAGGACCACTTCCTATGCTCCTTTCTTAGCCCTACCAGCGAAAATTCCAAAACAAGGGGATTGTGATCTGACATCACCCTGGGAAAAAGCTCCTACGAGCCTCCTGAAGTAGGGATGGTGAGATTAAAAAATAATCAAGTCTTGCAAACTTAACATGAGGTGCTGAATAATAAGTATAGCCTGGCTCCTGAGCCCTCAAACTAAGCCATACATCCATCAGGCCGATATCCCTTATAAAGTTTTTCATTGCCTTAGATGACTTAGGTCTTTACTAAATACCCCATCCCTCTCTGTGTCTATCCTAGAACTATTAATATTAAAATCCCCACACACTATATACGGAGAAGGCCAAGATGGTAGCTTGATAGCCAGAAAATTCAGCAGCTCAAGATCATCCAGAACTGGAGCATATACGGTGCATAACGTGAACTTTCCTGTCCCGCCGCTGCATTCCATAATTATCCATCTACCATTCTTGTCTACAGCCTTTCTCCCAGGCATGATGGCCCCACCTTTCATTAAAATGGCGACCCCCTTAGTCCTAACATCTTGTATTGTATGGGCAAGAACTTTTAGCCTAAAGAATTAAACAAATTACTATCATTACAGGCTATATGGGTTTCCTGAAAACACACCAAATCCGCTTGTAGAAATTTAAGATCCTCACTAATCCTCCGTCTTTTATCCACGTCATTTAAACCACAGATATTTATAGAGGCTATACGAATCTTAGCCATAATGATACTGTGACAGCTTGTCCGAGCAAATATCCTTCCTGTTAGAGTTGTCTGTATACCAAATTTTCTGATTGACTATCATATATACAATGTTCAACAATTTTAATATCTCACAAAATTCTAATAGACAAAATGTTTTATTAAGCTGCAAGTTGCATACTGACTTAACAGCGTTGTTTCAATAAAGTAACAGTCGCCGTAATTCCTGCATGTGCAGAACCTATCCCTTCGTGTGCTGCTAGAATTAAACCTAACCTACGATCCATGTTTGGAATTACTCTATCCCCCACTCCAGGAATCTGAGCAAATGGAATATTATTGGCATCTAACTTGTAAGAGTACTTGAGTGGAAACATTTTTGGTACTGTTCCGCTGTTTTTGCGACAAGCATTGACAGCTACCATAATCTCACCGTCTATTCTCGTTTTAGAACGAGTGATTGCAGCTACGGAAGCCGTGCGTACAGCCCCCTTTGCGGCTTCATCAGCCAATGAATTCCCTTCAACGTGAACGCCATCATGCTGATGACTCAGTGTATGTATCACGTGAGCCCTCGGTAGTTCGGTTTTCAACTCCACTACCTGTTCCCATAGCATTTTATGCTTAATCTTGCCACCTTTTGCGTCTTTGAACCCGTTTTGAACGTAGTGCTGCAAATATTCATTATATGACTGCACACAGTAAACGGAATCGTACACAATTAGTGTGGGGAATTCTCGATCCATATTTACCAGTGCCAGTATCAAGGCTTTCAACTCTGCCAGCTGTGCCGTGCAGTCGCCTAGAGATTGCGTTTTTGTGCAACTTGGGTGGAACTTTCCATCCCGCATGCGACCTTTAACGATTGCGCATGCAGCGCAGTATTGTTGCTTACTTCCGATGGGCGGTTGAGCTGATCCGTCAGTGTAAATTATATATTCATACTGATCTAGAGGCATTATTTTGTTTGGTAGAGGATATTCTTGTTCGTATTGCAGAAATGCATGTGTCTTTAAATTTGGGTCGTACCTGTATTCTACATCTGATGCAGTGAGTGAATTAGCCCATTGTATCCATCTCGGATGTAAGGCTTTAGCATTAGGAACGCTTGCCTTTGTCGCAGCCTCTAAGGCTGGAACTGGAGTCACTACTATTGTTCGTTTCCCCTGAGCCAGTGCTCTTTCTCTCACTACAGCAGTCTGTACTGCTGTCAGAATCTTTTCTGTAGATGCGAAGCGCATCTCAGCATTTGTGTACAAATGTGATTTGTATGCATTTGGTACTGTCTCACCTTCATTATATGTTAGATAGGTGTACCCAGCTAGACCCGCAACTATACGGATCACCAGGTTGTGTACGTTTATGCATGTCTGTAAGTGTTTGGAAGTTATCATGTCAGCTTGTAAGGAACGAAGTGTATCTGTATGTTCCTGTGTCCATTGTTTTACTGAAAAATCAGGTTTTATTAAATCGTAGAAAGGTTCTACTCTTTCTGCGTAATCTAAAATGTATGTCCTACCAAAACTTAGGAATCCCAGGATCGATTGTACATTTTTTAATGATTTTGGAGGTTGGAGCAGCGCGCCTTTTTCTAAAGAATTGGCTGCCAGGCTTTTCCCTTCACTTGAAAGCTCATATCCTAAAAACAGGACACTGTTTAAAGTTGAATTTGTAGCCCTCAGAAGCAAATCCCATAATTATGGTATTTACTCTGTTCAAGTGCTCCTCTAGGTCATCGTCCGTTAGATATATATCATCCACATAGGACAATGCCTCTTCATCCAAATTTTTAAGTAACTCAGTTACTCTGGCCGAAAACAACCCCGGGCTGTTCTTATACCCTTGGGGGAGTCGACAAAATTGCCTTCGAAACCCTAGCGCTGAGAATGCTATTAAATACCTGATTTCAGGCGCTATATTTTGGCAGAAAAATCCATTTGAGATATCAAGTGTTGTTTTATATTTTTTCCGCACAATGTTATTCATTAATACGGCACTATGTGCATTTTGGACTGCAAACGTCTTAGTGCAAGTGTTTAAATGTCTATAATCTAAAACTAAACGATATGAATTGTCAGGTTTCATGACCGGGAACAAAGGATTGTTCATCGATGAGGTGCAATTTTCGATCACCCCTTGGTATTCAAGTTGATCTAAGATCTCCCTGACCTGTTTTTTAGCTTCTTGCTTTATTGGATACTGCCTCTGTGCAGTTGGAGTATTTTTAAAGGAATTATGTGGTGGGTTGAATCCTCATCCCATCCAACATGGTTTCTGTATAATGCCGGAGCCTGGGCTACCGCCCACTCCTGCGCATAAGTGTGTTGTAAGTGCCTGGGAATATGGTCTGAGAATGCCGGAAGAATTACCGTTTCTCCTTTAGGGCAATCCATGATGAATGCTGGCGGCCAATTTTGTTCAGCTAATAAAATATCATAGCCAAACGTCAGGCTCTCCCAAAAGAGACCTCTTACTGTTCTACATTTGTCCCCCTCCATTTGGAGTGTTATTTCATATACTTTATGTGGGACGCTTACCCTAGTATCGGGTGCTTCTACTGTGATATAATCAATCAAGTCCGCTGTCACCAGAAATTCCATCAGGTTCTGGCGAGCTATTGTTATTTCTGCCGCACTGTCTAGCATCGTCAGAGCCCATTCCCCGTTCAGTAGTCGAGTCCTCAGAATTCTGGGCATGTCTGATCTTTAGACCTGCAACCTTCTTCTTTTTGAACTGTGGCTTTAGCTTTGGTTTTTCTTCTTTTTTAGAAGTGTAATCTTGAGCGTGCTGCTTGTCTCTGGACTTTGTAAGCTCTTCTTGCCTTTCCGACCGTCCTTCCCTCTCTGAGTTTTTCGATGAACCCTGAAAGGAACGAGAGGAACGTGTATCAGTATCCTGATACCTGTCAGGTTTCCTAATGTTATCCCTATTCCTTAGGTTATATCTCTTTTTGGAGGGCTCCTGTGGACGAGATCTACCTCTGGATTGAGATCTGTTTCCTTTAACGTTTTGTTGTTTTATGTTGTCCCACTTCTTCTTTGTAGAAGTAGGTATCTGCTTGGAAGTGTCCTTTTCAGGACTGTCCATCAGTTGTGGTTTTAAAGCTTTCCCACCCAAACTGTCCCTGCCTAAATCTGCATATGCAGTTTCAATTATTTTTGGTAGTTCAAGTTGTTGTTCTAAAGGACTGAACTCCCTTAGGCGTTGGCGGATAGCCAATGAAGCTGCTTCCCCTTTAATAGTAACTTCATCCCTAAGTTTAGGGCAGGCTCTGCTACGTACTCATTTTGTATTTGTCTCAATACGTCTGGTACTATTGCTAATGACGGGATACCATGTGTCCTGGTATAAATGGCAGCAAAGACTGTACCCCAAGTGGTACAATCCTCTACTTGTGGTGTTATCCCCAAGGGCAAGCAGATTGTTAGCATTCTGTGTTTTTCATACGGGGTAGTACGCGGGAATACTGCCTCTAGCTGTGTTATTTTCTGAGCTACCCAGAATGGCATTTGTTCACGTTTTGTGGGCATTTTACCCATCACCGCGTGTAATGTTTGTGGTGTAATTTTAGTTGCTGTACCCTGAATTTGAGTTCCATTAGTTGCAACTATCGCTGGTTGGACTGTAATTATCCTCATGACGAATTGCGTCAAGTTTCTGTATGTTTTACTTAAATCTTTGTGTTGTGTGAGTAAGTCTCCTGGTGGCATTGTTTCAATGTCAGGATGTGGTGTGTGGACTGCTAATATCGGCCATATTGCCCCTTCTCTTCCGAGCGGGCCGAGTCTTACTCTTCTTCTTATATGGGGTAGGGCACCTTTAAACCAGTATAAGTGTTCCTGGTACGTAAGAGGAACCTCAATGTCCTCGAACGGACAATATTCCGCTGGTGCATCTCCTTCTGTGTAGGAGTGAAATATTTTTGTTCTTGCATTTGCTGCTGGGATTGTAACCCACGAATAAAATACCTCCGTTCTGTTTGATTCGTGTGCCTCAATCACGAAAACTACTATGCCACCCCTAGATGATAGAGCATGCTCTAGCAGTTTCAGGGTGACTGTATTTCTAAAGTTCTCTGCACTGTGTATTGCGTCTGCATCTTCTTCTCTGGCTGAGAGGTGTAGATCTACTATTACGTTATCTCTGTCCTCAGTCATTTTGCAAAGAAGAGCTTTCCCAAGGAACTAAGATAAGGTGTTTTGCACAATTTTAGGAACACTGTGTCCTTCAAGCTTGATTAACCAACAGCCAATAAATAGGATTTTTTAGCCTACTCAGCAGTGGCGGAGTTTGTGACCACCCACTCCAGACGTCTCTGGTGTTTTGTGAGTAGGGGTGTCTGAGAATAGCATGACTGAACTACTCAGATTCTACTGTTAAATTAGTACCCAACCAACGTTGACGGCGCCATGTCGTGTGGTTCCTATATTACCTATACAGGATCTGCGCGTTTGGATAACAAACTGTGGGATTGGTGGTGGACTGATTCCGTGCACCCCCACCAGATACGTTAGCCTGTCTGTATCAGCTAGCTCACAGTGCCACTATAATCTCCTCTTAACACGGAGAGAATAGATTCTGGCAACCTTAGAACATGACAACCCTGATCCCTCAGAATTGTGGAAACAATATACTACCTTTCGCTCAGTCACTCGTGCTCGCTTAGTTTGTCTCAGAGAGTTACACAGAATAAACAGGCTGGGCGTTTTCAATAAGTATTTATTGAACAGTTGTTATTCTAGTGTAAAATAGATGAGCTGCAACAACCATTAGACAGTAGCAGAGATATATGATTAGCAGTACTATGAAAGTAACGGGATGATATAGTTCTACCATCTTGCAGAAATCATGAATATATACAAGTACATAAAACACATGATAAGAAAGTGCGTACTCCTACAATGCCTTCCTAACTAGATGTACCTAAATGTACCTAGCATCTGTGTAGGTGTTATGCCAAGAATCCCTCTAGGATCTAGTCAACCCCATTACCTGAGAATGAGAGAATATGGGACCCCGTCCTGGTCTCGAGTTGGACACCCCGCGAGGGATGTTAGACCACTGCGACCTGGAGCGTCTGCATGCAGGAACCTCAGCGTCTCTGGTCAGTGCGTCAGCCGGGAAGTCTCGGTCTCCTCTATCTTCCTAAGCAAGATGTGCTGTATATATACCCATAGGTCTCCCCAGGGGTCCTACCTTGCTGTGTTACTGTGTCGGCCTAAAGGATGACGTTGGGCCTGAACTTTATACAGAGATATTATACAGGAGATGGTAATCCTACTGTTAGTCCTGCTTGCTTCCAAGAAGCCTCACTCATAATATATGAGAATCGAACCAGGGAAAAACCTGCGTTCTGAATGCAGTGTCATATCTAGGTAACAGGTCAGTACCCAAGAACCGTTATGTGTGTAATGTAGGGAAGAATATAGGTGAAAGGTTACAAGGTTACCTGCGCCTATATAGGGTACCTATATGAAATATAACAGGACGTACTGTTGATAAAACGCCACGGCACATAACCTGCGCGCAATGATTGCAGAGTCCAGCATAATAGAACGGAATAGCGATTGCCCGTGCTGTAGTATGGACAAGTCTGGTTCTAGTACATCAATAGCAGAAGATATAATGTTGCCCAGTGAATAAATCCTGGATGTTAAACGTAGTCATACCATTGCCAACTACGGCTAATGCCTTTTCTAAGTTAATCCTATCTATTTCTCGTAGTCTCTCCGCTGCTTCTTGTCGGGAGATTTTCCAAATTTCATTATAGACAGCATATATGAAACGTTTCTGACGTGGCTTTCTGGGACCTAATAAAAAATCATGTAGGTCCACATCCTCTATAAGTAAGGATAAGTGGTGTTTCACCTGTGGTAGTGTTGAGGTCTTTAGCCAATCGAGGCATAACTTCCCAACACTGTATGATGTCACCACCCCCGGATGTTCTCTTTGTACACAGCGTGGGTCTGGCCGATGGATACTGAACCCTTCGGTGGTACCCCTGAATCTTTCCTGACATTTGTTTGTGTCTGTGGGCCAAACCAACCATCCCTTCCAATTGGGGTCTGATCTATTGTATTGTAGAATGTCATCAATCTTAGCCCCTTCATCTGATGTAATATTTTCCTCGGTATGTGATGGTGTTGGAATCCTAGGCGTGTTGAAGTCCTTGTTCTTGGCTATCCCAAGACAGGAAGTCTGATGCACAGTTTCATTTAGAAATATTATCTGCTGAGGAATGAGGCATGCTCTAAATCGTGCATCTGTTCCCTGGACTTGCCAATCCCTAGAACCCCAGACTGATTTTAAGTCTATAGTGTCTTTCCATAAGTCGAAACCCTGTTCAGACAGTTGGGTAATAAAGGACGCAGAGTAAATTTGCTTGGTGTTGGTTAGCATATTTTTCTGTGCGGATGTAGGTGCAACCTTATAGTAATATAAGGTCGGGTCTGAAACGTTAAACCCTGAAAAATATGAAAATGTCTGTGCAAACGTTTTTGAACTACTTTTTGGTGGTGTAGGGGAATGTTCCCATTGGTGATATGTGAAAATATTCCTAGGGCTACTGGATTTGTGTAGAAAATGATGACCATAATTTTGATAACAATACAAAGTGTCAAAATCTGATGTGTCTTCTTACATTTCATTGCTAGAAAATGTGGCAGATTGTTCTAAATCAGACAACATATTGTTTACAGTTTCAAAATCCCAATCATGGGAAAATGTACTGGAGGTAATTATATAATTTAAGGAAATTTTAAATAAATGTGGTATTTTTAAAAGTTCTGTCGGTCTAAATATTTCATAATTAATCTTGTCCCATACTATACCATCAGGTATAGGAACTGCTGTAATGTTCACTGATGACAAGTCTCTTTGTTCACGATGTGATGAAACATAAGGTTTCAGGATCAAGTTCACTTTTGATGCTGCAGAGCTTTGGCGAAGATAAGTTCCATTAATAAGTAAGTGGAAAGTAATAACTAGACCTATCCAGAAAAGAAAGAAAAGTATCCCGGTGATTATCCAATGTTCTACCCAAGGTGACACCAGGTAAGTCTTTCTAAGAAAAATTAGGAAGTCTTTGACTTGTTGTTGCTGAGATATTGGGGCTGGTATCGTTTCAGGTTCACTTGGATCCAATGAAAAGGTATCAAAGTCGATGAAATAGCCAGATGCAGTTCGATCTATCTTTGGCAGCTCAGCAGGTTTTGTTGAATTTGTAGATGGCTCTTGTTGAGGCATGTTTATGTAGGCATCAGTGTTCGGTCGAATTGAAATTTGTCTTCCATTTTGATTTTGAATTTCTGTTTCAAGAGGAACGAGTTCCATGGCATTGTTGCATAGTCCATCATTCCGTATAGGTGACTCTTCAAACGTGATGAGCCTTTCCGTCTGAACTTCCTGTATGGTAGCGAGAGGAGGGCGTCGACTACCCAGGAGCCCACGAGGCCTACTATTCAGTATCGGCCACATAGTGTGGTTTTATCAGATCAATGGAGACAAATCTTTTCTCCTTTTTTCTGGCAAGAGGCGGCAGAAGTACAGTTCTTGTTCCTTCAACTGCCAGGACAGGTACAGACTTTCTGTATGATGGTCCAAATTCTCTTCTGTCCGTTATCTTTTCTCTGACCAGATACCGGACTTTAGGAATCCAGACAGGTCTTGCCGTGACTAACTTGACTTCCCCAGTGGTGAACCTTTTCCCTTGGACATTGCTCTGTACAGCCCGTGTTTTATTCAGTTCCTGTAAAACAGCCAAACGTTTATTGATGTCAAAATGTTTCTCATCCGCCACTGTGCCATCACAATCTAGGTCAGGTACCCACATTCTCGTCCCAAATAGGACCTCATAAGGAGTGACCCCCCCAGAGAGCTTCTTGGCATGTTGTTTAAGGCCCTCTGAACCCCATATAGGTGATTGACCCAACTACCACCGTGCCTAATACTCTAGCTGTTAATGATTTCTTTAATCCTGGTTTTTCCTCTCCACAACCGAATTTCCCTCGAGATGGTACGGAGAGGAGTATGGAAACGCTACACCCAAACCTCCCATGGCCTCCTTGTAAGCCCTAGAGCTAAACGCGGGGCCAGGGTCAGAATGTAATGTGCCTATAAAGACTCGCAAATCTTTGATAACAGTTCGAGCGTAAGCCGAGCGCTGAGGCCATACCCATAGAAATCTTGAGCAGGAATCCACTGCAACCATTATGTACTTGTAAGCCCCATCAGATTGTGAGGGGCCGCAGTGGTCCAAATAGACACACGTGAGAGGTCTGTCTGATATCAATAATGGTGTCTGCGCTGGACGTATTATGGTGGAGCCCTTCATCTGTTGACAGATGTTGCACTTTAAGACATAGTCTTTGGTCTGCTTTGTTAACCCTGGCCACCAATAGCGTTATTTCAGTAAAGAAACTGTCGCCGTAACTCCTGCGTGTGCAGAATCAAGACCCTCATGTGCAGCTAAAATTAAGCCTAATCTGCGATCCATGTTTGGTATCACTCTATCCCCGACTCCTGGAATCTGAGCAAATGGAACGTTGTTTGCATCTTTCGGCAGTGCTTTGTTGTCTTTGTGTGAAGCAATGACAGCTACCGTTATCTGTCCATCTATTCTCGTTTTTGAAAGAGTGATTGCAGCTACGGACGCAGTTCGTACTGCCCCCTTCGCGGCTTCATCAGCCAATGAATTCCCTTCAACGTGAACGCCATCACGTAGATGACTCAGCGTATGTATCACGTGGGCTCTTGGTAGCTCGTTTTTCAACTCAGCTACCTGTTCCCATAGCATTTTATGCTTAATTGTGCCACCTTTTGAGTCTTTGAACCCATTTTGTCCCCAATAGTGAAGATATTCATTGTATGACTGGACACAGTAAAAGGAATCGCACACTATCAGTGTGGGGAATTCTCGATCCGTATTAATCAGTGCCAGTAAAAGAGCTTTTAGTTCTGCTAACTGATCCATGCAGTCTCCTAAGGACTGAGTCTTTGTACATCTCGGATGGAACTTGCCATCCTTCATACGACCTTTAAGAATCGCACAAGCGGCGATGTATTGTTGTTTACTTCCTATGGCCGGTTGAGCAGATCCGTCAGTGTAAATTATGTATTCATACTGATCCAGAGGCATAATTTAATTCGGGAGAGGATATTCTTGTTCATATTGCAGGAATGCTTGTGTTTTTAGACTTGGGTCATATCTGTATTCTACATCTGATGCAGTGAGAGAATTAGCCCATTGTATCCATCTCGGATGTAAGGCTTTAGCATTTGGAACGCTTGCCTTTGTAGCAGCCTCTAAGGCCGGTACCGGAGTCACGACAATAATTTGTTTCCCCTGAGCCAGTGCTCTTTCTCTCACTACAGCAGTCTGTACGGCTGTCAGAATTTTTTCTGAAGATGCAAAACGCATCTCAGTGTTTGTGTACAAGTGTGATTTGTATGCTATTGGTGCAGTTTCACCTTCATTGTATGTTAAGTAGGTGTACCCAGATTGACCCGCAACTATACAGATTACTAGATTGCGGACATTTATGCGTGTCTGTAAGTGTTTGGACACTATCATGTCAGCTTGTAGGGAACGAAGGATATCTGTGTGTTCCTATGTCCATTGCCTAACTGAAAAATCAGGTCTTATGAGGTCGTAGAAAGGTTTAACCCTTTCTGCGTAATCCAAAATGTATGTTCTGCCGAAATTCAGGAATCCCAGTTTGGATTGTAAATTTTTCAGTGATTTTAGAGGTTTGAGCAGTGCACACTTTTCTAAAAAGTTAGCTGCCAGGCTTTTCTCTTCACTTGAAAGCTAATATCCCAAAAACAGAACATTGAGGTGGGCTATTTTTGATTTTTTTAAAGTTAAACTTGTAGCCCTCAGAGGCAAATCCCAAAATTATGGTGCTCACCCTGGTCAAGTGTTCCTCCAGGTCCTCATCCGTCAGATAAATATCATCTACATAGGACAATGCCTCCTTGTCCAGATTCTGAAGTAACTCAGTTACCCTGGCGGAAAACAACCCCGGGCTGTTCTTATAACCCTGGGGAAGTCAACAAAATTGCCGCTGAGACCCCAGCACTGAGAATGCTGTCAAATATCTGCTCTCAGGCGCTTTATTTCGGCAGAAAAATCCATATGACATATCTAGTGTAGTTTTGTATTTTTTTTGCACAATGTTATTCATCAATGCGGCACTGTGTGCGTTCTGTACTGCAAATGTTTTTGTACATGAGTTCAGATGTCTGTAATCTAAAACTAGATGATAGAATTGTCGGGTTTCGTTAAGGGAAACAAGGGATTATTCATTGAAGAGGTGCATGTTTCAATCACACCTTGGTATTCAAGTTGATCTAAGATATCCCTGACCTGTTTTTTCGCTTCCTGTTTAATTGGATACTGTCTCTGTGGAGTTGGAGTAGATTTTAGTGGTATCACATGGTGAGCTGACTCCTCATCCCACCCACCATGGTTGGAATATAGTGCAGGAGCAAGGGCTACTGCCCACTCCAGCGCATATGTGTGTTTTAAGTATTGGGGAACGAGGTCGGAAAAGGCTGGCATAATTACCGTCTCTCCCGTTGGGCAATCCATAACAATAGTAGGCGGCCAATCTCTTTCAGCCAAAAGAATGTCGTAGCCAAAAGTCAGGATCTCCCAAAAGAGACCTTTAATTTTTCTGGGCTTGTCCCCTTCCATTTGTAGTATTATCTCATGTACCTTATGTGGGACACTTACCCTAGTATCAGGTGTTTCCACCGTGATATACTCACTCAACTCCGCTGTCACCAGAAATTCCATCAGGTTCTGGCGAGCTATTGTTTTTACCATTTCCGAGCTTTATTTCGGTCATTATAGACCATAAAAGCAGAGGATAAAATACATACATCACTGGATTTGGGCAATAAAAACATCAGTAATTATTACAAAATATAACCAAAATGCAAATGAGTTAATCAAGTTTCATAACAATTAAAAAGATATTAAAATTTAAAAAGAGGTTAAAACAATGGTTTTATAAATTGATAATATTAAAACATTAGAAATACAAAAGGGACATTTAACATATGCGGGAGGAATTTAAGAACTTACGGCGCCTATGCCACATAGAGTTGAGGAAACGGGACACAGCAAAAACAATCGGAGGATGAGTATCAGTTCTCAAAACTCTAAAGGCCTCCAGACACTGCCTATACCCCAAGTTCCTGCATAGTGGTAAGAGCCAGTACCTCCTGGCTACATTATAGCCAGGACAGAAGAAGAAAACATGAATGGCTGACTCTTCTTGGCAGTTACAAGCAGCACATCCGATGGGAGAAGCTTTTGACCATTTACTTGTAAATGCATGAACCGGCAGGGAACCCAATCTGAACTGAGTATATAGTTTCCTCGCCATGAATGGATGAACAACAACAAGGAAAGACTCAAATAGATACTGGTCTTTAAAATTGAGGAAGTCAGAGGTTAGGCGGCCTTGTTTTATGCTCCCCTGAATTTCAGCCAGTCTAAGCAGTCTGTAAGCTTTAACTAGTTCTAGCCGCGATATTATCGGGGACACTTCCTCAGGGTGGGTCCATAGGTTTGGCCGACCTAGTCTAAAGCACAGCTCTTTTATGTGTACAAACCAGGATAGTTTTCCCACCCCTGGGAGTCCCAGAATCGCCTTGAGTTCAGACTGGTAGGCTGTTAATTCGGGGGTCGCCCATAGTCTACGCCAGAAAGTCAAGGGTCGCAGACCAATCTCCCCCTCTATGGGTCTAATCCCGAGGTCCATACGTAAGGGGATGACCCAAGAGCTGCCTCATAAACTTGTTCTCAGATTTAGCCAGTCCACCTGCAGGAAGATGACCCCAAAGTTCTGCCCCATACATTATAGCACTCCTGATTTGGACTTTATAAATCTCGGCCAGCGGGCCCGGCTGTCTAAATGATGAGTTCCTGTGTGATTTTACTAAACCCCCAGCCATCTGTGATAGCCATAAGCCTGCCTTTTCTTGCTGCGGGCCCCATCCAAATGTTTCTGACAGCGTAACACCAAGGTAATCAAAGACAGCTACCCTCTCTAGCTGGGTGCCATTTAGGGAGGGATTTGGGCGAGACGTTTTCCTTGGATTAAAAACCATATACTTGGTTTTTGATGTGTCGATCTCCAACCCCCTGTCTTTGCAAAATAGGGAGAAGCTGTCAAGGATCCTATGGATGCCCATAGGAGACTTGGATAGTAACAAGGTGTCATCCGCAAACATCATTGATGGCACCTTGTCACGGACCAGCTTTGGGGCATCATTATTAGCTACCTCATTTAATTGGTCCACCAGAGCGTTAATAAAGAGACAGAATAGTGTGGGGGCAGAACACACCCCTGCCTTACACCTCTATTTACTGGGAAACGTGGGGTTAATTCCCCATATTTCCCGTATCTCACCTGGGCAAAATTTCCAGTATGCAGGCGCTTGATCAAAGACAGCAAGTAGGGCGGAATGCCCATTTGCTCTAGAACCACCCACAGTTTGTCTCGAGGTACCAAATCAAAGGCTGATTTAGAGATCAACGAAGATCAAATAGAGGCTCCCACCCTCTATTGTCACCGTCTTCCAATATAATAATTGGAGCCTGAAGATTTGGTCAATAGTAGAAATGTTTTTACGAAAACCAGCCTGGTACGCACTCAGAATTTCGCACTCGTCCACCCAGGACTGGAGACGCTCCAGGACAATCCTGGCAAACAGCTTCTGAGTTACGTCAATCAGGCTGATTGGCCTATAATTAGTGGGCAGGAGGGGTGAGCCCTTCTTGTATACTGGAAAAATTTCAGCCCCATGGCAGGTATCCGGGATTTTCATGGCATTTAAAATGGCGTTAAATATTACCCATAGATAGGGACCCCAGATATTGGGTTGTTCCCGAAATAAATCCCCAGGGATCTTATCTAAACCGGGGGCCTTTCCAAGGGGAAGCTTCCTAATTGCGCTCAGCACTTCAGTCAGAGCTATTGTTACTTGTGCTGCGCTGTCTAGCACTGTCAGAGCCCATTCCCTGTTCAGTAGTTGAGTCCTCAGAATTCTGGGCATGTCTAACTTTGAGACCTGCTACTTTCTTCTATTTGAATTGAGGTTTTGCTTTAGGCTTTTCTTCTTTTTTGGAAGCGTAGTCTGAAGTGCGTTGCGAGTCTCTGGACTTTGTACGCTCTTCTTGTCTGTGTTCTGACCGTCCTTCCCTCTCTGAGTTTTTTGATGAACCCTGAAAGGAACGAGAGGAATGTTTATCAGTGTCCTGATACTTGTCAGGTTGTTTGATGTTATCCCTAATCCTAAGGTTATACCATCTTTCGGAGGGCTCCTGCTGAGGAGACCTACCTCTGGATTGAGATCTATTCTTTTGTTGTTTGCTATTGTCCCATTTCTTCTTTGAAGAAACTGGTGTTTGCTTTGCCTGTTCTTTATCTGGACCTTCCACTAGTTGAGGTTTTACTGGTCTAGCTCCCAAACTATCTCTACCTAATTCTGCATAAGCAGTTTCAATAATTTTAGGTAGTTCTGTCTCCTGTTGTAAGGGAGTAAAATCCCTCAGGCATTGGCGTATTGCCACTGATGCTGCTTCCCCTTTAATATTTGCTAATATTATAGCCGATACTTGGGCAAAGTTATTTAGTAACTTCATCCCTAAGTTCAGAGCAGGTTCTGCTCCATACTCGTTCTGTAGTTGTCTGGTATTACTGCAAATGAAGGGATACCATAAGTTCTGGTATATATTGCAGCGAGGACTGTACCTCAAGAAGTACAATCCTCTATCGGGGGAGCTATCCCCATCGGCAAGCAAATTGTTAGTATTCTATGCTTTTCATGTGGACCAGTGTGTGGAAATACTGCCTCTAGCTGTGTTATTTTTTGAGCTATCCAGAAAGGCATTTGTTCACGTTTAGTGGGCATTTTACCCATCACTGCGTGTAACGTTTGTGGTATAATTTTATTTGTAGAGTTTTGGACTGGTCCCGGTTGTGTAGCCGGTGTTGGCTGAAGTGTAAGTGTTCTCATCACAAACTGTGTCATGTTTCTGTAAAGTCTTATTAGTTCTTTATGAAGTGTAAGTAAGTCTCCTGCTGGCATTGTGTCAATGTCAGGGTGTGGTGTGTAGGCCGCTAGTACCGGCCATGTTGCTCCGTCTCTTCCGAGCGGACCGAGTCTTACTCTATTTCTTGTATGGGGAGGACGCCTTTAAACCAGTATAAATGCTCCTGGTAAGTGAGCAGAATTTTAATGTCTTCATAAGGACAATATTCGCTCAGTATGTAATCTTCGACACAGTAATGAAATGTTTTTGTTCGTGCATTTGCCTGTGGGAATCTAATCCATGAATAGAATACCTCCGTTCTATATGATTCATGTGCCTCAATCACAAAAGTTACTTGCCCACCCCTAGATGTAACACTGTATGCTACTAGTTTCAGGCTGATGGCATTTATAACATTTTCAGCAATTTGCATTGCATCTGCATCTTCTTCCTCGTCTGAGAGATTTAGTTCATGCACAATGTCTCCCTGCTCAGTCATTGTTTTTAGTAAGAAGAGCAGTTAAAGGGAACTGAGATAAGGTGTTATGCACAAATAGGAACAATGTATCCTTCAAACTTGAGTAAACCAACAGCCAATAAGAAGGATTTTTGCCTACTCAGCTGCGGCGGTTTTGTACCCTCCCACTCCAGACGTCTCTGGGGAGTAGGGGTCTCTGAGAATAGCACGACTGAACAGATTTGACCGTTAAATAAGTAACCAACCAACGTTGGGCGCCATGTCGTGTAGTTCCTATAAAACCTATACAGGATCTTCGCGTTTAGACAACATAAACTGCGGGCTTGGTGTCCGGACTGATTCTAGACACCCCCACCGGGTATGTTGGCCTATATACCAGCTAGCTCACAGTGCCACTAGAAGAACCTCTTACCAAGGAGAGAATAGTTCTTGGCAACTATCGAACAGGACAACCCTGATCCCTCAGAATAGTGGAAACAGTGTAATACTTTTCGCTCAGTTACTCGTGCTTACTTTGTCTTAGAGAGATACACAGAATAAACAATATGGACGTTTTTCAATAGGCATTTATTGAACCTTCGTAATTCTAGTGTAAAATAGGTTTGCTGAAACAATCATCAGACAGTAACAGATCTAAATGATGAGGAGCACTAGGAAAGTAAAAGGATGGTAGATTTCTACCATTTTGCTATAACCATGAATACAGGCAAGTATATAAAATACATAACAGTAAAATGCGTACTCCTACGAAGCTACCCTAACTAGATGTACCTAAGTGTACCTAGCATATATGTAGGTGTTAAGCCAAGAATCCCTCCAGGATAAAGTCAACCCCATTACCTGAAGTGAGAGACTGTGGGACCCCGTCTTGGTCTCGAGTTGGATACCCCGCAAGTGATGTTCAGACCACTGTGAGCTGGAGTGTCTGCATGCAGGAACCTCAGCGTCTCGCGTCAGTGTGTCGGCATGGAAGTCGTGATCTCCTCTCTCTATCTCAGCAAGATGTGATGTTTATATACCCGAAGGTATCCCCAGGAGTTCTACCTTGCTGTGCCACTGTCGGACTTAGGATGACGTCGGGAATAAACCTTGTACATAGTTATTATGCAGGAGATGGTAGTCCTGCTGAGTTTCCAAGAATCCAAGGATCCTCATGCATAATGTATGAGGCTATTGTTCAGGGAAAACCCCACGTTCTGTAGGCAGTACTGTAACTAGGTGAAGGGTCAGTCCTAGCAGCCCATTATATATGTAGTGTAAGGACAAATATAGGTGAAAGTTTGGGATGTTACCCGGACCTATATTGGGGTACGTATATGGAATATAACACCATTTCATTTTCTCTTGTACTTACTCTTGCATATCTCCTGTGTATTTTCTTCCTTGCTCACGCTTGATTTTCTTGGTATCGATGCCATGATCCCTTAACGTTTGGGTTCATCTTTCTTTTTGCTTTTTCTCTACTCTTTCACTTTTCCATTTCTTGGGTTCCTTTGTTTGAACCTTTTCCTTTTTTGCGGTTTCTATTTTTGTGTTGTGGAAGAAGGGAAGATATGTAGTAACCTGTATTATATTTATCTTGTTACTTTCTCACTGGCTGCTCAGCCAGTGTGAATGTGATGCATGGAATGTTGGTGTGATGGTCTTAAATGGAATGTTTTGGTGCCTGGATGCTAGAGTGTGACAGTTAGAGTATGGGCTGAGCAGCAGGCAAACTGCTCCTGGTGGAGCAACTCAACTTAACTGTAACTGAACTTAATAAATCTACATAAAACGACATTCTGGCTACGGACCTCATCACTACAGATTTGTATGATGATGCATCTGATTTTGACACCATGTATTGTTACCAACACTATGGTCATAATTTCTTGCACAAAGCAAGTATCCCATGAAATGTTTTCACTTATCACCAATGGGAACATTACCCAACACCACCGAAAGGTAGTTCACAAACGTTTGCACATAAGTTTGCTTAATTTTCCGGGCTTAACACTTCAGACCCGACGAACAAGTTACTTACCTTCGGTAACGATATATCTGTACGAAACATAGGTTAGTTATAGATTCCTTACCTTACAATCTCCCCCAGGCGTCAGACTGGATCCGGAAAGTTTTTCGTCAGCAGTACCCCTGCGCGTCTGAAGGTGGCGTCGGTCAACTCTGCGTCTGTCGTCGGCGTCGTGGTCGCCAGGATAACGTCGCAGTAGCTACATAGACGCCGCCCTCGCGCACTGACGTCAGTTCTGTACACGACTTTCCACGCCAGAAGCGCAGAGCCATGCAAGACACCGACCACTGGTGCACAAAACTAGGGCCCTGAAAGGATGTCCTTAATACTAGAAGTCAGTTCGCAGAACGGGGAGGATGGGTGGGGCGGTAAGGAATCTATAACTAACCTATGTTTCTTAAAGATATATCGTTACCGAAGGTAAGTAACTTGTTCATCTGAAATTAACAGTTAGTTATAGATTCCTTACCTTAGAATGGATACCCCAGCAATACCAACCCCGGAGGTGGGTCTGCGAACCAAGTTCACACCAGAAAGTCCTGGAGAACAGAACGGCCAAAGAAGCCGTCCCTCCGGACTTGAGTGTCCAGGCAGTAGTGTCTTGTAAACGTGTGCATCGATGCCCACGTAGCTGCCTGACAGATGTCATTCAGGGGGACTCCTCGTCCCAAAGCAGTAGTAGCTGCCATCGCCCTGGTGGAATGGGCGCCCAGCCCCACTGGAGGCTCCTTCTTAGCCAAAGAATAGCAGGCTTCGATGCACAGAACGACCCACCTGGAGATGGTCCGTTTGTGCACGGCCTGACCTTTCTTAGCACCCATGTACCCAGCAAAGAGCTGGTCATCCACCCGAAATTGTTTTGTGCGATCCAAGTAGAAAGAAAGAGCACGTTTTGGATCCAGACGGTGGAGCCTCTCTTCCTCTTTCGAAGGATGTGGAGGCGGAAAGAAGGTAGGCAAAGTGATGGTTTGGCCAATGTGGAAAGAAGTAAACACCTTAGGAAGGAAGGAAGGTCTAGTTCTCAGGACGACCTTGTCCGGATGGATAGCCAGAAAGGGAGGCTTAGAAGAAAGAGCTTGTAGCTCACTCACCCTGCGAGCAGAGGTGATGGCCACCAGAAATGCAGTTTTCAGAGTTAGAAGCCTGAGAGGGCAATTACAAAACGGCTCAAAGGGAGCGCACATAAGATATGTAAGAACCAAGTTCAAGTCCCACTGGGGCATTACGAAGGGAACAGAAGGAAAAAGATGAGTATTGCCCTTAAGAAACCTATTTACAACAGGGGACTTGAAAAGAGAAGGCTGATCAGGAAGCCTAAGAAAGGCTGAAATGGCCGCGAGATAGCCCTTGATAGTGCCCAGAGCAGAGCCCTGCTGGGCCAAAGAAAGGAGGAACAAGAGGACCTCAAAAAGAGGGGCGGAAAGGGGATCCACAGCCTTTGCTGTGCACCATGCCACAAATTTGTTCCATTGGCAGGCGTATACCGTCTTAGTGGAGGGACGCCTGGCTGCCAAAATTACATCACAGACTTCGGGAGGCAGGTCAAACGACGTCAACTGCCGCCGCTCAATCTCCACGCAAGGAGGTGGAAGCTGGACAGGTTCGGTGGAGGACCGTCCCCTGCTACTGCGACAGAAGATCGCCCCGAAGAGGCAGTCTGATCGGAGGATCGATGGCCATGTTGAGCAGCTCGAAATATCAGACTCTTCGTGCCCAATCCCGAGCCACAAGAATGACTTGGGCCCGGTCGCCCTTGATCTTCTTCAGCACTCTGGGCAGTAGTGGTATAGGCGGAAAGACGTATAGAAGACCGCTACTCCACTCGCGACGAAAAGCGTTGCCTAGCGAGTGCCACCTTGGAAATTCCAACTCGCAGAATTGCTGACATTGCGCGTTCTCTTCGGTGGCGAATAGATCTAACCAAGGCTCTCCCCACTGCTGAAAGAGATCTTGCACCACCTCCGAGTGAAGACGTCATTCGTGATCCATCATGCACCTGCGGCTGAGTTCGTCCGCCCTGGCTTTCAGTGAACCTGCCAGGTGTTGAACCACCAGTGATATGCCCTGATGTTCTAGCCATGTCCAGAGGCGGAGGGCCTCTTGACATAGGGTCCACGACCCCACCCCGCCTTGTTTGTTGCAGTACCACATGGCGGTGGTGTTGTCCGTGAACACCTGCACTACTCTTCCCCGGACAGAGGGAAGGAATGCTTTGAGTGCAAGACGGATCGCCCGAAGCGACAGAAGATTGATGTGGAGCCTAGACACCCGCCGGAGACCAGAGGCCTCTGATCTCCGCCTCTCCCATGTGGCCGCCCTATTCCAGAAGGGATGCGTCCGTCACCACTGTGAACCGATCCGATGAAGAGGAGCTTCTGAGAGGGAATCAGGTGTGACTTCGGCACGTTAATGGAGAACCCCAGCGAATGCAGGAGGTCGGCCGTAGTCTGTGGGTGGGAGACGACAGCCTTGGGCGAGCCCGCCTTCAACAGCCAGTTGTCGAGATAGGGGAAGACTGGAACCCCTGATCTGGACAGATGAGCTGCGATCACCGCCATCACTTTCGTGAACACCTGAGGGGCGCTGGTACGGCCAAAGGGGAGCACAGTAAACTGAAAGTGCTACCGTGAACCGCAAGTAACGCTGGTGGGCCGGCAGGACGGGGATATCAAAGTAAGCGCCCTGCAAGTCCAACGCTACCATCCAGTCTCCAGGGTCGAGGGCAGACAAAACCTTAGCGAGCGTCAACATCTTGAACTACTCCTTCCTGAGGAAGCGGTTGACGTTCCTGAGATCCAAGATAGGATGCAGGCCTTTGTCCTTCTTGGGCACCAGAAAGTAGTGGGAATAGCAACCACGACCTACTTCTGGGCAGGAACGCGCTCGATGGCACCCTTGGCCAAGAGTGCCGAAACTTCCTGTTGGAGAAGGGTCAGGTGATCCTCCGACATGCGATGGTACTGAGGTGGCATGGAGGGAGGGATAGTCTTGAAGGGGAGGGAGTAGCCCCTTTGGACTATTTGCAAAACCCACCTGTCCGACGTGATGGTGCACCAGTTGGGGAAGTGATGGCGGATCCTGCCGCCCACCGGCGTTTGGTGGTCCTGAAAGGTCGGACTAGGAGGGTTTGGAGGCTGCTGCAGAGGGGGCTGTGGTGGACTGGCCTGCCCGCTGGCCCCCAGAACCACGCTGGTGGTTCCCACGTCCCTGGCCATGCTGAAGCTGTACAGCTTGCACCGGCCTGTGGCTCTGGGCGGGACGTAGTGGGGCACCCCTTCCGTAGCCACGAAAGGGGTAGCCGCTCAGGGCTCCATCGCGGTTCCTTAAAGTCATAGAGGAAGCAGTCAGATTGCTTAGTCGTTAGGGGAAGCTGAAATCTTTTTGCCGCTCTGCTCATGAGGTTGTGGAAACCACCAATGTAGCCTAGTGGTGAATCCACTGGTGGTGGTACAGGTGGAAATGGTGTTGGGATCAGATAGTCATTCCACTCATTGGGTACTGAAGCAGAATCTGTGATCTTCCCTTCTTCTCTATCCTCCTCTAAGGTAGATTGTTCGTCCGCTGGTGGGTCACCTAAGGTACTTGCAAGGTTAGCCAGAGGAGGAGCTGGTAACATACGTGGTAACAGGTGTCTAAATCTGTGGAGACCAGTGGTTGCAGAATCTGGGAATCTTTTATATTAGTGCGGCAGCATATGCTGGGGATTGCTGACTAACTCCAGTAGCATTTGCACTGACTCCTCCTGTTGGTCCTGCTGACCATAACCTGAGTGTTCATCCCCATATTGCACTGGTTTTTTATCTGTATAAAATTTGTCCCCATAGTATTGGTCGTTGTTGGAAAGTGGGTTATTAGTAGGGGCAAATTTACATCTGCCACTAGCGATAAGACCACTAACACTCTATAGGGCTCAGAATAGGTCTTAGAAAAGAATTCCCATGCTCAACCCTTGGTAGCTTGACTGCGAGCAGGCAGGCTTAACTTCAAAGACAGGTATGTAAAGCATTTAAAAACACCAATTCAGTAAATAATTAAGACACAATGCATAATAAAAATTCAACACCAATTTATAAACATAGGAAATATTTTTATCTTTAAAATGACACCAAAACAACAAACATCCAATGTAGGGAACCGGAGATATGAATTTTCAAAGATTTAGCATTATATAGCACTTAGAAACCTATAGCACCATATTGGGATATCTGGTCGCGATAGACCGGCTCAAAGTCAAAGTTTCAGGCCGACCGCGATGGAGCCCTGAGCGGCTACCCTCGTGGTAGGTCCCGGTCACAGTTTTTACCTTTGGACTTAGAAACGTTTCTGGAGCTTTTTCTCGAGGGGTCCGTCGATGCTCTTCACCAAGCCGGATTCGGTCAGGGTTCGACGGCCAAACTCTGGAAGTCGGACCTACAGAGCTTTTCAGTGGGACGAACCTGGACGGCAGGCCGGCTCGCGTTGAAGGCAGGCGGCTTGGCGGGCCAGGATGAGTCGGTCCCTGAATGGAGCTTTTTTCCAAAGTTGCTCCAAAGTTCTCCAAACTTCTGGAACTTCTTCCTGAAGTTCCCCAAAGGGTCCCAAAGAGTCTCAAACTCACTCCAAGGGTCTGGAAGCTCCAAGATGGTCCTTGAAAGTTGAGGACTTCAGTTCCCACAATCCACTTGGACAAAACCCTTACAAATCCACTGGTAGTTCTCCAGGTTGAGGATCCTTGGTGGTGATGTTCCAGGTGAGCTCTGTTAACCTGTAGCTTGCAGGGAGTCCACTGTTTAGTTCTTTTACAGCAAGGTAGTCCACAGGGCTGTAGTTCCAGATGGTGCAGTCTTCAGAGGGCAGGCCTTAGAAATTGCACATCAAACTTCTCAGCATGGCACCACGTCTTGCTTTCTTAAGTTTCAAGCAGCAGATCTGAGAGGCTCTGCCCCTCTCAGATACTTATTCCACGTTCTCTGGGTCAAGCAGGAGGTCACTCCTGACCAACGGGGGCAGGGTAACTCCCCAAGGTTATGACCACATCCTGTAGAGTTTGGCATTAATTTGTCCCAGAGAGTACCAAATCCTCCAAATTCATAATGGCTGATTTTCCAGAAGGGAGTTAAGAGCTGGCTAAACACACCCCTAGGATGGCTAATTTCCATAGACTCTCCCCCTTGCATCTGCTCACTCCTTCCTTAATCCTAGCTCTGGCTTGGGGTCAAAAGAGTACAGTGGTAACTGACACTGAGGCCTTCCCCTTTCCTTTGAAGACCATGGTTTACGACTCCTCCCCCTGCTCTGGCATTCCTGTGTAGCAGCACACTGCCCTCCCAGCAGAGCTGGTTAACCCCAGGGGCTCTTTATCACCTCTTCAAAGCAGCCTGGTTAATCCACTTAACTCTGACCAATCAGGACAGACCACTGGAAGGCTGAATCTGGACTAGGAAACAAGAAAGTCTTATAACTTCTTGTCTGTACATTTTATGAGAAATTCAACAATATAATATTGTTGGATTTATCACTACCATTCTGGGAAGTCTTTGAATGGAAGTTCTCTCATTCTCCTATCAGGAGTTATTAGTTAATAACCTCTTGCCATGTTAACCTATGTGGCATGGGATCTGCAATGAGAAAAATGACTTGGGCCATTTTTACAGCACCAAGCCTTATAAAAACATATTTTACAAGTACTCCGCCTATATCTACAGGACCCCCACCCCATGGACCACTTGGGGGAGACTTTAGGAGTTCTGAATCTGTAGAAATATTGCAGATTCTCCCTCTACAGTGCTCCTAGCATCAAAGTCGAATTTGGGCAGCACTTTATCACAATGTGGGTAGTGAAATGTGAAATTTCACTTAACCCAGGGCATATAAAACTCATTTTATAAGGGTCCACCTTATAAAAACCTGACCTCCCACCCCTGGGACACCTAGGGGAGACCCTGGGGGTTCCTAATATGCCAAAACATTGTAGGTTATCAATTTTTAAGTGCCCCAAACACTAAAGTCGAGTTTGGGCACAATGTACTTTTTAAAAGCAGTCCTGCCACCCAGGGCTGCTTTTAAAATGACCTCAGGCTTCAGCAGTGCACACATGCAAGTGCAGAAAAAGCTGCTGGCCTCTAAACTGTCATGCCCTATTGTGTACTAGGGACTTCTAGGTAGTTTCAGTCCCCCTGCCCTATTATTTACTAGGGTCTGATAGGGCAGGTCATGCCAATCACAGGGGTACCCCATACCATAGTGTACCCTAGTGTATGTAGGTGTTTTCACTGTATTCTAAATGTGTCTCTTTCAGCATAGCACTGGCCTTGGTTAGGCAGAGCCCAGGGTCAGTCAGAGTCAGTTACCACCAGTACCAGTCAGCAAAAAGTTGGGGGTGCCCAGGGCACAGGATGACTTTGCAACATAGCCCCCCCCCCCAAACGAAAGGTGATGGGTTACTAATCTGCACCCTGGTAGTCCTCATCAGCTAAGTGGAAAAACCTGGAAAGTCCATCCGCATTTGCATGGGCAACTCCAGGTCTGTGTTCCACTGTAAAGTCCATTCCCTGTAGGGAAATGGACCACCTTAACAGCTTGGGATTCTCCCCTCTCATCTGCATGAGCCATCTGAGAAGCCTGTGGTCAGTTCGAACACAAAAGTGAGTCCCAAACAAATATGGTCTCAACTTTTTCAGGGACCAAACCACAGCAAAAGCCTCTCTCTCAATGGTACTCCACCTCTGCTCTCTGGGAAGAAGTCTCCTGCTAATAAAGGCAACTGGCTGATCAAGGCCCTCTTCATTTAGCTGTGACAACACTGCCCCAATCCCCTGTTCTGAAGCATGTCTGAACCACAAATTATTTTGTGTAGTCAGGGGCCAGCAGCACTGGTGGTGAACACATAGCAGCTTTCAGAGTGTCAAAAGCCTTCTTACACTCTGGGGTCCAATCCACCTTCTTGGGCCTCTTCTTGGAAGTGAGTTCTGTTAGGGGCCCCACAATGGTCCCATAATTGTGAACAAACCTTCTATAATACCCTGTCAGTCCAAGGAATGCGCTGACCTGAGTCTGGGTAACAGGAGCTGTCCGATCCAACATAGTTCGGATTTTAGCTTGGATAGCCTGTACATGGCCTCCACCTACCAGGTGGCCCAGGTACACGACAGAACTCTGCCTATTTGGCACTTACTTGCCTTAATAGTCAGGCCTGCCTGCTGCATGGCCTGAAGCACTTCCCTTAGGTGGCTTAAGTGATCCCCACAGGTAGAACTGTATACAGCTATATCATCCAGGTAAGCTGCACTGAACTGTTCCAACCCAGACAAGACCCTGTTCACCAACCTTTGGAAGGTGGCAGGTGCATTCTTTAAGCCAAAGGGCATTACCTTGAACTGATAATGTCCCTCTGGTGTGGAGAATGCTGACCTTTCCTTTGCTCCATCAGTGAGGGCAATCTGCCAGTAACCTGAAGTCAAATCAAAAGTACTCAGGTACTTAGCAGCCCCATACCCGTCAATGAGCTCATCAGCTCTAGGTATTAGGTGAGCGTCAGTCTTTGTGACTGCATTCAATCCTCTGTAGTCCACACAGAACCTTAACTCCTTGGGTCCCCCCTGAGGATTAGGTTTAGGTACCAGCACCACTGGACTGGCCCATGGACTCTCAGACGGTTCAATTACCCCCAATTCCAGCATCTTAGCAACCTCAGCTTTAATGCTGGCTCTGACATGGTCAGACAACCTGTACAGTTTATTTTTGACAGGTAAGCTGTCACCAGTGTCAATGTGGTGCACACACCACTCAGTGATGCCTGGGGTCAAAGAGAACAGGCCAGCAAACTGCTCCAGCACTAGCTTACAGTCTCTGTGCTGCTGGTCTGTCAACTTGGGAGAGAGTATCACCCCCTCCACTGACCCATCTTGCACATTAGTGGAGAGGAGGTCGGACACTGGCTCAGTTTCCTCCTCCACTCCCTCATCAGTGACCAGTAACATGGTCATATCTGCCCTGTCATGGTGGGGTTTCAATCTATTCACATGCAGGACCCTATGAGGGTTCCTGGGGGTGCCAAGGTCAACCAAATAGGTAACCTCACCCTTCTTTTCTAAGATTGGATAGGGCCCACTCCACTTGTCATGGAGGGCCCTGGGAGCCACAGGCTCCAACACCCACACCAACTGTCCTGGAGTATACTCAGGCATAGTAGCCTTCTGATCATACCAGTGCTTCATGAGCTCCTGGCTGGCCAGTTTCCTGTTTGCCTTGTACCTGTACTCTGCCATTCTAGATCTCAGGCCTAGCACATAGTCAAGCACATTGTCCTTTGCTTCTTTAAGAGGCTTCTCTAAAGACTCTCTCAGCAGGCTCAATGGCCCCCTCACAGGGTGTCCAAACAACTCAAAGGGACTGAAACCAACCCCTTTTTGTGGCACCTCCCTGTAGGCAAACAGTAAGCATGGGAGGAGAACATCCCATCTCCTCCTGAGTTTCTCTGACAACCCATTTATCATGCCCTTCAGGGTTTTGTTGAACTCTCAACAAGACCATTTGCTTGTGGGTGATAGGGGGTGGTGAACTTGTAGTTGACACCACACTCATCCCACATAGCAGTCAGATAGCTGGACAGGAAGTTCGTGCCCCTATCTGATACCACCTCTTTCGGAAAACACATTCTGGTGAACACACCAAGCAGTGCTCTAGCCACTGGAGGAGCATCAATGGTTCTAAGAGGGATTGCTTCAGGGTACCTAGTGGCATGGTCCACTACCACTAAGATATACCTATTCCCTGATGCAGTAGTCCAGGGGACCAACAATGTCCATCCCCACCCTTTCAAAAGGAACCCCAACCACTGGCAGTGGTATTAGGGGAGCCTTTGTCTTGCCCCCTGCCTTGCCACTGGCCTGACAGGTGACACAGGTGCTGCAAAACTCCTTTACCTTTTCAGACATATGGGGCAGTAGAAATGGTTCACCAACCGGTTCCATGTCTTTGTCTGTCCCAAATGTCCTGCCAAGGGGATATCATGACCCAAAGTCAGGATGAACTCTCTGTACTTCTGGGGCACCACCAACCTCCTGGTGGCCCCCTCCTTGAGGTTTCTAGCCTCAGTATAAAGCAGTCCATCTTCCCAGTAGAGTTTGTGAAACCCACTGTCATCCCCCTCCTCTTGCTTAGAAGCAATCCGCCTCAAGCTCTCAAGGGTGGGACAGTCTCGAGGTCCCTTACTGAACTCCTCTCTGGAGGGTCCACCTGCTCCTGTCAGCTCTGCCAAATCTGACAGCTTTGGCAGGGATGGAGTCCCTCCCTCAGAGGCCAGATCTTCCCCATCAGGGTTAGATTCTTCCTGCACCTCTGGAGTTCCCTGCGCTGGCTCACCAGGCCCAGTACCCTTGTCCTTGGATGCTTGGCCCTTTGTTCCAGGGTCCAAGTGTCCAGCCCCTCCCTTTTGGCTATTCTGTGACCTAGTCATAGCACATACCCACTCAGGGAGCTCCAATATTTTCATATGGAGTCCTCTCTCCACCTCTGACCACTCAGAGGCTTCAAGATCATTGCCCAGTAAACACTGGACTGGGAGCACCTTTGACACAGTTACCTTCATAGGGCCTGTCACACCTCCCCATTCCAAATCCACCACAGCCATAGGATGGAGTTTGGTAGTGCTGTCTGCCTAAGTCACCTGGTGAAACTCACCAGGTAGCAACCTTCCTGGAGGCACCAGCTCATCCAGGACCATAGTTACACTAGCCCCAGTGTCTGATAGCCTCAACCTCAGTCCCATTCACTTTAGGCCTCTGCCTGTACTTGTCCATGTTTGGAGGTTAGGCAGCAAGGGTTGCAATATTCACCCCTCCCAGGGACAGTAAGGTTGCTTCCACCACCTGACTATTCTGGACACCACGCTCCACCCCCACACTTACACTAGCAATCCCAGGGGATGGCCCCTTAGGGGGAAGCTTCTTGGCGCAGACAGCATCTCCCTGCTTCTGCCCTGGCTGGTTACAGTCAAAGCACTTACCCACCTTTGAGGGATCAAATAACCTACCATTCTTTCCCTGATACCCACTCCCTTTGAATTTGGGTTGGCTCGGGGTCCCCCCTCTTTGTGCTGGTTTTTGTGGGTCTTTGGAGGACTCCTTCTGGTTTTGACCTTCTTTCCCTTGGGCTTTCCCTTGGGGAGGGACCTGTCCTCCTTTCTTCTGGTCAATCCCCTGGTGCTGAATGGAAACCCGGGTTCTCACCCACTCATCAGCTGCTTCCCCCAGCTCTCTGGGGTCTGTCAGCTTAGAGTCCACTAGATACTGGTGTAACTTCTCTTCTGCACAATGAGTCAAAATATGTTCTTTCAAAAACAAATTATACAATCCCTCATATGTGTCAACAGTGTTACCAACAATCCAGCCTTCCACTGCCTTCACTGAAACATCCACAAAGTCTACCCAAGACTTTGAACTCAATTTCTGGGTGCCTCTAAACTTCACCCTGTACTGCTCTGGAGTCAGACCAAATCTCTTGACTAAGCATGCCTTCATCTGCTGGTATGATTCTGCATCTTCTCCCTTCAGGGTCAAGAGCCTATCCCTCCCAGCTACTGGAATCAACTCCCACAGGAGTGCACCCCAATACTTAGAGTGGACCCTACTCATTCTAAGGGCCCTCTCAAAAGCTGCCTGCCACCTGTCAATGTCATCCCCCTCTGTGTACTTAGGTACTATACCCTTGGGAAGTTTGGGATCAAATCCACCACCCCTGGACATTTCAAAATCTTCATCATTTTCACTGCCACCATTTCTTTTGAACGCCTCCTCCCTCTCCCATTTCTTCTTAGCCAATTCCAATTTCTCCTTCTCCAAGGCAATCAAAGCTAATTGAGCCTCAAGCTGTCTCTCTGCAAGGGACAGTGGTGGTTCCTGAGTAAGGGACCCTTCCCCACTCCCACCATCTGGAATCATATGGCTAACACTAGAGATAATGGAAGAGGCACCATCCTCACCCTCCTCTTGGATGAGGTTGGGGGGGACACCCTCTATCCCCCCTTGAATCTCCTCAGCTACCCCAGCCCAGGCCTTTAGGGACTTAAGCAACCCTGCCTTACTAATCTTGTTGGAAGCAGGCAGCCCCCTAAGCCTACACTGTACCCTAAGATCAGCCATCCTGAACTGGGACAGTTTAGCCAGGTCCAGCTCCATGGTTTCCTAGT
Source organism: Calotriton arnoldi (assembly GCA_963921515.1). Classification (NCBI taxonomy): domain Eukaryota; kingdom Metazoa; phylum Chordata; class Amphibia; order Caudata; family Salamandridae; genus Calotriton; species Calotriton arnoldi. The sequence continues at coordinate 1,488,307 of CAWUFW010001702.1, read as the reverse complement.
TTTGGGTCACAACAAATTGGCACAACAGACTTATAACAATTTGGAAAAATCAAAACAATGGATTAAAAACAGTTTAGTCCAAATCAAACTCAAAAGTTTTGTTGTAAGGCAATTTAGAGGATTTTTATAATTTTAATTCACTTTACTGAAAGGTGTAGTTTTTAAACACAAGTCCTCATCCACACCGCTGAGCACCAAATGTTGGAAAGTGGGTTATTAGTAGGGGCAAATTTACATCTGCCACTAGCAATAAGACCACTAACACTCTATAGGGCTCAGAATAGGTCTTAGAACATTATTCCCCTGCTCAACCCTTGGTAGCTTGGCTGCGAGCAGGCAGGCTTAACTTCAAAGACAGGTATGTAAAGTAGTTAAAAACACCAATTCAGTAAATAATTAAGACACAATGCATAATAAAAATCCAACACCAATTTATAAACATTGGAAATATTTTTATCTTTAAAATGACACCAAAACAACAAAAATCCAATGTAGGGAACCGGAGATATGAATTTTCAAAGATTTAGCATTATATAGCACTTAGAAACCTATATCTGATATCTGGTCGCGACAGACTGGCTCAAAGTCAAAGTTTCAGGCCGACCGCGATGGAGCCCTGAGCGGCTACCCCTCGCGGTAGGTCCTGGTCACAGTTTTTACCTTTGGACTTAGAAACTTTTCTGGAGCTTTTTCTCGCGGGGTCCCTCGATGCTCTTCACCAGGCCGGATTCCGTGAGGGTTCGCCGGTCTCGGATTTCGCCTACTCCCGGTCAAACTCTGGAAGTCGAACCTACGGAGCTTTTCAGCGGGATGAACCTGGACGGCAGGCCGGCTCGCGGTTGAAGGCAGGCGGCCTGGCTGGCCAGGTTGAGTCGTCCCCTAATGGAGCTTTTTTCCAAAGTTGCTCTAAAGTTCTCCAAACTTCTGGAACTTCTTCCTGAAGTTCCCCAAAGGGTCCCAAAGTGTTTCAAACTCACTCCAAGGGTTTGGAAGCTCCAAGATGGTCCTTGAAAGTTGAGGACTTCAGTTCCCACAATCCACTTGGACAAAACCCTTACAAATCCACTGGTAGTTCTCCAGGTTGAGGATCCTTGGTGGTGATGTTCCAGGTGAGCTCTGTTAACCTGTAGCTTGCAGGGAGTCCACTCTTTAGTTCTTTTACAGCAAGGTAGTTCACAGGGCTGTAGTTCCAGATGGTGCAGTCTTCAGAGGGCAGGCCTTAGAAATTGCACATCAAACTTCTCAGCATGGCACCACGTCTTGCTTTCTTAAGTTTCAAGCAGCCGATCTGTGAGGCTCTGCCCCTCTCAGATACTTATTCCAGGTTCTCTGGGTCAAGCAGGAGGTCACTCCTGACCAATGGGGGCAGGGTAACTCCCCAAGGTTATGACCACATCCTGTAGAGTTTGGCATTAATTTGTCCCAGAGTGCACCAAATCCTCCAAATTCATAATGGCTGATTTTCCAGCAGGGAGTTAAGAGCTGGCTAAACACATCCCTAGGATGGCTAATTTCCATAGACTCTCCCACTTGCATCTGCTCATTCCTTCCTTAATCCTAGCTCTGGCTTTGGGTCAAAAGAGTAGAGTGGTAACTGACACTGAGGCCTTCCCCCTTTCCTTTGAAGACCATGGTTTACGACTCATCCCCCTGCTCTGGCATTCCTATGTAGCAGCACACTGCCCTCCCAGCAGAGATGGTTAACCCCAGGGGCTCTTTATCACCTCGTCAAAGCAGCCTGGCTAATCCACTTAACTCTGGCCAATCAGGACAGACCACTGGAAGGCTGAATCTGGACCTGCAAACAAGAAAGTCTTATAACTTCTTGTCTGTACATTTTAGGAGAAATTCAACAATATCATATTGTTGGATTTATCACTACCATTCTGGGAAGTCTTTGAATGGAAGTTTTATCATTCTCCTATCAGGAGTTATTAGTTAATAACCTCTTGCCATGTTAACCTATGTGGCATGGGATTTGCAATGAGAAAAATGACTTGGGCCATTTTTACAGCACCAGGCCTTATAAAAACATATTTTACAAGTACTCCGACTATATCTACAGGACCCCCATCCCATGGACCACTTAGGGGAGACTTTAGGAGTTCTGAATCTGTAGAAATATTGCAGATCCTCCCTCCACAGTGCTCCTAGCATCAAAGTCGAATTTGGGCAGCACTTTATCACAATGTGGGGAGCGAAATGTGAAATTTCACTTAACCCAGGGCATATAAAACTCATTTTATAAGGGTCCACCTTATAAAAACCTGACCCCCCCACCCCTGGGACCCCTAGGGGAGACCCTGGGGGTTCCTAATATGCCAAAACATTGTAGGTTATCCATTTTTAAGTGCCCCAAACACCAAAGTCGAGTTTGGGCACAATGTACTTTTTAAAAGCAGTCCTGCTACCCAGGGCTGCTTTTAAAATGACCTCAGGCTTCAGCAGTACACACATGCAAGTGCAGAAAAAGCTACTGGCCTCTAAACTGTCATGCCCTATTGTATACTAGGGACTTCTAGGTAGTTTCAGTCCCCCTGCCCTATTATTTACTAGGGTCTGATAGGGTAGGTCATGCCAATCACAGGGGTACCCCATACCATAGTGTACCCTAGTGTATGTAGGTATTATCACTGTATTCTAAATGTGTCTCTTTCAGCATAGCACTGGCCCTGGGCCTGGTTAGGCAGAGCCCAGGGTCAGTCAGAGTCAGTTACCACCAGTACCAGTCAGCAAAACGTTGGGGGGTGCCCAGGGCACAGGATGACTTTGCAACAGTCGTCATCATCATCATCATCATTCTGGAACTTTAGATGAAGCTCAGAGGGACTATGCGCTACCCCAAAAGGGGCCTTCATCCTCTGAGTTGTCATCCTATAATAAATGCACAACCGGAAAAGGCAAAACCTTGCTAGGCGATGTATAAATTTTAATATTGTCTCTGTGGGAGATTTTCCTTTACCAGAAATCATTGAGACGGGCATCAGGGGTGTTAATGGTGCCTTCATCGACAGTGCCATTGTTGCTAACAACGAGGTTTGTAATGGAAGTGTCTTCGTTGTCGACTGGGCTTTCATCAGCGTTGTCATCGCCGACGGTCTTCTCGTCGGCAGTGTCATTGTCGACAATGTTTTGGATATTTTCAAAACTGACTTTTTGGTTGATGGTGCCATCATCGAAAGTTTTCTAGATGTTACCATTGTCGTTGATGCTATTGGTGACTATGTGATTATCATTGGCAATGCCGCTAACGTGAACGTGACCGCTGACGCTGTGTTGCGGAGAACTCGATTTGAGGTGTAGATACAGTTTTTAGACGGAAGGGATTTGGAAGATTTTTTATGTGGAACTTTTTTCAGAGATGTAGTTGTGGGTTCAGATGGAACCTTTTCTGAGGATAAGTTCTCCTTTTTAGAAGTATGTGGACGCTCCTCTGGTTTCTTGGAATTCCCTGAGGACCCATGGTAGGTCTTCTTGAAAGTATTTTTTGGTGACCCTAGGGGCACTTTTTCATAAGACCTATCCCTCTTACAGGAATTGTCTGTGGTAGAGAAGTCGTCACTGCCTTCTTCAGATTGAGGATTTTCTTTGGACTTCAGTTTCTGCAGCCAAATCAACGATCTGTCCTCTCTGTCTTTCAGAGGTTTTTGAGAAAGGGCAGCAAATCTTGCAGTCTTTAACTTTATGTTCAGGATGGACACAGTAAATGCATTCCTTATGTGGCTTTGCTGAGTGCAATTCCTTTTTGCCACAGGACGCACATGGCCTGAACAATCCTTTTTAGGTGGTTGTGACATAGCTAGGTAGTCTGAATATAAGAAAGGAAAATATATATCTGACTTGAAGAGAATTGTTCCTCAATGTAGACCAAACTCTAGAAAACTGAACACAGAGAAAACTGAAAACTCTAGAAAATGGCAGGTAATGATTCAAGCATGTGAATCTATGAAAGATCCAACACTGGAGAAAATATCATTATGTAGACTGTCAGGGGTATAGGTACTGTGGTGAAGATATACCAGATATATTAATATTTAAAAATCTGAAACACACAGAGCATATTTTCAGGAAACCAAATTGTCCGCATATGAATTAGACAAATTGATAAGGAAAGGGGACAAATAGAGGGCGCCACCTACTCATCATTTGCACCTGGGGAATTACTGTTGATCTCCCCACAGGTTTCCTATGTGATACACTACAGACATGGAGAAGAGATACGTGATACTGGAAGGGACATTAAATGTGATTCACTTATGTACACACTTAACACTAGTCATATGAGGTTTCTTGGCGTGTTAACCTTCACAGTCGCCATTAATATGGGTAGGTGACTTTAACTACAAATGGGACATGGCATTTCGCATATCGTTCTGAGGCTCATTCTCATGTGGTAATTGCCAAAATTAACTCTTGGATAGAGTTATCTACATGATATATGGAGAGAAATTAAAGTAAATGCTGGAAATTAAAGTAAATGCTGGAATACTCTTGTTACTCCCCAGTGCATAACCTACATAGAGTATCACCAATATGAAGTACTTGGGTCACACGTTATCCGACCACAGCCCACTAAGGATGACAATGAGGTGGGTTGTAACATTACCCCCATACTACTGTGGCATCTGCACCCAGAGGTGTTGTTCAACGCATCATTTGTAGCCACTGTGAGTGAGCACATACAATACTACTTCAAAGAGAACTAGGGCACTGCCTCAGTGATACAGTTTGAGTGGGACCCATTCAAGATGGTGATAAGGGGCATATGTATTAGCACAACATATGTAGAAATCACTTGGGTGGAGAGAGAAATACGGTCACTGGAAAACAATACAATGGGCAGGGCCACTGGAATTATTTGATTGTGTGGCTGCGGCGACTTTCACATAATTATATATTTGGCACGTTTACCACATAATCCATCATCTTCCACATAATCTACAGAAAAATGTGTTTCTACCTCAAACAGTTACAAAAAATCCGATAACGTGTTGCTGCACACTGGAAGGCCCTTTGCAATGCTGGACTGCACACCTTTCTGTTGTTTATTTCTATATTTAGGTATTAAACTGGCACTAATGAGGTGCAACCAATGCCCAGAGAGTGTTACCAAGTTTAAACATGATGAAATAAAGAAGGAACACTATTACAAAATGTGCCGCATTATGCTGCACATTTTGTAATAGTGCCTTTTCTTGCCGCATAATTGACTCAATCCTGCCACATAATTTGGTCCTCTCCTGCCGCATAATACCAGTGTCTCTGACAATGGATGATCCATTGGTAGCGGAACAGTTAGTGGACACCAGGACCAAACAAGCGGAGCTGCTTTCCAGGCTGAGGAACTTAGATTATAAAGAATATGCTGCTAGGCAACCAGGGGTGGCTCCTCCGCTAAGGTGGAGGAGCGTCGCCCCACTGCTCTGTGAGAAGTTGAAAAAGGACAAATAAAATGATAATAATGAACATTAGTATCATTTTATTTTTCCGTCTATGTCTCAGCTGGTATGGGGAGGGGCTGGACGTCACAGGAACAGTGGTGGCACTCTTAAGTGCACATGAATGTTTAGCCGGCAGTCTTGGGCTGGCCAAACAGTCATGTGTACTTTGCATGTTCTCTACCCAGGCTGTATTAGAGCCTGGGTGGAGAACATGCCCAGGCCCCCAGTCCCTCTCTGAGCCCCGAACCAGGGTGCCCCGACCAATCACAAGGCTGCTGTAAGGCAGCATTGTGATTGGTCAGAGGAGTCTGGGTGCTTCCTGGTTCCTTCCTGCTCCTGGAGTGACGAAGAGGAACGAGAAGCGGCGGCAGGCGTGCAGGTAAGTGGTATTTTTCCCTTTTTTTCATTTACCCCCACCTATCCTCCCCACCCCCACCGCCCCACCACCCATGTTAAGTAGCGGCCCCCACTGTAGGCAACAAGCGGAAGGTGACAGGATGGGTAGAATGCTGGGATGGCTGTTAAAATTGGAATGTGTCCAATTTGCACCATACGCTCCAGGGAGGCTGATATTAACACACAAACAGGGATTAATTATGTGTTTGCTAGATATTACACTACTCTATATAGGAAAGTGAGGTTGTGATGCAGGTAGAAATACACTTATTTAGACAACATAGGCTGTAGGATTGGTGTTCAGACAGATTCTAGACACCCCCACCGGGTATGTTTGCCTGTATACCAGCTAGCTCACAGTGCCACTGTAAACTCCTCTTACCAAGGAGAGAATAGTTCTTGGCATCTATCAAACATAACAACTCTGTCCCATCAGGGATCGTGGAAACAGTGGGATACTTTTAGCTCAGTCACTCGTGCTCACTTCGTCTCAGAGAGATACACAGAATAAACTGTGGGGACGTTTTCAATAAGCATTTATTGAACCAGCCTAATTCTAATGTAAAATAGGTGTGCTGAAACAACCATAAGACAGAAACAGATATAAATGATTGTAAGCACCAATAGAGTAAAAGGATGGTACATTCCTGCCATAGTGCTAAAACAATGAATACAAGTAGGTATAAAAATACATGACAATAAAAAGCGTACTCCTATGATGCGACGCTAACTAGATGTACCTAAGTGTACCTAGCATGTATGTAGGTGTAAAGCCAAGAATCCCTCTAGGATAAAGTCAACCCCATTACCTGAAGTGAGAGACTGTGGGACCCCGTCTTGGTCTCGAGATGGACACCCCGCGAGGGATGTCAGACCACTGGGAGTTGGAGTGTCTGCGTGCGGGAACCTCAGCATCTTGCGTCAGAGTGTCAGCATGGAAGTCCATTTCCTCCTCTCCCTGCCTCAGCAAAGATATGGTGTTTGTATACCCAAAGTGGTACCCTCAGGGGATCTACCTTGCTGTGTAATGTCAGACTTAAGATGACGGAAGGAATGACCCTTATACATAGTTAGTATGCAGGAGATGGTAGTCCTGCTGAGTTTCCGAGAATCTTCATGCATAATGGATGAGGCTAGTTTTCAGGGAAAACCCCATGTCATTTAGGCATTACCGTAACTAGGTAAAATGTCAGTACTAAGAAACGTTACGTAGTGTAATGTCAGGGGAATGTAGGGGAAAGGTCTGGTTGCTACCTGAGCCTATATCGGGCACCTGTATGAAACATAACAACCACTCCTCATCCGACTGGACGGCATACTAAAATTTTAATGTACTTCTAGGCATTTGTACGCGACGTTAAAAAAAATATATTAAAAAATGCCAAAAAATGCTAAAATTGTATCTTAAGCGGTAGAAGTCTTACTAAAATATGTTTGTATATATAGTTCGAACAACTATGAATGCCTGAAAGCCATGCAGTTCAGCAAGAAAAAGTGTCTATTGTTTAAAATTCCAAATTTGATTGTTTTGAAAAAGGCCAAATTCTTCCCAGCACATGATGAGCCAAATGTTTATTTGTCCTGGCTGGGAGACACAACATCACTGTTGCTTGCCATCGCAGACGACGGTCCCTGCAACACCTCACAAATCAGGTCAATTGAGCACAGATGGTCTTCAGTATTGTCCACAGCAGTTGCTGGGGAAGCTTGTGTGACATCCAAGGCCTGAGTGTTTGTAGAGGAGCCGGTATCCATTCCAACAAGAGCTGAAGCATCCTTTGGTGGCTCTAAGAATGCAGACATCAACATGGGTATACACTGAGGACACAGCAGTACATGGGCAGTTATCGGGTCCAGTAAAGCATCCACGTCCGGTGGTGCAACCGATGGAAGTGTTAGACAGAGTTCCAACCTGCATTCTTGTCCGCAGAACAGGCATCAGAGGACAGGCAGAACACAGTCGATCCAGACTGGTCTAAATGACAGGAACCAAGACTCGCTCAGTTCGCGAAGGCAAGGTGTCCAGATGGAGTACCATGCGATCACGGTATCTGCACTCCAGGAGCGTTTTTTTCCATCTCCTTGGTGACTGGGACGTCCATTGCGTAGCAGAAAAATTACAATCAGGATTCCTGCTATTAGGAACAGGATCAGCGGAAGTCCTCCAAAAATGCTTCCGAATACGGAGTGTATGAAATTTGGAATCACTCCGAAGACGGTTTGAAAGGTGCTTAACAGTCCAGAACCTATGGTCTTAAATAGGTGTACTATACCCGTCGTATCAAACATGTTAAAGATACGTTGTACCATTTCTGTGAAATGGAAAGGGCAGTTTGTTCGTACAAGTGCCTGTATCTCAGCTGAGGACCTTGCGACCTGGAGATCAAAAGTCTCTCGGGCGGAGGTTAAGGGCACGGTTTTCTGTAAAAGCATGGCTTTCAATCTGCTCAGAGCATCAAACCGTATATAGGAAACATTAAATGAAGGCCATAACAACGCCTCCTTGACTGGGTGCATCGGTGGAAACAATACTTGCATACAACAAGTAACCCTGGAGTCTACAGTGACAAGATATGCGATGCCCGGAAGCATCCCACAACAACCTTGACCATTCAGCATCAAGTAACTCCCATTTGAGAGCAACTTGAACACCGGATTAATCACGGCAGCCGGGGACCCTTTCAAGTGGCAGGATAAGTTGCAACTGAACCGTTACAGGCCCCGTGAAGCATGATATCCTGGCATATGAGAGATCAACTTAAAGAGTTCTCGCAGTTTGCACCGCTTAGAAACACTTCCATGTCCCCACTCCTGCATCGAAATCTGTATGGCAATTCTCAAGATTCCTTGATGAATTCCCTACCCATCGCTTCATATCTGCCTGCCTGTTGTTGTTCTAGGCAATACTGAAACTGGAAAGTTGTGACCGGTAATGTTATATGGCCATGGATTAACCATTCTGTGGATGGTGACTCTGCCACAGTAAAAGGTAATTGGTCCAGTTTATCAATACGCAACATTGCATATTTTGCTCCTCTTTGTGCCATTATTATCTGCTTCTTAGTTAGATTGTATGCGGAGAATAGGGGCGTACTGTTGATAAAACGCCAAGGCACATAACCGGACTGCAATGATTGTAGAGTCCAGCTAAACAACATCTTAGAACATAGCTGGGACTGTCTGTGCTGTAGTATGGACAAATCATATTCTAATATATCTATAGCAGAAGATACAATGTTGCCCAGTGAACAAATCCTGGATGTTAATGTAGTCATACCATTATCGACAACAGCTAATGCTTTTTCTAGGTTAATTCTATCAATTTCACTGAGTCTCTCCGCGGGATCTTGTTGAGAGATTTTCCAAATTTCATTTTAAACAGCGTATAAGAAATATTGCTGACGTGGCTTTCGGGGGCCTAATAAAAAGTTCCCTAGATCCATGTCTTCTGATGGTAAGGATAAGTGTTGTTGCACCTGGGAGGTTTTTAGCCAATCGAGGGATAACTTACCAACACTGTATGATGTCACCACCCCCGGATGTTCTCGTTGTACATTGCGTTGGTCCACCTATGGATACTAAACCCTTCGGTGGTACCCCTGAATCTTGTTTGACACCTATTTGTGCCCATGGGCCAAACTAACCATCCCTTCCAATTGGGGTCTGATGAATTGTACGAAACTGTATGTATGATGTAATCTACTGTATCCCCACCATGTGTTGTATTGTTCTGCCACCCTTCAAAGTGTGTAGGTGAGGGAATCCGAGGTGTGTTCAAATCTTTGTTCTTGGTTAGTCCAAGACAGGAAGTTTGTTGCACAGTGTCATTCAGAAATATTATCTGCTGTGTAATGAGGCATGCTCGAAATAGTGCTTCTGTTCACTGAACTCGCCATTCCTTTGAGCCCCAGACTGATTTTATGTTTATAGTGTCCTTCCATAAGTCGAAACCCTGTTCAGACAGTTGGGAAATAAAGGATGCAGAGTAAATCTGTTTGGTGTTTGTTAGCATATTTTTCTGTGCAGTTGTAGGTGCAACCTTATAATAATATGAGGTCGGGTCAGAAGTGTTAAACCCTGAACAATAAAAAAATATTTTTGTGCTAACGTTTTCGAACTACCTTCAGGTGGTGAGAGGCAATGTTCTCATTGGTGGTATGTAAAAACATTACGTGGGATACTGGATATATGTAAAAAGTGATGACCATAATGTTGGTAACAGTACATAGTGTCAAAATCAATGATTTAGGAGGTTGGAGCAGCGCACACTTTTCTAAAAAGTTAGCTGCCAGGCTTTTCCCTTCACTTGATAACTTGTATCCCAAAAATAGGACATTGAGGTGGGCTACTTTTGATTTTTTAAAGTTGAATTTGTAGCCCTCTGAGGCGAATCCCAAAATTGTGTTGCTCACCCTGGTCAAGTGATCCTTTAAATCATCATCGGTCAAATAAATGTCATCTACATAGGACAATGCCTCTTCATCCAAATTCTGAAGTAAGTCTGTTACCCTAGCGGAGAACAACCCAGGGCTATTCTTATACCCTTGGGGGAGTCGACAAAGTTGACGCTGGGAACCGAGCGCTGAGAATGCTGTTAAATATCTGCTCTCAGGCGCTATATTTTGGCTGAAAAATCCATTTGAGATATCTAGTGTTATTTTGTATTTTTTCCGCACAATGTTATTCATTAATGTGGCACTGTGTGCATTCTGTACTGCAAATGTTTTAGTGCATGTGTTCAGATGTCTGTAGTCTAAAACTAGACGGTATGAATTAACAGGTTTCATTACAGGAAACAAAGGATTATTCATTGAAGAGTTGCAAGTTTCAATTACACCCTGGTATTCAAGTTGATCTAAGATCTCCCTGACTTGTTTTTTCGTTCTTGTTTTATTGGGTACTGTCTCTGTGGAGTTGGAGTAGTTTTTACTGGGATTTCATGGTGAGGGGACTCAGTATCCCACCCAACATGGTTGCGATATAATGCTGGAGCAAGTGCTATCGCCCACTCCTGCGCGTATGTATGTTTTGAGTATATTGGAACGAGGTCGGAAAAGGCCAGTAAAAGGAAAATGCTACTTACCAGTATGCATCTGTTCTTGGCATGTAGAGCTGTAGATTCATATACTGTGCATAGATCGCAATCTGGTGTTGGGCTCGGATGTTTGCAGTTTGTTTTTGTTCAAAGAAGTCTTTGTAGTCACGAAATAGGTTGATAGTGCGCATGGGCATCGACTCCATCCCCAGATTGTTTTCGCCATAAAGGGTGATGATGCAGTTAGTAAGAAATAGAAATAGATGTCCATGTGTGATGTATCTAAGTAAGGTAACACTGCAACAGATAAAGGTACCCGGGGAGGCGGGTGGGCGTATATGAATCTACAGCTCTACATGCCAAGAACAGATGCATACTGGGGTAAGTAGCATTTTCCGTTCGAGGCATATGAGCTGTAGATCATATACTGTGCATAGACTATACAGCAGTGTTGTTTGTGGCGGTGGCTAACCTGTATCTGTTGCAGTGGTTTGAAAGAGTGTTCTTAAGACAGCCTGGCCCACACTAGCTGGTTGTTGCGCTTGCATATCTACCCAATAGTGTTTTGTAAATGTGTGCAGTGTAGACCAAGTTACAGCTTTGCAGATGTCATCTAAGGGAATGTTCCCTAAGAAGGCCATAGAAGCCCCTAGTTTGCGGGTAGAATGAGCCCTAGGGGGAATGGTTAATGTACGCTTGGCTTTAAGGTAGCATATTTGGATGCACTTAACAATCCACCGTGCAATACCTGCTTTTGAAATGGGATTGCCTTTATGAGGTGGGGAAAAAGCAACAAAGAGTTGTTTAGTCTTTCTAAAGGACTTAGTTCTTTCAATGTAATAGAGTAGCGCTCTTTTAATGTCTAGCGTGTGAAGAGCCCTTTCTGCCACTGAGTCTGGTTGAGGGAAAATAACTGGTAGTTCAACAGACTGGTTAAGGTGAAAGGCAGACACAACTTTAGGTAAAAATCTTGGATTAGTTCTAAGAACCACTTTGTTGTGATGAATTTGCAAAAATGGTTCTTGTATGGTTAGTGCCTGAAGCTCACTCACTCTTCTAAGAGATGTGATGGCTATAAGGAAGGCTACTTTCCAAGTGAGGAATTGTAGTTCACATTTGTGCTGAGGTTCAAATGGTGGGCCCATGAGCCTTGTAAGGACGATATTAAGATTCCACACTGGAGAGGGCGGAACTCTAGGGGGAATTATTCTTTTAAGTCCTTCCATAAAAGCTTTAATAGCGGGTACTCGAAACAAAGACAAGTGTTGTCTGTTTTGTAGATAAGCTGCTATTGCAGCTAGATGTAGTCTTATAGATGTGTATGCTAGGTTACAGCTTTGTAGGTGTAATAGATAGCAAATAATGTTTTGAGTGGAAGCGTCTAGTGGATTGATTTTACTGTTTGTACAGTAAATTACAAATCGTTTCCACTTTCCTGCGTAGCATGCTCTGGTAGTAGGACGTCTAGCCTCTTTAATGACGTTCATGCAACCTGGCGGGAGATTAAGGTAGCCAAACTCTAAGACTTCAGGTGCCAGATTGCAAGGTTGAGTTGATTGGGATCTGGATGCCTTATCTCTCCATGGTTCTGAGTGAGAAGTTTGGGAGAGAGGTGTAGTTTTTGATGAGGAACTACTGACATTTCTAATAGTGTTGTGAACCAGGGTTGTCGAGCCCATGTGGGAGCAACCAGGATTAGTGTGAGGGAATGCTGTTTGAGCTTCCGAACCACTAATGGAATGAGTGGGAGAGGCGGAAAAGCGTAAGCAAATTTCCCTGACCAGTTGATCCATATCGCATTGCCTGTGGACAACGGGTGTGGATACCTGGACGCGAAGGTTGGGCATTTTGCGTTTTGGTGTGTGGCGAACAGATCTATTTCTGGGTAGCCCACATTTGAAAGAATGGAAGAAGAACTTGAGGATGAAGTTTCCATTCGTGGATCTGTTGTTGTTGACGATTGAGCAGATCTGCGATTTGATTGTGTACTCCTGGGAGGTGTTCTGCAAGGAGATATATGTTTTGTGGAATGGCCCATTTCCATATGCGTTGAGCTAAGTGTGAAAGCTGAAGAGAATGTGTCCCTCTCTGCTTTTGTATGTAGTACATTGCTGTCATGTTGTCCGTACGAACTAAGACAGCTTTGCCTAGTAGATGGAGTTGAAAGGATTTCAATGCCAGAAAAATTGCCAGTAATTCCAGGTGGTTTATGTGGAATTGTTTTTGTTTTGTAGTCCATATGCCTTGAATGGTAAGGTTTTGGAGATGAGCTCCCCAGCCGGTGAGCAATGCGTCTGTTGTTAGCACTATCTGTGGAACCGGGTCGAGGAACGGCCGCCCTTTGGAAAGGTTTTGTGTGTTCCACCAGTGCAGAGAGCGATATGTGCGGCTGTCCACCAACACCAGATCTGTTAGTTGACCTTGAGCCTAGTTCCATTGACGTGCTAAGCATTCCTGTAGAGGACGCATGTGGAGTCTTGCATAAGGGACGATTAGAATGCAAGAGGCCATCATCCCTATTAATTGCAATAACACTCGAGCTGGTAATGAGTGTTGAGGCTGAAATTGTGATATTAGAGCTTGTATGCTGTGTATTCTGACTGGGTTGGGGTATGCTAGAGCTTTGGAAGTGTCTATTGTCGCTCCTAGATACATTTGTATGTTGGATGGTTGGAGGTGGGACTTGGTGAAATTCACGGTGAATCCCAAGTTGTGAAGCAACTGAATTGTTTTGCGGGTGTGGTGAACACAGCTGCTGTATGACTTGGCTTTTATGAGCCAGTCGTCCAGATATGGGAACACGTGAATGTGTTGTCTTCTTAAGTGAGCTGCAACTACTGCGAGACACTTGGTGAAGACTCTGGGTGCTGTGGTTACCCCGAACGGGAGTACTTTGAATTGGTAGTGTTGACCGTCCACCAAGAACCTGAGATATTTTCTGTGAGCTGGATAAATGGGAATATGGAAGTAGGCGTCCTTTAAATCCAAAGTGGAAAGAAAGTCGCCTTGTTGAAGCAATGGGAGTACCTGTTGGAGGGTGACCATGTGGAAGTGATCTGACTGAATATAGAGGTTTAGTGGTCTGAGGTCCAGTATTGGCCTGAGAGAGCCGTCCTTTTTTGGAATTAGGAAATATAGGGAGTAAACCCCTGTGCCCTGATAAGGCAAGGGGGACTGGTTCTATTGCATGTTTTTGTAACAGGGATAGAACCTCTTGTTTTAGGAGACTCAGATGTTGTGATGACATAGGACGTTGCCTGGGAGGGATATTTGGGGGAGTGGAGGTGAGTTCTAGGCAATAACCATACTGGATAATTTGTCTTACCCACTTGTCTGTTGTGATGGAGTTCCAGACAGGTAGGAACTGTGAGAGACGTCCCCCGACAGGAGTGGAATGGTCGGGAGGTAGTGAAGGGAAGTCACTGCTTGGTATTAGGGGAATTGCGGGTATTGTTACCTCTGGCTCTTCCCCTATTATTGTTCCCTCTGTATCCTCCCCGAAAATATCCTTTGGGGGAGGTAGATTGATTGGGGCTTTTGTAAGATGAGGAGGGATTTTCTGACGACATTGTTTTGGAGCCACCCCTGTAAAAGGAGCGGCGAAAGGAACCTCTGTTGGAAGGGAGTTGCAAGGCCCCCATGGACTTAGCAGTCTCGGTATATTTCTTCATTTTCTCCAATAAAGTATCGACTGTAGGTCCAAAAAGATGCTCTTGGTCGAAGGGCTGATTGACTATGGTGGTTTGAACTTCTTGCTTGAATCCGGAGATTCGAAGCCAAGCGTGCCTACGCAGTAATATGCTGGTGTTAATGGCACGAGATGCTGTATCAGCCGCATCTAGGGCGCATTTTATGGAAGTGTTAGTTATTAGTTTGCCCTCTTGAATGAGTTCACTGGCCTTGTTTTTGTGTTCCTCTGGTAAGTACTGCATTAGTTTTTCCAGCTCGTCATAGTGCGCTCTGTCATAGCGCGCTAGGAGAGCTTGAGCATTGGCAATGCGCCAATGGTTAGCAGCCTGTGACGCAATTCTTTTCCCTGAAGCGTCTATAAGCTTTGACTCCTTGTCAGGAGGAGGAGCGTCGCCTGTAGCTTGGGAATTAGCCCTCTTGCGTGCGTTAGACACAACAAGAGAGTCTAAAGGTACCTGGCCTTTGATGTACACTGGGTTTGTGGGAGCTGCTTTATATTTGTTATCCACCCTTGGTGTAAGTATTCGGGCTCTAACAGGGTCTTTGAATACTTCTGTAGCGTGTTTTAACATGCCTTTTAACATGAGCAGGGTGTGGGTGGATTTTTGTGAGGGTGCGAATGTTTCCACTACGAAGTCCTCTTCTAGGGGATCAGTGTGTAGTTCCACCCCATGGTAGTGAGCAGCCCTATTAATAAGTTGTGCAAAACCAATGTTATCAGGTGGTGATGGCCTGGAGGGATACAGATCAGGGTCATTGTGTAGATCTGGGTCTTGATTATAGTCATCCCATGGGTCTGGGTCCTGTGGTATGTTATGGTTGTCATCATTCCCTAGTGTATCCCCATCCCCATCCCCACCATCATCCCCATCCTGTGGCACAAGTGAGAGTGTAGGTGATGGTGAGTTTGCTGGTGAGATAAATAAGTTAGGATCAGGAGGAGGAGGAGAGGGAGGTATATAAGGGGGAGAAGGGTTAGAACCCATGTCCTTGCGTTTGAGAGGTATGTGAGAATCCTTTGGGAGCTCTAGTTTCTGTTTTTTAGGAGGTTTGGTGAGAAGTTGTCCAGTTTCGGGGTCAATATGCAGTGTTTTCTGCTTTGGATCCGAAGATTCTGGAAAAGAAAGGTCTTTGAGTGGTATGTCTTGTTTCGGCGCCGGAAGCTGGACCGTAGATTGTTCCTTAACGGGCTTAAGCTGTGAAGTTTTTGTAGGTGTTTTCGACTACGAAATCTTTGGTGAGGGAGTTTTCGGATCTGAGATTTTCTTCGGCTCCGAAGCTTTCAGTTTGTCCAGTTTCGGCTCCGAAGCTTTCGGTTTGTGCTGTTTCGCCTCCGAAGCTTTGTCTTTTGGTGGCTTCGGTGTAGGGGTTTTCGGCGTCGAAGTTGTCTTCGGTGCCGGCAATGAAGTATGGAGCACCGGCTTGGTTTTAGACTTGGGTGCTGAAGGTGTATGTTCGGTGCCAGAATGGGGCTGACTCAAGCCCGAGTCGGAAGGCTTTTGTTTTGGTTTCATAGCCGGGCCCGAGGGCGGGACGTCTGAAGTATGTTCACGATGTTGCCCTGAGCCCGAGGGCGAAGGGGTTACCGGAGCCTTATGTTTGGGTTTAGTGGCGGGCTGGGTGTTAGTACTCACTGTCCGCTGAGCCGGTGTGACGTTCTGCTCGTCTTCCTCGGAGTCGTCGGCTTCAGACACGGAGATAGCCTCTTCTGCAGGTTGGAGTTCTGGATGGACATTGGAACCTGCTCCGAAGATGTCTGGAATCGAGCTGCTGCAGCGGGACATTTCGTGTCGTCGAGCCCGACGATCACGGATGGTTTTCTTCGACCGGAATGATGTACAGGCCTCGCAGTGCTTTTCCTCGTGCTCGGGGGAGAGGCAGAGGTTACACACTTCATGTAAGTCTGTGTGTGGGAATTTAGCACCACACCTGGGGCATTTTTTAAACCATTCGTTCCATCGATGGGCGTCGAGGTCGGCGCGGGTAGGCCCAACGGCCCGCGTCGAAGGTGTTGGTCGAAGTTTTGAAGTTGGAAGATGCGCGTCGAAAGGGGAACGCGATCGAGAACAATACCGTCGAGCGGTGAAGGATTGCGCGTTGAAGGGGGTTCGAAGACGATACCGACCCGGAGTGCAGCAAATCACATCCGAACCTGATGGCAGAAAAAAACAATCTGGGGATGGAGTCAATGCCCATGCGCACTATCATCGTAAGGAGGAGTCACCTATCTCGTGACTACAAAGACTTCTTCGAACAAAAACAAACTGCAAACATCCAAGCCCAACACCAGATGGCGATCTATGCACAGTATATGATCTACAGCTCAAATGCCTCGAACTTACTGTTTCTCCCTTTGGGCAATCCATAACAATTTCAGGCGGCCAATTTTTTTTATTTATAATCTTTTTATTGATGTTTATGCAATACACAAATACATAAACCAAAAAGCTGCATACTGCATAAATAAAAAGATTTTTATTTATAATCTTTTTATTGATGTTTATGCAATACACAAATACATAAACCAAAAAGCTGCATACAGAGGTCCTTAAATAGCATTTTCTGATACAGCATGTTAATGTCGGAGACCTCAAGGAATCACACAAGGAAAGGAAGTTAAAAGAAGGCAGTCTGCACATTTAACCATCTCATTCGGACTAGGCACAGAGTGTGTCATACACATCAGCGTCTCTTACTAGGGCGGGCCCCAGATCAAGACCTCTATAGGACCGCCAACCTGCCCATACTTTCTCTCACTTGTGTGGGCAGCCTCTACCCTGATATATTGGCTTCTCATTAATCATGCACCAGTCTAAATCCGGCTCCCAGTCGCCCAGTCGCAAGCGGCCAATCTTTTTTAGCTAAAAGGATGTCATATCCATAAGTCAGGTTCTCCCAAGAGAGAACTTTAATTTTTCTAGGATTATCCCCCTCCATTTGGAGTGTTATTTCATGTAACTTATGTGGGACACTTACCCTTGTATCAGGTGTCTCCACCGTGATATGTTCATTCAACTCACCAGAAATTCCATCAGGTTCTGGCGTGCTATTGTTACTTCTGCTGCGCTGTCTAGCATCGTCAGAGCCCATTCCCTGTTCAGAAGTTGAGTCCTCAGAATTCTGGGCATGTCTAACTTTAAGACCTGCTACTTTCTTCTTTTTGAATTGAGGTTTGTATTTTGGTTTCTCTTCTTTTTTGGAAGTATAGTCTGAAGCGCGTTGCGTGTCTCTGGACTTTGTACGCTCTTCTTGTCTGTGTTCTGACTGTCCTTCCCTCTCAGAGTTTTTTGATGAACCCTGAAAGGAATGAGAGGAACGTGTATCAGTATCCCGATACCCGTCAGGTTTTTTAATGTATCACGATTCCTAAGGTTGTACCTCCTTTCGGAGGGCTCCTGTTGAGGAGACCCACCCCTGGATTGTGATCCATTCTCTCTATTCTTTTGTTTTTTATTGTTATCCCATTTCTTCTTGGAAGAATTAGGTGCTTGCTTGGTGTTCTCTTTTTCAGGACCACCCATGAGTTGAGGTTTTGTTGCTCTAGCTCCCAAACTATCTCTACCTAATTCAGCATAGGTGTCTTGGATAATTTTAGGTAATTCACGTTCCTGTTGTAAAGGAGTGAAATCCCTCAGGCGTTGGTATATTGCAACTGCTGCTGCCTCCCCTTTAATGTTTGCTAATATATCTGATACCTGGGCAAAATTTCCTAACAATTTCATCCCTAAGTTCAGAGCAGGTTCTGCTCCATACTCATTCTGTACCTGTCTTAATACATCTGGTATTACTGCTATTAAAGGGATACCATGAGTTCTGGTATATATGGCAGCGAAAACTGTACCCCAAGAGGTACAATCCTCTATCTGGGGAGCTATCCCCATTGGCAAACAGATTGTTAGCATTCTGTGTTTTTTTTGAGGGCTTGTGTGTGGGAATACTGCCTCTAATTGTGTTTTTTTTTTAGCTATCCACGTCTAGTGGGCATTTTACCCATAACTGCGTGTAGCGTTTGTGGAGTTATTTTAGTTGTACATCCCTGAATTTGTCATGCTGGTGTAGCCCTTGCTGGCTGAAGTATGAGTGTTCTCATCACGAACTGTGTCAGGTTTCTGTACAGTTTTACTATTTCTTTATGAAGTGGACGCAAGTCTGCTACTGGCATTGTGTAAATGTCTGGATGCGGTATGTATGCCGCTAGGACTGTCCTAGTTGCAGGTTGCTGGACCGAGTCTCACTTTTTCTTTTGTGTGTGGGAGGGCGTCTTTAAACCAGTTTATGTGTCCAGGTAGGTGAGCGGAATTTCAATGTCCTCATTCGGACAGTATTCATCTGGTGTTTCATCTTTGGTATAAGAATTAAATGTATGCGTTTGTGCATCTGCTTGTGGGAATTTAACCCATGAATAGAATACCTCTGTTCTGTATGATTCGTGTGCCTCAATCACGAATGTGACTGTCCCACCCCTAGCTGTGACTCCATAGTCTGCTAGTTTTAAAGTAAGGGCAGTTCTGACATTTTCTGAAATGTTTATTTTATCCTCTTCTTCCTCCCTTGCTGCAGCTGCACGATGTGTTGGCGCAGCGGCGTCTTCGTCAGCCATTATTTTGAGAAGGAAGAAGTTTCAAGGAAACTGAGATATGGTTTTATGCACAATAGGAACTATTTGTCTTTCAAGCTTGATAAACCTACAGCCAATACATAGGATATGCCTACTAAGCTGTGGCGGATGGTTCCCTTCCCACTCCAGATGTCTCTGGGAAAATGTGAGCAGGAGTCTCTGAGAATAGCACGACTGAACTACTCAGATTTGACCGTTAAATAAGGACCAAACCAACGTTGGCGGCGCCATGCCATGTAGTTCCTATAAACCTATATAGGTTCTGAGCGTTTAGACAACATAGACTGTAGGATCGGTGTTCAGACTTATTCTAGATGTCAGGGGAATAGAGGTGAAAGGTCTGGTTGCTACCTGAGCCTATATCGGGCACCTGTATGAAACAATAACACTAACACTTGACGAGATCACTGCAGCAGTAGATCAATTGACAAGAGGGAAGGCTCCAGAACAGGATGGCCTACTCGCTTATTTTTATGGGAAATATAGCATGCATCTAGCACATCTCCTAATGAAGGTACTCGAAGCATCCCGTTTGGCAGGAAGGAAAAGTTACTCACCTGTAATCCAAATTCTCTTCTAAGAGAATCGTCATCAAAGTCATACGCACTGAAAAGCCCTGACCAGATGCTGAGATCATAGAGCACTTTCAAAAGGTATACTTATATGTATAACAAGAATTTGTACCACAGTACTTTCTATATATGTTTGCAGCTTAAAGTAGGCTAAAAATGGCCAGATCTCAATGGATTTTCATGTTAAATAGAAGCCAATTGTATAGACATGCGTCACTATAAAAAAGGTGACCATAGAAAATCTTTCACAAACCTTTTTAAAAGGAAAAAGAAAGGGAATATGAGACATTGTTAGCCAATAGGCTGCAATGCAAAGATTAGTAGAAAAATATTTGGCACTGTGCCTTTAAGAACCTCACAGTAACCTCTGTATTCCATCATACCTCACAGGTGACAGGTCATTTTTTACAGAAATTGGGAATCCTGGGTGAAGCAATTGTTGAGAGCTGCAATAGTTCCTGTCCAGGGAGGTGGGAGGGTTGCTTCTGACTATGATGAGGATCCCCCCACAAGAGAACTAGGATTACAAGTGAGTAACTTTTTTTTCTCTTCCAGGAGATCCTCATCAATAGTCATAAGTAGTGAATAGAATAGGAAGCCCCATCCCACAAACTGGTGGACATGAAATAAAAAAAGCTGCAACAATCACCCAAAAAGGTTCCTTAACAAAGCCTGTCCTACTCGAGTATCCATCCTAGAGACTAAATCTAGGCAGTAGTGTCTAGTGAATGTATGAACAGATCTCCAAGTAACTGCCTTACATATTTATGAAATTGGAACATTTCAAAGAGTTATTGTAGCACACTTCCCTGGTGTAGAATGTGCTTTAGACCTACCAGGAAGGGATTTCTTTGCTATCTAGTATAAAAGAATAATGCATGATACATTCCTTCTAGAAATAGATTGCTTAGAAGAAGGCAAACCTGTACGAGTTGGACTATAGTTTATGAAAAGACGGTCTGACCGCCTTATATCCTTAGTTTTGTCTAAATACAATTTCAGGACTCTTAACGTCCATAGAATTACTTTTCTGCTGGCGTTGATGGATTAGGGGAAAAGTGGGTAAAAAAATAGATTGGTTAATGAGGACATCCAAACCCATCTTAGGGAGAAAACTGTGGTGTGTTCTCATAACTACTCTATTACTATGGAATACCGTGAATGTTTCAGTGGTGCTTAAAGCCTGAATCTCAATAACTCTACGCACAGAGATAATAGCAACTAAGAAAGCTGCTTTCCATGTTATATGTTGTAAACTGGCTTTCTGTGCGGGTTCAAAGGGAGGCCCCATTAATTTAGAAAGAATGATGTTAAGTTACCAAGGAGGAGAAATTGACTGATCTGGTAGAAAAACCTTTTTAAGGCCTTCTAGAAAATCTTTAATCACATGTTTTAAAAAAAAGGAGGTTAGTGATAGGCAGTTATAGTGGCAAGGTGAACTTCAGTAGAAGAAAACTGTAAGCCAGACCTTGCTAGATGAAAAAGATACGGTATCAGTACATCTTCTTGACAGGAGGAAGTATTGTGGTTGTTCTGGATGTACCAAATGAAAAATCTCTTCTACTTGAAGGCAAATGATTTTCTTGTGGAAGGATGCTTGGCTACTCTCAGAATGCTGAAGCACTCTTGTGGAAGACCTACATGGCCATATTGCAGAAATTCAGGAGCCAAGGGGTCAAGCTCAGTGATGGAAGGTCGGGGTGCAGAATCTGTTCTCCGAACTTGTATAGGTAATCTTATCTGCATGGCAATCTCTTGTCGGAAACAACGACATCACCCCCTCGCAAGACCTCTGCAACTCGCTCGCCTCGTCCTTCCACAGCAAGATCGCAGACATACACAACAGTTTCAGCACACAGCCGACGTACCCTACAACCGTTCCAACGTCCCCCACCTCCACCCTCCGAGCCTGGACCCCGATCAACACCGAAGACACTATCCGCACGATGAACTCCATCCACTCCGGATCACCAACCGACCCCTGCCCTCACCACATCTTCAACAAGGCCGACGCCGTCATCGCACCCCACCTCCGGGACATCATCAACACCTCCTTCGACACCTTCCCAGAGAGCTGGAAGCACGCCGAACTCTGCGCCCTACTGAAGAAACCGTCAGCGGACCCCACCGACCTCAAAAACTACCGCCCCATCTCGCTCCTTCCTTTTCCTGCCAAAGTCATCGAGAAGACCGTCAACAGACAACTGGCCGCCTTCATCGAGACGAATGGATCCTCGACCACTCACAGTCCGGCTTCCGGGCCAACCACAGCACCGAGACCGCCCTCATCGCAGCCACCGACGACATCCGAGCCCTGCTCGACAACGGGAAACAGCGGCCCTCATCCTCCTGGACCTCTCCGCAGCGTTCGACACAGTCTGCCACCGCACCCTAGTGCAACGCCTGAACAACGTCGGAATCCAAGAGAAGGCACTGGAGTGGATCATCTCCTTCCTCGCCGGAAGAACCCAGAGAGTCCGCCTCCCCCGTTCAGTTCCGAGGCCACCGAATTCATCTGCGGCGTACCACAAGGATCATCACTCAGCCCCACCCTCTTCAACGTCTACATGAGCCCCCTCGCAGCCATCGCACGCCAACACAACCTCAACATCATCTCCTACGCCGACGACACCCAGCTGATCCTCTCCCTCACCAACGACCCCACAACCGCCAAAACCAACCTACATGAAGGGATGAAGGACGTAGCCGAGTGGATGAGGAACAGCCGCCTGAAACTGAACTCAGATAAGACGGAAGTCCTCATCCTAGGATCATCACCCTCCGCCTGGGACGACTCCTGGTGGCCCCCTGCCCTGGGCAACGCACCCAAACCAACGGACCACGCACGCAACCTGGGCTTCATCCTGGACTCCTCCCTCTCAATGACCAGACAAGTCAACGCCGTCTCCTCGTCTTGCTTCAACATCCTACGCATGCTGCGGAAGATCTTCCGGTGGATCCCCACCGAAACCAGGAAGACGGTCACCCAGGCCCTCGTCACCAGCCGACTGGACTACGGCAACTCCCTCTACGCCGGAACCACAGCCAAACTTCAGAAAAGACTCCAACGCATCCAGAACGCCTCAGCTCGACTCATCCTGGACATCCCCCGACACAGCCACATCGCCGGACACCTGAGAGACCTGCACTGGCTCCCCGTCAGCAAGAGAATCACGTTCCGACTCCTCGCCCACGCACACAAAGCTCTCCACAACCAAGGCCCCAGATACCTCAACGACCGTCTGACCTTCTACACTCCCACCCGCCAGCTACGATCGACCAACCACGCCCTGCCGCCGTCCCCCGCATCCGAAGAGCCACAACGGGAGGAAGATCCTTCTCCTACCTGGCTGCCAAGACGTGGAACTCCCTACCCATCCACCTCCGCCTGACCCAAGACCACCTCTCCTTCAGGAAGCAACTCAAGACCTGGCTGTTCGAACAGTAGCGGACCCCCCTCCCCCTAGCGCCTTGAGACCCTCCGGGTGAGTAGCGCGCTATACAAATGCTTGATTGATTGATTGATTGATTGTGTGGTCGTACTGACAGGTGAAGATGATCTGCGAATCCACTGACGAGGACATTCTGATAATATCATTATCATTCTTGTTTTGGACTTGCAGTATTTGATGAGCACTGCTGATACGAGAGCAATTGGTTGAAATACGTACAGAAATTTCCCTGACCAGTCTATCGGAAGGGCATTCCCTTTCAACCCTGGTTGGGAGAACCTGGATGCGTAGTCTTGGCGTTTTTTGTTGTTTACGTCAGCAAACAAATCTATTGCGGATAGCCCCACTCTAAAAAAATGTCTTGCAAGACTTTGTCATTTATAACCCAGACGTGTTTTTCTTAAAATACTCGATTGAGTGAATACGCCTGCATGTTCTGAACACCTGAGAGATGAATAGCTGTTATGGCTACGGTCTTGTTATCAACCATTTCCAGATGGCTTGAGCTTCTTGAGATAGGGGTGGAGAATGAATTCCTCCTTACTTGTTCAGGTAATGCATTGTTGGTGTATAGTTGGTCTTCTCTTTGTCAGACTATATCTCTTGAGTTTGCAGGTGTCCCTTGTGAGCTCCCCTTATCTGGAGAGAGGTGTCTGAGATCAAAGTTTGCATTGGCAGATCCTGATGGAATAGTATTTCTGCATTGGAAGAGATGGATTGCAAGGTGCAAGAGGGTCAGTTTCTTTTCCCAGTGATCCAAGAACTGATGCCATTGTTCTTCTAGGCTCTGTTGTAAGGGCCTCATGTGAAGCCTTGCATGTGGACCTAAAAAGATGCAAGAAGCCATTTACCTCAATAGGGATGCGATCTGCCTCGCTGTTGATTGACAAGTACATAAGAGTTTGTGACACTTCAGACTGATTGATCATAACCTCTCCTCCGAAGGATACACTTTTGCAAACTGGATATCCAGGATTGCTTCTAAGTATTGCATCTTTTGAGTTGGGTGGGTAGTCTGAGGTTCATCTGCAGACCCAGGTTGGTTAGTGCTTTGAGCAATAATGGAAATGTTTCTCTGTCTCCATTGCTGATATGCCTTTTATTAGCCAGTCGTCCAGGTGAGGATAGACAAAGATTTTCTGTTTCCTTAGATATACTCCAACAACAGCCATGCATTTTGCGACTGTTTGAGGAGCTGACTTTAGCAAAAAAGGCAGAACTTTGCAATGATAATGATTTGTGCCTACTTTGAAACTAATACATTTTCAAAATGTTGCTATTATTGGAACATGAAACTAGGAGCCATGGAGGTCTATTGAACACATCCAGTTTCATGGTCGAAGTTGAGGATAGATATGGTGTAACGCCAACATTCTGAACTTCTCCTTCTTTATGTATTTGTTTAGTACTTGAAGATCGAGTATGGAGTCGAATTCTTCATTTGGTCCTTTCGTCAGCACCAACAAATATCGGGAATAACTTCCCAATCCTTTCTGATGATGAGGAACCTCCTCTGCCACATTCCTTTGCAATAAAGTGTTGATTTCCCTTTTCAGTAGGTCTTTCTGAAAAAGCGATGTTTTGGATGGTGGAACTGAACGAGGAGGAGATCTGAAGAGAATAATAATAATCCTGAACAATATTCAAGACCCATTTGTTAGTTGTTACTAAGCGCCACTCTTCCAGATGCTTGTTAATACTTCCCCCCACCAGTGTGGGAAACCGAGAAGAAGGAAGTAAAGGCTCATTGCTTTGCCGGAGGTTTTTCAGTGGATGCAGACTGCTGCAGTGTTCCCCTACCTCCGTATGGGTTTCGGGGGTGATGGGGCTGTTTCAGCTGCTGTTGGTGGTATTGGTGAGACTAATGAGGGGTTTGAACCCTCTAAGGAAAATATCTCCTATCGTAGGGTCTGTCACTCATAAGATATTCTCTCTGCTTTTCTAGGCCAGTTGCCTTCAAGGTGTCCATCTCAGTTTTCATTTGGGATATCTTCTCATCCGCATGAGACCCAAAGAGTGTGTTCCCTGAAAACGGTAAATTCAGAACACGATGTTGCGCTTCTGATATGAGGCTGGTGAGTCTGAGCCAAGATGATCTACCTGCACAGACCCCATGACAATATCCAAGAGCAACCAGATCCGACGTGTCAGCTGCTGCACTTGTGATATAATTTGCCACTAGGCTACCTTCATTCAAGTTCTCTTGAAAATCTTGTCTGTCTTCTCTGGGGAGTTTTTCTGTAAATCTATGTAATGAGTCCCATAGAACGCTGTCATTTCTTCTCAACAAAGCGGAAGATGAAGGAGCAACAGTGAGCAACTTTTTTGCTGCTGCTGCAATGACAGAATATTGGAGAGGATCTGCTTTGAGGAACAGCGGTTCTTAGTCCGGTGGGTTACATTTTTTGAGAAGTCAAGAGGAAGCAGACTTCACTGATGCAGGTGGAAGAAACAATTGCATTGCAGGTTCTAACAAGCTGGGAACCAGGTGAAGTAAAGGCCGTGCTGTCGTTCTTTGATGTAAAGTCTCAAATTTCAGAAGATAACGTTGTAGGGATGGGTAGATCTATATTAAACTTTGTTGCTCCTCCTATTATGACCTCATTAAAAGTAAGAAGATCATCAATTGGAGAAACTCTTGGTGGAGATGTATCTGTCAGAGTTGGTGAATAACCTCTGACTGAAGAGCCAGTGGTGGTTGACCAAAATGTGGATGTTCTTCTCGGGTGCTGAGATCTGGATCTGATTGCTCTCCGATCTCTGGCCAATGACATTGTGGAGATATAGAACTTTGAGGAGACCTATGACGGGAAGTTGGAAGATAAAGACTTCTTAGAGGTCCTTTAGGAGCCTTATGAAACTTAGAAAATTTGAGGTGATGGAAGATCTCCTGGGAGATGGAATACTTGGGATCTGAATATCAGGAGTTACCCTTGAAGGAGAGAAAGTCAGAGAATATTCAGAGTCAGACATGTGTGGCACAGGTCTATGATGTAAACTCGGAAGCTAATGTAGAGATAAATTAAAGGTCGACTGAGGTTTGACTCTTAATGCAGAGCGAGGCCTAAAATGAGCACCAGGTGGTGAATTTAATGGTAAAGACTGTGTCTGTTGTATTGACGTCGAAGGGGCATTCGGTGGTGGTTTTGACGTCGATACATGCTTTGATGTTGATCAGCTATGGACTACCAACGGTGACCTCGACACGGACATATGCTTTTCCGGCAAGGGTGATGTGACTTCAACGATGAATGTTGAGGGTGCTTTGACGTCGAGTGGTGCCTCGACAGCGGTTTCAAAGGAGTACCCGTCAACAGCCAGCATACTGGTATTTGTTCTGTCTTCAACTTCAGACTTCTCAACATCAACCAGGAGTGTCTTCTCTTTCTTTGGTGTTGTTTCTCTCTGGATCACCCTCTGTGTGAGTCCTTAGAGTGAGAAGAGGGCACTTTGGATGAAGGCTGGGCTTCCCAAAGGCCTCTTGAAGAGCCAGCTGTATCCTGTTTTCTCTCTTGGAGACCATGCAGCCTGATCTTCTCTCTGTCCTTCAGAGTTCACCTGTAAAACTTCTGACAGTGGCTACATGTCTAAGGACGGTGGGTTTCTGGAAGGCAGAAAATGCAAACAGAAACAAGGTCTGTCCAGGCCTTCTTTTTGCCACAGTAAGGACACTTCACAAAAAGTGAAGCCATTTTTCTGACAAGAAAATAAACTACTTACTGTCAAAAACAGGTCTATGCATACTCTTGATGTTGAGAAACGTAAAATGAATGTGAAAAGGGAAGGGTTTGGAAAGTTTTTCCAATATTAAAAGCAAAAAAAAGGCAGAGCTCAGTGCCTCAGGGTCCTGTCTCCAGGAGCCAGAAAAAGTAACTGGCCTGTCACCTGTCAGGCATGAGGGAATACAGGGGTGCTGTGAAGTTCTATGCATTGTAGCCTATTAGCTAACAACGTCTCATATTCCCTTAAGTTTTCCTTTTAAAAAGGTTTGTGAAAGATTTCCTATGGTCACCGTTTTTATAGTGATGCATTTCTATACAATTGTCTTCCTTTAAAATGAAAATTCAATAAAATCTGGCCATTTTTAGCCTTCTTTAGACTGCAAACACATTTATAGGGTACCTTTTGAAAGTGCTCCAGGATTCCCACATGTGGGCGGGACTATTCAGTGTTTATGATTATTGATGAGGATCTCATGGAACAGAAGTTACCAAGATCAAGAGGGAGGCGACGAAAGTGGTGCTCCCTAAACAGGGCAGGGATCCTTTAGAGGTAGGAAGCGTATCGTCTTCTGTCGCTACTGAACCTAGATTACAAAATATGAGGTAAACTCTTTGCCATTAGATTAATGACACTGGTACAATCATTGGACTACCCTGATTAAAATGGCTGCATAGCATAGCATAGCATATCATGTTTCTAGACCTACGGCAACTGTTGCACATAATAAATTGTATTCCTGGGGATAGTGTGATCCTGTGGGTGCCTTTCTAGATATTGAAAAAGTGTTCAACACCTTGAACTGGTTCTTTCTCTGGAAAGTACTCTGGAAATTGACTACAGGTGCATTCTACCTGATGTGGGTGATGTTGTTCTACTCCTCACCAATGGGCAGGGTCAAAACTAGTCTGGTCTTCTTTACCCGATGGAACATTGAAAGAGCCAAGACTAGGATGCACCCTGGCAACAATGATGTTTGCCCTGGCCATGGAACGGTTTGCCTGCTAGTTATATGACAGAGACGTGAGGCATTTGCATACATAACAGATAGCATATAATTTCATAACACACAGACGATGAGCTACTATGACTGTGGAGTGAGTTGGCTGGACTAAGGGAACTGATGGTGGTTTTGGAGGATTTTGGTGGGTAATGCGGGCTGAAGACAAATTGGGAAAGCTGTGTCTATTCCCACGCAGAATGCTGTCTTCACAGGAACAAAGTCAACTAACACCTACTCAACTACCTCGAAACATAGTCATTTTAATACCATTGGATGAACATTCAAAGCTCTGATGAGCACCTCATTGTAGACAATCTGCAAGACAGTTACTTTTATACGTCAGTCTATTCCATTCTACACTAGATTTCCGTTGTCTCCATTGGGTAGAGTGGAGATTGCTAAAATGATGGTATCATAACTTATGTGATTCTTTTCTGTCTTACCGGTGATGTTGAAGGATACTTTTTTCAAAGAGTTAGGTAGTATGTTACGTAACATGTTGATAACTTTGATTTGTGGTAGTAGGAGGCGAAGAGTGGCTCTACAGCCAACCCACTGGCCCTTTAAGGAACGAGGCCTGAGAGCGCCACACTGCGGAGCATAATACATGACAGAGCAGCTACAGTGGTTGGCAAGGTGGCTGGATACCTATCTCAATCCCAAATGGGATTACATACAAAATGCACTAGCTGGGAGTAACATAATAGACTGGGTGCTGTCCTGAGTAAGTTTAGTCCAAGGATACAGAAAATGTTGATCACAGTTTGATATTATTGGCTGAGATGTGTTAAGAAAGGGTTGCGAGATACACCATAATCGCCAGCATTGTCATCGGGATCTCCTCATAGTTTCAGGGAGATCACACGCACAAACAACAGATGTCTGTGGGAGGATTCAGGAATTTACACTCTTGGAGACCTGTATGAGCATGGCATTCTGCTCACTTTTGATAATATGTGTGATGTTTGCCATATCACGGGCGGCCATGTCTTAACATTGAATGCTTTGGGGGGAGCTGTCATAAGCACATGGGCATTGTATGACAATGAGTTACAAAGATTGGAGTTGCTCCATTAAAGTAAAGAAGCTTGTAACATTACTTCAAAGGGTGATATTGTGACTCTACCTGGCAGATAATACACATTTAAAGACTAAATGGGCAACACTTACTGGACTAGAAATAACGGAGGTTCGGTGGCGTAGATGGCTGAGGGTCTGTGGCGTAGATTGCTGGGGGTATGTCCATGGTATCTAGGAATCTTTGCTGTAAATACCTCTGAGGAATGTTGGAGTTCTGAGCCTCTCCACCTGATTGACTGGAGTCTGGGTTACATAATGAGGGGGATGTACTAGAAGTAGTCTACAGTTGTTTTCAATGCTATTTTCTGTATTAGAATACTGCCATATAAACTTGACTACCAAGGGCTCCCAGTCTAATATTGGGGGAAGATTCAAGCATATGAATCTATGAAAGGTTCAGACCAGTTAGCTTTCCGTGGTTTCAACTACATAGAGGACATGAACTGCTAATGAGCCACCTGATGCTCACTGTTATCTGTACCCTGGTATCTTGCAAGATATCCATTGTAGTTTGGGAGCATGAGGCAGGACCAAGAGAAATACTGTTAGCATCCAAAAACAGATTGGACTTGAAAGAAATTAAACTTCTAGAGGAATGGGAGGATGTGAAGAAAAAGGCCCCATCTAAGAAAGCAAGATTTCCTGGTTTGTCCCACACACGCCCCTTTGACGGCAAAGTCTGAGGCTTCATCAAGACTGCAGAATCTAGCTACCTTGCCTAATTTAGAACTGCTGGGCTGCAGCTATCTGTCAGATTCAACAGGAAGGCTCAGTGTTACAAAAAAAAAGTAAAATCTGAAAATAGAAAAAAGGGACATGGAACCTGTGGGGTAAGCCGCAGAAGTCCTCTTGTTGCCAGAGGCAACAAGAGGACTTCTGCGGCAACAAGAGGACTTCGGCGGCTTACCCCACTTGGAACTTTTGGTTTAAAAACTCGAGGCCTCAGTGGTATGTCATCCAGTGTACCTGGCTTCATGAAGTAATCGCAGGTCTCAGTGACCTGTCTTGCCCCACTGATGGAGTTTGATCTTCAGAAAAGGAAGTACAAATATGAAAGAAGCTCAACCAGAAAAGGCAGCAAGAGGTGACTTTAGCTGCCACAATTCCTATCTTACCCTGCTCAGAGAGTTTGATGCCAAAACTGAAGAACCACTACTTCATCGCATATGGCAAAATGAAGCCCTTGCACGCCGGGCTCAGCTGGAGGATTTTTACTCCTATTTTATGCCCAAGCGGAAAAGTAACTTAGTTGATCGTGGAGAACTGCTACGCTTAACCATCCCATGCTTCACTGCAGTAAGCATGAACATGCGCCTAGAACCTGGTTCCCATGCCCATAGTTCTCCATTAGCAGTTTGATATTTCGTGGCACTTTTTGACTTTTAAACTTTAAAAATTTATATCTCCTGGTACCCTTATCCGGTTTTAAGCAATTTTGTGTCATTTTGCCTATTTTTTTCTCCTATTAAGGTCGAGCCTAGACAGCGCTTGCGCTGTCGCTTAGCGACCTGTTGTATATGGTTTGTGGAGTCAAACCTGAGCCTAAAAATTATTTTTGTTAAGTGGTGTACATGTATTACTTATGTTATGTCCTTTGTATGTTTGTCTATATACTTTTGTATTTGGAATTTTGTGATTCTTGTGTATGTCAAAAAATAAGAAAATTCTCAAATTAATCAAGTTTTTAAAAAAAAAACAAAAAAAAACTTTTTTCAAAATAAAAAATTGATTTTTCTGAATAACATTCAATTGATCATAGTAATTGGGTTATGTGATCATAAGATGAATGGGTGATTGAATGAAAATCAGTACTGGCATTTTTTCTGATGCTTTGTATTTATGGCCCAGTCCTTTCTTGGTATGAGATGCTTCATCATTACGGCATGCTCCTCGTCGGGCCTGCGCTGCAATTCCCGACGTGCACCCACGAGGGGGCTCTTTGCTGGAGGTATTTTGGTTATGCCGCAAGATGAGTGCGGGTGTCTGGGGAATGAGAAGTAGTGTGGTGAGAGGAGTGAAAAAAACAGGCTTAGTGATACTCGGTTTGAGTAAACTTTACTAGTGAGGCTCACTAACCTGATTAAAACCAGTGTTGCTTATGTCAGATACAATGGTGCTAACAAGCTGTCATGATTAGTGTCTAAAGTGGGTGGTCAACATGTTTCTTGCCTACTCTAGCTCCAAAGGGGTCTCTTGGCAATTCATCAAACCAGGGAAGGATAACCTACACTACTGTGTGACTGATTCTTTTGTGTATAGGTAGCTCAAGTAATCGGTCATACCATATGTAACAACGTAAGATTCTACCTTATTAATCAAAATGACCCGTTTTTTAGGTAAAAGCAGGGTCTCACAGGACTCGACAGAGCGAACCGCTCATTCGCTTCTTGTTCGTGTTGTGCGCCTGCACACTGACCCTGTCTCTGTCTCACTGCACACCCTTGTGTCTAAAAAATCATTTGACACAGTCCCAGAGGAGTGACCTCAAGCTGCCTTCAATCACCATGCCCACCTCCCCCAGCAGAGCCCACGTTAAAACTTCAAAGCGGTCATAAATCCAACCGCCTAAAGCTAGAGTCATCTCAACACTCGAACACTCTCCCAGGAGAGGCAGAAACAACTGCTGCATGCTAATTAACACTGTTTAGCCAGTTTCAGGTTTGTAAGAGGACAGAAAAAAGAAACAACATTGTTTCACCTCCCATGAAGACTGCTTCCTCACCACTGCTGTAGACAGACAACAAGCATTCAACCCTACATAATTCAACGCAACGCCACACAATTCCACAACACACAATTCAGTGCCACACAATTCCACACCACGCAATATATTTCCACTCCACATAATACCACTCAACACCACATAATTCACCCCCACCAAATTACATGCAACTCAATACCACATAAATACACCACATATAAATCAACTCTATGCCACGTAACAATCCACATAAATACACTCCACAACAATGCTACATAATTCTACTCAACATAATTTCACTCAACGCCACACTGTTCCATGCTACACTATTCCACTCAACACAAATCTATTCCACACCACATAATTCAACACCAAACCCCATAACTTCAAACCACACACAATTCCGCTACACATCACATATATCCAATTCACAACACATAATTATACATCATACCAGAAAATTCAACAGCACGCCACATAGTTAAACTCCACTACATAATGCTCCACAACACAAAAAACCATATCACATAATTACACTCCATGACAAACAATCACACTCCACATATTTCCAATTCATTCAAAAACACATAATTACCAGCAGCTGCCGGCACAGGTAAACACGGTAGGGCGGGCGGGGCGGGAGGGGGTGGGGTGAGCCGACAGACGATGGAATAGGTACAATTAAATAAATAATACCTGTTCCGTCATCTGTCGGCTTCCCCCCTGCCGTGCTCAGCCCCGCCACGCCCAACGCGCTTACCTGTGCCGGCCGCCGCTGATAATTACTATCCACATGATACCACTGAGCACTATGCTACATAATTCTACTTAACAAATCCACACCACACATTGCCACAACTAACAATTCCAATCCAACCCACATAATACCACTACACAACACATACAACTACTCCACTCCATAACACATAGGTAAGAGACATTTACAACGCCAATAGCTCAAACTTTTTTTTTTTATAACACGCAAAACACAGATCTGGAGCTTAGCTCCGACCTATTCGTTCTTTTTAATCAGCAAAAAGGCAAAGCTATCCATGCCACACAATTCAACAGAGGATGTAGCCTAACGGCTAGAGCGGTCGACCTTGAAGTTTGGGAGCTGCGTTCGAGTCTCAGCAGGGACGCTCAACATTCTGTTATTGTGGGCAAATCACTTAATCTCCTAGTGCCTAACAAAAATGAATGTGTCCGTCTGTAATGCAACTGGTGCTCAGGTAAAGCGCTCTGATACAGTCGAGTCAAGTTCACGCTATATAAAACAAAACAAAAAAAAATCCTCACATTTCCAATCCACACCACATAATTCAACACCAAACCACATCATTCAACACAAACACACAACAAATCACAAACATCCAATCCACACCACGCCACAAAATTCAACAGCACACCACAGAACACAAAATACCATTCCACATAATTACACTCCATAACACACAATCCCACACCAAATAATTCCAGTACACTCACTACCACATGATTAAAATACACATAATTCCACAGCACACAATACCACATAATTCCACTACACAAATCCACTCCACACCACACAATTCCACATCACACAATTACACAACTAACTTATCCAATCCAACCCACATAATTCTGCTGCACACCGCATACTTACACTCCATACCACACAGGGAAAATATATTGCCGTTTGCAATGCCAATAGCTCTAACTCAAACAAATGCGAGATTTTTTGCATTTAAAATGCTTGTTACAAAATTGGTTTGGGCATTTAATATCATTGTGGATATGGTTGAGAAGGTATACAAAAATGGGCTAATAAGCTGTAATAAAAGAAAATGGAATCATAGTACAAAAGTTCTTAACAAACTTGCATTAAAGGAATTTGTTTGCAGTGATGCCTCATTCAAGATGGTGGTTTTTTTGGACAAGGATTCTACAAAGCGAAAGTGTAATTAAAGCAAAATAATGCGGGACTTGGAAATCTCATCTCTCAAGATTTTGTGGTAGTGCCATCTTGAATCTTCAGCATAAAAGAAGAAAGCGAAGTGAATCAAACCGCTTCCAAAACTTGCCGCTAGAATCTTGGAAACCGTGGAGTTTTTTGGAGCCACATTTTGTTCTTCATGTTGCCTTGGATTTCTGCTTCTCTGGCCACTACTCCTACTCCTTTTGGGAATCTGATAGGAGGGTGTACTTTCAGCCATGACTATCTTCTCCTAAACGTTAATGATCTGTTGCAATGATTTGCTTGTGACTCTGTTTACCTTGTGGAACGAACATTGCTGAGCTAGAAATCATTTTATAGGAAATCAAAAACTTTCTGCATATTTTGTGAACTGAACTTTAGGAGCTGTTAACTCACCTCCAATGATACTGTGGCATTTAATTTGTTTTTATTTCCTAGAGAGTGTTAGAAGTAGGAAAAGTTCTTTAACACACATTTTTATTGTTCTATCTATAGACAATATCAGTATAAAAAGTAATCATTGTGATAATTTTTGCTTAAAGATACACTTACGTTTTAAGAAATTTAAGCAACGTAGCTGAGAAAGAGGTGTTTGGAAACCAGATGTTTGCTTTAAAAACCAAGTGATATTACAATCTATCGTACGATAGTAGTCAAAAGAAAACTGGTTAGTTTAATTTTCTTTTGTAGACCAGAATATGGAAGTTGTGCTTACCGAAATCTTATGTGAAGAAATCCTTGCGCCAGCAATTTTTTCCCTTATATCCCATTCTGCTTTCCCTTGGGTATGCGAGATTCACAGTGAATTCATGTTGGTCTACAGTACCTTTTGGAAGAGTTGTATTCATAGTACTTCTGCAGAACAAAGACTTCTGGTACATTACCAGAGATCATGACATTTAACTGAGCCATCTAGCCAAAGATTCAATGGCTGAATGCAGTGCCTGAAAGTGTTCGGACTAGTTCTAGAAGCAAAGGCCAAAGGTAACTCAGCAGACAGGAATGGACTGCACACCCAGAAACTCGTGCCAGAAGATAAACCCAAAACTCACGCCAGAAGATCAACAGCGGCCATGGAGTACCTTAGTCAGGAACCAGCAGGGACAATGCCACTGGCACAGAAAGTACCTAAAAGGCCATGAGAGGCAAAAGATGGGTTGAGGAGAAGTTGCAATTCAAAGGATGACAGTACAATGTGTGAGGGGACACAATTAAGCTTATTCTTTACTTAAAAGATGAAGAGCGGAGTGGGAGAGTTGAATTCAACACAGGACGTTCACCATGCTGTTATGCTGAACTCCATGTAATGAAATAACCTAGAATAAAAGGACTGGCGAGAGACGTTCTCGGTGGTAGTGCTGAATGCAAAGGTTATGTGGTAAATTATTTGCAGTTAGCTTCATCCTGGAGTTACATAGATGTATAAGGTGCGTTTGCTGAGCAAAATGAGGGAGCTTGAGAGGTGGAACGACTTTAGTAAGGGGACACAGAATAACGTATTGCGACCCTAGAGGAGTTGTGCAACCTCAACATGTGACTTAGTGTCTATCATTATTACCTATCTTCACTCTAAGTTCCACACCAACTTCAGTATTCCGTACACCGCAATCCTTCTGTATATCCAAACTGCATTTTGCTGCCAGGGTGATCACGTCACTAAGCTGCACCCTTTCCACTTTCCAGAGAGCCAGCAGTGCATCTCCTGCAGATCAGGGTAAAAACAAGAGATTAGAAAAGCAGGAGCAGATCTGGGGGTGGCCAACACAGACTTGGGCTTTCTTGGAGAGAGAGGAAAAGGGATAGGCCAGGGAGACAGAGGGATTTTAAAGGAGATGGGAACATAGGCAGGTCAATGAAATGGGAGATGAGAATGGGTCGAGGAACAGAGGAGAGATGTTGATCAGAGAGAGTGGAACAGATTTAGATTAAAGTCGATATGGGTGCTGATTGGATATACAGGTGCAGGTCAAGGAGTCAGCTGAGCCACAAACAAGAAAATAAATACAGTGAAAGAGAGCAAGCTTACAGAGTAGGCAACAGATGATGGTCAGAACATTTTAGGGACAATTTAGTACTTATTGCTACAAACACAGTAGACATACATTCCACTCTTGACAAAAGTAAGTGTGTGGTACTTTCACTTTTGTACCCACGAAATACCAGGCATGTCTATTTCTATTTCAACCCCTACTGAAACATAAGCTCTGTTTCTGTGCACTCCATTTATACACATTTTCATTTTTATTACAATGAAGATAGTAAAATAGGGGCACTGATTTGAGCCGTCAGTATTAAGTCATCCATATGCATAATCAATAAAATACTGATATTGTTTAATAATAAATTGAAGGAACTTGGCTTCTTTAAATCTTGAACTTGCTGCCTTTACTCTAGTCAATGGGATGTGGTCTCATGTAGTAGCCTATGTGCTCTCTGGTACAATGATAAAACACACAAGTCTATCTATCTTGAGACTGACTGTTTAAAGGCAGGCTTTGCCTGTATTAGAAGGTCCACAGTTAATGAAAAACCTGAGTGGATGATCCTAAATCCTTAGCTTACTTAAGAAGTACATCAAAGCTCTTTTAAAATCTAACGCATGTTAAGATATTTTATGTTATATGGTATTTGTAAAGTCTGCATCTTCCAAGACATGAAAAGATTACAGAGAGACTGAATTAGCAAAAACTCTTTTATAGAAATAGACTCAATAAATGTGAACATCTGATATTACTATAGGGAGAAACACATTGCTATTAAGGAACAGTACACAACTCAAGCAGATGTAGCCACTTTCAGCGCCACCTTCGAAGACGTGCTATAGGGAGGCCTTATGTAAGGTTTAAACCACAGCTAATCCTATATTTACCTGTCAGTGAGTAGATGATCTTCTTACTAGAGGAAATATTTTCCTTAGGCTTTCTAGAAAAACCTGAAGTACTGATATAAATGATGATATCTGTGTTGAGCAACTCCCATATGCAGTAGAAGCTGCCATGAGGGCTTCAGTGGAAGGAAAATGAACATAAAGCTTTATGCAATACAGTATCTTCCTGGCATGTGACCGACTGAACAGATCGCTTGATTTACTACAAGCAGAACGTCTTGCATATAAAGTCATGGGAACATCTTGTAAAAGGTTGCTTTGCTTCCTGCAGAATGTACATATACTGGTGCAAAAGGTTCAAATATCTGTACTGGAAGGCTTTCAGGTACCAAGCAGTTAGGTTCAGAGAGATCAGATTATGGTGCAGAATTCTCCCCTTCGTTCTGGTCAGCAGATCCTGTCTTCGCTGCAGTCTTATTACTTGTGGGTCCTCTGACAGATGAAGTAGATTGGACAACTATCAGCGTATTGGCCCCTGAGGTGCTATTATATTCATCCTGGCTCGTTCCTACTTTAATATTGTAATAAGTCTTGGAATTGAGGGAATCGGAGAGGAAGTGTGAAGAAATGACCTACTGCTCAAAAAGGCATTCATCAGAGAACTTGGTCAATGATTTCAGAACCTGAAAACTTGACCAAGCACGTCATTGATGAACCACTTATAGTCTTTCCAAACATGCCTTTTGAAATCTCCTGCTTGCTGGTTTTGTATGCTGGACAGATGCATTTGTGTAATATTGGCCTTCCTGCCTATTAACCAAAGCCATTTTCTCTACGCTTCTTTGGAGAGAGTCCTTGATCAGGTTCCTTGCTCTTTGTTCAAATCATAGTCCTTACTAGTCTGGACTAGGAACTTCACTGCTGGTGGAAGAAACAATTTCAGAGTCAGGTTTACTGCTCTTAGCACCAGCATATTTATATAATAAGACATCTCTGTCTGAAATGCATAACACCAGCATGCTCTGCTATGCCTTGCAGCCAACAGAGATGCTGGGGAGCGTAGCCCCCAACTGTCATCCGCAGCAGTATCCCTGCCCTTCGAACAGAGCAGGAGGCAGACTTCAGTGTTTGCCTCAGCAGGCGCATGCCACTCTCACTAAAAGTCACTTGACACACCCTGTACATTCTTCCACCTTTATACTTTCTCCAAATTTCATTTTTAGCCGATATCTGTAAAAATGTTCTTTAAGAAGATGGCTCTCATTCCAACTTCAGCCTGTAATGCCACTTTCCAAAGTACCATGGCTGCACTACTGCCTGTATGTCACTTTGTGCTTCCTCTTTCACCTACTTCACGTTTTACTCTTTATAAGGAACTTAAGAACAAGTTACTTACCTTAAGTAACGCCTTATCTGGCAGAGACTCTATCTAGCCGCAGATTGCTTACCTTGAAACATGTCCCAGGCGTCCACATGATCTGGAAACGTTTTGTGAGCAGCATCCCTGCTTGCTGGTAGGTGGCTTTGTCAGCGCCGGAAGTGACGTGTGCGGTGCTTGTATAGGCACCACCACAGCGCACTATCAGTTTCTTTTTGTGACTTTCCACGCCAGAAGCCCAGCGCCTCAAGCAACACTGACCACTAGTGCCCTAAGCTAGAGCCCTTAAAAAAGGGGAACAACCCTTTACTCTAAAATCTGTTCACAGAGCAGGGAGGATGGGTCAGTCGGTAAGGAATCTGCAGCTACATAGAGTCTCTGCCTGATAAGGCATTACCGAAGGTAACTTGTTCATCAGACTTCTAGTTGCAGATTCCTTGTCTTAGAATAGATACTGAAGCAATACCTCCCAGGAGGTGGGGGCTGCGATATGGATTAAACTAAGAAGTCCTGTAGGACCGAAAGAGCAAAGTGACCGTCAAGCCAGACCTGACTGTCCAGGCAGCAGTAATTTGTGAAATTGTGCAGGGAAGCCCATGCTGCTGCCTGACAGATATCCAGAAACTCCGTGAGCTAACGCAGTCTTGTCTCTTGTAGAATGACTCACAAGACTTCAGGAGGGTGCTTTTTTGGCCAATGCATAGCACATCTTGATGCAAAGCAATACCAGCGTGAGATGGTCCGTTCCTGCATCACCTTCCATTTCTTTAATCCGACGTACCCCACAAAGAGTTGATCATCTACCCCAGACTCTTTTGTACGATCAAGGTAGAACAACAACGCTTTTTTGGGGTCCAGCCGATGGAATCTCTCCTCTCTTCTTTAGAAGGGAGAGGCGGAGTGTAAAAAGTAGCCAATCAATCAATCAATCAATCAATCAATCAATCACAGAATTTGTAGAGCGCACTGCTTACCCGCGAGGGTCTCAAGGCGCTGGGGAAAAAAAAGGGCGGGGGGGTTGCCGCTACTGGTCGAACAGCCAGGTCTTGAGTAGACTGCTGAAGGTCAGCAGGTCTTGGGT
Organism: Calotriton arnoldi; assembly: GCA_963921515.1. Classification (NCBI taxonomy): domain Eukaryota; kingdom Metazoa; phylum Chordata; class Amphibia; order Caudata; family Salamandridae; genus Calotriton; species Calotriton arnoldi. The sequence continues at coordinate 1,449,356 of CAWUFW010001702.1, read as the reverse complement.
CTGTCGTAGGCTGAGTGGAAGGGTGTTCCAGGTCTTGGCGGCGAGGTGGGAGAAGGATCTGCCGCCGGTGGTTGTTCTTCGAATGCGAGGGACGGTGGCGAGGGAGAGGTCGGCGGAGCGGAGCTGGCGGTTGGGGACGTAGAAGAAGAGTCGTCTGTTGAGGTAGGCTGGGCCGGTCTTGTGGAGTGCCTTGTGTGCGTGGATGAGGAGTTTGAAGGAGATTCTCTTGTCGACGGGGAGCCAGTGCAGGTTCCTCAGGTGGGGGGGTGATGTGGCTGTGGCGTGGTACGTCGAGGATCAGGCGTGCGGAGGCGTTTTGTATGCGTTGCAGTCGCTTGATGAGCTTGGCCGGGGCTCCCGCGTAGAGGGCGTTCCCATAGTCAAGTCTGCTACTGACGAGGGCCTGGGTGACTGTTCTTCTTGTATCTGTCAGGATCCACCTGTAGATCTTGCGAAGCATGCGGAGAGTGTTGAAGCAGGAGGAGGAGACTGCGTTGACTTGCTTGGTCATTGAGAGCGTTGAGTCGAGGATGACTCCCAGGTTGCGTGCGTGGTCGGTGGGTGTCGGGGTTGCTCCCAGTGTCGTAGGCCACCAGGAGTCGTCCCAGGCTGAGGGGTTGGAGCCGAGGATGAGGACCTCTGTCTTGTCTGTGTTCAGCTTTAGTCGGCTGATCTTCATCCAATCGGCGACGGCCTTCATTCCTTCATGGAGGTTGGATTTGGCGGCGAGGGGGTCCTTGGTGAGGGAGAGGATCAGTTGAGTGGCGTAGGAGATTATGTTGAGGTCGTGCTGTCTGGCGATGCGTGCGAGCGGGGCCATGTAGATGTTGAACAGTGTCGGGCTGAGGGATGATCCCTGGGGTACGCCGCAGATGATCTCGGAGGCTTCGGATCGGAATGGTGGGAGGCGGACTCTCTGGGTTCTGCCGGCGAGGAAGGAGGTGGTCCATTCCAGGGCCTTGTCTCGGATCCCTGCGTCGTGGAGGCGTGCGCGTAGAGTGCGGTGGCAGACAGTGTCGAAGGCGGCGGAGAGGTCCAGCAGGATGAGGGCTGCGGTCTCACCGTTGTCCAGCAGGGTCCTGATGTCGTCGGTGGCGGCGATGAGGGCAGTCTCAGTGCTGTGGTTGCTGCGGAACCCTGATTGGGATGGGTCCAGGATGCTGTTTCCTTCGAGGTATCGGGTTAGCTGTCTGTTGACGATCTTCTCGATGACCTTGGCTGGGAACGGAAGCAGGGAGATGGGCCGGAAGTTCTTGAGGTCTCTTGGGTTTTTTGAGTAGGGCGTTGATCTCTGCGTGTTTCCAGCTCTCTGGGAAGGTCGCAGTCTCGAAGGAGAGATTGATAATGTTGCGCAGGTGGGGTGCGATGGAGCTGCTGGCTTTGTTGAAGATGTGGTGCGGGAAAGGGTCTGACGGGGAGCCGGAGTGTATCGTGCTCATGGTCTTGATGGTGTCATCGATGTTCACGCTGGCCCAGGCTGGCAAGGGTTCGTGGTCGATGGTGTGCGGCGGGTCTGGTGCATCGATCTCAGTTGGGGCTGTCTGGGTGTTGAAGCTGTCGTGGATGTCGGCGATCTTGCGGTGGAAGAAGGTGGCGAGGGAATCGCACAGGGCTTGAGACGGCGGGATGTCGTTGGTGTTGGAGCTGGGGTTGGAGAGTTCCTTCACGATGTTGAAGAGCTCCTTGCTGTTGTGTGCGTTGTTGTCGAGGCGGTCTTTGAAGGAGATTCTCTTGGCGGACCTGATGAGGTGGTGGTGGTTACGGATGGCGTCTTTCTGGGCTGCGTGGCTGTCCGGTGTCTTTTCACTGTGCCATTTCTTCTCTAGTTTCCGGCAGGTACGCTTGGAAGCTAGGAGTTCCGGGGTGAACCAGCTGGCTCTTTTGGTGGTCTCACTGTAGGTGAGCTTTTTCAGCGGGGCGAGGATGTTGGCACAGTCGTCTATCCATCGTCTGAGGTTGCAGGCAGCGTCGTCGGTGTTGGAAGGGTCGGAGGGTGGGTTGAGAGCGAGGTTTGCCCGTAGTTGGTCTTCGGTGACTTTGCTCCAGCAGCGGCGTGGGATCTGTTGGGTGCGGTGGTGTGTGGTGGGTTTCTGGAAGGTGAAGTGGATGCAGCGGTGGTCGGTCCAGAGGAGTTCGGTGGTGTGGCTGAAGGAGACGTGGGAGCTTGAGGAGAAGACGGGATCGAGCGTGTGGCCGGCGGAATGGGTCGGTGTTGTGACGAGCTGTCTCAGTCCGAGGTTGGCGAGGTTGTCGATCAGGGTGGTGGAGTTGCTGTCGTTGTTGTTCTCCAGGTGAAAGTTCAGGTCTCCGAGGAGGATGTAGTCGGTAGAGGTCAGGGCGTGTGTGCTGATGAAGTCGGCGATGGAGTCGCTGAACTGGGGTCGGGGTCCAGGGGGTCTGTAGACAAGGGTGCCTCTAAGGGTGGTGTTGGGGTCCGTGTGGATCTGGAAGTGCATGTGTTCGGCGGTGCAGAGAATGTCGTTGGTACTGGTCGAGACCCTGATGGTGTTCTTGTGGACGATGGCGATTCCTCCTCCTACTCCGTTGATGCGGTCTCTGCGGGTGATCTTATAGCCGTCTGGGATGGCTATGGCGATGTCGGGTGCGGAGGAGTCGTTCATCCAGGTCTCTGTCAGGAAGGCGACGTCTGGTGATGATGTGTCGAGCAGGTCCCAGAGCTCGACGGCGTGTTTGCGTGCGGAGCGGGTGTTCAGTAGGATGCATCGGAGGTGGTTGAGGTCCTTCTTGGCGGGCGCTTCGGTGGCTCTGAGGCTGGTGTAGCTGCAGTTCCAGCAGGTGAAGGGACCATGAGTGCGTTTCGGGCGGCCTTGAAGCAGTTGTGTGTCCGTCCGGGGTTGAGAGCGTGGAGTGTGGTGGCATCGTATCGGCATCGGTCCTCGAGGCTGGAGCGGGGGGCGCAAGGACCAGGGGATCTGGCACTGGGCGCGGTCCAGGCGCGGACGGGCGCAGACGGGCTTGCCTTAGGCGCGCCTTTGGCGCGCCAGCGGCGCGGCCGCACTGCGGCCGCCATATATGGGGAGGTGGGAGGGAGGAGCAGCTGGGAGGCGGGAGGCAGGGGCAGCGAATGGACAGTCAGGGGGCGGGGCCGCAGGGACGCAGCGGCGGGAGCGGAGAGAGGCAACGAGGGGAACAGAAGGTCAAAATGGACACAGAAAAATGGGGGCAACGAGGGGTACAGAAGGCAAAACGGGCACAGAGAAATGGGGGCAACGAGGGGTACACAAGGCAAAACGGGCACAGAGAAATGGGGCAGCGAGGGGTACAGAAGGCAAAACGGGCACAGAGAAATGGGGGCAACGAGGGGTACACAAGGCAAAACGGGCACAGAGAAATGGGGGCAGCGAGGGGTACAGAAGGCAAAACGGGCACAGAGAAATGGGGGCAGCGAGGGGTACAGAAGGCAAAACGGGCACAGAGAAATGGTGGCAGCGAGGGGTACAGAAGGCAAAACAGGCACAGAGAAATGGGGGCAACGAGGGGTACAGAAGGCAAAACGGGCACAGAGAAATGGGGGCAGCGAGGGGTACAGAAGGCAAAACGGGCACAGAGAAATGGGGGCAGCGAGGGGTACAGAAGGCAAAACGGGCACAGAGAAATGGGGGCAACGAGGGGTACACAAGGCAAAACGGGCACCGAGGCAACAAGCAGAGGGGCGAACTTACCAGCAGCAGCAGCGGGCAGGACAACACAGGCGGAGCTGTGTGGTGGGGGAGCGACCTACCTGGCAAGGTCAAGGGTGATGGATTGGCCTACGTGAATGAGGGATTACCAACTTTGGTAAAAAAGATGCTCTAGTCAGAAGAACCAGCTTGTCTGGGTAGATGTTGAGCTACGGAGGATGTGTTGATAGTGCCTGTAATTTACCGACCCTCCAGACAGAAGTTATCGCCAATAGAAAGGCCATTTTTATGATGAGAAGCCTGAGTGCACAGTTGTGCAGTGGCTCCAAGGAAGCGTACATCAAAAATTTGAGAACTAGATTGAGGTCCCACTGTGTAAAGTAAAAAAAAAAAATGTAAATCCGTATTTGTAAAGCATGAGGTCTCAAGGCGCTGGGGGCCGTCGTGGAAATTAAGTGAGCTATTGCCCAGAGTCACATGGTGCTGAGCTGAGCTGCTGCCGGAGCCGGGGATCGAACCGTGAGCCCTGTGCTCCGAAGTCAGCTGCCCTGGCCGCTGCACCACACCTCTCCACTGTGGCATAATGAAAGGTGCTGGTGGGAACATACACTCGAGGCCTTTCAGAAACCTATGTAAAATAGGCGATTTGAAAAAGGGATGGCTGATCTGGCAACCAAAGAAATGAAGAGATGGCACAGTCCTGCTTGGCTATGGTAAGAATAAACAAAATAACCTGTGAAAGGGGTGCAGATAAAGGGTCAACGTGTTTATTGGTACACCATACCATGAACTTGCTCCCACGGCAGGCGAATACCATCTTGGTGGAGTGATGCCTGGCTGCCAAGATAACATTGCAGACTTTGGGTGGAAAATCAAAAGCTGTCAAATGTCGCAGCTCAATCTCCATATAGGAAGGCGAAGCGTTTTCAGGTTCGGTTGCAGCATCCTGCCCTGCTGCTGCGACAGAAGATCCTCCCAAAGAGGCAGCCTTATCGGAGGACAGTGTTCATGCTGAACAGCACGGGATACCAAACTCTCCATGCCCAATCTGTAGCCACAAGAATAACTTGTGCCAGGTCGTTCCTAACTCTCGGCAGTCGTGATAATGACTGGAGCTCCACTCAAGATGAAATGTGTCTCCAAGCGAGAGCAGCTTCGGAATCTTCAGTGCGCAAAACTGCTGACATTGTGCTTTCTCGGCCCAGGTGAACGGATCTTAGTAAGACTCTCCCCACTCTTGGAAGCGACCTTCACCACCTCCGGATGGAGATACCTTTTGTGATCTGCTCGGCATTAACGGCTGTGTTTGTCCACTCTGGTGTTCAAAGAGCCTGCCAAGTGTTGAACCACTAGGGATATGTCCAGGTGTTCCACTCAAGTCCAAAGGTGCAAAGCCTCTTTACAAAGGATCCAAGACCCCACACTGCCCTGTTTGTTGCAATACCCCATAGCAGTGGTGTTGTCCGGGACACCTGTACCAGCCTTCCCCTGACTGAAGGAAGAAAGTCTTTCAATGCCAATCGCATCGCCCTAGGCTCCAATAGATTGATGTGGAGCCCGAATTGAGCCAAAGACCAGAGCCCTCTCATCTCCACCTCTCCCAGAGGGCCGTTCGAGCCCAAGAGAGGCACCTCTGTCACTACAGTCAGCTCTGGTTGGAGAAGGTAGAGGGGTCTGCCACTGACCCAATCGCGGTCAGTTATCCACCACAGCAGGTCTTTTGAAGTTCACTTCTAGCTACCTGTCTTTCGTGGTCTGTGGAAAATGCATCTTCGGCCATCAAAAGATTGTGTGATTTGCTGGCAATTGTGGCTGGGTGTGTAGAGACACAGTTGAAAGCCCCTTCTGTGGCAACAAAAGGAGGGAAGGCAGACTGGGGTTGGTGAGGATCCAAGAAAAGGCCCAAGGATGTGGCTGTAGCCTTGCTGTCCGTAAAGTGCATCAGTACTCAGTCTGTCTTCTCAACGAACAAACAAGAGCCATCAAAGGGCATGTCCATCAGCGAAGCTTGGACATCCCCCGAAAAGCCACTGGTTCTAAACCCAGCATGGCGCCTTGGGCCATCAACAATGAAATCGCTCTGCCCAGCAAGTCTGTTATGTTCAGTCCAACCATCAGCAATTGCTTGAGAGAGAAAGGCTCAGGCCTTCTGCGAGACCATAAGCAGCACTTGCGCAACCAAACAGAACAAACAGAAAGAGACTTTCGCTATTCTGAAAGAATTGAGTCAAAAAGCCGAAAAGAAATCCACAATCGCATCATTAGACTGTGATGCCTTCCAGGATTTCTTCCTTCAGAAAGTTAAGGATATCATCTCGGAAATTGCTAGAACCCCCACCGATCCCAGCTCCCTCCTTCAGACCTACCCCTCTCCCTGCCTCAGCAGTCAGCTTTCTAATTTCCCTAAAATTGACTCAGTCACCTTAGCATCATTAGCAAATCACACCAAATCAGGGTCTTGGGTATACCCTTGCCTTCCAAGGATCTTTCAAATGGCCCTGCCAGGGCTGGAGAAGCAGATCCTGGAACTACTAAATAATTCTTTGGTTATGGGCTATTTACCGACAAATTTCAGAGAAGCCAGGGTCACCCCCTGTTGAAAAAACCTGGTGCAGATATCCTGACTCTAAAGAACTATAGACCCATCTCTCAGCTCCCCTTTCTAGCCAAGATGTTGGAACAGCACGTATTAAAGATACTTTCGAAGTATTTGGAGGACCACCAGCTACTCCAAGCTAGACAGGCGGGCTTCAGAGCTCATCATAGTACAGAGCTAGTGATGTTGGCTGTTCTGGATGAGCTCAGAGTTATGGCCGACGATAAACAGCCGAGTGCCCTGATTTTACTAGATCTGTCAGCGGCATTCGATACGGTCAGCCATAACATACTGCTGAACCGTCTCACCAATCTGGGTATCAGCGGGCAAGCATACCAATGGCTGAAGTCATTTCTATCTGACCGTACTCAGAGAGTTCAGCTGGGTGAGCAGATATCGGATCTGGGCCCTCTGGCATGTGGGGTACCCCAGGGCTCTGCACTATCTCCACTTCTTTTTAATATCTATCTGCAACCCATTGTGGAGACTCTGACTCACATGGACTGTCAGGTCTTTAATTACGCCGATGATACTCAACTTCTTATCCGGCTTAACAACTCCCGCCAGGCCCAGGAGTCGGCCAAAAAGTTGCTCAGGTTCACTGTGAATTGGATGACGGCCAATTCATTGAAAATAAATCCGGATAAGACCGAATTGCTCGTCATTCCAACAAGTAACAGCCCCTGGTGTGATCTCTTCTGGCCTCCGGAACTAGGTGTAGTCCCGGTACCAGTCTCGGTTGTAAAAAGCCTGGGGCTGAAAATTGACTCTGAACTATCTATGTCTTGCCAGGTCACCACGGTAGTAGGAACCTGTACTGGCTTACTCAGGCAGCTACGGAAACTTGCTCCTCTCTTGTCAACATCTTCACTACAGTCAATTATCTCTGCCACTGTCATCTCCAGGCTGGATTACGGGAATGCCCTTTACATTGGCCTCCCCCAGAAGCTTATTGGGAGATTGCAGGTGGTGCAGAACGAAGCGGCCAGGCTTATTTTTAGACTTCCCAGAAAGACACGCGCTACCCCTCTGTTACATAAATTACATTGGCTCCCTATTAAACAGAGAGCGCAGTTCAAGGGTCTATGTATTGCCCACAAGGCAATCTACGGTCAGGCACCCAAGTTTATAAAAGATCGCTTGGAGAAATATGTTCCTGGCCGGACTCTGCGATCTTCTGAGGCCTGCAGGTTGGCTCCCCCCATGTACATCTCTAAATCTAAAGGGGGTAGAGCGTTCTCTGTTTTTCTCCGGCAGATATGGAATGATCTGCCGGAGTACTTACGCAGGGAACCGGCTCTGCTCATCTTTAGGAAGCGTTTAAAAACTTTCCTATTTAGAGAGGCATTAACAACCGCGTAATCTTCTGCCACCGACGCTGCTATTTTATTTCTGCCCCAGTGACTTGCTCACTCTTCTCTAGAAGCGCTTAGAGACCTGAAGGTGATTTGCGCTATATAAAAGTCATATAACATAACATAACATAACAAATCCCAGATCATATGGGAATATTGGCCCAAGAAGCTGGCAGAAGAGGACATCCTGTTCCCAAAGGTATGCAGCCTTTTGGACACCCAATCCGGTGGAGTGTTAGAGAATGAGCTGGGGTTAATTTTGGAGGTGGAGGCATGGACCGCCAAGCTCTCCTGGGTGGAGTGCTGTGTGAGGAAACTGGGGTCCCCTAGAGTGGGGCAATGGCAGCAGACAATTGTCCTATGCACAGAAGCTCCTGTGCAGGGAGGGCTTGGACCAGGCACAAGTAGGACTCTGGTAAAGGCTTCATTGAATGGGAGTAATTCATGCATACACATTAGACATCAATGGAGTATTCCGTTTCCTGTTTGACTAGGGAGGGAGAGGGAGCCGAGGCCCACCACAGCCCCACCCAGCAGGACGCTGCATTTAGCCATGGGATAGCGAGGACATGCTCTGATCGGAAAGAGCTGCACCGCTTCCCCGCTCCGTGCCGCCAAGTCACCAACGTGAGGATTGTTCTCTGTTCCCGGCCTGGGAACCGAGTGAGCACCTTTTATTCCCCCTTGCCTCTAAATCCTTCCCCAACCTCCGCGGTGCAGCCAAAGGCACGAGCAGCCGTAGGAGGGAGTTGAACAGTGGGGCACGAGCCGCCACCGCACGTCGGATGGCAGTGTAGGTTTTCAGCCCGGGCACCACCCAAACCGCACCCAGCTCAAGGCCTCGCCGGATGGCAGAGAGCACCAGGCCTGCCGATGTCGAGTGCTTCAGGTGCGTTGACTATGTGCTGAGGATCATACATGGGCATATTTACTATCAAATTGGCGCCCTCTGCAGAGTGGGACCCGACCGCTGGCGCCAGTCTGTCAGGTCACGTGAACAGACTCCGACTATGTTGCACGGTTCGGACTCAGCGTGAGGCAGGCATCATTATGTGTTTTTTTTTTTAGGTCTCGCCTACGCAGCGCGCATGCGCTGCATAGGAAAGAGACCTCTTGAAATCGATTCCGCTTTTGGCTTTAAAACGTGCATGCGTTGCATTGCTTTTAATGGCAACGCGTGCACGTTTGGCGATTCCCTTGCGGGCGCGAGCTTTGGCACCATCTGTTTCTAATTAACTTGGAAACAAATGGTGGCCCTGCTCGCGCACGCAAGGGAAACGCTGTGTGGCTTTTTTTTTTTTATTGCGCGCGCTGTTCCCATCTGAACTGTTTGCCTTTCAGGACACTGCGTTTAGCCACGGGGTAGCGAGGACATGCTCTGATCGGAAAGAGCTGCACCGCTTCCCCGCTCCGTGCTGCCAAGTCACCAACATGAAGATTGTTCTCTGTTCCCGGCCTGGGAACCAAGTGAGCACCTTTTATTCCCCCTTGCCTCTAAATCCTTCCCCAACCTCCGCAGTGCAGCCAGAGGCACGAGCAGCCGTAGGAGGGAGTTGAACAGTGGGGCACGAGCCGCCACCGCACGTCGGGTGGCAGTGTAGATTTTCAGCCCGGGCACCACCCAAACCGCACCCAGCTCAAGGCCTCGCCGGATGGCAGAGAGCACCAGGCCTGACAAGTATCACGCACCAGGCGTGACTCTAACACATTTCAGTGTGGTGTTCCGCATCACCGCACTGAAATGCATTGTCACGCATTTTAATGCAGTCTCTCTGCTGTACCAGCGCTGAAGTATTGGCCACGCCAGACTGCTAACGTGCGCGCCTGTGACCTGCGCCATTTCTGCTCTCCCCGCAGACTTGCTGGCCCGGGAGCTGCCACCAGCACAGGCTCAGTCAAGTAACAGTTAATCTTGGGCACTCACCACTACTGCTACAAATGTATCTAGCTGACTCCAGGCTGCTGCATTGAAATTCCCGCCCACGGCGCCGGTGCGGCTGAGTCAATCAGACTACAGCCGAGGCCTGACGTCACCAGACCGAGACAGTGATACCAGCCGGGCGGGGCCTGCCACTCCACCCACTCCCTATTAGTGCCACTGACACCTTTTGGCGGCCGCCTGGGACACTATGTGCTGAGGATCACACATGGGCATATTTACTATCAAATTGGCGCCCTCTGCAGAGTGGGACCTGACCGCTGGCGCCAGTCTGTCAGGTCACGTGAATAGACTCCGACTATGTTGCACGGTTCGGACTCAGCGTGAGGCAGGCATCATTATGTGGTTTTTTTTTTAGGTCTCGCCTACGCAGCGCGCATGCGCTGCGTAGGAAAGAGACCTCTTGAAATCGATTCAGCTTTTGGCTTTAAAACGTGCACGCGTTGCCTTGCTTTTAATGGCAACGCGTGCACGTTTGGCGATTCCCTTGCGGGCGCGAGCTTTGGCACCATCTGTTTCTAATTAACTTGGAAACAAATGGTGCCCTTGCTCGCGCACGCAAGGGAAACGCTGTGTGCCTTTTTTTTTTTAATTGCGCACGCTGTTCCCATCTGAACTGCTTGCCTTTCACGCACGCGCTTGTTTACATTGAGCGGCGCGCGTCATCGCTCCTGGTTAATCTCTCCACTGCCTCTGTAGCCATCTCTCTCTGCCTCACTTCCACTTCTGTATCTCCTCTGTGCCCCTCAATGCCATGGCCCTCCCTCTGCCTCTCTCAGTCCTCACCCCCGCAAAAACAACAATTGATGGACAGAATGCAGAACAATGTCATACATTCACCCCAGTACAGAGATCTGGGCCTAAATCCATCGTTTTTTTGCTCACCATGCCATTCCAGTTTGAACCCAGCCATATGCAAATCAGTCTTGACCCTGTGCCCAATGGGAACAGTCCAGCCCGAACTGCCAGGCCAGGTCCTCCCTGGACTGGAAACAAGCATCCTAGGACCGGTTTCGGGGTTTCACCCTCTTCAGCCAGGATAGCTTGATTCCAGTGGCATGGAGAGCACGGGACCCACGTCTGGGCATACCCGTCCCACTCGGAGTGACAAATGCAAAAACAACAATTGATGGACAGAATGCAGAACAATGTCATACATTCACCCCAGTACAGAGATCTGGGCCTAAATCCATCGTTTTTTTGCTCACCATGCCATTCCAGTTTGAACCCAGCCATATGCAAATCAGTCTTGACCCTGTGCCCAATGGGAACAGTCCAGCCCGAACTGCCAGGCCAGGTCCTCCCTGGACTGGAAACAAGCATCCTAGGACCGGTTTCGGGGTTTCACCCTCTTCAGCCAGGATAGCTTGATTCCAGTGGCATGGAGAGCACGGGACCCACGTCTGGGCATACCCGTCCCACTCGGGGTGACAAATGCAAAAACAACAATTGATGGACAGAATGCAGAACAATGTCATACATTCACCCCAGTACAGAGATCTGGGCCTAAATCCATCGTTTTTTGCTCACCATGCCATTCCAGTTTGAACCCAGCCATATGCAAATCAGTCTTGACCCTGTGCCCAATGGGAACAGTCCAGCCCGAACTGCCAGGCCAGGTCCTCCCTGGACTGGAAACAAGCATCCTAGGACCGGTTTCGGGGTTTCACCCCTCTTCAGCCAGGATAGCTTGATTCCAGTGGCATGGAGAGCACGGGACCCACGTCTGGGCATACCCGTCCCACTCGGGGTGACAAATGCAAAAACAACAATTGATGGACAGAATGCAGAACAATGTCATACATTCACCCCAGTACAGAGATCTGGGCCTAAATCCATCGTTTTTTGCTCACCATGCCATTCCAGTTTGAACCCAGCCATATGCAAATCAGTCTTGACCCTGTGCCCAATGGGAACAGTCCAGCCCGAACTGCCAGGCCAGGTCCTCCCTGGACTGGAAACAATCATCCTAGGACCGGTTTCGGGGTTTCACCCTCTTCAGCCAGGATAGCTTGATTCCAGTGGCATGGAGAGCACGGGACCCACGTCTGGGCATACCCGTCCCACTCGGGGGTGACAAATGCAAAAACAACAATTGATGGACAGAATGCAGAACAATGTCATACATTCACCCCAGTACAGAGATCTGGGCCTAAATCCATCGTTTTTTTGCTCACCATGCCATTCCAGTTTGAACCTAGCCATATGCAAATCAGTCTTGACCCTGTGCCCAATGGGAACAGTCCAGCCCGAACTGCCAGACCAGGTCCTCCCTGGACTGGAAACAAGCATCCTAGGACCGGTTTCGGGGTTTCACCCCTCTTCAGCCAGGATAGCTTGATTCCAGTGGCATGGAGAGCACGGGACCCACGTCTGGGCATACCCGTCCCACTCGGGGTGACAAATGCAAAAACAACAATTGATGGACAGAATGCAGAACAATGTCATACATTCACCCCAGTACAGAGATCTGGGCCTAAATCCATCGTTTTTTTGCTCACCATTCCATTCCAGTTTGAACCCAGCCATATGCAAATCAGTCTTGACCCTGTGCCCAATGATGATGGATTAAACCCAGTGCTGGGGGTGAGTGCTTGCAATGTTCAACACTCCGTCCATCATCCCCTTTGGTTTTGCTCAGTCCTCACCCCAGCCTCCACTCCTCTCTCCCCATTCCATGTCCTCTTTCCTTCCCCTCCCTCTCTGTGCTTTTCTCCCCTGCTGCACTCTTGGGCTCCCGCTCCGTGCTTTTCTCCCCTGCTGCACTCTTGGGCTCCCACTCCGTGCTTCTCTCCCCTGCTGCACTCTCAGGCTCCTTCTCCGTTCCTCTCTCCCTTGCTGCACTCTGTCTCCCTCTCCGTGCTTTTCTCCCCCTCCCATGCTGAGTACTAGCATGACCAGGCTGAATTCCATGCTAAGATCCCTATGGAATACTGTCTTTCAAATAAAGATTTACATGCTAGTTATTTCTTTTTCAATAATTCCACGCAAAACTTTGTTTAAAATGTTTTAGTCAGTTTGCAAATTTATGATGTAAAATGTATCACTTGGCCCTAGTGTTTTCAATTTTTTCTTGGGTGACAGTTGCCTCAAACCCTGCTTGGAGAGTCGCGCTTGCGACTTGCTATGCTTGCTTGCACAGCACACTCTATGCAAGGAGTGATATTGCATTTTTAGTGCTGCTTTAAGTTCCCTGTCCAACAATATATATAAAATGTTTTGATTAGGCCATGTTCATATCTCCTGGGCATACCTATGTGCCCGATTGATTCTTGGTTTTCTGGAAGCTTCCACTATAATGGATTCCTTGTTAACTACTGCAGAGTAAGGAACAGAAGTGCGGCAGACATTTTAGATTTCTTCAATGGCACATGTGAAACACAATGAAATGGGGCAGCTTTAGTATCATGTATTGAGAATTAAGTTTTTTATGTGAAGACTGGCCACATAACCTTTTAAATTAAAAGCTATGCTGTGCTGCTGTCTAAAATGTCTCCTATACGAACACACCAAGTAGACTTTTATTTACCTTTTGATTATTGTATGTTTTTTACCTTTAGAAAGATTACTGCAGAAATGGTATAGGTGTGAACGTAAAAGTGCAGCCATGGTGCATCTGCTCTTCCAACTGCAAACATTAATGGACTTTGAGCAATTGTGCTTGGACACAAAACTGTATGGTCAGTAGCATGTATCACACTTCATGCATGTGGACAGTTTTTTCTCAACTTCATGCAATGTATATGTGAGTGTGTTTGAAGGGATTGATCTGCATTCACCCCTATCTCTTTGGCCTATACTTCCAAAATTCTTTCTAATTTACATGTCTCTTCACTACGACCCCAACGCCAAAGAGGGTGGGATCTCTTATGATGCCCTAAGTAGCTTAAGTGTCAGGCTGGAAGTAGAAAATATAACCTTGATTAGACCAGAAATCTTTTTACTCTCTGTTAATACCTATGCCAAGTACATCAATGTTCTCAACTATTGAAGACTGCTGGCACTTTGTGGTAGGAACAACAAGCATTGGCAATGCCAATAGTTTGCACATATGTGTGATCTATTGGCTTTGTCAATGTTTTTTGTTTTTTTTACATGTTGCACTGCAGCGCAGGCTGCTGTACATCATGGCTTCAAGTAACAAGCATTGGCATAGCCAATAGGTCTCGCCTTTGGGACCTTATAAGTGTTTAGCCATGCAACAGTTGATGTTGTTGCACCAAGGATATTGTGCTGGATAACTAAACACTTATAAGGTCCCAAAGGCGAGTCCTATTGGCTATGCCAATGCTTGTCTTCAATTTCCTGCCAATGGACCTGGGCGCCCAGGAGCTGCCCATGCTGCCGGAGGGAGTTTGATTGTCCTTCCTGACCTCGACACTTCAGGGCAGCCACGGCAGAAGGATGGTGTAGCACAGAGTTGAGACACACTATCGGCTTGGCTTTCCTCGAAGTGCAGGGGCCTCCTTTTCCCAAAGTTTTAAGTTGGTTCGAGTTGTGTAAGGTAGGAAACATTTTTCTTTTAATAATAGAGTCGCGTTTGTTTCAGCTGTTGTGGTGCAGGGTCCCGCATGTTCAGCACGTCAGGCTTCCCTCTCCTGATGGTGTTTTCAATTTGGTTTCACTTTTATTTCTTGCAGTGCAGAGGCTCGTGTGTTCTGTGTATTTGGAAGCGGGTGCAGCCATTGCTGAACCCGCTTACTTTTGTTTTAAAATTACTGGTTCCACCTGTGAGGAGGAGTCAGGGAATCGGCCCTTTTAACCATGACGATGTTTTCACAATTAAAAAACACCTTCTGCCGAAACCCTTGTGTCTCCAGGAGTTTTCTGGCAACAATTAAAATCATGCCAAGATAACTCTTGTGAATAATGTTCCTGCTGGGCCAACATCAGCATTCTGTCAGTGGCAGTTTTCACTCATCCTGATGTAGCACAGAGGGTTAATATGCCTGCTGCAAAGAACGTGTACATCTTGTCCGGGACAGATTCTCAGACCTATCACCTATGCCGGGACCGGCCACCCCGAAGCTGCTGTGCAAACCTGCCATCATGGGCAAAAACAAGACTCCCACGTGATGTTTGAGACAGCCCCGGCATTGGGGTTGGTGTGACAGAGAAGAAAACATACATAGATTCGGGCTTGGCATTTTTTTTACCTATGTTTCACTGGGGTACGTACCTACCGTGCCCCAGAGTGACGTATTATAAGAAAATCCAAACACTTAAAACAATTTTGACTTTATCTTACATTCCCTAAAATTATTTGCATTTTCCATACAATGTTGTTTCTGCAGTGTTTTCATGAAACAGATATGAATCTACTACAGTGCACTCTGTTGGTTGGTTATAGGTGTCTGAGCTAGTTAAAGCTTGTGAGTGAGTATTATGGGGCATGATAGAGAGCTGTGTGGCTGAGGCTGAAGGCATAGAGAGCTTCCCACAGTGGGTCGAATTAAGGTGTTTACACTATCCAAGCCTTGGCCTCTCAGTAGAGAGATGCTCACATGTAGGCCAATTGTGATTTCTATTTTATATAAAAATGTGTGCAGGAGTAATACGCAGATGTCGAAATATTGATTGCATAAAAAGAAAAGTGTAGTTTAAGATGAGGGAAGAGCGGGTGGGTAGGTGTGTGATGACTGGGGCAATATAAGTAGTGCATGCAGAACATATTGAAAAACAAATGAGGATGAGGAAAGAGATGATGCAATATATGCAGATTAAGGTTTTCAAAAGATGTGGAGAAAGAGGGAACAATGGCTAACGGTGAAAGACTGCAGATAAAAGCAGTGTGAAGAGAGAACAGAGGAGCGATTGGAAACTCCAAAGACCAGCAGCCCTTTCACAGATCTTAGTAATGGTTAATTACTGCTTAAATTTACTTGCGAGAAAGTATCACTCAGAGTGTTGCTCATTTGACTGTAGAATTTCACTCATACGCAGGGCCACTGCAATTATGGGAGGGTCAAATTATGCGGCAGAGTTGAGTAAATTAAGTGGACAAGAAAAGGCAAATTATGCGGCACATTTTGTGATGGTACTACTTCATTAATTTGTCATTTTTAAGCTTGTTAACATTGTGTGGGCATTAGTTGTGCCTCATTAGTACCAGTTTAACACCCACATATAGAAATAAACTACCTAAAGTTGACCAGTTAACCTTTGGAAAGGGCCTTCCACTGCGCGGCAACAGGTGTCAATGTGCTTTTACTAACTTTTGAACCATCTGAGCTAGAAACATTTCTTTTTTAATCTGCAGATTATGCAGCAGATGAAGGATTATGTGGCAAATCTACAACTATGCAAAAATCACTGCACAATCGCATAATTCCGGTAGCCCTGCTCATTCGCACACTGACACCACCAAAACGTCACACTTAAGAAGTCTGCAAACTTGGCAGCTATGTTTCTGGTGCTTTGCAGCATGGTTTAAGATCTCCTAGATTTTCTCATTGCTCAAATGGGTGTGATTTCTGATATTTATATGTTTCCTTTGCCTTCATTGCTTTATTTTTGCTCGGGAGAAAGTGTCACTCATAGACGTTGAATGTCACTCATAATTACACTGAAATTATGAAAATGTCACACATAAGCAATCTGAAACCTTGGCAGCTATGGAGCACTGAGGTGCACGACAAGTCTCCTGAGCCCCTAATTTACATATGCGTCTCTCTGCAAGGAGAAGGAAGTAAACAGCGAGCTGAGAGGAATAGCAAGAGGGGTGGTCTGTGAAGGCGTGGACCGGGTAACATCAGTGAAAGTGAAGTGGACACTTTGCTTGCTGCAGCCATCACCGCCTGCTAACTCCCAGGTGGGACTCGAAGTCCCAGAGAGCAACAAGCACAGAAAGGGGAGGGAACCGATCCCCCAGCGCATATATCGCTATGTCATCGCCCGCAGCGCGGACACTCTGCTTGCTGCCACCATCACCACCCGCTAACTCCCTGGTGGGACTCAAAGTCCCAGGGAGCAACAAGCACAGAAAGGGGAGGGGACCGATCCCCCTTTCATCTCAAACTTTGGAAAACGTAAGATAGAAAGCAGTGTATGTGATTCCTCGTTTTATTTGCTGACTTATTAGTGGTATGAGTTTGGGATTGTTCATACACCCTAGAAGGACATTGTTTAAAAAATCATTTAAGGACAACTGAAAGAATTGACCAGCATCTGAGTTCTGGTAGCTTGGACCTAAGTATTTTAACGGAAAATGAGCAAAAGAAAGTTAACTGAAGTACCCTCTGGGAAACCACAGTTCAAAACAACTTATGCAATCACTAATAATTTAACCAATGTCGTGGGCCTGATTGAAAACGAAATATGTAACGTGGAGGAAAGGCTTGCGGCAACCAAACAGAATACCCTGTAATGCTGTGGTACGAGTCAAGGAGATAAATACTACTGAGGGTGCTGAAAAAGGGAAAACTGGGGAATAATCCGCAAAATATAAGGAACATCCCTGTGTATTTAACAAATCGCTAGAGCTAGATGAATCACCTATTTCCCAAGAAACAAAATCGCCTCCTGCAAAGAAAAGTAAACAGCCCGGGGATTCGAGCACGGTAACCTCTATAAATTATAAGAATGTCCCTAGTAACCGAGGGAAAAATAGCATCCCAAAAAAGAAAGGAGCTAAATTAAAAGACACAAATGACACTGGTAACACCGAGGGACTTCTAAAAAAAATTGTATCCCAAACCAGAGAACGCTGAGTGGAGAGTTATAGCCGAGCTCGCTGAAATTAAGAGTAGATTGACTGCAATAGAAAATGCCCCTATGAATCTAGCGAGAAAGACGGTGGAGGCAACTGAAAGGGATGACACGCCAAAAGCTCAACAACCTTTGGATATACCATGCCCCGTGCAAACACAATACCCAAGATTAACTAGCCCTGCAACACCATCAGAGTCAAGGGTAGAGATGATGTGAGACAGGGGGGCCCGCGTCGGCACCAGAGTACAAATACAACAAGGGCATGGCACTCTACCCCAGAGATATTTCATCTACTTCCAGAGGCAACACCTTATATAATAGTCCTAAAAGGAGCCCCCAAATTAACATCTCAAGTTAGAGAATCCTTGACAGAATTAAGAGATAAAGGGGCGCACTGGATGGATGGCTTTGATTTAAATATCAATCTCCTCTGTGAAGAAATTATAATGGTCAGACGTGTGAACTGGGTGGGACCTACAGAAAAAACAGGTACTGGAGACTGTATAGTTATTATTTCCGACACCCAGGGATGGCAAGTTCCTCCCTCAATAAGATTCAGTTTAGACAACAAAATATGACTGTATTACAAGTTCTGAAGCACACGCAACTTATAACAACAAAACAGTTCATTAATATGAAGGAACAAATCATTCGGTTTCTTAGGGCTTGTTCGGTCCTTTATTGTACACGATCTTCCATTCCCTTATGCCAACGCGTTTCGTCGTATTATGGGCATGAACCCTACGACTTCCTCAGGGCTGGAAGTAATACAGACAATCTTTTATGTAACATTTCAAAATTAAATACAGATACATTTTACATGAGGTAAGCCCAAAGGTAAGGTAAAATATGTAATAACAATTATACAAAAACATCCAATTCCATAAGAACACCCTCGTGCAAGTGAGTCTGCACAAAGCCAAGAGAATAACCAATGTGCAAATTAAGGTTGATGAACCACAAGTGCATTACATGCTCATTTACAACACGAATGCAACCCGGATTGAAAAGGATGGTACCTTAATATACTCCTCCAAAGTCTTCTCTATAGGGATTAATTTGACATAAGTTTGGGTTTTGTTATAATATTTTACTGAAGACTTCATGTTACTTCATAAAGGTTGCCTTTTCTGGGAATCAAGATAGATTAGACAGGTAAGCGGTACCTGGAGCGTGTGGTGATTTATGATCATAATATAACTCATTGAGTGATTGGTGCCTCATGCTCTGCGTAGTGAAAGCTAATCTAGGCTTTTTTATATTGGATGTTTTTGTATAATTGTTATTACATATTTTACCTTATCGATGTGTATATATTTTGTATAGGTGTTTTTCCTTTTGAGCTTGTAACGTGTACATAACTCTTTCACTTTGATTAGTCCCTTGACGCATTACAGGTTATGTTTGGGCTTACCTCATGTAAAATGTATCTGTATTTAATTTTGAAATGTTACATAAAAGATTGTCTGTATTACTTCCAGCCCTGAGGAAGTCGTAGGGTTCATGCCCATAATACGACGAAACGCGTTGGCATAAGGGAATGGAAGATCGTGTACAATAAAGGACCGAACAAGCCCTAAGAAACCGAATGATTTGTTCCTTCATATTAATTAACTGTTTTGTTGTTATAAGTTGCGTGTGCTTCAGAACTTGTAATACGTTTTTCAATCTTTGATTGAAAATTTGGGGAATTTGGGTGAATGTTCTCCCTCTTTGAATGCACCGCAGGATATGTATATTGTTTCTTATTTGATTCATTGGTGTAAATTTATATGAGCGCCTAAGGACTCTCTTCACCCAGTTTTAGTTAACAACAAAATATGACTGACGGAGAAGAACGTGTTGTCGCTGTTCCGCTAGGCTTCTTTTATAAACCCCCTCCTGTATTTCTTAACACACTCAATCAGCAGAGGTTTAATAATGCATATATACCTAGTAAGGGCCCAAAAGTAGCTTGTATGAATCGCTATGCTCCACTCTCCAGCCTGGGTGATCAGTATTGACTGAATGAACACTGTGAGGCAGAAGTAAAAAATAAGGATAGAAGTCCAAAGGGCAAGGAGAATAACGATGCTGGACAAACCAAAACAGTAACTGGTACAAGTAGCCAAATAAAACTCAGATCTTGGAACATAGCTGGGATTAAGAATAAGCTCAAGGATAAGGAGTGGGTTGACAGTATTCAATTATTACACTTACTATGTCTCCAGGAGACATGGCATACCAAAGTACAATATATTGATGGCTTTGCCACACTTTCTACGCCAGCTATACCCTCATTGTCAGGATGAGCTAAGGGAGGTCTGGCAATCTTTATCTTCACCTCAGCACCGATAGAATTAAAAAAAAGTGCATAATGACTCCCCTTATTTTAAATTGGCTCTCCTAGTAGTGGGCAATAATAAATCTTTCATCTTAGTAAACTATTATGATAGCATTTTTAATGTTATCTGCTATAAGGTTGTCGAGGAGCTAGGGAAAGTTCTGACTAATTTTGTAAAGGGGTGGACCATGAATACAATTATATCTGGGTTGGAGATTTTAACAGCTGTAAGCGCAGATATTCGGGAACGAGTGTATGTGGCTTCACTGATATTATGAGAAATAATCAACACCATTTCCCCCATGATAGGTATGGGGAAAGACTAAATGAGCTCCTGTGCAAATATAACCTTGAAGTTTTAGTATCTAAAGGGGAAGAGGGTGGGAAACATCAAAACCAACCTTTCAAGGTAGAGGTAACCCATCATGCATTGACCACATTATAATATCAACTAATGGTCAGAAATACTATGGGCCACTCTATATTGAATTCACAAGGTATAGTGACCATGCTTCCCTGACTCTGTCCATAAGTGTTAAAATAAACAGAACTGAGGATAAATTACTGGTACCAAACATAGCCGTAGCCGGAAAAAATAGTATCAGGATAAAATGGACAGGAATAAATGAAGATATCATGTTGCAAAAGGTGGTTAATGACGACAGAGAAAACTTACCTATCTGCACTGATATAATTTCCTCTACCAATATGGTTGTGGCTGTGTTTGATAAAATTACTATGGCAATAGCATCTAACCTAAGAAAAGAAAGTTCTGTGAATAAGAGGCAGACAAAAGGATGGTTTGATCATGAATATCCCCGGGCTAAACAAGAATTAAATAAAGCCCTACATATAAATCCCAGAGCTAGGGTAGAAATTAAGCAACTTAGATTAATATACAATCAGGCATTAAAACGAAGGAAGAAAGAGGTACAAGAGCAGGCTTGGTTCAAATTGAACCAGGCGGCGGATACAAGGGACTCGACATTGTTTTGGAAGGTGGTAAATACACCAACGTGAAAAGAAGAACAAAACCCTATAATCGTAAAAGTCATTGCCCCATGTGATTGGTTTATATATTTCCAAGGAATTTTTAGCACATCAACTAATAATATAGGAGAGCCAGCTTCCACAGTCGCCATTCTTTAACAACAGATCGGGCTAGAGGAGGTAATATCAGCAATCGATAAAATGAAACATGGCAAGGCCCCGGGACCCGATGGGGTTCCGGCCAATGCATATATAAAACATATGCAGCTATGGGCACCTATATTAACTCAGGTATGCAACGCAGCCGCTAAAGGCTGCGTCCCTAATACATGGACAGACAGTATAATCCCCAAATATTCAAAAAAGGCCATAGGAGGGAAGCGAGATGCTACCGCCCCATATCCCTCCTAGATTCATCAGTAAAGATTATGGGACAAATAGTACTTGGGAGATTGGTGGCATGGGCCTCTGATAAAAACATCTTGACAGAATCCGAAAATGGTTTTAGGTGGGAGATGAGGATGGTAGAACAGTGCATTAATGTGAACTTACTTATTGGTAAATACACGCTGGCCAAGGAAGAACATATCCATCTGAATTGTGGGAAACAATGACTGATATGGGCGCCCCAGATGACACTGTTTTATTTTTGTCACTATATGCAAGACTGACATCCAGAGTAAGGTTTGGGAGGGAGGGAGAGTGCACCCCAAGTTTCAAGGTGTTTAGGGGAATTAGACAAGGCTGTGTCATTGCACCCCTCCTTTTTTCATTATACATTAGTGGGATAGATAAAACCCTCCAAGAACTGAATACTGATGCCCGGAAAGTAGGCTTCCGCCCAACCCCTCTGCTCCTGTATGCAGATGATGCAGTCTTAATATATAGAACTGCAAATGGTCTACAACAACTGATTGAAGCCTTTGCCACATACATGGAGCACAGAGATCTCAAATTAAATCTTACCAAGACGTTTGTGATGGTCTGTGGACAGGGTAGGGCCAAGAAAAAGATCTATCGTGTGAGGGAACATAAGCTGACTGAAGTCCAAAGTTTCTCCTATCTGGGTATTTTATTTTCCTATAATAACAATTGGGGTTGTCAGATAGACCAGACAAGACTCAAACTAATCCGAACTATAGAGGCCATTTTTAGATTTTGTATTAAGATAGGTAGCAAACCTTTACCTGATATGCTTAAATTATATGGCAGGAAATGTTTATCAGTAGCAACCTATGGTTCTGTAGTGTGGGGCAGTGCAAGAGTAAATATATTACAAACTTGTGAAAATTCCTTTTTTCGCCATATGTTGGCTGTACCAAGGTCTACCTCCTACACAAGGAATTTGATGCACCATATATAACTGATTTAATACAAACTAGAGCTTTATGTTCCAAGCATAATATTTGGTGTAAGAAGGGAACAAAGTTTACCAGGGATATAATTAAGGATTTTTTAGTATTGGAACATTTTAATAAAATTCCATGGTTAGTGTATATGGATAAGCTACTGAAAAATATTGACAAAGATCTATCAGTGATGAAACCGATAGGAATACTGCAATACGGCAAAAATTATATTAAAGAAGATTTTGTATGGCGAAACAAAGTCAAGAAAGAGCTAGTAGAGAAGAGAAAAAATTAAGGGGCTCATTACGATGGCGGAAGGACCGCCACCGCCAGCCATGCGGTGCCGGTCCTTCCGCCATCGGAGCCTGATTTTCCCACCGCCGAATTAGGATGGCGGTGTGAATCCCAATCTGTCCGCGGCGGACGCAAAGACCATTCGCCGCGGTCCTTTTCCGCCCGCCTTGCGGAACTAAACTATGGGCCAACATAGCGGCGGTGCCTTGCAGGCACCGCTGTAGAGATTACAATATCCCTTTCCGACAGGCGGAAACGGATTCGGGGGCCCGTAGTGGGCCCCCCTTGTGTGGGGGGGAAATAGCTGTGCACTGGGAGGGTACCCATGGTACCCCCCTGCATTTCCTTGCACTGCGTGGCAGGCACCGGGTGGTGCCTGCCACGTAGTGCAGGGAAATGCACAGCATGGCATTTTGGCATTGCGTACGGTGCTGCAGCCAGCAGCACCGTCCGCAATGTTAAAGGCCCTGGGTGCGCCCGCCAGTATTGCGGGCGCATCCTAATTGCAGTGGTGGGACCGCCGCATGTCTGGCGGGCGGTCTCAAACACCGCAACGATGGGCGGACTCAGGTCCGCCCGCCATCGTAATGAGCCCCTAAGTGTGTCAAGATACATGACTAGTATAACATTGTCTGGCCTATCCGAATACCTAATCAAAGTTACAAATACTCAAGATAGATTTTATTTGTCTAGGCTATGATTGAGCATAATCCAAGAACTGGTGGCATTCCCAAAATACGAAAAATGGCAGAAAATGATTTATAGTTGTCCATGTGATGGGAAAACCGAGTCCACGATGCGCTTTATGTTGTTCTGCAAGTTTTATCGAAATATTAGGCAAACATTTTTACGACCAATTTTTATGGAAAAGAAACTGTTTTACTATAAGGATGCCATGAACTTTATGTGTACCCTTGATAATAAATTAGCATGTGACAGCCTTGGATCCAGCCCGTATCTTCGTGGTTGCAGCAATTTGGCTGCTGACGCCGCTGCTGCTGCCGTCGCTCGGCTGAGGTCCGCGCCGAACCCGCCTAGGCCCGCGGCCTCCGAACACAACTGTCTGGGCCCCCGGACCCTTGGTCACAGGGGAGCCTATCCTGGTGCTCGTGCCGACGGAGGGGCCATCGGAGGCCGTGGCTGGGAGCAGAGGACTGAAGCCACGGGGAAAGACGGCGCCCTGAGTCTTGGACTCCAGCGCCGGGTGGAGACAGCTGGAGTCAGCTGAGAGGCGTGTCGGAGGTGAGGAGCAGCGGTCTCTGGGGGAAGCGAAGCTGAGGGAGGGGAACGCTTCTGTGCCCCGGGCCCCCCTCCCAAGCCTGAGCTTGAATCAGAGCCTGCTCCCTCTGACACTGTCCCCGGCCCCTGCTGGACTCAAATGCCCGGGCCCGGGCAGGGGCGCGACAGCTCCCAGCACAGATCACTCCCCACAGCTTCCAGATTCTGGCTTTCGGAACGTCCCTTTTCTTCATAAACTCTTGTGTTGTCCTCAGCTAACAAAGAGAGTGCACCTGACAGGAGAGCAGCGGGGATAGGCAAACAGTGAGGTTTTCTAAGTCTCTGCCTCCCTCCTGCCAATCGGTGTTGGTCCCTCGGAAAGAAGACAGACCCCGGGCTGCCCGGATTACCAGACCTCAACCCCCACAGCTTCCAGCTACCAGTCCCGCTTATTCCCCACTGCTGACTCACAGATCAGTGGGTCACCATCAGCTGCGGCACTGTGGTGGAGCGGGCGCAGTTGCAGCTGCCCTGTTGTAGGGAGCTGTGGCTGCAGAAAGCCAAGAGGGTGAGGCTGTGTATCTGCTGCGGGCACGAGCTCCATTCCTTTGCACTTGGCACCTGAAATTGAATCTGAACTTGAATCAACAGACCGCTTTCAGGATCATAGTGGTGGTGGTGGTGGCCAGTTGGGGAGTAACAAGGAGAAATCAACTGCCCTAAAGTTCACCCCGCTGCCCCATCAGAATCTAGGGGTTGTAAACTGCGGAGTGCAGGTCCTAAGGAGGAGGGACCCGTCTGCCGTGGTTCCTTATGGCTACCATTAACCGGGCCCCCCAATAGCAGGATGACAAAAAAAAAGCCTCCTGAGCACCAAGAAAATGCTCCGGTAAAGAAAACTCTTTCCATTCAAGTATCACCCAGAAACTTAAGGAGCACAAAGAACGCAGTCCCTGCCTTAAAGTCCTTCCTAAAGACCCCAACAGTAGGCCTTATAACTCAATTTCTGCACAAACGCCCCCCTAATGAAGGGAACCCTCCCGTCATGATTGTTCAACTACCAAGAGCTGAGGCCGGTAACGGCACGGCGCACCTACTAGGGAGTCTCCCCAGTAGCAAAACCCTCGCAACACAAGAGCAAAGCACACACTTAAGGGGACGCCGGTCTCAATCCTGTCCCAGGACGTGCCGCTTCCCAGGTAATGAACACAAACTTGCAAGGGTTCTACCTGCTGACACTACTACTCCGATACCAGGAAATTACGAGCAGGTCGCTAAAGCTCAAATACACCATCAACAACATCCTACCCTGCAGACCCCCGTCCAGCCTAGCCCCCCGGAGCTTTTAGATTCTGGACAAATAAAGTACCTATCACCGAGATTTTTACAAAAATTGGAAACTAAGATTGAAAGAACACTGGAGCTCACCCCAAAGTTCTTTAGAACGGCCAGGGAAACTCGGCTTTCCCCCCCATCCACCCAAAGCCCACAAAATAGCAGTTTCATTAACGACCCAGGACCAACTCCAATCAGCGAAACAAACCACACTACGACAAGGGCATCACTTTGGCAATCAAACAAGATGGAGCTGCAAATTGATCTCCTATCAACCATCGCACAACGCCTAGTGGAACTGAGCAACAAGGTGGACTACATAGAGAACAAGCTCAGTGATAATGAGGATAATCGGCCCTGCAGCTGCTCATGCACATCACTTATTGACAAATGGGCAACACTTCCAGAAATTCTAACAGAATTGGTAGCCTCGCTAAAAGTACAAACAGGATCCACGACCGGCCTGCCGAACAACAGTGGTACTACATCTACAACAAAGTGTGACGACCCTCAAGCTAACCCGACCATAATGAACTCTGGCAATTCCCCAATGAAGCTCAACAACCAACACCCAAGCGCGGCTATCAACTCTTCCATCAGCTCAATGATGCTAAGTCCCAGTCCCCGGCCAGTACACTCAGGCAAGGAACCGGAGGGGAAAGCCCTCACACAGAAAAGTAATGATGAGCCTCTCGAGGAGGAGGGCCAAGAAAAAACTAAAGAAGCAGGAGAAAAAGGCCAAAACTTCCCAAAAAGTTGCCCTTTCACTAACAACCCACAACCAAATATTACAAGCTAATAATGTCAAAACTGGGATTTACCCAATCTTCGTCAAAAAGCCAGTTTTAAGTAATACAACACTAATAGCATCAATTCCAACAGTTGCAAAACAAGAGTCTGACAAGACTCCACATCCAACTTCCCGTGCGGGGGATCATTACAGCCCATCTGGCCCGGCAATTGAAATACAAACAGCATCCTCATCAAACACCATGAAGTCGGAGCACAAAAGCCAATCATGTGCGTTTAAGGAACAAGGTCCGAGTAACGGGGCACTAATCACCCAGGGTCCATCCCCCTTGGTCCCTCAGAGACGCAATTATTCTGCCAGCTCAAAGCCCCACTTCCAGAACAGAGACCAGTCAACGAGACGTCAGCCTAAGCGCCAACCTAAGTACCGCTCAGACAGGATCAAGAGCCCAGCTTAAAGAGAACCAAGTCAGTAAAACAACCCACGAGGTAATTCTCAAGCTCAGATATCACATCAAGGGTCATCACGACATCTTAAACAGGGGCAACATACTTCGCCTATTTAAGCACATCCCCACTCTGGCTGAAACACAATCGGACGACCTAGCCTGGGTTAAGTTTCTGAGCCTTTCCAGTGACTCTCATGGTGAATCAATATCGAAAGGGCTGAGTCGTCACACCCGGGTGGGGTTAACACCAGAAGAATCATCTTTAATGGCAGAATGGGGCATTGACATTGCATTCCCTATACTAGAGAAATATCCACACGTGCTAACAGAACTCCGCCAATGAAAGAAGTATACTCAGTACTAAGGGGGACAGCGATCAACCATCAAGGGAATACCCTAGCTGTTAAGTCAAAATCTTACAACGCTTAAAGGATAACAAGCACCTCTGAGCACAGGACATTCTACACCAGTGGGCGAACGCAAACCCCCGGTCAAGGAACCTGGACCCGTCTAGAAGGCCAGTCGCCACGACGGCATCGCTAACACCATAAAAGCCGCACACCACCGGAGCTGCACCAGAATCCCGGGAATTAATACTCAGCTGTCCATAATATCCTGGAACGTAGCCGGCCTAAAAAGACTTCTTGGGTTCAACTCAGTAACTGAATACTTCCAAGAAAATGACATCCTGTGCCTACAAGACACTTGGGCAACCGAACCCTTAATCCTGCCAGGTTTCTATGAACTTCATTCTGATTCAGCAGCCACAAAACGCAATATCTTCGGAAGAGCATCTGGCGGTCTCTCAATCTTTATCAATCAAGCTTGCAGAATAGAATCAACCTCAATTGCAACTAACACCCTAAACCGGCAGGCGGCACTCATTAGCGGGCTAAAAAGTAACAATAATCCAATTTGCCTTCTGTTAATTAACTGCTATGTCAACCCCGCCTCCCAGCAAAAAAAACAAGCACTAAAAACACTGGCAACAAAAAAAAATCATCTCATAATCAAATATGACTCACACTACCCAGTTATTGTTGGGGACCTGAACACCCGGGAGCTAGGGAATCCGAAAATAAATTTTCCACCTCATACCAGTGCTTCTCCTCTGCAGCGGCTCTTTCACAATCAAAACTTGGTCTCCACGCACGCCATCAAAACGGCTGCAGATCCTCTCTGGTTCCCTCTCCCCACCTTCAGGGACAAGTCTACAATCGACTACATCTTCATCTCAGATCACCTGGCATCATATTTTAACAACTTCAAAGTGGTTAACAGGGACGAGAGTGACCACAGGCCGCTGAGGGTAACCCTTCAGTTAAATGGGAATACCGCAGCACAACTGCACACACTAGGGGCCTCAACTGGAGAAGAGCATCATGAAGTTCTTAGCAGAATAAAATGGTCTACAAATCTCAGCCCAAAACTCATGGAGTGGATTACATACAAAGAGTCGAACTCCACAGTTGTAGGCACCGTTACTCTCCCGGAGCACTGGAAAGCAATTCTAGAAGAACTAAAACTTGCCCCAAGGGGGGAATCGGGAAACACCCAAATGCAGGCCATCTACACTCACAGACTCCCCTCACAAATTCACCCAAAAGGACTTCATTCAACCAAACGCAGACTCTTAAAGGCCTTGAAGGCAAGAAGAAAGGGAATCAAAAATCTGCAAACACAGGCAATAACAGTACTCCGGAAAGAACATAGAAAGAAAGTCTGGGAGATACGAGCTAAGAAAATTGAGGCAGAATGGTTGAAAATATTCACCCTCCTCAAAGAAAGGGGACACATCCAACTTTGGAACCTCATAAATCAACATAGCAATACTGGCCAGACTAAAGGGAATGGAGTGGCAGCCACGGACCTGGTCAAACATGCAAAGCAGCTATATTCTAACCACCAGAACAAGTCCTTACTCACCCACAACAACTTTTCCCGGTTACACACAAGGTCGACAAAACACTTAACATCACGGAGGCCGAGGTAATCATCTTAATCAAAAAAATTAGAACAGACGGAGCCCCAGGACCGAATGGGATCCTTGCATCCATGTTTAAAGCATCACCTGCATTCTGGGAAGGACAGCTCACACCACTCTTCAAGTACGCTTACGCTACTTCAACTGTCCCATCGTCATGGAAAGGCTCCATTCTTTTCCCCATTTATAAGAAAGGGGACAGTACGAAACCAGAAAATTATCGTCTTATCGCTTTATTAGACATTGAAGCGAAAGCGTATGCAAGAACACTCCTGAAAGAACTAGAAGCCTGGGCAAAAGATCATAACATCCTTCCCCTCTTTCAATCTGGTTTTAGGCCCAAAAGTTACACCCTGGATAAAATCCTAGTACTGGGGTATCTGTCACACCGAGTGACCCAGCCAGCACAATTACCCCTCTTTTGCTGCTTCGTAGACTACAGTGCTGCATTTGACCGGGTTGATCGAGTGAAGCTGTGGGAAAAACTAGATTCCTGGGGAATCCCTCAACAGTTGCTAAAGGCAATAATTGCATTACATCAGGGGACCTGGGTCCGCATTAAGACCAGTCAAACCACAGTAACAGCCAAGGTGCCGACCAATAACGGCCTGAAACAAGGGTGTGTCCTCGCCACACTTCTCTTTAATCTTTATACAGCAGACCTGGGAAAAGCCCTGGAAGGAGCAAGTTTACTAACACCAAAGCTGGGGAAAGTGCGGCTCCAAATCCTTCAATACGCCGACGACATCGTGATAATGGATCACACGCGGTCCGGCCTACAGAAAGCACTAAACACCCTTCACAGGTACAATCAAATTAACAACCTCTCGGTCAACCAGGAGAAGACCAGGATACTTATTTTTGGGAAGTATCACCGAAAGCAAACAGCATGATGGCGCCTAGGCGATCTGCAAATCAAAACATGCAAGAGCTATAACTACCTGGGCGTCAGGTTATCGGAAGGGGCAAAGCCTACAGCCCACCTGAAACATCGAAGAAGCAAGGGGGCCAGCCTTATTTACAGTTTGCGACGCCTAAACTTGCGACTTCACAGTCCAACAGCAGAACCAATCCTGAAAGTTTTAAGAGCAAAACTTGTTCCCTCTCTTAACTATGGACACTTAGTCTTCCATGGCGCCTTCAATAAACTCCTCACAAATCTCCAGATTTCCGCCTACAAGAAGGTACTAGGTCTCCCACGACAGGCCAGGAGAGCCAGAGTAAGGCTGGAGCTGGGCCTAACCCGTCCGGAAATCACTTGCTTAGGGGACTTATTAAAATACTATATTAGTACTTTGCGTGCCTCTGCATCCTCATTGAAAACCCACATCAAAACAATCTTTGAAGAGAACGGCTCTCCATGGCAGGCACAGTTGGCAACAGCTATAAGACTCCTTGAAATAGAAGCCCAAAATTTGCACAATCTGGCCATCCCGGTAACAGCCTGGAAAAAGACAGTGAATACACAGGCTAAGAGAATAGGACCAGGAGAGCCTACGCCATCAATCCAATCTTTCTACACTGGATGCCTCTTATATCCCGGGAAAACCTCAGCCTTACTTTGAGCAAGCCCTGACAGTTCTGGCCCGGAAAAGAATCTCTTACATGAGACTTCTAGCACTGCCTATTGCGGACTTTAATCCATCCTGGGCCCGGCAAGACAATTCAGTTGCCTGTCGTCTTTGCAGTTATCGCCGCAAATCTTGGCTTCATCTGTTGTGTTGCTGCCTAAAGTTAGCTAGAGAACGGCACTGCCTGGTACTCCCAATTTGCAGGTCTCACGGCTCCGGACGATGCAGAGAAGTCTCAGACTTGTGCTTCTCTGCTAACACAATTCAAACAGTGGCTCGACTAGGGAAATTCACAGATGCAATCCGGGCCGCATTGACACAAACTAGCAAGATACAAGACGCAGCTAGCCAGCCACCAAGCTAAAGCGATTAGGTCCAAATAACTCTCAAAACGTAACATCATTCCTGCGTTTACAATAAACCCAGAGTTCTGCTCCGGTTCACAGTCATCACAAAGCTCAGGTTCATTAGTGAACAAAAAAGGCCAAGACAAGTGGACTAAGTAAGTTAATCCAGGTACCTGGCACCGAAACCGGGAAAACTCAGTTGTCTCAAACGGCCCGTCATTAAATCAAATACTATTTTAACGGGTACAGGGTCCACTTAAAAAGACGTGCAAACCGGGACCCCAATTGCAGAAGCAACTCCTATGCACCAGTACTTCAGTTCCAGCCTGGACATTTGTTTTAAGATTTTTAAATATACTCAGTGAGTCTTTTAAATTTCTTTTTCCTTTTCTTTTATAGCATTTTGTAACAACAGTATATTGTAATGATTTTAATTAATTGAACAATAAAGGACAATGTAAATGTGTCTGAAATAAATTAGCATGCCGAGCTGTTGCAGGATACTTAATTTGAGCTACAAAAAGAAGGATATCCCTTCTATCTTTGAATAATTTAGTTTATGAAGATGACTAAAAGATGACTCTAGGCTGATAATTCTAATTCTGAGAAAAGTAGGATGATTTTTACTAATGGAGTTTTAACAATATATTGAATGGGTTTTTAAACTGTAATGTATGGTATCATGTTTTTATTATATGATGTTTTCTCTTTTTTCTCTTAATTTATGTACTTTTATGGATCGACAAAAAGATTCCGAATAAAGTTATTTGATTGATAGATTGAATGGGAGTAATGGTTCAAGGGAGGGGGCAACTCCTGGCTGAAGCACCTCCACCACTCAGGGTAGCGTAAGGTCCAGTACCTCAGTCGCCCGCCGCACCACCATTGCAAATGAGGCACACCCTTCCGTAGCCACAGTAGGGAGAGAGACTAGGCCTGTGTCTTGGGAAGTCTTCAGTCCATGGGCATCCGCGAGATCGTCATGACAGTTGTCCTTGAGATATTCTAATTTCTGACATTCATAACGGTCTGCAGACCCCTCCCAATCATCACCCAATCCAGGCCTGTTGTATGAAAAAGGCACTGGCTCTGATGTGGGGAGTCTACCCCTTGTTAGCTGGAGCAGGTCCCTGGGCCAAGCTCCCCACCACTGCTGCAGCTCAGGCCTTGCTCAAAAACCCACCTCCCTGCCAGTCTAATCAATAACTGTATTCTCCAGCCTAACCCTAACGCCTCTGCCTCCTTCGTTCCACAGCTTAACAAACTCTTTCTCCTAGCCTAACCCTAACGTTCTTCCTCCTTTCTCCACAGCGCACTTTGCCTCCTTTCTTTTTCCCCCCAGATTCTAACTTTTGCCTCCTTCCTTTTTACCCCATATTCTAACTTTTGTCTCCTTTGTTTTTCCCCCATCTTCTAACTTTTGCCGGCTTTGTTTTTTCCTAATATTCTACTTTTTTGCCTCTTTCTCTCTGCTGCCTTATTTCAGCCTAATTCTGTTAATTTTGCTGCCTATTTTCCACACATTTCCCTGCTCGCTCTCCCTCCCACTTCCTGCCCTCTCGTGGCCCCGTCCAGCTTCCCATCCCCTACCAGGAACCTACTTAATGCAGGCCGCAGTGCAACCAAATTGGGCAGGTCCCTGGGCCAAGCTCCACACCGCTGCTGCAAGTCGGGCCTTGCTCGAACTTACACCACCCCGCCAGTCTTGTCAATATCTGTATCCTTCTCCAGCCTAACCCCAAAGCCTTTGCCTCCTTCGTTCCATAGCTTGATAAATGTTTCTCGCCAGCCTAACCCTAACATTCTTCCTCCTTTCTCAACAGCACATTTTGCCTCCTTCGTTGATCCCCCCAGATTCTAACGTTTGCCTCCATCGTTCTCCCCATATTCTAACTTTTTCCTCCTTCGTTTTTTCCTCATATTCTAACTTTTGCCTCCTTAGTTTTTACTCCATATTCTAACTTTTGCCTCTTTTTTTTCTCCATATTAAAATGATTTGCCTCCTCTCTTCTGCCTTATTACAGCCTACTTTTGGCGACTTTTTTTCCATACGCTCCCCCGCTCGCTCTCCCTCTCGCTTCTTGCCCTCTCGTGACCACACCCAGCGCCTTGCCTCCTCCTAGGAACCTACTTAATGCAGCCCGCGATACCAGTACGGCTCCATATCGGAGTCTGGAATGATGATGGGGCAGGTGCTACCACTGAACATTGCTGGCACCTGGGGTGTCTGCACTGGAGAGTGTGCTGGAAAAGGTCGAGGTCACTCAACCTGTGCCACTCCAAGTCTGTCAATGGATCCTTGGGGACTGAATGACACCGAGGATGAACCCACCGGAAAACCAATAAGGGCCCCTCTGGACCTGTGGGGCCCAAGAGTTCTCCATATGGGGTCAGGCCACCCAAAAATGAGGTGCATGGCCTCATAAAATTCTTCAAGTTGGATGGGGTTCAATCCGGTTATTGAGAATTCAGGGAGGAGTA
Source organism: Calotriton arnoldi (assembly GCA_963921515.1). NCBI lineage: Eukaryota > Metazoa > Chordata > Amphibia > Caudata > Salamandridae > Calotriton > Calotriton arnoldi. The sequence continues at coordinate 1,417,024 of CAWUFW010001702.1, read as the reverse complement.
CAGACGACCCAGGTGCAGGCTCCACCACAGAGCTAGGACTTGAGTGTCAAAAGGCCCACGACTCGTGCATGGAGTGTCACGGTGTCGATCGACATCAGGTGGCGAGAAGTTTGAGGGAGCACTCCCTCCGTGCCTATGGGTGCATGGCACAGAAGTCCTCACATGTCTTGGTCTCGCCCAAGAAACCAGAGACAACCAAACGCGGGTCTATCACCGACATCTGTCGGTGACAGGCGCAGCATGGTTTAAAACCTGCCTTTTTGGTGGACATCCTGCACACCAGAAGACAAAGTCTCAAAATATCTTTGACAAAAGGTCAGTCAAAAAGAGACTGTGGGTAGCCCTTCACCTGATCTGCGTTGACTGGTGCAGAAAGAAAAGAGCTGGCGTCAGCGTGCTGGGGTGGCTTCTCTATAGGCACCACGCACATCACTTCCAGTGTGCACGACGCCACGCAGAGCTGAATGACACCACCGACCGGAGCGCAGGGGTAATCTCACCAAAATTTCCAGATCCGGTCTGACCCCTGAGGAATATTCTAAGGTAAGGAATCTGCGGCTAGAAGTCCCTATCAGATATTCTCAGTTCCATGTGTCATAAAACACTCTCTTCATCCCTACTTAATGATATTATTCCTTGATTTTCCCCCGATAGTTTGGATCCCTTCATCTGCTTCTGCCGAACAGCTCCAACTGAATCCTGTCCTCACCTAACCCTGTTCAGGTTTCGCGAGTACCAGGTTGCTTTACCATTCTCTACCTTGGATATATTGTATAACTGTAGGTTTTGTATGCCTATTGGCTTTTTTCTCCATTCAGTTACCCTTCAAACAAAAACCAGTGGCTACAGAAAAGAGTGGCATTTACTTTGGCAGCTTAGATGAGAAAGAAAGGCTTGATTGTTGCTTCCAGTTATTGACAGGATCCAACGCCATCATTCCCTAAAATCTAGTACAGCCACAAAACCATCATAAGACTTGGCGGCAGTCTACCAACAGCAAGGTCAAAAATTGCACCAACTATGAAGTAAGAAAGCAGCTTTGAAACAGACACTGGCCGCTCATGACCTTCCTGTACCGAGTTCAACAGTTCCTTGTTATTCGGGAGACCTACTGTATTAGTTCAGTTTGTCTTCCTACCCACACAGTTTGCTTATGATTCCTCTGATGCAGGGTACTTAATTATCTGTTTGTCAGGAGCATCTCCAGCTTGAGTCATGTGTCTGGTAGCTGCTGCCAGTCCCTGTTTGGATGATTATTCAGCCTTTCTGGACTCTTTCCAAAGAATGTTTGAAAGGCCAGACAGAGTATTTTCCGCTGAAGCCCTATGTGATACCAGCTTGGCAATACTGATGTATTATCCTAAATCATCTAGTTTTGCCAGACACCTGGACTGAGGGGACCCAGATAATGCTCTTCACGTGGAGTCATAGGAAGAAATTAAGGGTAAGGTGATGTCCCTCTTTGAATTAATGGAGATGGCCGTTTCTACTGAGGATCGTTTTCAAAGCTCTGGGTCCTACCATTGACCACAAACGTCTATACCTTGAATGACTGAATCTTCTCCTTCTGAGTGTACTACCCCAGAAGAATATTTGCAGAGCGGAACCTCTAGAGGTCCGTTCTCAAAAACTGACAAGGAACAGATTGTGCTTATATTGTGGGAGGTTTGACCATCTGGTTCACCTATGTCCTCTATGACCTTTTAAAAGTCCAGGAAACACCAAAACCCTTATGAGAAAGTGACAGTTAGTCAGCAGCTTTCTTATGTTGACTCAAACTTGACAGCTCCCAGTTCACATCAGTTTTTTCTACAAGTTTCTCTATGTACTGAATACGCCCTAGATAGCTTCTAGGATGTATATCCATGATTTTTTTTTTTTTTAAATATCTTTTATTAGATTTTTCAAATACAAACATATTACATCAGAACAATTTCGCATTGGTGTGGCAAATTAACAGCAGGTTTGTGAGTGCAATCGCTTTTATATCATAGTGTACAGCAAACTAGTATATGCAGAGGCATCATGCACAGCTGCGATTCTATTATAATGTGTGCACTTAGTTCCTCCATTTTGCGTCCTGTTGTCCCTATTTACAATGGGCGCTGTTGCTCCGTATACATACAGTAACTGTTTAATGCGGTTCTCGGTTGCAGGATGTACCCCCTGGATGCTGGGTCCATAGATAATCTGTATGGAACTGCTACTGTGTTATGCAATGATCTAATGACCTGCAGTGTCAATTGAACTAAAAGATATTAAATTTTTGCTTCATGCTAACAAACAAATTTTTTACAACTGAAAATTATGAACATATAATATGCATTGAAACAAAAACAAAAAGAAAGGAAAAGGGAGGGAAGAATTATAAAGAAAAGAGAAGACAAAACGAACGCCATCCAATGCTTGGTGTAGAGCAGCTGAGCAGTACTTGTCTAGGTATGGTAAATCCAATGTATGACTAGTGTTGAAATGAGGATTGAGGGGAAGCACACCTCATCGGCTGCATTCGGGGTATTTCAGGAGCAACCAACTGCCTATTGCGCGCTATAAGGGGCGAACGCCATGCAATAACATATGCGACTGGGGGGGGGGCTTTAGCGGTTCTCCGCTTCTGCATCGGTTGGTTGTGGGGATGCTGGACTGTTTGCGTCTCCCGGTTGTACGAATGTGCGTAGGACGATGTCCCATGCCTGTGCTATGGGGTATTTGCGTAATCCCGCTGTTTCTTCTCTGTGCAATGTGGTGCTCTCAGCCTGCGCCCACACCGTTAGGGATCGCACCCAGCTAATGTATGGTGGGGGATCGCTGTGTGTCCATCTCTTTGTGATTAGGCGCTTTGCCGTTATTAAACCTAAATCTATGAATCTGGAGATCACCATGTTCTTTTTTCACGCTTATATAGCCCCAATATACATGTTTCCCACGTGTACTGCAGCTGCGCCTTGGTGCATCTCACTAATTTCTCCGTGACTGCGTGCCAGTATGACTGGAGTGTGGCGCAGGACCAGAGCATATGCAGCAGGTCTGCATCTACCAGGTGACACCGTGGGCAAGCTGAGGTAGTGACATTGAAGTATTTGTTAATTTTGTCCGGGGAGAGGTATGCCCTGTGTATTACATATGTCTGTATGAGCTTGAATCTTGAATTACGCGGTACGTGTGTGGAGCCGGCGATGATCATGTCCCATTCCCCATCTGTCCAAGGTGTTCCCCTATCCTCAGCCCACCTCTCGCGAAGACGTGTTAGTGGCTTCAGTGTGTGTGCTAGGAGTGCACCTACCAGCCAATGGACTACATGTGCGCCCTCTCCCATAACATGTAGGTATTGTATAAGCAGGTGTGAGTGTGGCCCTGTTGTCATATCTCCCCAGGCCGTCGACAAAATCCGCCGTATAGCAGCGTATAATAGGAATTGTCCGGCTGGGATACCAGTTTCCGTGGCTAAGGAGTTGAAAGGTAAAAGAGTGCCCTCCGCATACAAATCTCCTATTGTTTCTATGCCTGCCTCGTGCCAGGTTGCCAGCTCCGCGTCGGTCACTTTCTCCTTGCCTCTCGGAGTTCCTGCTAGCGGTATCGATGGGGCATAAGGGGGCGTGCTCCGAGTTAATTGAAGACTCCGTCGATAACACCTGTGTGCCAATTCCACATATAACTGAGGCGGGCGGGGAGGGCGAGTAATAGGGTGGAATAAATAATATAACTGCGATTGCGTCCACGCGGGGAAACCGCAGCAGTGTCTTCTAAATTCTTACCACTCATCCACCCTGCCAACCACTGTAGCTGGGACGCTAGGTAGTAGAGCTCCATATTTGGAACTGCCAGTCCACCACTGCTCGCCGGTGCATACAGCTTCCACAGTGCCACTCTGGGCCTGCCCTTGTTCCAGATCAGGTCACGAAATACACTTTCTAATTCTTTAAGTATCTTGACCGGAACATACACAGGGAGATTTGAAAAATAATATAACAATCGTGGCAGGATTATCATCTTTGTTAAAGTGACACGTCCCATGACACTCAACGGGAGGGTTCTCCAGAACCGCACCTGCGCTTTAATTGCAGTAATGGCTCTCAGTAAATTACCGTCAAGGATGTCTGTAGGGGATCTATACACGTAAATGCCTAAGTATCGGAACATGGTTGGGTACCAGGTCAGAGTGGTGCCATTGATAGTTATGTCCGTTATGGCCGCAGTGTCTCGGAACGCGTATACTCCCGATTTTGACCAATTCACACGGAGCCCGGATACCTTCTCAAAGTTTCTGAAAATATCAGCTATGCTTGGGGGTACATGCTGTAAGTCTCTTATATACAATAATAAATCGTCTGCGTATAAAGAGACTGTATGCAGTCCATCTCCCAGTGGTATACCCCAGTTCACGCCGCTTTCTCGAAGAAGCTCCGCTAGGGGCTCCATTGCGAGCGAGAAGAGTAGTGGGGACAGCGGACATCCCTGTCGCGTCCCACGCTTTACGCGTAGCGCTCCAGAGAGTAGCTTACCCGTTTTAACCCGGACCGTGGGGTGTTGGTATAGGAGCCGCACCATGTGGATGTAGCCGTCTCCTAGGTCGTATTTACGCAGCACTGCGGCAAGATATGGCCACTCCAGGGAGTCAAAGGCCTTCTCCAAATCGAGTACCAGACAACCAGACCTTGGCCAGTTAACGGACGCGTATTTTTGTACCCTAAATAGTCGGCGTATATTTAGGGACGTACACCTAGTGGGGACGAACCCGTTTTGATCAGGATGTATTAATGTCTTTACTAACGGGGCAATGCGTTTGGCCAGCAGAGATGCAAATATTTTGTAATCGGTGTTCAGAAGCGCTAGCGGGCGGTAAGAACCAAGAAGTTCAGGGTCTCTGTTAGGTTTCAACAGGGAGACTAGCAGCGCTTCGTTCTGCGTGGCCGCGAGAGCAGAATCCTCAATGACGGCTTTATATAAAATCAGTAACTGTGGTATCAGGGTGTCCGAATATGCCTTATAAAACTCTACTGGGAGGCCGTCAGGGCCTGGCGACTTGCCATTTGACAACGAAAAAATGCTCTCCCTAATTTCCTCTAGCGATATGGATTCATTAAGGTCCTCGACTTGTTCCGGAGTGGGCTTCGGCAATGTTAGGCCTATGAAGAAGGCTTGGACATCAGGGAGCGTAGCTTGAAGTTGGGAGTTATATAACGTCTTGTAGTGAGATGTAAATGCGTTGTGTATGTCTGCTTGAGTGTTTACTGTTTCACCCTGTGCTGTACGTATGGACGTAACCGGTAAGGCTGCCACCTCCTGGCGAATCAGCCACGAAAGTAGTTTGCCCGCCTTGTCGCCCTGCTGGTGCGCCCTAGCAGAGTGCGCCGCATAGTTTAAACAGCGCAGTCTGTCCAGTAATCGAGAATGTTCTTCTCTATCGTCAGCTAAGGAGTTGGCAGTACCACCAGCCGCACCACGCTCACCTGCGAGCAATCTAGTCTCTACGTTAGTTAGGTCCCTTTCTAGCTGTCTTCGCATTCCTACTTGTGTCCCCATGCAATGACCCCTCATTACCACCTTAAATGCATCCCATTCCAGTTGCGGTGTGGAAGCCGTACCAGTATTGTCGTCAAAATATTGAGCTACGGCGGCAGCTAGTGAGTTTCGAAAGAGCGCATCTAATAAGGTGTCAGGTTGCAACCTCCAAGTTGGGATTGGTGGCCTGATAGGGTCCCATCCCAAATCCAATACATGGGGGTTGTGGTCCGAGTGTGTCCGCCCCAAGTAGTGCGCCGCAGTGACATTCGGTAGCAGGGCATTCGAGATCATAAAGCGGTCCAGGCGCACGTGCAGTCTGTGTGCTCCCGAGTAGTAGGAATATACCTTGTCTATCGGGTTCCGATTCCTCCATGCATCTGTCAGTCGCCACTGCTCTGCCCAGTGTTGGAGCGCTCTCATTGCATTAGTCACATTTGTGCCTGCAAGGGGGGGGAACGAGCGATCCAGGGCAACATCTAACACGCTATTGTAGTCCCCTCCTAATATCATGGGTGTGTCGTGCCAAGGCACCAGTATTTGTGAAATGTTATCTAGGAAGACCCCCTGCTCTGTGTTGGGGGCGTAGAGCGACGCAATCAAAATTGGCCTGCCGTCCAACGTGCCCTTCACCACCACATATCTACCCTCTGCATCTATTTTGGTGTCAGTGACTTTAAAGGGAAGCCCTGGTCTGACCCATATTAAAACTCCCCGTGCAAACGCTGAGTAGCCCGTGGCATAGAGCTGTCCCCTCCAACGCCGATGCAAATGTACAACTTCGGATTTGGGCAGGTGCGTCTCCTGTAGGAGAGCAATTTGTATGTGGTGTCTCTTGAGATATGAGTAAATCAGATATCGCCGTGACGGGGTGTGCATCCCTCTCACGTTCCATGTTCCTATTTTAACTGACGACATGATACTCAGAGAATATTACCAGGGAGAAAACAAACAAATAAACCTCCATTGAACTAGTCATTTCAATCAATACGAACGATAGCGCTGTTAGCGCGTCTATGGTGAAGTTGCTGCATTTCATGCACCAGCTGACTAGGAATGGCGTTCTGAACAAAAATACGTATAGGGATAATTCCAAAAGGGCGTACATGCAACGAGCAGTCGTCCAAACTGTGCATAAGAGCAACATTTTAACAATGTCTAGGGGGGTGTTCTATGCCCTGTGCTATGAGCAAAGAGTTTTGTGGTCTTTTTTTTCCCCCCAGCAGTTTGAGGAGTTCCCTGGCTTCTGGCTGACTGTGATAAGGTAGAGGTTGGGGATTACTCTGCGGTTATATGCAAATGACAACAATGGAACACAAAAAATATAACTAATATCAATGTCCTGCAACCATCTCGCCAACCCCTTCACTACATCAACCATCCCACCCCAGGTACACAGCTTCTCAGAGACATGCATCAACGGTCATTACTCTGTGCCGCCCGCTGATGGGCAGGGAATACTTGCTTGTACGATCCACCCTCAGGCATTGCGTCTCGCCTTGAAAGGCTACGTTGCACACATTATATAATGTCTCCAGCTGTTTGTGGGGTGACATTAGGCAGGTCACATGAATTCTGCGAGGCTGGCACATCATCAAATAAGTCTTCATCACTGGCCTGTTCTCGGTGGCTCGATGTGGAGGCGACTTCCTCCACCGCAGAACCGTTGAGGTCCGCCACCGCCTGAAGGGCCTCGCGCCGTCCATCACGTACTTGGTCTTTGTCTGGGCCCACGTGGCGGGCGCCCCGCCACTGCGCCCGCCTCCTCTCCGCTCTGCGACGGCGGGAAGGCGCGCCACGCGTCTGCGCCTCCCCGCCAGTAGCCGACTCCCCAGGGTCCGGGGGGGCGAATGTGTCGATCCAGTCCCCTGCCACCTCCGGAGTATTGAAAAAGTGAGTTTTCCCATTAGCGACTACTCTCAGCCGGGCCGGAAACAATAGCGAGTATTTGAGGTTCTGTTGGCGGAGACGTCTCTTAACGGCCATGAATGAAAATCTCAGCTTCTGGACCTGTATTGTGTAATCCGGGAAGAACATTGTCTTATGGTTATCTACTTGAATGTCTTGTAGCCTCCTTGTTTCCTGCAGGATGACATCCCTGTCCCTGTAATTGAGCAGCCGGATTAGGAATGGCCTCGGATTTGAGCCTGTGGGCAGGGGTCGCGTTGGTACTCGATGTGCTCGCTCCACCACGAACGAGGATGAAAGGGCCCCCTCGGGCAGCAGCGAGCGCAGCCAGGTTTCTGCATACGTAGCTGGATCTCTCCCTTCCTTCCCTTCCGGCAGGCCAACGACGCGAACATTGTTCCGACGCGCCCGCCCTTCGGCCTCCTCGACTCTGTCCTCGAGAAATTCCACTCTGTTAAGCAGGCTTCGCACATGTTTGTCTGCCTCTGCCACCTGAGGAGTAACATCAGCTATGGCGGCCTCCATCGAGGCAGCTAGGATGTATATCCATGATGACAGGGCCATGACTCTTGAAAGAAAATTAGGATCATGTTCACACAGTGGATGGCACACCCTTAGCATCTGATCCTGTAATAGAAAAGGCAGCTTCTTTCTAGCTTATTTTGCTGATCATAAAGAAACGTTTTTTTTTACTTGATGTTGGGACGGATAGTCCCCTGCATAATGAACAGTCTTGTTACCATGCCTTGAATGCCCAACTGCATGTATTTGGTATCCCGAATAGTGATTTTGACCCAAGCCCAAATGTCTATTGTTTAAAAATTCCAAATTTGGATGCTTTGAAAAAGGCCACATTTTTCCCAGCACACGATGAGCCAGATGTTTATGTGTCCTGGCTGGGAGACGCAACATCACTGTTGCTTGCCATCGCAGATGACAATCCCTGCAACACCTCAAAGATCAGGTCAATCGAGCACAGATGATCGTCTGCACTATCCACAGCCGATGCTGGGGAAGCCTGTGTGACATCCAAGGCCTGAGTACCTGTTGAGGAGCCGGTATCCGTACCAACAGGAGCTGAAGCATTCTGTGGAGGCTCTAAGAATGCAGACATCAACATTGGAATACGCGGAGGACACAGCAGAACATGGGCTATCGGGTTCAGTAAAGCATCAACGTCCGGAGGCGTAACCGATGGAAGTGTTAGACAGAGATCCAACACGCACTCTTGTCCGCAGAACAGGCATCGGAGGACAGGCAGAACACAGTCAATCCAGACTGGTCTAAATGACAGGAACCAACAGGTACATGCATCAAGGTAGACTTTTGCGATTCCTTAATTGCGATTATTAAGGAATCGCAAAAGCCTATGCATGTAGAAATCGCTTAAAAAATAGCGATTTATAAACATTCCTTAATTGCGACTCGCAAATTGCGAGTCGCAATTAAGGAATGTCTTCCCATTCATTCCTATGGGCCTAAAGGCCCATAGGAATGAATGGAATTGCATCCGCAATTTGCGAGTACCCAATAGGTACTCGCAAATTGCTCATGCAATTTCAAGGGTGCAAGGGTGTCAAAAGGACACCCTGATGCACCCCTGAAATCTGCATATGTGTACATCTTGCACACACACATGCCCCAAGGGCATGTGTGTGTGTGAAATGGAACTTTGAAAAATGCACTTTAGTGCATTTTTCAAAGTTTTTGCAAATTACCATCAAGTACAAATTGATGGTAATTTGCGACTCCTATTAGCGAAATCGCTAATTTTTTTACTTTAATGCATTGCATTTAAGGAATCTCAATTTGCGATTCCTTAAATGCAATCGCAATTTAAGTAATCGCAATTTAGAGATTACTTAAATTGCGATTTTTGCATTTGGGATGATGCATCCCAAATGCAAATATACCGGTCGCAAAGGGGCAGATTCTGAGAATCTGCCCGTTTGCGACCGGTTTTTCTTTTGATGCATGTGCCTGCAAGACTTGCTCAGTTTGCGAAGGCGAGGTGTGCCCAGATGGAGTACCATGCGATCATGGTATCGGCGCTCCAGGAGCATTTTTTCCATCTCCTTGGTGACTGGGATGTCCATTGAGTAGCAGAAACATGACAATCAGGATATCTGCTATTAGGAACAGGATCAGCGTAAGCCCTCCAAAAATGCTTCCAAACAAGGAGTGTATGAAGTTGGGAATAACTCAGAAGATTGTCTGAAAGGTTGTTAGAAATGGGGGTCTCTAGTTGGCAATGGCTGGCGCCAATGTCCAAATAGGGACCCTTCTTCCTAAGTCAGGGCAAGTGGGCTACCCCCTTTGATAACCCCTGCTCAACCCTGTGGTAACGTAGCATGAGCAGTTAGGCCTATCTCAGAGGCAGTGTGTGAAGCATTTATGACCATGCACAATAAGGCAGTAACGACACCACAAAAGGACACAACTCAAGTAGGTATAGAAAAATAGTATCTTTAACTAAGGTTTAGCACAAGACTCTCAAAAGCGTTTTAACCAGCCACAATGCACGTAAATCAGTATGGACTTAAAAAGGCAATAACGTATTCACCAGAACGTGGCACTGACTGAGTTCAAGGCCTGGGTCTACGCGACCCGTTGCGCACCAGATACCTGCCGTTGGACGGGGACACAGCACGCAGCTTCTCGAAGAAGCGGAGACGGTGACAGGCGGACTCCCAGCGACCACAACTCTTGATTGCAGTGGTCCGCAACGTGCACTCACAATGATTCGGGCACTCGGGGACACGCGGCTGCGGCGGCCCGGGCTGGTGGTGGCGATGACTCTCGTCGTGCAGCTCCGTGGTGGGCTCACAGCGGCAGCAGCTCTCTCAGCTGCGGCTGCCCACAGGACGACTCACGATGATGCAAAGTTGGCAAAGGTGCGGGCACTCAGCGGCAGCAGCTCTCTCTTAGCTGCGGCGGCCCACAGGACAAATCACGATGATGCAAAGTTGGGAGCACTCAGCGGCAGCAGCTCTCTCTTAGCTGCGGCGGCCCACAGGACAAATCACGATGAAGCAAAGTTGGCAAAGGTGCGGGCACTCAGCGGCAGCAGCTCTCTCTTAGCTGCGGCGGCCCACAGGACAAATCACAAGGATGCAAAGTTGGCAAAGGTGCGGGAACTCAGCGGCAGCAGCTCTCTCTTAGCTGCGGCGGCCCCCACAGGAGAAATCACGAGGATGCAAAGTTGGCAAAGGTGCGGTCACTCAGCGGCAGCAGCTCTCTCTTGGCTGCGGCGGCCCACAGGACAAATCACGATGAGGCAAAGTTGGCAAAGGTGCGGGCACTCAGCGGCAACAGCTCTCTCTTAGCTGCGGCGGCCCACAGGACGAATCACGATGATGCACAGCTGACACAAGTGCGGGCACTCAGCGGCAGCAGGTCTCTCTTAGCTGCGGCAGCCCACAGGACAAAGGATGATCTCGACCAGGCTGGCACAACGGCGGGCACTCAGCGGCTACAGCTCTCTCTTAACTGCGGCGGCCCACACAGATTCAGTGAAGATTCCGAAGGTTCAAATTAAGGCGGGCTCTAAGCGGCGGCAGCTCTCTTAGCTGCGGAGGCCCACACAGAGTTAACAAGGGTTACCAGTCCGCGTTCCTCACAGTAGAACTAGAGGCTCCGGATTACTCGACGGAGGCCTCACCTGCAAGTAGAATCCCTCGCACAGGAATTCAGACGGCTGACGGGGTGAAGTCTAATGTCCCTGAGACTTCAGCAGGAGGCGCTCTCAATTCAGGCCCTCGGGTAGTTTCTTCAGCAAGCTTGGTGTAAGTTTCAAAGTCCTTTCCTCTGTTCACTCGGACAGAGTTTCGTCTTGACATCCAGAAGGAACACACTTGAAAAAGGTTTCAGCGCAGCGTTTTATACCTAAAAAGTCTTTGTTCTCTAAAGTTACAAATCACTGAATCCAGCCAGAACCAGTTCGGTGGGGTCGGGGAGCACTTGGTTTTCGAGGCGACATCCTGCCCTTTGAGAATCAGGAGGTCTGCTATCAGACGCCCAGTGGGAGGTGGAGCCATCATTCACCTTGCCAGGCACGGCCCTGCTCAGATCAAAGAGTCACCCCTCCCCATACTCTAAATGCCGATCTCTCTCTCCAGCCAGGTCTGACCCAGCTGGCCCTGCTGCTCCAAAACTAGACGGCCAATACACACACTAGCAAAGCCTACAGGAAAGCTTAGGCAAGAAAATACCTCGTTTCTAGAAGAGGCATTTTCGAACACGGGCTATGCAAATGATCCTTACTAAAAGATGTATCTCAATGTCCTGAGCTTAAACATATCAAATTCGAATTTCCTATCAGGTTCCTGGGGGCAGGTAGGATTATGGAATGTAATACTCAGCCTGCCCATTCTGGCCTATGAGAACGGATAGCCTCACAATAGTAAACAGTGAAATGGAGGGTAACTCGCTATTAGAACATGCTACACAGACATACTTTAAAAGCTGCTTCGGTGGGTAGCGCAAATCAGCGCTGCAGGCCCACCAGCAGTATTTGGTCTACCAGCCCTGGGCACACACAGTGCACTTATACTAGGGACTGACAGGTAAACCAACCGAGCCAATTATGGTTATCCCAATTCATACAGTTATCTTTACACAGGGAGCATTCGTGCTGTGGCACTGATTGGCAGTGGCACAGCGCCCAGAGCATCTAAATCCAGCCAACATAAAAGATAGGAAGCGAAAAGAGGAAGGGAGACCCGCGCCAATGATGCCAGGTCTAACACGCGTCCCCTCCAGCTGAAATGTGGGGAGAACTAACCATCCCCTTGGGAGTTCTCATCACTAAGGCGGAAAAATCTGGACAGACCGTCAGCATTGGCGTGTTCTGTACCAGGGAGGTGTTCCACCGTGAAATCCATACCCTGTAGGGAAATGGACCACCTCAACAACTTGGGATTCTCCCCCTTCATATGCATCAACCATCTAAGGGGCCTGTGGTCTGTCTGAACCCGGAAGTGAGTCCCAAACAGATATGGCCTCAGCTTCTTCAGCGCCCAGACCACAGCAAATGCCTCACGCTCAATTGTACTCCCCCTCTGTTCCCGGGGAAGTAACCTCCTGCTTAGGAAGGCTACCGGTTGGTCTAGTCCCTTCTCATTGATCTGTGATAGAACAGCCCCTATACCATGCTCTGAGGCGTCTGTCTGGACAACAAATTCCTTTGAAAAGTCGGGCGCCTGAAGCACGGGTGCGGTGCACATGGCAGTCTTCAGGGCGTCAAAAGCGTTCTGACAGGTGTCAGTCCAGTTTACCTTCTTTGGCTGCTTCTTAGAAGTCAGCTCAGTCAAGGGTGCAACAATGTTGCCATATCCCTTGACAAACCTCCTGTAGTACCCTGTGAGTCCTAAGAAGGCTCTCACCTGCGTCTGAGTCTTGGGGGTTCCCACGCCAGGATACTTTCAATTTTGGGCTGAAGGGGCGCCACCTGGCCGCTCCCCACCTGGTGCCCCAAATACACTACAGAACCCTGCCCAATCTGGCACTTACTGGCTTTGATTGTGAGGCCTGCCTTCCGCAGTGCCATCAATACCTCCCAGAGGTGGCGCAGGTGGTCCTCCCAAGAGGAGCTAAACACCGCATTGTCATCCAGGTAGGCGGCACTGAAGTCTTCCAGCCCAACCAACACCCTGTTGACCAGCCTCTGAATGGTGGCAGGGGCATTCTTCATTCCAAAGGGCATCACCCGGAACTGGTAGTGCCCATCGGGTGTGGAGAATGCTGACCTCTCCTTTGCTCCCTCGGTCAAGGCGATCTGCCAATACCCAGATGTCAAATCAAATGTGCTGAGGTATTTTGCAGCCCCTAACCGATCTACGAGCTCATCAGCTCTGGGGATGGGGTGCGCGTCAGTCTTCGTGACTGAATTGAGGCCCCGATAGTCCACGCAGAACCGAAGTTCTGGGGTGGTACCAGGCACTGCAGCTTTTGGTACCAGGACCACTGGGCTGGACCAAGGGTTGCTAGAGGACTCAATCACCCCAAGGGCAAACATTTTGGTAACCTCATCCTTAATGTAGGCCCTTACCCGGTCAGTCACTCGGTAAGCCTTGTGCTTAATGGGAGGACTGTCCCCAGTGTCCACGTCATGGACACACCAATCAGTGACACTAGGCACCAGGGAGAACAGATCACTGAATTGCCCCAACAGTTGGCGACAATCACCCTGCTGCTCAGGAGTCAGTGTGGTGGAGAGGACCACACCCTCCACTGACCCATCTCGCTCCCCTGCACACAGGAGGTCAGGAAGGGGCTCGCTCTCCTCCTCCATCCCAGCATCTGTGGCCAGAAGCATGCCCACTTCAGACCTCTCAAAGTGGGGCTTCAGGCGGTTAACATACAGGACCCCCAAGGGGTTCCTGGGAGACTGCAAGTCCACCACGTAGGTAACAGGACTCTTGCGCTCCACCACCTCAAAGTGGCCGGTCCACCTATCCTGGAGTGCACAGGGCTCCACCGGGGCCATGACCCAAACCTTTTGTCCAGGCTGAAACTCGATCAGAGTGGCATTCTGATCGTGCCAGCGTTTCATCTCTTCCTGGCTGGCTTCCAGGTTTGCCTGAGCAAGTTTCCTGAAACGCCGAGTCTGGTTCCTGAAGGCCAGCATGTAACTAAACACATCCTGGGGAGGTTTCCTGGGAGATTGCTCCCAGCCTTCCTTGACCAGACTCAGAGGCCCTCTTACCGGGTGACCATAGAGCAGCTCAAAGGGACTGAACCCTAAGGACTTCTGTGGCACCTCACGGTAAGCAAACAACAGGCATGGCAAGAGGACATCCCACTTACGCCTCATGGGCTCACCTAGGCCCATAATCATGCCCTTAAGGGTCCGGTTGAATTGCTCAACCAGCCCATTACCCTGGGGGTGGTAAGGAGTGGTGAACTTATACGTTACTGATGTCAGGTCTAACAAAGGTGCTTAACAGTCTAGAACCTATGGTCTTAAATAGGTGTACTATACCCGTCGTATCAGACATATTAAAGATACGTTGTACCATTTCTGTGAAATGGAAAGAGCAGTTTGTTCGTACTAGTGCCAGTATCTCAGCTGAGGACCTTGCGACCTGAAGATCATAAGTCTCTCGGGCGGAGGTTAAGGGCACAGTTTTCTGTAAAAGCATGGCTTTCATCCGGCTCAGAGTATCAAACCGTATAAAGGAAACATTCAACGAAGGCCATAACGGCGCCTCCCTGACTGTGTGGGTCGGTGGAAACAATACTTGCCTACAACAAGTAACCCTGGAGTCTACAGTGACAAGATATGCGATGCCCGGAAGCATCCCACAACAACCTTGATCATTCAGCATCAAGTAACTCCCATTCAAGAGCAATTTGAACACCGGATTAATCACGGCAGCTGGGGACCCTTTTCAAATGACAGGATAAGTTGGTAACTGAACCGTTACAGGCCCCGTGAAGCATGATATCCTGGCATAAGAGAGATCTACTTAAAGAGTCCTCGCAGTTTGTACCGCTTAGAAACACCTCCATGTCCCCACTCCTGCATCGAAATCTGTATGGCAATTCCCAAGATTCCTTGATGAATTCTCTACCCATCGCTTCATATCTGCCTGCCTGTTGTTGTTCTAGGCAATAATGAAACTGGAAAGTTGTGAACGGTAATGTTATATGGTCATGGATTAACAATGATGACTCTGCCACAGTAAAAGGTAATTGGTCAAGTTTATCAATATGCAACATTGTATATTTTGCCCTCCTTTGTGTCATTGTTATCTGTTTTTAGTTAGATTGTATGCAGAGAACAAGGACGTACTGTTGATAAATCGCTAAGGCACATAACCAGCATGCAATGATTGCAGCGTCCAGCTTAACAACATAATAGAACGTAGTTGAGATTATCCGTGTTGTAGTATGGTCAAATCCTGTTCTAGTATATCTATAGCAGACGATACAATGTTGCCCAGTGAATAAATCCTGGATGTGAAAGTAGTCATACCATTATCGACTACACCTAAAGTTTCTCTAGGCTAATCCTATAGATTTCACTGAGTCTCTCTGCGGCTTCTTGTTGAGATATTTTCCAGATTTCATTATAGACAGCATATAAGAAATGTTTCTGACGTGGCTTTCGGGGACTTAATAAAAAAATCCCTTAGATCCACCTCATCTGAGAGTAAGGATAAGTGCTGTTTCACCTGGGACAGTGTCAAGGTTTTTAGCCAATCTAGGCATAACTTCCCAACACTGTAAGATGTTACCACCCCGGATGTTCTCTTTGTACATAGCGCTGGTCCGGCCTATGGATTCTAAACCCTTCGGTTATACCCCTGAATCTTGATTGACATCTGTTTGTGTCTGTGTGCCAAAATAACCATCCCTTCCAATTGGGGTCTGATGAATTGTACTGTATGATGTCATCTATTGTATCCCCTCCACGTGATGTAAAATTGATGTGTGATGGTGTGGGAATCTGAGGTGTGTTCAAATCCTTGTTCTTGGCTATTCCAAGACAGGAAGTCTGTTGCACAGTGTCATTCAGAAATATTATCTGCTGTGGAATGAGGCACGCTCTAAATAGTGCTTCTACTCCCTGTACCTGCTAGTCCTTTGAAGCCCAGACTGATTTAATGTCTATAGTGTCCTTCCATAAGTCAAAACCCTGTTCAGACAGTTGGGAAATAAAGGATGCAGAATAAATCTGTTTGGTGTTAGTTAGCATATTTTTCTGTGCAGTTGTAGATGCAACCTCATAGTAATATGAGGTCGGGTCAGAAGTGTTAAACCCTGAAAAATAAGTAAATTTCTGTGCAAGCGTTTTGAAACTACCTTTTGGTGGTGTTGGGCAATGTTCCCATTAGTGGTATGTAAAAACATTACGTGGGATACTGGATTAGTGTAAAAAGTGATGACCATAATGATGGTAATAGTACATAGTGTTATAGTCTGATGTGTCTTCTAACATTTTAATGCTTGAAAATGCAGGGGATTGTTCTAAATCAGACAACATATTATTTACAGTTTCAAAATCCCAATCGTCAGAAAATGTACTGGAGGTAATGATATCATTTAGAGACATTTTAAATACATGTGGTATTTTTAAAAGTTCAGTGGGACCAAATACATCATAATCAACCTTGTCCCAAACTAAACCATCAGGAATTGGAACAGCTGTAATGTTCACGAAGGACAGGTCTCTTTGTTCACGATGAGCAGATGTATGAGGTTTCAGGACCAAGTTCACATTTGATACTGCCGAGCGTTCCTGGGAGATCGCTTCCAATCATGAGTAAGCAAAAAACAGTCACTAGGCCAATCCACAACAGAAAAAACAGTATTCCAGTTATTATCCAGAGCTGGAGCCAAGGTGATACTAGGTAAGTCTTTTTCAGAAAAGTGTAGAATTCATTAAGTTGTTGCTTACGGGAAACTGTAGCTGCCGTTGTTTCAGGTTCACTGGGATCCAGAGAGAAGGTATCAAAATCGATGAAGTAGCCAGATGCAGTTTGATCTATTTTTGGTAGCTCAGCAGGTTTTGTTGAACTGGCAGACGTCTCTTGTAGAGGCATATTGATGTAGACATCGGTGTAAGGCCGAATTTAAATTTGTCTTTCATTTGTGTTTTGAAGTTCTCTTTCAACAGGAACGAGTTCCATTTCATTGTTGGAAATTCCATCACTTGGTATTGGTGGCTCTTCAAATGTTAGGAGTCTTTCTGTCTAAACTTCCTGTATGGTAGAGAAAGGAGAGCGTCGGCTACCCAGGAGCCCACGAGGCCTACTATTCAGTATCGGCCACATAGTATGGTTTGATCGGATCAATGGAGACAAATCTGTTTTCTATTTTGCCGGCAAGAGGCGGAAGAAGTACAGTTCTTGTTCCTTTGACAGCCAAGACAGGGACTGGCTTTCTGTATGATGGCCCAAATTCTTTTTTGTCCACAATCTTTTCTCTGACCAGATCCCCGACTTTTGGGATCCAGGCAGGTCTTGCTGTGACTGATTTGACTTCCCCAGTGGGGGTGCGTTTTACTTGCACGTTGCTTTGTAATGCCCAGAATTCATTGAGATCCTGTAAAACAGCCAAACGTTTATTGATGTCAAATGGATTGTGCTTTTACAATCGAGATCAGGTACCCACATTCTCGTCCCAAATAGGACCTCGTAAGGAGTGACACCTCCTAGGGAACTTCTTGGCATATTGATAAGGGCTCTTTGGACCCCATATAAGTGACTGACCCAACTACCACCCAAACCTGATACTCTTGCTGTTAAAGATTGCTCTAAGTCTCGGTTTTTCCTCTCCACAACTGAATTTCCCTCGGGATGGTACGGAGTGGAGTATCGCAATGCAACACTCAAACTTCCCATGGCTTCCTTGTAAGCCCTAGAGCTAAACGCGGGGCCATGGTCAGAATGTAATGTACCAACTGCGTATGTCCCTATAAAGACTCGCAAATCTTTCATAACAGTTCGAGTATCAGCAGAGCGCTGAGGCCATACCCATAGGAATCTAGAGCATGAACCCACTGCCACCAAGATATACTTGTAAGCCCCATCCGATTGTAGGGGGCCGCAGTGGTCCAAATAGACACAAGCGAGCGGTCTGTCTGATATTAGTAATGGTGTCTGGGCTGGACGTGCTACGGTGGAGCCCTTCATCTGCTGGCAGATGTCGTAATTTAGGACAAAAGTCTTTGTCTGTTTAGTTAATCCTGGCCACCAATAGCGTTGTTTCAGTAAAGAAACTGTCACTGTAACTCCTGCGTGTGCAGAACCTAGAACCTCGTGTGCATCTAGAATTAAACCTAATATGCGATCCATGTTTGGTATTACTCTATCCCCCACTCCTGGAATCTGAGCATACGGAATGTTATTTGCATCTAACTTGTAGGAGTACTTGAGTGGAAAACCTTTCGGTAAGGCTGTGCTGTTTTTGCGTGAAGCAATGACAGCTACCATTATCTGTACGTCTATTCTCGTTTTTGAACGAGTGATTGCAGCAACGGCAGCAGTTCGTACTGCTCCCTTTGTGGCTTCATCGACCAATGAATTCCCTTCAACGTGAATGCCATCACGTTGATGACTCAGCGTGTGTATCAAGTGAGCTCTCGGTAGTTTGTTTTTCCACTCAGCTACCTGTTCCCATAGCAATTTATGCTTAATTGTGCAACCTTTTGAGTCTTTAAACCCATTCTGACCCCACTAGTAAAGATATTCATTGTATGACTGGACAGAGTAAAAAGAATCGCACGCTATCAGTGTGGGGAATTCTCGATCCGTATTTATAAGTGCCAGTAACAGGGCTTTTAGTTCTGTCAGCTGCGCTGTGAAGTCTCCTAGAGACTGTGTCTTCGTACTGCTAGGATGGAACTTGCCTTCCTGCATACGACCCTTCACAACAGCACATGCAGCGCTGTATTGTTGTTTACTTCCTACTGCCGGCTGAGCAGATCCGTCAGTGTAAATAATGCATTCATACTGATCTAGAAGCATTATTTCATATGGGGGGAGGATATTCTTGTTCATATTGCAGGAATGCTTGTGTTTTTGTGTAGTCTCAAATTTGTAATCTACATCTGTTGCAGTGAGAGAATTAGCCCATAGTATCCATCTTGGATGTAAAACTTTAGCATTTGGAATGCTTGCTTTTGTAACAGCCTCAAAGGCAGGTACCGGAGTTACTGTACTGCTGTCAGAATTTTTTCTGTTGAAGTAAAACGCATTTCAGCGTTTGTGTACATGTGATTTGTGTGCTATGGGTACTGTTTTGCCTTCATTGATGGTTAGGTAAGTACACCCAGATTGACCCGCTATAACACGGATCACCAAATTTGTGGTGTTTACACGTGTGTGTAGGTGTTTTGAAGCTATCATGTTAGCTTGTAAGGAACAAAGGATATCTGTGTGTTCCTGTGTCCAATGCCTAAATGAAAAATCTGGTCTTATTAAGTCGTAGAAAGGTTTTACTTTTTCTGCGTAATATAAAATGTATGTTCTGCCAAAATTTAAGAATCCCAATATGGATTGTACGTTTTTCAATGATTTAGGAGGTTGGAGCAGCGCACACTTTTCTAAAAAGTTAGCTGCCAGGCTTTTCCTTTCACTTGAAAGCTTGTATCCCAAAAAAGGACATTGAGGGGGGCTATTTTCGAAATTAAATTTGTAGCCCTCAGAGGCAAACCCCAAAATAATGTTGCTCACCCTGGTCAAATGATCCTTTAAATCATCATCCGTCAAATAAATTTCAATTACATAGGACAATGCCTCTTCTTCCAAAAGTAAGTCTGTTACCCAGGCGGAGAACAACCCAGGGCTATTCTTATACCCTTGGGGGAGTCGGCAAAATTGACGCTGGGAACCGAGCACTGAGAATGCTGTTAAATATCTGCTCTCAGGCGCTATATTTTGGCTGAAAAATCCATTTGAGATATCTAGTGTTGTTTTGTATTTTTTCCACACAATGTTATTCATCAATGCGGCACTGTGTGCATTCTGTGCTGCAAATGTTTTAGTGGATGTGTTCAGATGTCTGTAGTCTAAAACTAGACGGTATGAATTATCGGGTTTCATTACGGGAAACAAAGAATTATTCATTGAAGAGGAGCAAGTTTCAATTACATCCTGGTAATTAAGTTGATCTAAGATCTCCCTGACCTGTTTTTTCGCTTCTTGTTTTATTGGGTATTGTCTCTGTGGAGTTGGAGTAGTTTTTACAGGGATTTCATGCTGAGGTGACTCAGTATCCCACCCAACATGGTTGCGATATAATGCTGGAGCAAGTGCTACCGCCAACTCCTGCACGTATGTATGTTTTAAGTATATTGGAACGAGGTCGGAAAAAGCCGGTAAAATTACCGTTTCTCCCTTGGGAAATCCATAACAATTTCAGGCGGCCAATCTTTTTCAGCCAAAAGGATGTCATAGCCGTAAGTCAGGTTCTCCCAAAAGAGCCCTTTAATTTTCCTGGGTTTGTCCCCCTCCATTTGAAGTGTTATTTCATGTAACTTATGTGGGACACTTACCCTTGTATTAGGTGTCTCCACCGTGATATGTTCATTCAACTCCACTGTTACCAGAAATTTCATCAGGTTCT
Source organism: Calotriton arnoldi (assembly GCA_963921515.1). Classification (NCBI taxonomy): domain Eukaryota; kingdom Metazoa; phylum Chordata; class Amphibia; order Caudata; family Salamandridae; genus Calotriton; species Calotriton arnoldi. The sequence continues at coordinate 1,396,540 of CAWUFW010001702.1, read as the reverse complement.
GGCGAGCTATTGTTACTTTTGCTGCGCTGTCTAGCATCGTCAGAATCCCCGTTCAGAAGTTGAGTCCTCAGAATTCTGGGCATGTCTAACTTTAAGACCTGCTACTTTCTTCTTTTTAAATTGAGGTTTTGATTTTGGCTTCTCTTCTTTTTTGAAAGTATAGTTTGAAGCGCGTTGTGTGTCTCTGGACTTTGTACACTCTTCTTGTCTGTGTTCTGACCGTCCTTCCCTCTCTGAATTTTTTGATGAACCCTGAAAGGAACCTGCATCAGTATCCTGATACCTGTCAGGTTTTTTTAATGTTATCACAATTCCTAAGGTTGTACCTCCTTTCAGAGGGCTCCTGTTGAGGGGACCCATCCCTGGATTGTGATCTATTCTTTTGTTTTTTAATGTTATTGTCCCATTTATTCTTGGTGTTATCCTTTTCAGGACCACCCATGAGTTGAGGTTTTGTTGCTGTTGCTCCCAAACTATCTCTACCTAATTCAGCATAGGTGTCGCCAATAATTTTAGGTAATTCACGTTCCTGTTGTAAAGGAGTGAAAGCCCTCAGGCGTTGACGTATTGCCACTGCTGCTGCCTCCCCTTTAATGTTTGCTAATATAATAGCTGATACCTGGGCAAAATCTCCTAACAATTTCATCCTTAAGTTCAGAGCCGGTTCTGCTTCATACTCATTCTGTATTTGTCTTAATAAATCTGGTATTACTGCCAATGAAGGGATACCATGAGTTCTGGTATATATGGCAGCGAAAACTGTACCCCAAGTGGTACAATCCTCTATCTGCTGAGCTATCCCCATTGGCAAGCAGATAGTTAACATTCTGTGTTTTTCTTGAGGGCTTGTGAGTGGAAATACTGCCTCTAGCTGTGTTATTTTTTGAGCTATCCAGAATGGCATTTGCTCACGTCTAGTGGGCATTTTACCCATAACTGCGTGTAGCGTTTGTGGTGTTATTTTAGTAGTAGATCCCTGAATTTGTCCTGTTTGTGTAGCCCTTGCTGGCTGAAGTGGGAGTGTTCTCATCACGAACTGTGTCAGGTTTCTGTAAAGTTTTATTACTTCTTTATGAAGTGGACGCAAGTCTGCTACTGGCATTGTGTCAAAGTCTAGATGCGGTGTGTAAGCCGCTAGGACTGGCCAAGTTGCTCCATTTCTTCCAAGGGGAACCAGTTTATGTGCTCCTGGTAGGTGAGCAGAACTTCAATGTCCTCATACAGACAGTATTCATTTGGTGTTTCATCTTCAAAGTAAGAATGAAATGTATGTGATTGTGCATCTGCTTGTGGGAATTTAACCCATGAATAGAATACCTCTGTTCTGTATGATTCGTGTGCCTCAATCACGAATGTGAGTGTCCCACCCCTAGCTGCGACTCCATTGTCTACTAGCTTTAAGGTAAGAGCAGTTCTAACATTTTCTGAAATGTTGATTTCCCCTTCCTGTTCTTCCTCCCTAGCTGCAGCACTTTGTGCTGGCACATTGGCGTCTTCGTCACCCATTATTTTGAAGAAGGAAAAAGATTCAAGGAAACGGAGATAAGGTTTTATGCACAATAGGAACTATTTGTCCTTCAAGCTTGATAAACCTACAGCCAATACATAGGATATGCCTACTCAGCTGTGGCGGATAGTTCCCTTCCCACTCCAGACGTCTCTGGAAAAATGTGAGTATGGGTCTCTGAGAAAAGCATGACTGAACTACTCAGATTTGACAGTTAAATAAGTACCAAACCAACGTTGGCGGTGCCATGTCGTGTAGTTCCTATAAACCTACATTGGATCTGCGCGTTTAGCCAACAGACTGTGGGATTGGTGTTCAGACTGATTCCAGACATCCCCACCCAGTATGTTTGCCTGTATACCAGCTAGCTCACAGTGCCACGAGAAACTCCTCTTACCAAGGAGAGAATAGTTCTTGGCAACTATGGAACATGACAACTCTGTCCCATCAGGGATCGTGGTAACAGTACAGTACTTTTCGCTCAGTCACTCTTGCTCACTTTGTCTCAGAGAGATACACAGAATAAACGGTGGGGAAGATTTCAATAAGCATTTATTGAACCAGAATCATTCTAGTGTAAAATGGGTGTGCTGAAACAACCATTAGACAGAAACAGATATAAATGATTATAAGCACCAACAGAGTAAAAGAATGGTAGATTTCTACTATAGTGCTAAAACAATGAATACAGACCGGTATAAAAATACATGACAATATAATGCGTACTCCTACGATGCGACCCTAACTAGATGTACCCAAGTGTACCTATCATGTATGTAGGTGTCAAGCCAAGAATCCCTCTAGGATAAAGTCAACCCCATTACCTGAAGTGAGAGACTGTGGGACATGGAAGTTCTTTTTCTCCTCTCCCTGCCTCAGCAAAGATATGGTGTCTCTATACCCAAAGTGGTACCCTCAGGGGTTCTACCTTGCTGTGTCATGTCGGACTTAGGATGACGGAAGGAATGACCCTTATACATAGTTATTATGCAGGAGATGGTAGTCCTGCTGAGTTTCCAAGAATCCTCATACATAATGGATGAAGCTAGTTTATAGGGAAAACCTCACGTCTTGTAAGCAGTACCGTAACTAGGTAAAAGGTCAGTCCCAAGAACCGTTATGTAGTGTAATGGTAGGGGAGAATATACGTGAAAAGTTAGGTGGTTCCCTGTGCTTATATTGGGGTACCTATATAAAACATAACACAGTGGCGGTGCGTTTTACTTGGACTTTGCTTTGTTCGTCCCGGAAATCATTCAGTTCCTGTAAAACAGCCAAATGTTCACGATGTCAAATGGTGTTTCTACTGCCACTGTACTGGCATCGACAAAGTCTGCAACCAAAATCTTATCATCCCGCTGAGAAAAGAGAAATAACTCGAAGGGAGTAGGTCATCTGCTCGCATGAGGACGCACTTGTTGGAGCTTCACCCAATGATGAATCGCAATATAGTGCCAATACTATAATCCGAAATCTCTTTGCAGCTGTGGGAAATCTAAGAGGCCTTGAACATCGAAGAAGTCCCCGATCCTCTCACAGCTGGCCTCCTGCCAATGGATGAAAAAGAAACACCATGTAACACCGGAGGGAAGTCTGCATTCCCTATAATGGGTGGGAGAGGGGAGAGGTGGGAGGTGGGAGGTGGGAGGAAAGCTGGGCCAGCACATACAATTTATCCCACACTCCAATTTTTGCTCGAACCACAGGGGAGATGTATACCCCCAGCGATTGATGCTTTCGCGGGAGCCACAGGATTTTCCAAATGTGGACATCTGCCACTGCCTTGTCTAATAGGCACCAATGTTTCTCAGTGGTCGGATGCTGCCATTCCACCAGAAGGCGTAATTGCGCCGACTGGTAATATTTCAGCAAGTGTGGGATGCCCAGTCCCCTTTTTGCTGCAGGCAGATACAAGCGCTCCTTGTTCATGCGTGCTCGCTTGCCGCCCCAAACAAAGGTCTCTATGAGCAGTTGTAATTTTTGCAGACTATATGGCGGGGGCAAGAGTGGCAACCTCTGCATTAGGTACGGGATTTTGGGGAGCAGATACATGTTGACCGCAGCTATACAGCTGATCCGTGAAACGGGGCCCCCATGCCAAGATTGAACCATGGAATGAGCCTCCGCGAGCAGGGTCTCATTGTGTGTTGCTATTTTGCCCAGCAAGGAAAAGATTTGAATCCCCAGGTAAGGGATCCCTTGTGTCGCGCAGGTAAAGGAAAACAACACTGCCAAATGGGCCTGTTCTGTTCGTGGAATGTTTAGGGCGAGGGCTAGTGACGTACAGGGGTTCACCTTGAATCCCGAGGCCCCCACAAACCGTTCAAGTTTGTCCAAGAGCGGGGGCAGCGATTGGCGAGGACTGATAATGGTCAAATGCACGTCATTTGCATAGAGTGCTACTTTGCGGGTTTGTCCTCCCATGTCGATTCCCCCAATGTCAGTGTGTCGCCGTAGGCGTTCTGCTAGGAGTTCCATGTAAAGTGTGAAGCGAAGCGGCAACAGGGGGCAGCCCTGTCACGTTCCTCTTGAGATGGGGAAGGGGCGTGACAACACCCCGTGACTCTTACAGATGCCATGGGCTTCGAGTAGCTAGACAAAATACAGCTGCGAAATTGAGACTGATTGCAGAAAGGGCCAGTTTACCAGATTGAATGCTTTTTCAGCATCGATTGAGAGAAGTAGGAGTGGGCGGTCTTATCACTGAGCTGGAGTAGGCGCTTGGTGTTATCGCCACAACCAAGCTCCAGTATAAAACCCGCCTGGTAGGGATCTATTAATCCAGGCATGTTCTGCCCCAGTCAGGTAGCTAAGACCCCTGTATAAATCTTCATGTCCATGTTCAATAACTAAAAAGGCCGATATGAGGCACAGAGAGCTGGACCTTACCCTGTTTAGGTAGAACCATTTTAATAGCTGATTTCATGGTGTCAGTAATATAGCCCTGAGAAGAGAAGAACTTGTATAACTTAGTTAGCACGGGGGCCAATTGGGCAGCAAATGTCTTATAAAAAGCAGCGGTGAACCCGTCCTGACCAAGTGCCCCATCGGATTTGCTCCCAGAACTTCTAAGGACAGTGATGGTTCTGTCTAGTAGGGATGCCTCCCTCTCCGGGAGCTTAGTCAAATGCTCCTGTGCCAGGTAAGGATCAATTTCGTTTGGATGAAGTGTTTCAGCAGAGTACAACATAGAGTAAAAACTGCCAAATTCTTCTGCTGTCTCTTTATCTGCCCTCGAAACCTGGCCAGAGGAGGTAGAGACCTCTGATATCCGCGCGTTGGGTCTGTGCAAGTAATCGGAGGGCGAGAAGTCGGCTCACCTTTTTACCCCCGCATAATACTTCTGTCTAGTACAGAGAAATGCGTGTTCCGCCGCATCCATTTCCAGTGCCCTGAGTTGCTTCCTCACAATTGCAAGTTGCCCTTGCACCTTGTGGGAGCCCGTCTCTTTATGGGCTTTCTCAAGTGCTGTTACCTCAACCTCCAGCGCAGAGCGTTTATGCTTACATCTTTGTTAAGTTGTGCAGCTACTGATATATATGCCCCCCTGACCACTGCCTTAAGTGCATCCCATAGTAAAGCCACCGGTGTCTGGGAGGTGTTTCAGTGTCAAGGTTGCCCTGAATCACCTCTCTAATTTCTTTAGTTGTAGGTTCGTATGCTAGCAGTTTAGGGTTAAGACGCCATGATTATGATTGCGTGTTGCGAATGGGTAGGCGTAGAGTAATAGTAATCGGGGCATGATCTGAAAGGGCCGCCACCCCGATATCTGTATCGGACACAACAGGCACTAAGGATGCCATTGCTAGGAAGTAGTCTATCCTTGCGTACGATTGGTGTGCCGCTGAGAAAAAGGAGTAAGCCCTATTTGTAGGATTCAAGCACCTCCACACATCCACCAAACCCACCTCGCTCAACCACTGGGGACCTTGTGTAGTGTATGTTCCGGTCGGTCCCGCCCTTTGTATGGAGCGGTCAATTGATTCAGGTCCTGTGTAGGAGACCCGCCCTGTGATTTTGTTTTGTCTTTGTTTTTCTTGTAATCCCAATTCTTCTTTGTCGAGGAGTCAGGTGCTTGCTTAGAGTTATCCTTTTCAGAATTACTCTTCAAATGTGGTGTTCCAGGTCTGGCTCCCAAATTATATCTACCAAGTGTAGCATAGGTTTCTTCGATTATTTTAGGTAATTCGTGCTCCTGCTGTGAAATCCCTCAGTCGTTGGCGCATAGCTAACAATGCTTTCCCTTTAATATTGTTTAATATTATGGCGGATACTGCGGCAAAGTTGCCCATCAGTTTCATCCCCAGGTCCAGGTCAGGTGCTGCCCCGTACTCATTGTGGATCTGTTTCAGCACTTGGGGCAGAACAGCCAGCGAAGGGGTACAATGTGTTCTGGCATATAATGCACCAAAGACCCTACCCCAAGTGGCAAAGTCTTCCACAGGGGGAGCCATCCCCATCCGCAAGCAAAATATTAATATTCTGTTTTTTCATGTGGGCCCATATGTTTGTGGACGGCATAAATGTTGGGAGGGTGTCAGAATGATTCCGTGCACCCCCTCAGAATATGTTGTCTCATAGACCAGCTAGCTTACAGTGCCACCATAAGCCCCCCTAAACTAGACAGGGAGCATATAGTTCTGACAACCACTGAACATGACAACCCTGATCAGGCGTTACGCCGCGGGCTGTTGTTCAACCCACTGCGTCCTTCTCCACACCACCGCAGGCCGTTGGACAGTCCGCGGTGTCCTCCTCCACACTGCCACGGTTTGCGAGTCAGCCCGAGGCACCTTACGTTGCCACTCGGGCACGTCGCGGTCTGTCGTGGTCTCCTGTTATTGTTTTTAGAACATTACGGGTATGCCCCGCGACACTCTCATACTTACAGCAGCAGACCGCGGTTCCTCCCATGATTTCTTTTCCCCTGCGGGCACACCACGGAGTCATACGGTGGCCTGCTGCCAATAATAAAACCTTGTAGACCTTAGCTCAGGTCTGGGGTATACCTTTTTAATGTTCTAAATAGCCATTTTCCTACACAGGGCCATCTTCTTGCTTGTCTTCTTCCCATGATCCCACAGTCTTACTCCCCGAAGGCTTTTGGAAGGGTTCTGTTACAGGACGATTTCTTGTTCTCACATTTCTATCAACAGTTCTGTTACGTAACGGAGGAATATTGGTCACCAAAGGAAATGCAGACAGTGAAAGAACCGGAGGGTATTCCTATAAATACAGTAGAAGGAGTATCTAATCATCATCAAGAGTATACTGATATGTTTCAGAAACCAAAAACCCTGACTCGACCTCCTCGCAGAGAGCTGGATCGTGCCATTCCTCTTCAACCAGGGGCCACAGAACCTTTTGGAAGAGCATATTCTCTCATTGAATCAGAAAAAGAGACACTGAAGCAGTATCTTGAATAAAATCTACAAAGTGGCCTGATCACACCGTCATCATCACTAGCTGGGGCATCACTCTTCTTGGTGCCAAAGAAGACTAAAGATCTCCAATCGTGTATAGATTTCAGAGGATTGAACAAGATCCTGCCATTAATTAAGGCTATATCAGAGTCTGTGAGAAGGGCACAGTTATTCATTAAATTAGATCTCCGGGGAGCGTATCATCTCCTTCATGTCAAAGAAAGAGATTAGTGGAAGACTGCTTTTCGAACTCCCCTAGGTCATTTTGAATATAGGGTCATGCCCTTTGGACTGACAAATGCTTCCTCCATCTTTCAGACATTCAGGGACAGTATATTCGCTGATCTTTTGAACCAAATTGTTGTGATATACCAGGAAGACATTCTTGTTCATTCCACTAATCCGGCTCATCATTATGGCAATGTCATTCAAGTTCTAGAAAGACTATGTCAAAATAGTTTGTTCTGCAAATCAGAAAAATGTGAATTTGACCAGCCAGAAGTTGAATATTTGGGTTATCGAATCAACAAGAAAGGAATTGCCATGGATCCACAGAAAAAAAAAGGTTATATTGGACTGGCCATCGCCATCAAAGAAACCCAATGTTTTCCAGTTAATTGATAATTTTGCCAATCAAACAAACTACATTTCTCAAATACTAAAAAAGAGAATCTCCGGCAAGGATTTAAATCGACTCAAGCCGTGGAGAAGGCTTTTCAGACCCTAAAAAAGGCTTTCACTGAAGAAGCAATTCTACATCATCCAGACAAGACTAAGAAATTTATTGTAGAAACTGACACTTCAGATAGGGTAGTGGGTGCTGTCCTACTTCAAAAACAAGACAACGATGGGCTGAGACACCCAGTATTTAATCTCTCCCATGTTCTGTCAGAGGCTGAGAGGAATTACTCAGTTCTCGAACAAGAACTAATAGCAATAAAATTGGCTTGTTGCTAATGAAGACAATTTCTAATGGGTACCAAGGAGCCATTTGAAGTCAGGACAGATTACAGAAATCTACAATGTCTTCACAGTATTCGATGCCAGAACAGCCGCCAAGCTCGATGGGCCTACTTTTTTACCAAATACAACTTCACCATTACCTGTATACCTGCGTACCAAAACAATCTAGCAGATACTCTATCACGCAGATACCCTGAAAGTACAACTGTTTCACAACAACATATTATAGAGCCCCAGCGCATTATTGCAACCGTTCAATCGTTTTTAGATAGAGTCCAGCTTGGCTATGCAACTTTAACTACAGAAGAATGGAAGAAGGTGACCAATCAAGTCCACCAACGTGACAAAAACTACTATAAGGAAATAGCATTATTTCTTCCTACTAGAAGGTGCAGTTAGAAGCCTTGCAAATGTGCCATGACTCTCACATTGCGGGCCACTGTGGTCTAAAGAATACCCTTGAATTAATACTTTGGTCTTTTTGGTTGCTGTCAGTACGGGAGGATACCAAAACCTATGTGTCCTCTTGTCCAACATGTGCCCAAGCTAAAAACCCACTAACTAGACTTATGGATTTACTTCAACCCCTACCTGTTCCTCCAGCACCATGGCATACAGTGTCCACTGATTTTATCTCTTCATTGCCTCCAGGGCACCAAGTCATTATGGTAACGGTTGACTCCTTCTCCAAGATTGCACATTTTACTGCACTAAAGAAACTGCCCACAGCTAAGGAGTTAGGAAAGATCTTCATACACAGGTCATTATACCTGACCGTGGTTCATAATATATATCCCAGACATTTCTGCAGATCTCTTCACATAGATGTGGACCTCTCTTCTGGGTTTTATCCCCAAACCACCAGTCAAACTGAACGCCTTAACCAAGGCTTGGAACAATATCTCAGTTGTTTTTGCAATGCTACCTAAAATGCCTGGACTACTTACTTGCCATTAGCAGAGTTCTCTTATAACAATGTGGTCCATAGTGCATCCAAAGCATCCCCCTGTAGTGTAGTTCCTATTTCCCTAATAGGCTCTGCGCATTGGAATAATATACCCTTTAGGTTTGACATAGGACTGAGGTCAGTATGTCCCTATCGAGTATATTAAACTTAATTACTTTGTGCCAGCTAACTCAGAGGCCACTAGAAACTCCTTGTAAACAAGAAGGGAGTAGTTTCTGGCAACCGCATAAACATGACAACTTTGTTTCCCTTTAGAATCGGAATACTCTCAGAATCGTGGAAACAATAGATAACAGTTTCACTCAGCTAATCGTGCATGCTTAGTTTCTTCAGAGTTACACAGAAAGAATAGACGGGCGTTTCAATAAAAAGGATTTATTGAACAGTCTTGTTTCTCGTGTAAGAGATATGAGCTGTTATGATCACAAGACAGTATGCGAGATATATAATGTACAGCGTAAGCAGTAGAAAGAAATAATACTGCGCTAGCATTATCTTTTAGCTATGACACATATTCATATACATAAATAACATAAGCTAAAAATGCGAGTACTCATACAATGCTTCTCTAAGCTAGTTCTACCCCAGTGTACCTAACCTAGCCTAGGTGTAGGGCAAGGTAAGAAGTAGGTGAAGTATTCTATAGTATGGTATACTAAGAGTCTGGTATGCCAAGTCTAGTATGCCAATAGTCCCTCTAGGTTCTAGTCAGCTCCATATCTTGAGAATGAGAGAGGTGGGAATCGCCTTCCGGGTCTCGAATTCTAACACCCCGCGAAGGGAGTCAGAACACTGGAAGCTGGATTCTCTGCGAGCAGGGATGACAGCGTCTCTTCTCAGTGCGTCAGGCCGGGATATGGGCTCCTCTGAAGTCGAGGTCTCCTCTAACTTGCTTGGGCAAGGGAAGGCATATTTATACCTGGTAGGTGCCTTGGAATGTTAGCATTGACGTGAAGTCGGACAGGGGAAGACGTCAGGAATGAACCCTTAAGGAATAGCTGTTCATGCATAATAGATGAGTTCTTGGAGAAATCAATAATCCTGTGCTGGGCTTAGGGTTTGGTTTCTAAGAACTCGTTGTGTCGTTGGGGTGGACGGATGTCGGTGACCATGCCTGTATTTGGAGTGCATGGCTAATGCCTAAATAAGGACTGGGATCTTATGCCTATATAAGGGCAATGCGAATTGTGCCTATATAAGGACATGTTTCAGGAAAACCTATATATGGACACCTAAAGCGGAATACAACACCCCTTTTTTTGCCTCTACGGCTATCATCCAAGAGCCTTTCCTTCAGCCTTACAAGATTCCACTTCGGTTCTAACAGCTGCCTCCTTTACCCGTCACCTTTGAGCAGTTAGGCGACAAATACATTCCAACTTAGAAGACCCCAAAAAGAAAATGAAACATTTCGCGGACGTCGTTCATCATCAGTCCCCTTCATACCAGGTGAATGATATGGTTTGCTTTCCTCAAAATACTTGCCCCATCATCTGTCCCTTAACAAATATAGGCCACTCTTTTATGGTCCCTTTAAGATCACCCAAATAGTGAATCCTGTGTCCTTTCAACTACAATTGCTGCGTTCCTGGAAAGTGCATCCTGTAGTTCATGTTTCACAACTGAAACCCTATGTAACTGACCCCCTATAAAAGGGTCTTCTCCTGACCTCCTCCAGTTATGGTAAAAAAAAAACGTTCCCGAGTACGAGGTTCAGGAAATCTGTGACTCTCGGTTTTTTAGGAACCGTTTACAATTCTTGATCCATTGGAAGGGTTATTCTCTCAGTGACAGATCTTGGGAGGATGCGGACTCAGTTCATGCTCCAGCCCTGGTCTGTCGATTTAATAGAAATTTTCTTACCAAGCCTGGGGCATTTGGGGGAAGGCGGGGTTGGGGAGGAGACCTGCTGTTATGCCGCGGGCTGTTTCACAACTGCGGCATCCTCCTCCACACCGCCGCTGGCTGTTGGCAGCATGCGGTAACAACCACTCTGCCGCGGGTGCGATTCAGCCCGCAGCACCTTACATTACAAATCGAGCACATCGCGGACTCCCGCAGCAGCTCACTATTGTTTTTAGAACGCCGCGGGTACACCCCGCGACGCTCTCATACCTACTGCAGGAGACCGCAGTTCTGCCCATGAGGTCTTTTCCCCTGCGGGCACGCTGCGGAGTCATATGGCGGCCTGCTGCGAAAATATAACCTTGTAGCCCTTACCTCAGGTCTAGGGGATACATTTTTAATGTTCTAAATAGCCATTTTCCTACACGGGGGCAATCTTCCTGCTGGTCTTCTTCCCATGATCTCACAGCTTCACTCCCAGAAGCCTTTGGGGAGGGTTTTGTTACACCTTTCCAAGATGGCGACCTTTTCTATCTGTTTTATCACTTCTCCCTTATCCAAGATGGCAACTGCCTACTTCCTGTTTTATCACTACCTATCTATGGGTATATAAGGGGCTGAATCCTTCACTTCCTTGCATTGCAACACTCCTTGCTCCTGCTGGTGTGTCCTGTCTCCTGTTGGTATTTTCTACTTCTGTCTGGTGTTTCTTTGCTTCCTGTTGGCGCTTCCCGCTGGAATTCATAAAGCTTTCTGCTCTTGCCTGGAGATTCTTGTCTGCAGATCTATTTTCCCGTGCTGGGGCATTTAGGCCTTTTCCTTGGCCTTCTCCTTCTCACCTCCATTCCATTCCTGTAGTCTCCGCCTGCAGCAAGAGGTTTTTTTTCCCATTCTGGGTTTTTCCTCTTTGGAATTCCTTCTGGAAGGCAAAGTCTACTTTGGCGTTTCATTGTCAGCAGCACCGTGGCTACAGGAAAGGGTCGGCCTTCCCTCCGACAGACCAAACCTTCAAGAACCGAAGTTGGGAATCATCTCAACGAACCAAAGTTGGTAAGAAAAGTTCTGATCGTGACATCAGGAATTGTAGAGACAAATCTAGAACCCTTTTTCTCACACACTCGTGCTCGCTTTTGCTCAGAGAAAAATAAATAGAATACGCAAGCAGGACATTTTCAATATTTATTGAACTGATGTGATTCTTGTATAGAATATATGCACTGCAAAGAAGCAGATGAAAGTTATTAGAAGTATCATGACGGTGAACAAAATAAAAAGTTCTCCCATCTTGCTTAAACAACGTATAAATGCAAGCAAATGAAACAGTATAACAATCTGGCGTACTACTACTATGCGTACCCTAACCTACGTGTCTCAGGTGTATATGTATGTTCTGCCAAGAATCCCCATGCTGGATGATCCAACCCCATTACCTGTAGGGAAAGAGTGTAGGACCCTGTCTTGGTCACAAGCTTGACATCCCTCACGGAGATATCAGTCAGCTGCTGGGCGAAAGCATCAGCATGTAGAGACCTCTCGATGTCAGCAGAAGTGCTCCTCTATCAACACCCTGAAACAGATGTTTATTTATAGCAAAAGGCATCCTTGCCTTGGGCTCAGATTGTAATCAGGCAGCCATTGTTTGTGTGCCACTGATAGCTACATCACCATATGTACGAAAATAACAAGTGCATTTGCACAACGTATCTGTAGGCCTTGTACATAGTGTCAAGGCAATACGATAGTATTCTTGCGAAGGTGACTCAAGTAAGCAATGTTGGTGTGTCCAAGAAACTAATCCGAACTATCAGGAATGCAAATATGTGTCAAAAGTCGATGTGTAAAAGTGAAAGCAATTTTAGCAAGAACCCATGTAAAATGGCAAAGTTTCCTTCTAGGCCTAACTGGGACACATGACAGAAGTAAAACTGTCCCTACAGCAAAATCTGAAGTGTCTGTAATACAATGAGTCTTCTGGACTGGTCTGGGTGCTTGAGAAGAAGAGTGGGGTGGAAGCCTTCTTCAGATAGAAGAAAGTCTCCTGGGTCTTATGAATCCAAACACAACCGTTAGTCAGATTCTCCTTTTTCAGGGTGGCAGGCATATGGCTACTCATATAGGCAAAGTTCTTAATTAATAATCTATAAACATTAGCCAGTCTCAAGAAACTCTGGGTCTCCTTGATGGACTTAGGAGAGGTACAGTTCCAAATGACAGCGATCTTAAGAGGGTCCATTATTAATCCACTCTCAGAGAGACAATACTCCAGATATTTGACTTCTATCCTCTCAAACTCACATCCGCTACTTTACAAGACATATGGTTTTCCCTGAGACGTAAAAGAACAGGAACGAACGTGGACTCAATGTTAAGGAATGGAAGTTGAGAAGATCACAAAATAGTAAGCTACACCACCAGAAACCGGTTCAAGCTATCAGAGAATATACTGTTGATGAATATCTGAAAGATTGCTGGAGCACTAAAGGGCAAAGGGCACAACAATATTCAATGTCCAACAGCTGTCCAAAAGGCCATCTTCCACTCATTACCCTTCTTTATCCGGAGCAGATGGTAAGCTCCACAAAGATCTAATTTAATCAAATATTTGACACCTTAGATAAACTCAAGAATATCTTTGATGAGTGGAAGTGGGTAACGGTTCTTCTTGGTAACCTTATGCAATCTTCTATAGTCAAAGCACGTTCTTAGTTCCTTAGACTTTTTTGAGACAAAGAAAATAAGAGCTCCAGCTGAGAAGTAGACCGACAATATTGCCATTATGAAGAATTTTGTCCAAATATTCCCTCAGAACCTGCTTCACATGCTGGAAAATAGAATATAATCTCTTATAAGCAAATATATGGTTGGCAAGGCACAATCCAAATCCATATTAGAAGGGAGTGACACAGAGGTAGGCTTTTGAAAAACTTCAATTCTTGATAATCTTTTGTGATGAACAAGATCTGAGCAATAGCTGAATAAAACTGGTCTTCAGAACGTTCTACTACAACTGGAGCCAAATAGCTCCTGTCAGAATAACAATTGTGTCTTCGCAAGTAGGAGGAAAGAGATAAAATCCTGGTTTCCCAGTTGAAGTAGGGATTGTGTTGTTCCAGCCAAGGTATCCCAAGTACAATGCATAATTGAAGACGTGATCAGAACAAAGACAACCATCTCTTTATGATTAACTAAGGACACTAAAAGATTAACAGTGATGGAGGACACAAGATTCAATGTCAATGGAGACCTATCTATACTTTGCACTTGATCAGGAGAAGACTTCTTTCTGACACGAATTTGGAGATTCTGGGCACATCTCAAGTCCACATACATTCCAAACACACCAGAATCTAACAGGGCTGGAATAGAAAGGAACTTGCAGGTATGAGTTTGAAGAAATGAATTCAACATGAACGAGCGTGAACTGGACTCATCGGAGGACCCAAAAACTTTAAGAACAGCAGAATCTCCTGCCCTTGTCTCCATTATAAAAGATGGGAACAGGTGTTATGAAGGTCTAGAAGGTTGAACAGTGCAGTATCTCAGCAGATGAGGTTGGCCTGCACAATAGCGGCACAACTCTTCCTAACGTCTTTGACTCTTTTCAATGTGGACCTCTTGCAGACCAAACTTGTATTGGTTATTTTGGTGAAGAATTAGTAGACTAAGCCTGTCTTGAGACTCTGGGAGGAGTAGAGGAGAACCTCTGATTTTTCTGTCCTTCTATTTTCCTCTCCTTAAGTCTGCGTTCTATCAAAAGGAATTCATCTAGGAGTTCAGCAAACAAAGAGGTCGTGGGAACTCTTGTTAGCTCATCCCATAACTCCTCCATTAATCCTCAACTGAGGGTGTTTGTCCTATATAGTTTCAGCAGTCAGCTCAAAACTAAAAAACTAATTACAATAGGATAGTACACTGGAATTTCAAACAAGGGGTCCTCTGTGGAAGCTTCACGATCTGGTCTCTCAAACATCTTTTTTTTAAAGCTTTGTTTTGTTCAGCAATCGCACAGTACACAATATAAGAGGATGGCATACATGTTGACTTCACAAAAGATATAACAATGCAATCTGGTACATCCATCAGTGAAAACGGAAACATATAATGCAGTGGTCCACAAATCAGGGCCAAAGGCCCACTATATTAGACAGCTCTGAGGAAATACCCAACCATGTGTGACAGATTTGCATCATGCGGCTTCGCACGTGTAGCGTGGTGCGAGATTACATTATCGGAGATAAGTACAAAACAAGCGGAGTATGAATCAAAGAAAATTCAAACCGTAAAACAACAGCCTACAATAGTCAGCAGCTAATCAGTACAATGTGTTCGTCCCCCTCAGGACCTCTGTCCAGGAGAGGGGGGAGTAGGAGTGGCGATTTTAGAACATGGAGGGATTGAGGCACCCCACAGAAGGGGGTGGGGCAGAGGAGGCAGAAAACAGAGGGCCCAAGGATATGCAGAGCCCAGCCCCATGGGGGCTGCCCTGTCTTCACCCTCTCAAAGATCTTATTTAAATTTTCTAAATAATTGGCTTAATTGTCCAGGCAAAGGTCTTTGGGGAATAATCATAGAATTTGCCCTAGCCAGAGCTGCACTGTTCACTCGAGCAAATAGATAAACTACTTTGGATATGCCAGATGAAAATTGACAAGTCCGAAAGGCAAAATAAACCACCATGCTGTCCAGAAATTCCTTCAATCTTGCAGGATCTCCAGAAATTGAGAAACTGATGACAGGAAGGTTGCAAGGCCTAGAGGGAATTGCTTGACGAAGGACAGCATTCTCGGTCCTTTACCAGTTCACTTCCAAAGTTTGTTGTTGAAGGACAACTGCCAGGTCAACACCAGGATCCATGTAGGAAACAGATGGATATTTTAAGTGCTGCAACCGGTTTATTGCTGGACGCTTACCCACAATTCTGGTCAGGGTCTTCAGTTGTCTGAGGTAAGGGTGACAGTTTCCAGAAGCTACAATGTCACCACACACTGAAATATGTGACAGTCAAGAGGCCTCTACTAGCTGGCTTACCAGGCGGAAAAAGCCACAGATGTAAAAAAAACATCCTTAATGGATGAAGACTTGAAAGGATTAAAATAAAACAGGACTCAGGAGTCCAACAGTAGAATTCTTCTGAAGCAAAGAGTCAGGATCAGCTAGTGGAGGGAGAGAGGAAGCAGGCGAAGGAACACAGCTTCGCTGCAATACATCTTCCAATAAGACTGAAGCCCTCACATATCAAAAGCAAAGGAAATGGCATCAAACATAATTGACAGGAAGCATAATGGATTTGGATAATCAGAAAGAGACCAAGGAAAAACAGCTATGATGGAAAAGGAAAAGAAAAGAGGATGAAAACCTGGACTGGACTAGCTGCAGAGTAGCTTTAAAAGATATTTCTCTGAACTGGAACACAAGCAGCCTGATTGGGCCTCTTCAGACAGGTGGAACTTAGTTCTAGTGGTACGGTGAGCAAGGAACCCACGTTCAGGCATGCTCTAGGCCACTTAGGCTGTTACATCAAACACACAAAAAGTGATGGGAGAAATGCTTGCAATAAGTCCAACCACTAGCAATCGTGAGAGATAGCATTCCAACCCTTCAGTTTTCTGCCCTTCATGCCACCTCAGATTAGACACATCCATATGCAAATCCGTCTTGGTCCTGCTCCAATAGGGGTTACATCAGGACCTAGGCTACCAGTTCAGGGTAGACTGTAGCTATTCCTAGCGAGCTCCTCTCCTTTGGCACACCTAGGGGCATACTTACAAGCCCTCAGAGCCACCGGAGCAGCACTTTTTTTTTACGCTCCGGTGGTGCAGCGCCATTTTCCATATTTACAAGGTGGCGCAAAGCCACCTTGTAAATATGCCCCCTTCCACCACCGTCCTCTGCGGGAAAGGGGCGTGAAATGGGTGTCGCTGCAGGCATTCCACCGCAAAACTCATTGCTTTTTGACGCTGCCCCAGATTTACAAGGCTGAGGCAGCGCCAAAAACGAACTCCATGAAATACCAGGCATTAGAATGGCGCAACAAGGAGAAATTGTTAATTGCTCCTTGTGTGTTGTTCTTTCCATGTGTGCTGCATTCTGCAGCACACATAGAAGGTGCAAATCGGCATTATTGATTGTTTATGTGCAGGCAGGTGTCCCTTCCTGCACATAAACAATCATCCCTTCAGTGCTTGCACCTTTGCAACATGGCAGCAGGGTGCCTGCGCTGGCACTAGGCAGCTTTTTTTGCGCCAGTGCTAGGAGAAACACAGGGATGTGCCGTATTCTTGTGAATACGGCACACCCCTGCGTTTTGAAAATGCCAGAGCGCGGCACTGCCAAATTTGGCACAGCACCATGCTCCGACATTTTCTTGTGAATATGCCCCATAGTCTTGAATGCCTAATTCTTTTGTTCTATTTGGAATTGTTTTCTCCTACCGGTTCCTCCAGGATCCTTGGGCATTTGGTGATGCTCGCTGGGCTCCTCATGGCTGGCTGTCAGAGTTGCTTTTTTATAAGAACATTTACTTGCTTGTTTTACTTACCAGTATCAGAGACAGGCAAAGCAAGGTTCCTCTCCCTGTCCATCCTCTAGGGAGCAACAGCTGTCTCTCTTTTGTTTACCATTTCCCTGTTTTTCCCCAGAATGAAACTTTTCCCGATTGTTTGTTACTACAAAACTCGGAAACTATTTTTGCAGGGAATTAGTGGGATAAACATCACAATCCAGCAGCGTTCCTGATACCAAATCACTATAGGTTGGTTTGGAAGAGTTGTAAGTATGGATTTACTTTAAGCAACCGGCCCTTGGTCTACTAGAATTCTAGGTGGCACCGCGTCTACTGGCGTAGCAGATTGTGATCTGTGCTAGAGTAACTGCTGTACCTGAGAAGAATCCACAAACACAATGGTTCCCATAGTTTTTCTAGAAGGGCTTAGAAACAAGGGCACATGCCTCCACTTTCTAGAAGTATATGCCAGTGTTTGGGGGGGGGTGACTCCTTAGTATCCAAGATCTCTTGTGGAATCAAGATGAGGAGCATTCATTCTTTCAGTCCTATCCATAGACATAGATCTGAGGGTCTATTTGCCCTCCTTACGACCAAATTGAAAGGCAATGCTTCATTATAAATAGCATCTATGCCTCAAAGTCATACTAGTCGAAATTCTTGCAGCGTCTCTCTCCACTCACCTTGGAAAATGGGGATATATTCCATGGTTACTTTGGGAGGATTTTAAATGTGCCTTGGACATGTCACTAGACCGCTCATACCCTCCTCTTGCCAGCGCCCCTACTACCTCCAGTGCACACAGCCTGGCATCATGGCTCAAACAATGGCCCCTATACGACGCTGGGTGCCACTAGAATCCGGATGTCAGACTTTACTCCCTGCCTCATGAACTATCTGTTCTCTTGGACTGGATTGTTTGCTCAGCCACTCTATTCCTCAGGTACCTCTTCGGACTACCTAGGCAGGACGCTATCCGACCATAATCCTCTTTTTGGGCTTTGGGTGGAAATTCCTCTCCCATCCCCACCTGATGCTTGCCTTTAGCCCAAGACAATGCAACTGTTTGAGGTTCTTTAACAAGAAAAATGTCTGAGTACTTTGACCTCAACGCTGAGTCTGCCTCTTCCCGGGCCGTGGAGTGGGAGGCTTTTAAAGTTGTCATTAGAGGCACTTGTAGCCACACCTCTCTAGGGGAACGTAAGTCCATCTCCCAGGGACCTACTTTGGGTTGAGAGAGAAACATAGATGTTGAGAGGGAAAACTGTCACAAACCCAGTTCTTCAGACCTCCCTCGCTGAGTTGCAAGAGGATGAGGCCATCCCGGTGGAACGGTTTTGGTGCCTCGATAATGCAGTATTCTCAGCCAGGGCTCTTTCGGAAGGGGCAAATCGGGTAAGCTACTGGCTTGGATAATCAATAATGACTCCGAACAACCCTTGACAACTGCACTCCAATATCTGGATGGTTCTCTTGGGTACTCATAACATGAAATCCACAATATATTTATTCATTTCTATAGGGATTTATACCATCCCTACTAACCCCCTGCGGTCAGCCAAGCTGTAACACAGTCCTTTTTCCAGGGTGTGTTCCTCCCCGGGTTTTCTCCAGTGTTCAGGGAAGAGATAGATGCCTCATCACTAGCCAAGATATTAAGGAGGTAATAGCTGACCTAGTGACGGGGAAGACCCCGGAGATTGATGGTCTCCTGGCTAAATTTTATAATTCTTTGCCTGCTCCTTAGCATCTAAACTGACTAAGCTGCATGAAGTGCTCAGCTTAAGTGACCTCCTGGCCACTCTCTGTGAAGCTTCTCTAGTATCCCTCCTTAAGCTTGGGAAAGATCCCCAGGAACCTTCATTCTATCACCCCATAGCAATATTAAACAAGCATTGGTAAAATGCATTAGGTTTCACCTATGGGATTAATAATATTTTTTTCCCCCTAAGTTTTAGCTTGGTGAGCAGTTGTGCATCATAAGTTAAAGAAACTCCGTAAAAGTGTTATGACTTGTTTACTGGGAAAGGCAATATATTGTGCTGTAACTGTTGGTAATTTAAAGGGGGTAGGTAAAAAAAAAAAAAAAAAAAAAAAAAGAGCAGGGAGAAGGACCTGGCCGGTTAAAAGCTCGGCAGGGTATAGGGTTAAAATGCCGTGCAACTTACAAATGCCAGTAAAGGCAAAAAACAAACCACTTCCAAAAGAAAGAAAACACAGCAAGGGAGGGGCCTCTGTATCCTGACCAGAGGAGGTAACCCAAGACACTCAGGTAAGAACGCTGTGTCCAAGCACCAGAAGTAATGCCATAGCATAGAAAGGCTCAATGCCTACATAAAGACCACAAGCACCCAGCCTCACGAGTGCTTAGTTACCCCAGCTGAGCATTGTAACTGCCCAGGGCTCAAGCTTGGCCGGAACACAGTGAAGCACCAAGCTGGAGAATCAGTTCAAGGCAATGTTCCCCTGACAAGAGCATGCTAAGGCAAGATGGCTAGCGCTCACTCACTATAATGTTCAGGGAACCTCGCACAGTTTAAGGGTGAATAAAGCAGCACCCATAAAAAATGTGGCACCTTTGCAGCTGCTCCACGAAAATACAATATGCAAATACAGAAATCGCTGCTCCCCTGCAGTCGCCCAACTGGTACACAGAAGGAAATGCGAGAGGAGGCGCCACCGCAGCCGCTCAAAATGAAGCAATGAGAAACGCTTCATAAAATTAACGTGGCAAACGCATTGCCCCCGCAGCCACCATAACCCTGCCGCCGAAAAGCCCATAAGGTAACACAAGAGAAGCCGTGCCCTCATAGCTGCCCGTAAATGCCAAATTAAAAAACAAGTTACTTACCTGTAACTTCAGTTATCCAGTATTGGTATCTTTCATAGATTCAGATGCTTGAATCATCCCCGCCGTCGAGGTGGGAGTCTCACAGTAATTTTATAACAGCAGTAAGTGATATTGGCTATCATGCACTGAGTAGTCACTGCATTAGCCCAGCAATATCACTTTATAAAAAGAACCAAATTTAAAACACAACCAATCAGACGTTAGCACCCTCTAGAACACTCCACAGAGAGGCATGTCCCTTAGATTTTCTAGCACAAGTGACAAGAGTATTAGTAACAAATAAGGGAAGCCTCTCCAGTGAGGAGGGTGGGTCGCATGTGCATCTATGAAAGATACCAATACTGGATAACTGAAGTTACAGGTAACTCGTTTTCTTACCCAGTACTGGCTCTTTCATGGATTCACATGATTGAATCAGAATAGCAAGCAATTAGCAAAGAACAACTTATTCAAATATGAACTTTGAGGATGGTGGGCAATTATGTATATGTATATATATGTATATATATATATATGTACCAAATTTATAAAAGAAACATGTCAACATAATGCAATAGAAATTAAAGAAATGAAATAAAGATAGAGGCTTAGCTTATTGAAAAAGGTTTCATAAGACTGCTTGTCCTACCGCTGCATCCATAAGTGTAGCCAAATCCAAGCAGTAATGCTGCATAAATGTATGCACACTCCTCCATGTTGCTGTGACGTTTATTTGGTCCAACTGCACTCCCGCAAAAAAGTTGCTGAGGATGATGCTGCCCTCGTGGGATGAGCTTTAGACTTGATAGTAAGCAGTTTGCCCGCTTTGGTAAGGCAGAATTGGATGGCGGCTGAAATCCACCGGGCAATAGTTGCTTTGGTCACTGAAGCACCTGATCTTTGCAAACTATAGGAGACGAAAAGCTGATCAGATTTTCGAATTTGCTTGGTACGTTGCAAATAAAACTTAAGACATCTCTTGATATCTAAGGTATGAAGAGCTTTTTCAGCCAGAGAAGTTGGGTTTGGGAAAAATGTTCTGAGAATAAAAGGTTCATTAAGGTGGAAAGTAGAAGGCACCTTAAGAATAAATGCTGGGTTATTTCTAAGCAGGACATAGTCATTAGTGAAACAAAGGTAGGGTTCTTTAATCGTAAGCGCTCGTATTTCGCTGACCCTACTGGCGGATGTAAGAGACAGCAGTAATGCTACTTTCCAGGAAATAAACTTGAGCTCAGCCTGTGTATAGGCTCAAAAGGTGCCTTCATAAGCTGTGCAAGGACAATATTAAGGCTCCATTCAAGAGGAGGAGCTCGAATAGGAGGAAAAACCCTAAACAGTTCTTTCATGAATGGTTTCAGAAGTTGAAATGAACAAAGAGAAGGACCGCTGGAGGAACGTCTGCAACTTGAAATGGCAGCAAGATCTACCTTAATAGAGGTATTAAAGAGTCTCGATTTAGCCAGGGAAAGAAGGTAGGGCATACTTTTCTCTGGAGGAGAATCAAACAGATGTATATTATTCTGAATGCACCATGAACAGAAGCGTTTCCATTTTAAACTGATGGTCTTAACAGTAGACACTGCTCTTGCTCTAGACAGAATGTCTTTATAATCCTGAGACAGATCAAGATCTTTGAATTCAGGAGCCATGCATGCAGTTGGAGCCATGCGGTATGTGGATAGAAAATCTGTTTGTTAAGGTAACACATGCACGTAGTATTGTCCGTTCGTATAAGAACTAAAGAACCCTTTATCTTTGGGAGGAAAGCCTGAAGGGCTAGAAAAATGGCCCGCACCTCCAGAAAGTTGATGTGCACCTTGGCAAGCGATTTGGACCACTTGCCTCTTATCTGAAGATCCTGAAGATGGGTCCCCAACTTCTAGAGAGGCATCTGTGGGAAGGATGAAATCTGGTAGTGGGAAACGGAAAGTTAGCCCTGTGGAGATTCTTGGAGGATTGCCACCAAAGAAGGGCTTTTTTCGTGATTGGAGTTATCCCAAGTGGGTCGAACCATTAGGTTACTTGGAGACATTGCTTGTCTAGCTGCTCTTGTAAGGGTCTCATTTTGAGACGTGCGTGAGGTACCATCAAAATTGCTGAAGACATCATGCTGAGTAGAGATTTCACTAGGCGCACAGAAGCGAACTCTCTTCCGGCAAGATTGGTCGCTAAAGAGATAAGATTTGCTTGTCTTTCTGTAGACAAGAATGCCTTGTCTTGCATGGTAACCAGAATTGCTCAGAGAAAAGTAATCTTTTGAGACGGTTCCAGAACAGACTTTTGATAACTGAGCATCAGCCCCAGAAGGCGAAGCATCCATAAGCAGATCAAAGTTGCCTTTGAGGCCTGCTGATAAGACAGTGCCTTTAATAGCCAGACGTCGAGATAAGGGAACAGTTGAAGACCTTAATTCTGAGACGAGTAGCAACTGGAGCTAGGCACTTGGTGAACACTCATGGGGCTGAGTGGAGACCAAAAGGGAGGACTTCGAATTGATAATGAGCACCTGCTACAGTGAAACTAAGGAATTTGCGATGCCTGCGATGTATCGGGAAATGGAAATATGCATCTTGTAAATCTAGAGTTGTCATGTAATCCATGTGATTGAGGAGCTGAAGTATCTCCTGAAGAGTGACCATGCAGAATGGTTTTTTTCTGCAGATACTTGTTTAGATTTCTGAGATCCAGAATGGGTCTCCATTCCCCCGACTTTTTCTTTATTAGGAAGAGCGGGAATAAAAAAACCCTTCCCCTCTGAGAACAAGGAACTTTTTCTATGGCCTCTTTTTGAAGCATTAACGCATGCTTCCTTCTTCAACAACTGGAGATGAGATGGAAGCCATCTTAGAGGTGGATGAGAAGGTGTAACTGTCACAAACTCTAGAATATGGCCATACTTTATAAAGTTAAGTTCCGCTTTTTTTGTTTCTAACATTATCTTTTAATTACATATTTGAGTTAATTTGGTCGCCGCTGTTTTTAGGCATGTTGCTTCAAACTGGCACCTTCCTTTATTCCTTGTTCCTCTAATGTCACAACCTTGTCTGCACAGGTTGGAGATGCGTTTGTACCTTAAGCTCTGATGCTAAAGACAGTTGGGGCACGATGCTTGACGTTTGCAGGTAAGTGCCTCTGATTAATGATAATCACCCACGGTGTCGTATCACTCTCTAATAATTACGCACCCCCCTATAAGGGGCTACGAACTGTTGATTAATCTCTCTTGATTCAACACAAGTTAGTTGACATTTTCTCCTGGTTGATTGATAGTTTAACACATCGGCTGGTCTGTTGCAAGTCATTATCAATTCATATTTTGCTTGATATGTCCTTTTTGTACCCCTACAGGTATTACCAGTGAATCCAACATCTAGTCCTCCATGGATCACTGGTTTTGTATCATTTTCTTTACACTTTAAACGACATCACTTTCACGGCAGTAGCCAACTCGAGATCCTGAAGAAAGCCACAACACTCTACAGGTCACTGGCTGAAATATGTCGATCTGAGCACAATACGACATGATCTAATGTCTTCTGTCGTAGTCCGTTTTTAATCCTAGCACAAGGTAGCCAAAATAAAATGACGTGGTAAACCCTGTAGGTAGTTTTACACCATTCCACTTACCGGCACTTCACCCCTCATAACACAGTTAGCTCACATTGGGTTTTAGTAATAACCCCTCCCACATAAAACAACCCTGAACTCCTCCTTAGCAGCGAGGGGGTTGTAGCCTGCATCATGACTAGGCTTCATGATGTGAGGAGGACTCCCAATGATGAAGCATGCCACCTCTGGTGGGTGAGGGAATCCGTCCTCTAAAGGGACGCCTTCTTCATTGCCAGCACTTCTGTCCCCCAGGTATTTGTTATAGACCTGAGGGTTCTTGTGTGTTTCGGTATTAGAATTGGGGCGTTTACCCTCGATGGTCTTAAAATCTTAACTGGCCCCTTTTGTGTGTACATACATAATGTCCAGGACCCATTTGTTTGTTGTAATTTGACTCCACTGATCAAAATGCAGAGAAACACGGGTTGGATTGATTTTTGGCATGGATGGAGTCATAGCAGGTGCCAGGGTGTTGTCACAGTTTCCTAGTATTGTCTCTGGATTGGGTAGACTGTTTTCTCCTGGGCTGTTGTCTGGAATATGTACAGTGGTGCTCGATATAACTGCTGCTGTTGGTACCCATTGCGGTAAGATCGATATGATTGTGGTTGGAATTTCTGGTAATTTCTACGAAAGGAGTAAGATCCTCTCCCACGCACTCCGCGAAAGGGTGTTTTTTTGTATTGGAGCATCCCTAAAGATTTAGTGGCGTCAGTGTCCGCTTTAATAGCCTGTAAGGCCTCATCAATGTGCTTCCCAAAAAGCACATCACCATCAAACAGCATGTCCAGAATCTTACTCTGCACCTCAGGGCGGAAAGTGGTAGCTTTCAGCCAACCCTGACGACGGAGAACTGCCGCTCCAGCCAACTGTCTAAAAGCAGTAGAAGGCATGTCCATGGATACATCAATAATCTCATAGGCTGATCTTTTACACCCTCGAGAAGAATCTTTCGTCCCTCTTGCTTCTTATCGTCTGGTAAATATTCAATATATGGTGCCCCATCTGGCGGTCATATCGTCCTAAAATTGCTAGGGCAATGGCAGCACGCACCGACACACCTGCAAATGTGGTAAACCTTTTTCCAATATTGTCCACGAATCGCCCATCTTTATCAGGAGGAGCAGTTATAGGCACTGAAGGGTTTTGTGACCTACGTTGTGCAGCCTGAGCAAATACCGAATCCGGCATCAGGTGTCCCACTAAGCAGGCTGGTGCATCATCAGGAGCCTTACATTTTTTATCAATCCTGGGAAGGACTGCTGTAACTGAATACAGTGCTTTCATAATTTTAATTCCTTCCTCCCAAATGTGATCAATAATGGAAATTGCATGTACTGTTTTCCTGGACTAATCTTTAAAATCATATAAAAAAGTCAGACTCCGTAGCAAGAGGTGGAGATTTAGTTACTTGTGCCAATTCCGCTGCTAAACGGGTATGATAGGGTATGATAGTCATGCAACATAGCTGTCAAATCTTGAACCAATGCAACAGGCAGCTGTATCAATGGTTCTTGGCGTGGCATCATAAATTGTGGTTTTTCCATACATTGGCGGTATTGGGGCCCATAATATTCATCCTTATCCTCCTCTTCCTGAAACTTGCCATGGAGTTGTGAAGGACTGTGAGCCGGACTGAACATCCCCTCATCCTCATATTGTTCTAAAAACTGACTGGGAGGCAAAGGAAAATTATGAGAGGGATCATGAGAAAAAAACTCGTCGAACGTCGACGGTAAAATAGGTGTTATTTGCAGGGATGAAGCCTTCGCAGACGGTGATACAGGGACCGTCGACGTAGAGAAGACGGTGGACAGCGACGGTGTATTGGTCGCTCTCAAGATGTACAACTGGAGTAAGAAGATCTACTGGAGGACGGGAGAGGATAGGAATAATATTGATTGTATTTGTTGTCCTATGTTATTCAAATCGGACCATGGATTTCAAGCCATCATATGTCGTATTGTCATTACACTGCTCTGTTTATGTTTGCAATAAAAAGTTATTTTAAAAAACCATAGGAACATAGCTCCGTATGCCCCCTCAGTCCAACTCCTGGGCGTCCCAGGGAGATAAGGACACATCTTCCATTGTGAGTTGAGGTTCTGGGAACAGGCCGGTATTTTTACCTTCAGTGACCTGTTCCAAGATGGGCAAATACAAGACTATCTTGCCTTAGAAACATAATTTGACCTCCATATAGGCCAGTTCTCACAGGTATGGTTCTACATACAGCCCTTGGATACACTGGTATGGTGGAGGACTCTGAGTCTATTACACATCAGTAAATTCAAAGCCTTCATATGATGGGGGGGACAACGCTGAAGACGTATAACTTGGGTTTCCAGAGCAGTGGTCGCTCAGTCTCAGACCTCCCTCCATACACCAGGAGAGACCCGAGAGGTAGATTTCAACGGAGCTCTTCATGATAAGGAGTCGGCAAAGTCACTGAAATGTCCTTGAATGATATTGCTGAATGCCCGGTTGAAATGAATCAAGTTCTATGTTTTACATAGAGCTTAGGTTTCCCTAAAAAGTCTACACAGAATTTTCTCTGGGGTTTCATAGGAATGGCCCAGATGCGACCCACTAGTGGCCGATCTCAAACACATGCTTTCGGACTGCCCCTTTTGCACTCAAACTTGGCGAAAGAGTCTCAGAAGATAATGCCAGTCGCTAACTTGCCGAGGGTGAATACGTGGGAAATAGCGGCCTTGGGTTTATATAAGCTTTCTGAAAAGCATAAGGTGGCCACTTGACTTTAAAGCCTAGCCCTAATTATCGCAAAGCACACCATCTCAATGAATTGGAATAGTCCTTAACCTCCCTTCAGTGCAACATGACGTCAATCCTTGAATACCTCGGCCAAACAGTGGATGTGGTCGTCCACAGGGAAGAGGCTAGGAGCTTCAGACGGCGTCCGATTGCTCATAGGTGGGATAGCCTTCTCACTGAATTAACGGCTGCCTATCCTGACAGCACCATGTCCTAATGAATCTTCCCTAAATCAGCATTTTTTTTTTACTCATGTGCTAGTGTGTACTAAATCTCCCTGCCCACCCATCTATGCCTTGCATCATCTAAGTTGACTGTAGTACCTACTGGGTGGACTCCACTTCACTCTTACCATACACTGCATGCTTAATTGTCAGCTCTCCTCCATTCCACTTTCTCACCAGCGGGTCCACACTTTCAGCTTCCCGGTAACTTCCACACTAATATAGGTATATCTTGGGTTCTGGGTTTACCAAGTTCCCCTACCCTCCTCCTCCGGGCTCCCACTACTTTTCTAGTTCTTCGTTAAATTGGCAGAATGTTTTTCCTTGTTCAATTGTTATCGTCTGACTGTGATGACTTATATAACGTGCTGTTTTTTCCTACCTTCCCAATCCTGTACGATCTAAAGTTCATGCCATTACAACTTTGATGTACACCGTTTTATTGCGTAACCTCAATAAAAAACATTTAAAAAAAAACATGAACAGATAAACACAACAGTAAAAACATGAGGAAAACTTCTTCTCCGAGATCTCCTAACACAACTCTCTTTGGGGGTAGGGAGGTTACCACAAACCTCAGACCTAGGACCAGGTATTCTTCACGAGATCCCCAACACCCACATGAAGCAGTCAAACTTAAAACCCAAAAACTTCAACAAGGCATGATTGCTTCTGAGAGAAATTTAAAAACTGCACGAGTCCAGGGCTAAGGTGAACAGATAAGTCAAAAAGCAACAGGAAAAAGAGGAGCTAACCTTCAATCCTGGCCATGACGGGGTTGATTTTCTTCGTCGTCAAGCAGCAGCAGAGGCAGGAATTAGAAGGTTGTGTCCATGGCAGAAAAGGAAGTATTAAAGTGAGAAAAGGTGAGTTTCTGCCTTATATCCCTTCCAATCCGTCAACTCAGGTGAAGAGGTTTTGCTGCCACAGTTGCGTCGGCAGAAAGGCACATTGTGATTGGCCCGGCGGGCAAAGTGGCTGTACTCCCTCTAACAGCCACTTTTCCCTATGACGCAGTCAACGTTGGTGAGTAATTCTGACGGAGACAGCAGAAGACCCGCCAGTATCTAAACAGAGTGGGGGGAGCGGACCGCCTAGTAAGCGGACGAGAACTCAGACAGAAAAGCAACAGTGGGACCATTACCGCCAAGATCTAAATCAGGCCCTAAGTGCCAGAGTCCTGTAACGGCTGCCAATAACATTTTTCTCATGCTGTTGGCAGTAAGAGCGGTTGCTCCCACGTCAGTCTAACTCCAGCGGAAGCGAGAAGGCCCCAGGAAAAAAAACTCCCTGAGCAAATCAGAGCTGTCTATTTTTAAACTGGCACGCTCGCAAAACTCTCGAGGACCCGACCGTCCAGATATATAAATATTTTTAAACCTTAATTATTCAACAGATTTACACCATATCACAACCTGAATGGATTTACACCAAATCACAAACAGCACAATCTACAGACCAAGATCTAGCTTCCTGCCAAATTTGGTGTAATTCCGTACAGTAGTTCTTGCGGTCGCGCTTCTTAAAGAAGTCTATGAAAATTCCATATGGGGATTTTGCATTTTGGGGCCCCCCCTTTTTTCTCAGCCCCCGCTTGACGAATCACCCCCAAACTTTCCATGCACACACTAGTCAAAAACAGCACCTTTTTGGAAAGTTTCCTGGAGATTTGTCAAAAGGGCCAAAGTTATAAGCAACACAAAAATGGTGTTATGGTGGAAGTTGAGCTGGCAGAAGTAAGATCTGGCACAAATGTTTAAGGCAAACCCACTTGGGGAATAACGAACTACCGATCCCATAAAGCCCAGCACATGCTGTTATTCACCTGAGGACAATTATGTCTGTTATAAAGAGGGAGAAGCATGAGAAACTCACTGTCATGTGTTCGCGACTCACCATATGCAGCTCGTTGTGAATAAAAGCCTGTTGATGTGAGCGCTTCGCCTGGGGACACTCTTTTCTTCTCATACTTAGGGCTGGTCCGGCCGTGAAGTGCTCCGCCGTGATATTGACGGACCCTGGTTTGCTCATTTAGGCAAACTAATTGTGGATCAGCAGGGCACAATGGACTGAGAAAGGTGTTATGGTGGAAGTTGCGCTGGCAAAAGTAAGATCTGGCACAAATGTTTAAGGCAAACCCACTTGGGGAATAACGAACTACCGATCCCATAAAGCCCAGCACATGCTGTAATTCACCGGAGGACAATTATGTCTGTTATAAAGAGGGAGAAGTCGGCAGGGAAGTTTGCTGCGTGCCGCTTGTGTTGCCTTTGAAAAAGGAATGGGAATTCTGAAACGCGTCAGGCATGAGAAACTCACTGTCATGTGTTCGCGACTCACCATATGCAGCTCGTTGTGAATAAAAGCCTGTTGATGTGAGCGCTTCGCCTGGGGACACTCTTTTCTTCTCATACTTAGGGCTGGTCCGGCCGTGAAGTGCTCCGCCGTGATATTGACGGACCCTGGTTTGCTCATTTAGGCAAACTAATTGTGGATCAGCAGGGCACAATGGACTGAGAAAGGTGTTATGGTGGAAGTTGCGCTGGCAAAAGTAAGATCTGGCACAAATGTTTAAGGCAAACCCACTTGGGGAATAACGAACTACCGATCCCATAAAGCCCAGCACATGCTGTAATTCACCGGAGGACAATTATGTCTGTTATAAAGAGGGAGAAGTCGGCAGGGAAGTTTGCTGCGTGCCGCTTGTGTTGCCTTTGAAAAAGGAATGGGAATTCTGAAACGCGTCAGGCATGAGAAACTCACTGTCATGTGTTTGCGACTCACCATATGCAGCTCGTTGTGAATAAAGCGATACAAAAGGGGATGATGGACGGAACGTTTGAGCCAATCAAACACTCACCCCCAGTCAACAGATCTGGGTTTAATCCATCATCATTCTTTAGCTCACTCCACCACCCCAGTTCAGACATGGCCATATGCAAATCAGTCTGACCCTGTGCCTCATGGGAACAGTCCAGCCCGAACTGCCAAGCCATGTCTTCCCTGGACCGGAAACAAGCATCCTAGGACCGGTTTCTGGCATTTCAGCCGTCATCAGCCAGGCTTGCTTGAATCCAGTGGCAAAGTGAGCAAGGGACCCACGTCTGGGCATACCCCCGCCAACTTAGGGCGACCAAAGCGATACAAAAGGGGATGATGGACGGAACGTTTGAGCCAATCAAACACTCACCCCCAGTCAACAGATCTGGGTTTAATCCATCATCATTCTTTAGCTCACTCCACCACCCCAGTTCAGACATGGCCATATGCAAAACAGTCTGACCCTGTGCCTCATGGGAACAGTCCAGCCCGAACTGCCAAGCCATGTCTTCCTGGACCGGAAACAAGCATCCTAGGACTGGTTTCTGGCATTTCAGCCGTCATCAGCCAGGCTTGCTTGAATCCAGTGGCAAAGTGAGCAAGGGACCCACGTCTGGGCATACCCCCGCCAACGTCTGGGCATGTCTGAACTGGGGTGGTGGAGTGAGCTAAAGAATGATGATGGATTAAACCCAGATCAGTTGACTGGGGGTGAGTGTTTGATTGGCTCAAACGTTCCGTCCATCATCCCCTTTTGTATCGCTTTGGTCGCCCTAAGTTGGTGGGGGTATGCCCAGACGTGGGTCCCTTGCTCACTAGACATTCTATACAATACCGGGATTTCATACTTTGACGGTAACATATATATATATTCACTGAAAACAACACAGGTTTCAGGGACGTTATACTTAGGATTTAGTATTTAAAAAACCTTAGAAATTCACTGAAAAAACCACAGGTTTCAGGAACGTTATAGTTAAGTTGACATTTTACTCATACAAAACCCTAGAAATTCAGCCGTTATAGTTAGCTGAGCTAACTATAACTCGCGCCCCCGCAATGCACTTCTCATGATGTCACATATTACATTACTCATGACATGGTCAGTGACATCACTGATGACATCTCAAATGTCATCAGTGAGTAAAATGTCAGACTAACTAGAACGTTCCTGAAACTAATACTAATTCCGAACTATAACGTCCCTGAAACCTGTGGTTTTTTCAGTGAATTTCTATGTTTTTTTTTTTTTAAACAATTCTATTTAATAAAACATGTTTGTAGCTATTTTTCCTTTTTTTGTATAATTTTTTATGTATTTTTTAAAACTTTTAAAATAATTATAATCACTTTTTTAAATATATATAAAACAGCTGATTAAAGTTTTATAGTGTTATTTATTTGAATAATTACAATTTTTACAAATTTGTAATATTGTTCTATTTTTCCTAATTTTGTACAGTGCAATATTATATGACAGTATTATGAAAAGAAAAAGAAACTGTATATAATATTTTAGGGTGATTTTGTTTTTACTGTTTTTTGCTAAATTATATTTTGTATGATTGCTTTTGATAGTATAAAAGATGTTTTGTTCTCTCATTATGATAAATATCCTATATATATATATATATATATACACTTCCAGACTTTCGCTTGTTAGCACTTCTGCTCTCTGTAGAAAAAACAAAAGGCGAACTCCGTGTTTCCTGGTGCAAATGTATTTTATTTCGCCCTTACACCACCGCCATGACGCGTTTCGGCCTGAAGAGGCCTTGATCACATGACGCGTCTGCAGAGTAAGTTTGTATTTTTAAAGTGCTCAGTGCATACACACGTGGTTTGTTCAAACCATAGACAGAGAAAACACACTCAAGAACGTAAATGCTTTTTAAACAACGTCTCAAAATTTAGAGATAAAGTGCAAGGTTAGTTTCATTTGTGCAAACACTTGGAACTGTTTAAAACCGTTAAGCAAACGTTAAAACCAGTAAAAACCAGTTAAAACAATTGAAACAGTTACAAAAATACTTGTAATACAAATATTAAAAATAACTGTGCACAGTAAATTTTATAATGTATTATACCCGTGTCTAAATGTGCAAAAATGTTGGTTGCACCCCCCGGGACAACATAAAATTATGTATGTTCCAACTATATAGTTTCAATATTGTCTCCCAGGGAACCTGTCTCATGCTGTTCGTTTGCCAATGATAGCGCTAACCTTGATAGCACTTGTCATGCCAGTTTTGAATAAAGCCCCAGTGGGCCTGGCCATTTCTCTGGTCTCTTCTAAAGTCTGTTTTAATAAAGTGCTGTGTGCAATTAGTGTCACGAATGTGAACTGATACCTGTAGAGTGCAAATTGTGCCAAATATAGTTAAAAAGAAAGAAAGGAATGTAATTTATTAACCTTTCATTGGATTCAACGGATTCATCATAAGCGACATGTCTATCTGGGTTATACTAATAATGAGGAATTATAAACATGTAAATAAGTCCAAACTAGAGTTGTGCCCCTGAGGTGTCTTTGTGTCCAGTTCTATTATGTAGCGAGTTTCCAGATTTCTTAAGAGCGCTTCCCGATTGCATCCCCGTCTTTACGAGGCGGGACTGCATCCACAACAAAGTATTTAAGATGTTCTAAGTTATTGTTGTGGATGTCTTTATAGTGCCGGGCAACTGGGTAAGTTGGGTCAGAGTTGGTAATAGCCCTTAGATGTTGTAGTATTCTTTTGTGGCCCTCCAGTTTTGTGCTGCCCACATACTGCAGCCCACATGAGCACTCCAAGATGTAGATTGTGATGGAGCGAAGTACAGAAGATTTTGTGCGTACCCCGTTCAGACCAATCACCCCATAACAAAGTAATATATTAATTTTGATTGCTGTGTATTAACCAAACACACACATTACATGTGGGAAATGCTCTGCATTAACAGGTTTGATTAATATATTAATTAATGGTGTAAAACGCATGTTTTATCTATTTTGCGCATTTAAGTAGTGTAATAGTGCATGTCTATGCTGTAGTGTACATTGTGCATTACATGCTGCTTTTGCTTTATTTTAATGGCTTGCAGTGTGATGCTTTTCCGCTAGGTAACAGTTTTAGGGGATAAATATTAGTACTGGTGGGTGGGGGGACAGAAAACACTTATTTTCTGTGTATTCACATTTTCTTTGTGTTTATCGTAGTTTTGGCTGGTGGCTAGTTTCAAGATGGCTTCGTTTTCCCGGTTCTGCGCAGTAGAGAATGCTTGCATCATCTGGCTGGAAGAACCTCGCGCATGCCTTGTGCTCCACTGAACTTTGCAACTCCAGCTGACTATGTTCGAGGCCATTTGTATGAATGCCGGCGAGTGGCTGAGAGCCAGAATGATAGCACGAGAACAGTCGAATGCCTGCCAAAGAATGACCACGTGGAAACAGCTGAAAATAAACAGTTGAATCCCTGCCAATGAACATTTGAATGCCTGCTAATGAACTATGGGACAATTGAATTTGTATCTATCAGCTTGTCAAACAAAGTTATTCACGGACATCCTGGGAGCAGAGAAATACAAAGTTATTCACGGACATCCTGGAAGCAGAGAAATACATTGTCATTCACGGACATCCTGAGAGCTAAGAAATGCATTTTCATGACCAATCAGAGCAAGGGAAACGGCAAGAGTTGAAACATTTGTGGGTAGAGAGCCAGCAAACACAGTATAAATATCAGACCAAAATTGGGGGTTTTTAGAGAGAAGCTGGTTGGAGAGATGTTGTCTGTCAGAGAAGCTGTTTGCAGAGATGCTGGGGAGCTTGAAACCATGCCAGAATGCGCACTGATGACCCTGTAGGTTCGAGATCGCTATGGGACACTAGCCTGGGTGAGAGATGCGTCTAGGAGGCCAGGGTTATTAAGAAAGTTGGGGTTTAGTGTTGGTTAGGAAGGTTTTTAGTGTAGGAAATCTTTGGAATTAAATGCATGTTTTTAATTATGGTTCACTGATCTTTCATTTTGGGAACCCTCTATCAGTTACATGACCAAGAATTGATTTTTAACCATTTTTAAGAATAATGAAATGAATGCAAACTTACATTTTCTCTTCATGACTTTTATTAAACAGTTTCTTGATTTATTTCCTGAATAAATGGCAATGCTCAGTGAGAATTAATAGTGAGAGAATAAATGATAATTTTCTTTATGCAAATTAATTATATAAAATCTTTTAAATGATTTCAGGTGTTTGTGATTCTTTTAGAGTCAATTAATTATGCAAATCAATGTATTGTTGTAGTGAGGTTAAGCTGGTCTTGACAATCACCATCAACTTGCTCAACTAATTGGTCCATCGACCTAATTGGCGGGGTACATTGATGCATAGATTAGTTAGTAAAATTAGGTGATGAAAACAAATGTTGGTGTAAAAATCTGTGCTTAAAGGTATCCCGTGATAGGAAATAATTCATGCAACCCATTGTAGGATTATTAGCAAGGGTCTGGGGGGTGTGTGTGTACTTCGGTGTTATGGGCCCCACCGGAGTGACCCGGACCCTGGGTTGGTGATAATTTCTGGGTAATCGCTGCATCAATTGCATACTCTGTTTTACACGCGAGTAATTTCCTGATGGCTATCGGTTCTTCCCTGAAAGGGGTTCTATAGCTGGTTCTATTACTTCCAAACCTGCACGCACGACATGTTGTGCATTTCACGAACCCTTTCCTTGAAGACAACCAATTGGGGGTTGTGCTGACCTCTGGACTACTGCTTACTAAAGCGTCTTTCATGGATCTCGCTTTCCTGAATGTGATTTTTGGATTATCGGGCAGTTGCTCCCCCAACACTGGATCACTCAGAACTATAGGCCAATTTCTATTGATAATCTTACGTAGCGAATGCTGTGGTCTGTTGAATGTAAGTATTAGTCTAGTCTCTTGTACAGATTGTGGTGTGGCTGGTTTCTTATTTGAAGCAAGAACAGCTGACCTATTCATTGCTGTGGATCTTTTAATAGCATTGTCTATTACTTGCTCGGAGTAACCTCTCATCATAAATCTGTTCTTACTGTCAGTTTGAGCCTGCAACAGGTCTGTATCGTTGCTGCAAATTCTTCTAATCCGCAGCATTTCCCCGTGGGGGATGCTGTGTATTAGATGCTTCGGATGATGACTTGTGGCGTGCAGTAAGGTATTCCCTGCTGTCTTCTTCCGATATAGTTTTGTTTCTATTTTGCAGTCTGCTATGTAGATCTGAACATCTAAAAAATACACTGATCGATTGCTAATAGTAGCAGTAAAGTGCAAGTTTAGTGAATTCATATTGATTTGTTCAATGAATGTGCGTGCACTTTCTTCAGTGCTGCGCCAGATCACGAACAAATCATCAATGTATCTCATCCAAGCAATCACATGGTTCTTCAAGAAATTCTCATATTTGACTTGATCCTCCCACCATCCCATATGGAGGCAGGCATAGCTTGGTGAAAAACATGCCCCCATTGCCACCCCTCGCTATATCTATAATTTTTTTTGGCTTACAAAAAAGGGTTGCGCACCGTACGCGAACCTACGCGGTGGGTGCGCGGATTCGTTATACGAATATCAGTCTAAAATACATATTTAGAACAAATTAATATATTTTTTTCCTGAAGAGGTTTATTACTGAGTGCAAAAAATAGTAATATAGAAGTTATAAATTTGTTTTAAAATGTTTTAAACAGGTTTTTGAGGATGCGCGGGAATCGCGCACCGGTCGATGAACTACGCGTTGGGTGCGCGAATCCGTTACACGAATGTATGTCTAAAATACGTACTTACACTGAAATAATATACTTTTTAAACAGAGGTTTATTATTGAATCAAAAAAAATAGTATTAGTGTTTGTAAAATATTTTTAAGATGTTTAAAACAAATTTTTATGTACGCTGTACCATCGCGCACCAGTTGAGTAGGAATCGCGAACCCTGCCGGCACGTATTTCTGGGATCACGTAGGGGTCACGACTCTGGCGTAATTTTTAAAAGTATAAATATCAATGTTTCGAGTTCAAATATCTGTTTTGCATAAAGAATTTCCATTGAAATAGTTTGAAACACAATATCCTAACAGCAATTTATACTTTTATATCAAATTTACTACATTTTACGAGTGCGCGACGTATACGCGATGGGTGCGCAACCCCTACACGACTCCATGTGACATGGAAAGAAAGTTTATCATTGGTTGAAAAGCTTTTCATTCTCTTGGAGGGTGGAGCTAACACCTGTTCCAGTCCTTTCAATTTTGGGTGCGTCTCCTTGTGTAGACTAGTTTGTTTTGTAGGCTCTGCACAATTCTTTATTTTCTTTGGTGTTTTGACCACACATTTTTCCATTGACAATGGCATCAGCTTATCTCTGAAGAAGAGCAGCAGGAGGAGATAGAAGAGGTAGAAGAGCCAGTGAAAAAGCGCAAGGAAAGCATTGTGTGGGCGTTTTTTACTGAAAAAGCACCTTGAAACAATGCACCCCACTCGTCTTGCACGAGAGTTGATGGAGCGACAGAAGAGGGACCAAGCTGCAGCTGATGATGGTATGTCAACCATACTACTTCAGCAGGTGTTGGTACTGACCACTCCACAACCCCAACATTGTCGCCTGAACTTGCGGATGCAGAAATTCACTGTCACAAGTGTTGAACCACTCTGTGTTGGTGAGCTGTCCATTCAATGCATTCATTAATCTTGCTGAAAGCACATAAGTGCTAATTTTTTGGGGGGAAAGTGGGGTTCTACCTTGTGTTTTTTTGTTCTTATGAAACACCACAGTTGGACTGTTTAACTTAAATTTTTTGCTTCAAAAAATTCAAAAACACCCAAAAAAAAAAACATCTCAAAATTGTTTACAAAAACAAAACGGTTCTCACAAAACCACCTATACTGGTTAAAATTAGAACATTTGTACGTAGTGTAACAGCTTGATTGTATAAATGTGTGTGTGATGAATGTTAGAATTGTGCCTAAGTAGTGTCGCAGTGAATGGATGCGCGCATGCATAATACGTGAGTGAATGAATGAGTGAAAGATTAGTGCTTTGGTGATTTTATATGTGCAGGAGTAGTGGCTGAGTGAATGGATGAGTATGCATAATGCCTGAGTGAATGGTTGAGTGTTAGACTAGTGTCTGAATGAGTGCATGAGTGTACTGGTAGTGCCTTGGTGATTGTATGAGTGCAGGTGTAGTGCCTGGGTGATTGGATGAGTGCATGGGTAGGGCCTGAGTGTTTGAATGAGTGCAAGAGTAGTGCCTGAGTGTTTGTATGAGTGCAGGTGTACTGCCTGGGTGATTGTATGAGTGCATGGGTAGTGTCTGCGTGAAAGGATGAGTGCAAAGGTAATGCCTGGGTCATTGAACGAGTGCATGGTTAGCGCCTAAAAGAAAAGATGAGTACATGGGTAGTGCCTGAGTGAATGGTTGACTGCAAGAGTACTGCCTGAGTGATTGCATGAGTAGTGCCTGGGTGACTGCATGAGTGCATGGGTATTGTCTGCGTTATCGGATGACTGCATGTGTGGTACCCGAGTGACTTTATGAGTGCAAGCGTAATGGCTGGATGCTTAGATGAGTGCATGGGTAGCGCATAAGTGAAAGGATCAGTGCAAGGTAGTGCATGGGTCATTGGATGAGCGCATGGGTAGTGCCTGAGAGAATGGATGAGTGCATGGGTTTTGCCTGAGTGAATGATTGAGTAGAACAATAATGCCCGAGTGATTGCATGAGTACAGAGGTATTGCCAGGGTAATTGGATGAGTGCATGGGTCGTGCTTGACTGAAAGGATAAGTGCAAGGATAATGCCTGGGTTATTGCACGAGTGCATGAGTTGTGCCCGAGAGAATAGATGAATGCATGGGTAGTGCCTACGTGAAAGGATGAGTGCCTGGCTGATGGATGAGTGCATGGGCAGTGCAGGAGTAAATGGATGAGTGCATGGCTAGTGGCTAGATGAATAGCTGAGTGCAACAGCACTGTCTGGCTGTTCTATCAGTGCATAGATAGCAATGAATGAGTGTACAGGTAGTCCCTGAGTGATTGCATGAGTGCATTCATACTATCTGTTTCATTCAATGAGAGGATGGGTAGCCCCTGGGTAATTCTATTAGTGCATATCTTTTCTATGTATGCATCTGAGAAGTCATTGGATAGGGAGTTCAATACACACCTGTCCTGTATAATGATGAGTAAATAACTTGCAATAAAAGCACTTTTATTGGTCTATGCACTTTTGTCAAAAGTAAGTATGATACTACTCCTCAGAAATATGATGATAGTTTTCAAATAGTGTAAAGGATGAACACTATTAATATTGGAAACAAATAACATATAATTACATTTTTAAACAATTTTCAAGGTTACTCATGCATACTATATTATGTACTCTTACCTTTCAAGTAATTTAGATACATTACTCAGTAGAACTATTTTAGAGTAGTATTATCCTAAACAGCATTAAAACTGTTTTCAAACTTCAACAGTAGCTACTATAGAGAAGAAAAAGAAAAACTGTTATTTAATGATAATATATTACAGAAATTATAATATTATATTTTTAAGAACACAACATAAATTTAGAAATCCGTACCGTTTTCAGTTTCCCTTTTTTGCTGTTCTCAGATTCCACTTAACTTCACCATACACAGTGATTTCAATGTAGTATTATCATTGAACAGTAGGGGAAACAAACAATCAAATTGATTGTAGAAATAAATTTAAAATCAGCATAGAACATCATTATCAATATGTGTAGCTATGCGTTTTCCTATCTACACTTTGGTAGTTACTTCCTTCGTCTACATTAACTCTATTATATATCTCAAATACATTTGCCTAAATGTAGACTCTCATTTACATCTGGTACAATATAGGCAACAAATATATAAACTATTTGCTTTTAAACACAATTTTCCAAATGTAATATCAATTAGAGCAAATAATAATCCAAACACTAATTTCAAATACTAATACTAGGCAGTGCTGTCTACTTTCTGTTTACATCTTCCCAATAGGCCGAATGTTGTACTCAAAACTTTGGCTGCAGAAATAGCAAATATGAATTTGGTAATTCATAAGGCAATCTAGGTTTGAATTCCACGTGGGCATCATTGCAATATCGTCCATCCTTTGTTACACTTTAAATGAACATTATAGTGTCCAGATGTTGCAGTAGGTCCATCATGGAAAATAATAGCTGCTCTTGTACAAGTTCTTCCTGAAATAGATATTTAACTTGCTTTAAAATTTGTAATTTTTGTTTCCAATTTTCTTCCATTTGCTTTACATCATTGTAACATTAATATGAGATATTTTCCAAATGTTTCTATATGTAACGTAGACAACATCTTTGATCTAAAATGTGAGCATCTCATATCAATTTGTTAAAAGGTATTGATTCACAGTCTGGTATTGTCAAGTATAGGAAGCGTTTTGTTTGTATTTCAATGGTAGAAGTAAGTGAACACTCTTCACTCTTATGGTTCCACTTGTAACTTAGTCCAAATAAGTTATCAATGTGTAATCCTTCATATTCTAATACTCCAAGCATAAGCATTAGAAATTCTTGTGCATCTTGTTGTATGTTGAGAGTAAATGTCAATGAACCATTACATATATATAAAAGATGCTGAATGCCAGAAGCAGTATGCATTTTAGTTCTGTCATTTATCAACTGTTGAAATACATGCTGTAGTAAAGAACAGAATCTTTTTTGATGATTTTCCATGATTTCATGATGAAGATCTGGTTAATGAAACACAACATTCAGACTCACATTAGCATAACAGTTGATACCTGAACTGTTTTCTAACTGGTATCCTGCAATATCATCAACACTTTCTATTTTTTTTTCTTTATACTTTCAACTTTTTCTCCAGCTGCTTTCCTTTTTGAACGTCGGTTGCATCTTTGACATATTTCCGTTTTGGACACACTATACGTTTCTCATACATGAGATATTCACCTAAATCAGGAGTATAAAGTCTTCTTAAACGATTGTACTCTCTTACACAATTTGCATCAGCACTAAACTCTTTCTTATCAAAATCTTTCAAATAGAAACCAGACAATGTTCTTACTCATAACAATGCAACATATGTCATTCCCTCTTTGAACACCGTACTTCCAATATTTACAAAAGCTCTGTCTATACTTAAACCTTGAGATTTATGAATAGTTACTGCATATGCTAAAGACAGAGGAAACTGTTGTCTGCGAACATACAAATCTTTTACAGGCAAAAAACGTACAACACAAAGCCCAATCTGTCTTACCTCTTAAGTTGATCAAATTTTATAATCAAAAATTCTATATTATATCTATTCTGAAAATTTACAAAATCAACAACTTTTCCCATTGCTCCATTTACTGAACCTTCTTCTACATTCAAATTACGCCACAAAATTACCCGACATTTTATACATACATGTAAAGTCTTTTCTAAGCCTGCAGTTCTAGATACAGACTTTTCCAAAGAATGCAATTTAGCCTGTAGTTTCTCTGTAAGAAGAATAGTCACTCCCTGGTGTTCAATTTTATCAGTAGCTTGAATTTCCACAATTTGTTGTTCTTCCAGTTTCAAAAGTTGTTGATTAAATGTAGAACACTCTTGCAGTGTAGGCATTAGGCAAACTATAGACTTCTTTTCTCCAAGCATATTATACCTTACTTCAGCTGCTGTGTTTCAAGTTGTAAACAAGTTCCTTAGTAGCCGACTTTCTAAAACTTGTTTACCAATGTTCCATCAAGACACCAAATCTTATGTCTTGAAGAATATTTCCATAATCTTCATTACTTGCTTGTCGCATATTCCTAACAAGTTCTTTATATTCAAAATGTAACCAAATGTTCACATTTCCAATACTTCCCAAAGATTTCCTTGTGTCTTCGTCAACAAGTGTTTTAAAAACAGGTTATCCTTTTACAGGAGTAAGTTGTAGTAGGTCTCCGAATACAATTAAATGATTTCCTCCAAACAGAACATCGTAATCTGTTTTTAAAATCTGTTGCATTCTTAAATGTACAAAGGCAAGCATTAAGTTTGAGACCATGCTCACCTCATCAATGAATAAAAGTTTCATTTTCTTCAGTACTCTTGAAACTTCATAACAAGCTTCTCCAAATAGCTTCTGATATTCCAATTTATTATCATGTTCAACAGGTTGCATAAGTAATTGATGTAAAGTAATCCCTTTAATGTTGTGTGCTGCTAATCCAGTTGGAGCTGTTACAACACAAGATAAATATGATTCTGTAGTTTTGTGTAGATAACTGGTCAAAACTTTAATTAAGAAACTTTTTCCTGTTCCAGCTTGACAACTGATGTACAATAGAATAGGTTTAAATGGTAAACATTGGCATTCTTTTTTTTGTGTGCAGCAAACCATGTTGTATCTGTTGTTTGACTTGTGGATATATTTCTTTTTGTTCAATATTTAGTTGTTCTTCTAACTGTTCCAACTGAATAATATCCTGTTGTGCTTGTTGCATTGCAGTTTCTACCTCATTCATGGCTATTGCTGCTTCATTTTTGATAATTGGTTGTCCAAGTGGATCTTGACTCAGTGGACCAGAACTTTGACTGCCTTGCGAACTTTCTCTAGCTATTTCAGCTGCAATAGTACTTTCTTGTTCAATCTTATCATTTAACATTTGTAGATACATTAGGAAAATTGTGCACTGAATGCTATCTTTAGTTGCATTAAAAGAATCTTCATAGCAGTCAAAATCTCCAAGTAATTCTGTTTCAGTACGCCAAGGCTTGAACAGTTGCAGAAGTACTAAATAGAAAAATTCCCTCTTATCTGGACTTTTGCAACTGAGATTCCTGTGGTTAATAAGATTTCCTTTGGCATGTTTTAATAAACTTCCGTCACATCCAATTACTGCATATTTATCTTATTTTATATTTTCTGTAACTTTTCTTTTAAAGCTGTAATGTTGAAGTATTTCATACAGACATAGGTTTTCGAGATGTGGACTGCTTTTGGGATAATGTGTATCCAACATATTAGTTTTAACAATATCTGTACTTTCTGGTTCATTCTGTGCTAAGTATTTGATTTCTTGTAAAGATTTCAATACTCTATTTCGTGTGCAGGCAAGACCTAAACTTACCCAAATGATTCCTCTTGACTTTGAATATAAACTGACAGAGCTCAAGCGATCCGAACATTCATAGGATCCAATCTCTCAATGGGAAAGCATTTTCAAGCTAAAGCTGTGCACTTTCTTGCTAATAATCTTCACTTGTGAAATTTCTTCCCACATTTCTTTCATCTCTGTCTTTTCAGATTTGGTTATATATGATGTAACATAGCGAGCAACAGCAATTGAATGATCTGCAACATATTGAATATCCATGTTTGCATTCTGCATTTTCAAAATAAATACATTGTAGTCTTAATGTAATTAGAATCTTCTGTTCTTTTTAAGTTGTATGTATTCTTCGGAGATTTCCGAGTTATTGTATGCCTTTCTGCTGACAAAAAACATTTCCTTTCGAAATTATAGGACGTGGGAATCCAAAACGACATTTTGTATAAAATTTCCCTTTACACTTGTATTTTCGTCGACAGTATTTCCCACATCGATGACTTTGAAACCGTAAAACTTGTTGTCTCAAGCTCTTTTCTCCTCCATCTCTTGGAATGGCACATGTAACATACTGCTGGATGAAAGACAAAACAGTTTCATCAGTATCAGTTCCAAATTTTGGTGCATTCTTTATCCATAATAGTATGTGTATATGAGGCGCACCTCTGGCTTGGTACTCTTTTCGCCAAAAGAAATCAGTAACTTCTCCAAGAGGAGGAATATTTTTATTGCAGATAAATTACATCATACTTTGAAACCTATGGTTAAAATACCTGCAGACATTTACAGGATCCAAGGAACAGAGTTCTCCAGGTGTCTTCAATTCAATGTTCTTAACATATGAATTTGCTTCTCGTAGATATTCAAGTAAATCTTCCCACACATATTCAGCACAGCTAAGTGTTACAAACGATGTAGGTGTACCTAAGTATTTTAACATACATTTGAGTTCACCATGACTACGAAACCAATATTCATTGGTACCACGTTGACATGCCATCAAATTAATTAACTGAGATTCTAAATTTTCATCTCTTTGTTGAACTTTGTCCATGAATTCTTTTGCAGAAACATGTTGCAGATGAACTCCTGTTTTTAATATGTGGTTCACTGCATATGAAAGTGCAGACAAATCACTTTCAAACAGAAGATAAAATATATATGGAATGCACTGTCGAAATCTTGGATCTTCAGAGTACAATCTTGTTGAGAGGTATTCTGAAGTTGAAATCTGTACAACTCGCTCATGAAATCGTCCACCTTCTCCTCGGGGAATAGCTGTGGAAAACAACAAGTTTCTAAACTTTTTTCCCATGCACTCATGAGAGTTCCCTTTGCTTCCTTCATTTGAAATAATTCAATACTGTTTCCTATCATTTCTTTCGAATGTAGAGGATGCATAGTATAATGTTCATAAATCTCTTCACTCCTGGACTTGTCCACTTTTTGTATTTGGTCACTTGAAATTTCTGTTTCATCTTCTAAGCATATTTGCTGTTCATCAACATTTACATTCTTATAATAAATATTATTCTGTACCAGATATAATGTAGCCTTGTTGAAGTTTATTAACATCTACAAACTCTTGCCATATTTTTCAACTCTTTGTTGGGACGCCATTTACTAGAATAACTACTGGCTCTTTTTCCTCCCTGTCTACACCAACAGTTTCAATATTTTTCTTACGATCTAAAGGTAAGTACACAACTCTTCCTTTCAGACCTCTTTGTAAATCTGTAGGTGGCAGCTTACCTGTTTTAAGCTCCATATGATCTATGGCCTGAATGGGTATACAGATTGCATAGGAATAGACTTATAAGCATTCAAATCTGCCAGTTCCTGAGGTATAGGTACCAACTCTAAGTTGCTATGTACTGCTCTAGCTGGCATTTTGTTCTCTTCTAATTAGTTGTAACATTATTTACAAATAACTTGATCAGTACCAAATTCAATCTGACCTTCTACCAACAAATATGCACCAAATTGCTGCCACTTATCATTGTTTTCCTTTTCACCTTTTAAATATAAATCAACATTCCTAGTTTGACTTCTATAGTGAGTACGTCGACAACAAATACAAACATAGTTTGGTTTTTCAGACGAAACTGTCTTAAACTTTGTAATTTCTTCTGCAAACTCATCAATACTAATCTCTTTCCCATGTTCTTCAACACCTATACTTATCAAACTCTCACTTTGTCTACACTCCTCTTCCGAACCAAAAAAAAGAAACTGTATATCATCACCAACTTTCTGTACATCTGATACTGAACCGTGCAAAAGAACAGTGTTAATTTCACTTAAACATAATGCAGGAGTTTTTACATAGTAGAGTCTCCTTACTAACTTCCGCATTTCAGAGTGGTGTACCGCTAACATTCATAAATGATGAGAAGTACTTTGGCACACTTTTCTTGAAAGACAAGCCAGAGAATGACCCTGCAAATGAGTATATTTCTTATTTGACATGGATCTAGTCCTTGTAACATCTTAATTTTCTGTTTAACACTTTTTCTTTGCCTATTGTCGTAAAAAAGTGCGTAATATGTCAATAGATTCTTGTTGAATACTGCAAATACTGCTACAATCTCACTTATATACAGGAGCTTGTGTACGCCTCCCTTGAACTTCTTCAGCTATTACTTCTTTCACATTCCTAACAACCATTTTTTCTTTTGGAATGGGACAACCATCTTTCATCTCATAGCATCGACCACTAGTATCAACTGCATGTACTAATGTGTTCTCTTGAAAATAGCTTTCTTCATTAAAGAAAGGCTCACTAGTAGAAGTGTGCTTCCATTGTCCAGTAAAAGTTTTACAAAAGTTACTTCTATTAACAAGTCTTTTTCTTTTTCTTTTCTCTTTCATAAACACCCTTGTTTTATCCAATGTTCTCATTCTCTTCAATATTAATATAAATAATTTCCGTTTCAATTCAAAAGTATTATCTACTACACTTTCAATGAGTTGCTTCTTCTTATACGCTGCTGATCTTCTTTATACTTTTTACAATCTTTTAATACATTTTGAATTACTCTACTTCTAAACATTCTTACACGTATCTCTTTAAATAGTTTTTGCCTTCTTATAATATGAGTTGTTTTTCCAACAACTAATGTTTTTTTACCATGACAGTTCTTCTTTTCCTTCTGGTTTCTTGTAAAACATTTCTTTTCCCGTTCATTATTATTGACTTTTTT
Organism: Calotriton arnoldi; assembly: GCA_963921515.1. NCBI lineage: Eukaryota > Metazoa > Chordata > Amphibia > Caudata > Salamandridae > Calotriton > Calotriton arnoldi. Next base: position 1,351,759 of record CAWUFW010001702.1, on the reverse strand, counting down.
TAATCTCTCTGTTTTAAGAAACTGTTTAGCGCTCTTACCAGAAGAGATTTTATCCTGAGTAACATTTTTCTAATGCACTCTTTTTCCTTTTCTTTAAGTAGTACTGTTTTTTTTGTTCTCTTCTATTTTCATGTTTTCTTGCCATCTTCAATTTGTGTCTCAAATAAATGAATTTCTGAAAAACAAATAACAGTTTCAATACATCAATTAACAATTTAAAAATAATTACATGTCAATATTCATAATAACCACTAAGCAACTACTTATAATTACATTGCTATTCTCTTTATAACAAATACAAAAAAAAGTGCCGAAACAAGCAAGAGAACTGCAAAAAGAGGAAGAAAGGTGCTGAAAGAGAAAGAAATGTACAGAAAAAAAAGGAAAGGTTCAGAAAGATCCAAAAGAAGTGCACAAAGAAGCAACACAGCTACAGAGACATGTGAGAAGTGCAGAAAGAGGCAACAGAGGTGCAGAAAGAGACAATAGGGATGCACAAAGAAGCAACAGAGGTGCACAAAAATGCAAGAGAAGTACACAAAGAAGCAAGAGAGATGCAGAAGAGGTGACAGAAGTGCAAAAGAGACAAGACGGGTGCCGAAAAAGTCAAGAGAGGTGCAGAAAGAAGCTTGAGAGATGCAGAAAAAAGCAAGACAAGTGTATAAAGAAGCAACTGACATTCAAAAACAAGTAAGAGAATTGCAGAAAGATGCAAGAGAGCTGTAGAAAGATGAAGAAATGTGCAGAAAGAGGAAAGAGAAATGCAGAAATAGGCAAGAGAGGTGCAGAAAGAGGCAACAGAAGTGCAAAAAGAGAGATCAAGGGAGAAGAAAGAGGCAAGAAGTGTGCAGAAAGAAGCAACAGAAATGCGCAAAAAGGCAAGAGATTTGCAGAAAGAGGTATAGAAAAAGGCAAGAGAGGTTCAGAAAGTGACAAGAGACGTGCAAAAAGCAAGAGAGGTGCACAAATTGGCAAGAGAGGTGCAGAAAAAGGTGAGGGAGGTGCAGAAAGAAGCAAGAGAGACGCAGAAAGAGGCAGGAGAAGTGCAGGAAGAAGCAAGCAGAGGTGCAGAAACAGGCAAGAGAGGGTACAACAAAGAGGCAAGAGGAAGTGCCCAAAGAAGCCAGAGAGGTGTAGAAAAAGGCAAGAGAGGTGCAGAAATGGAGCAAGAGAGGTGCAGAAAGAAGCAAGGGAAGGTAAAGAAAGAGAGAAGAGAGATACAGCAACAGAGGCAATGAGGGGTGTAGAAAGAAGGCAAGTGAGCTCCAGAAACAAGCAAATAGAGGTGTAGAAAGAGACTACAAGAACGGTACAGAAAGAGTCAAAAGAGGTACAGAAAGAAGCAAGAGAAGTGCAGAAAGAGGCAAGAGAAGTGCAGAAAGACAAGAGAGGTGCAGAAAGAGGCAAGACAACAGCAGAAAGAGGCAAGAGAGGTAGAGAAACAGGGAAGAGGGATGCAGAAAGAGGCAAGAGGGTACAGAAAGTAAGCAAGACAAGTACAGAAAGAAGCAAAGAGGTGCAAAAAGAACTAACAGGTGTAGAAAGAGGCAAGAGAGGTACAGAAAGAAGCACAAGAACTGTACAAAGAGACAAGAAAAGTGCAGAGAGGCAAAAGAACTGCAAAAGGTGGCAAGAGAGGTGCAGAAAGAGGCAAGAGTGGTACAGAAAGAACCAATAGAGGTGCACAAACAAGCAACAGTTGAGCAGAAACAGGCAAGAAGAGTGCAGAAAGAAGCAAGAGGAGTGTATAAAGAAGCAAGAGAGGTGCAGAAAGTTAGGAAAAGAGCTGCATAAAAGGCAAGAGAGGTTCAGAAAAAGACAAGACACATACAAAAAGAAGCAAGAGAGGTGTAGAAATTGGCAAAAGAGGTACAGAGAGAGGTGAGGGAGGTGCAGAAAGAGGCAACAGAGGTACAGAAAGAGTGAAGAAGGGTGGAAAAAGAGGCAAGAAGAGTACAGAAAGAAGCAACAGAGGTCCAAAAAAGGCAAAAGAGGTGTAAAACGGACCAGAGACGTGCAGAAAGAAGCAAGAGACGTACAGAAATTGGCGAGAGGTACAGAAAGAAGCATGAGAACTACAGAAAGAATCAAGTAAACTTCAGAAACCAGCCAATCAGGTGCTGCAAGAACAAAGAAAGGTGCAAAAAGAGGAAAAATAGGTACAAAAAGCAGCAAGAGAAGTGCAGAAAGAGGCAACAAAAAGGGAATAAAGAGGTAAGAGACGTGCAGAAAGTGGTGAAAGAGGCAAAAGGGATGCACAGAGGCAAGAGAGGTGCACAAACAGGCAACAGAGATGCAGAAAGAGGCAAGATGAGAGCAAAAAGAAGCAACAGAGGTGCAGAAAAAGGCAAGAGAAGTGCATAAAGAGGCAAAGAGGTACAAAAAAGGTAAGAGAGGTACAGAAAGGAACAAGAGGCGTGCAGAAAGAAGCAAAGAAGTGCAGAAATTGGCAAGAGAGGTGCCAAAAGAGGTAAGGGGGATGCAGAAAGAGAATAGAGAGGTGCAGAAAGAGGCAGGAGAAGTGCAGAAAGAGGCAAGAGAGGTGCACAAACAGGCAACCGAGGTGGAGAAAGAGGTAGGGACGGTGCAGAAAGAGGCAAGAGGAGTGCAGAAAGAAGCAACAGAAATGCAAAAAGAGCCAAGAGAACTGCACAAAAAAGCAATGGAGGTGCACAAAGAGGCAAGACAAGTACAGAAAGAACCAAGAGAACTCCAGAAATGTAAAGCACCAATCCTTCCCATATCACTGTTGTAAGTCTCACCATATTCCTGAAAGCATGCATGCATGTGTATATGCTTTTTAGGTCTCGCGCCTAGCGTGGCAGTGCGCAGCACTGCTCGCGCAGCGCGAGACCTGTAGAAAGGGCTTCAGAAAGCTAACCACAGGCTCATGCGTGTGGTTTTGCTTTCCGAAGCCCACATTGGCTGTAGCGTGTTTTTTTTTTTTTTAAACGGCTCGCGATTGGGCAAAGGCGGGAGCATGTCCCGCCTTTGCTCTGCCCATTCCCGTCGGTGGCCAGCACGCGCAGCAGCGCGCGTTCGTCTCGCTGCCGCGCTCCCTCCCCCCGCTCCTCTGTGGTGCGTGCGCACCACTGGTTAAGTGTTGCTGGCTGCGGGGGGCGGGCCCCGGGCCATGGCGGGAAGTGGAGCCAGCTTGCGTGACTCGTGCCGCTAATTCTTGGTTACCCAGAAGCCGTTGCCATAGAAAAGGCCCCTTTCTGCATGTTTGCATTTGATCTGTGCTGACTGGGCAGAAGACAGCTCGTTGGAGTGCTTCTGAGGTACTCGAGTGTTCAGTGGAAGAGTTCACTTCCTCTCACTGTATGGACGGAAACATTTACCTGAGGGCTTCTCCCCGCACTCAACACCACGTGTTCTGAAGATGTGAATCTTTATTTTTTGATCAAGTTGAATACTTTTTGGTAAAACTGTCACCGTTGGGTGTTGTAAAGATTTCTGCCCTCCCAGCCAATGATCGCTTTTATTAAACATGCCGAGTCGAGCGTTTCTCGAGGTGTGCGCTGTGCTTCTGTTGCACCCGACTTGTAAGACAGGAAAGGCGACTCGCTAGCAGTGGGTTTGAGTTCAGCGCTGATACCCTTCGTTTCCTCGGGGCAAACCATGTGCTTTCTCTCACACTGCGCCGAGACGGCCTCCCACTTTCTAGAATGTACATTTAGAAGTGCCTGGGGATGATGGAGTTTTATATTTCTTTTTATGTTGTAAGGCCTTATGTTTTAAAGTCTCAGCTTAAAATACAATAGGAAACATTCAAATCCCGTGCAGAAAACAAACAACCCTGCTTTACAAATAATTACCTCTTATTTTCCTCCCTTACGAATGCTCATCACTAAATGTGCAGCAGTGTTTCACTTTCCTCAAGAAACTCTGCCATCCGGACAGTCCTTATTTGATGTTTACTTGACCACGTATTCATACCTTTACACTTTGCATATTTCATAATGTAAGTATACCATCCTTGCCACAGTCTGCAATCATGGCCATTAAAATATATGTTAAGCACTCTCACATATCCTACAATTCCGATCCCCCTTGTCCAGCCAATACTGTGAGCTTATTCTATCCTGTTCCCAGTGGTTTTTAAACATCACTGTCTTCTTTACTTCAAGTTTTGGAGTGCTAATTAAACAGTTGTGTTCTCTTGTTGTTCTAAGTTCATATTTTGGGTATAAGGGGCAGTGTCACCTCCTCTCCGCCAATCACGGAGGGGTTTGAAGAGAGACTTACACACAATGATAACAAAATGTGTACGCAAAATCAACTCTAGCATTAAGTATGGCGTGAGAGTTGTTCACAGATGTTTAAGATACAGACACACATATGCACTCCCACACCACACCTCTTTCAACAATGTCACGTCTGTGGCACAACGCACATCCCCTGTAAGCACAACTGTAGTTTGGTGAGTGTCTGCAAGATTGAATCCATCTGACCTAAACGGGTTGGTGGTAGAAAGGAAAGCAAACACCCTGTATGAATCCTATGGCGAGAACCCTGAACTAGAAGTTATACGTAAGGCAGATTGGAAACACACTGAGACGGAGAGCAGAAACGCACAATTTACCAACAAGTTTGGTACAGTAGGAGCATAAGACATTGTAAGAAAACAATGTCAAAACCAGGAGACAGAATGCAATCTAAGGCTAGAAACAAATACAAAGAGGCTGAGGGACTACAAGACTTTAACCTCAACAGATGCACCCTCCATTATGGGCAGCACCTGGCTCTAGCTGGTATGGAAACAATGAAGCGCCACTTACTTTTTCAAGCAAGACTATTGAATGTTGGCTGATTGTTTGTCTAATAAATGATGGTAGAGTGAAATTTGGGGGAGTTGTCACACGAGTCTCGAATTATCTGCTGTTAGGACTTCGTAAGGACTGGATGAACGTTAGCTAGTCCTGTGTAAAACCATAACATCTTAAGTGGGTGTACTTTCTTTTTCACTTCACTCAAGATGAGTTGGCCTTGCTAGGATTGCCAATCACTGCTAGGGCCCCTGATGTAATCGCCACTAGTATGAAGCGGTGTTTGTCTAAGAACATTTTGGAGTCACTGTCATCGTGTCTCGTGCAGCCATCTCGAGGGTTGCTGCGTCTGTGGCAGCAACCTCCCTTCTAGGTGCCATTAGGGGCATTCCGAGTAAACATGCTTCTGACCCACTCCTTGCATGCGCTTGGCTTTCAGATAACTTCCTTTCAGGCCGAATACTTCGTCTCAGGGCTCACTTTACTTCACCAATTACCCAGACTCCAGGGCCCATAATGACAGACGTTGTTTGACAGAGACTAGGTATTTTCACAGCACCGGGCCCCCACCTTTCCTGGACTCCCTGGGGGCGAGCCCTGTCCTTGGCCTGGCGACTTCTCTCAGGGCACTGGCGCTCCGATTCCGACTGCGCTATTGCTGTTTCACAAAGGGCTGTCCCCGGGATATTCTTTTTTATAGTCATTAATTCACGGTAGCAGGACAAAGACAGCCCCTGCCATGGCTTAAATCCACAAATAGATTTACCGCGCCCCCATCCTTCCCACACAGACCTTGCCTTGCTTGACTTGCATGGCTCCTCTTTGTAGGACTAGAAGTCTAACGAGGAACTATCAGTACTGTATTAAAAAGTCCTGCGTGGCATCAAGGTGACTTCTCACAGTACCGGTACTCAACGTAACACACTCTGATAACCGAGGAAAGATGTTATTCCTTTATCTCTTCAGGTTTGTGAAGCAGCCCTCCTTCCTTCCCGGGGCACTGTTCTGAATTAAGCCACACACACTGTTGTCAGACATTCCTTTCAGGTTAGAGGCGTTATTCTCGATAAGAATCTCAACCTTTGTTTTCTTTTAGAAACTCAGCTCTGCGAGGATGATGACCCCTAATCTCTGATCTCGCTCCTAATATCTATCTTGTCCTGCTGTCAGGGGGTGAGTGGGGGCTTTGTAGAGATGTAGACACCATTTTCAGAAAAAAACTTAAAACTTGGTTGTTCACTTTAGCCTATTGTTAGTATTCCTCAGGAAGGTTTTCCCTCCCCTCATAGCGCCAAGAGACCTTTGGTATACGTGCGCTTAATAAATTCCCTAACATAAACATAAACATGGCGCTGGTAATAATAAATTTACTCCAAATGCAGGAGTACTTTTAAAGGAGTATTTTTCCACATATCGATACTTCGAGTAGGATTTGGGCCCACTTTTGCATACGTTATTTTTTTTTTTAGAGTGCTGTGCTTTTCACAAGCGCTACTGCCTACTTGTTATTTTAAAAGTCGCTGCTTGTTTGGTTTACTTTTGGCCAGTCACTCTCCAACAGAGCATTTTGGCACTCCGACACCAACTGCTCCCTCCATCCTCCCTTAGTAGGTAACAGACATTGCCATTTACAATGCCAATAGCTCTAACTTAAAAAAATGCGAGACCTATTGCATTTCCAATGCTTGTTGCTAGTGGCATCATACATAAAAGAAACATACAAATAGTTGTATACCTGTGTTTCAGACATCTACATCCTTAGATGCATAACACGTGTGAGAATACATGTACAAGTAGAGACATACCTCAGTCACAAGACCACACAGACCTTAAAACTTGACAGACTGCTTTTTCCATTTCAAGCGGACACCAAAATGTATATGGCATACTTCAAGTGTACCTTTCCAGAGACTCATACAAAGTACCCTAATCACTAACCCCTCTGCCACCATATCTTGAACCTCAGTTTTCTGCTGCAGCTTCATTTTTCACCGACTGCTCACAATGTTAGACCTACAAAATTTAAATCAACAATCCTTCCCTTGTCACTGTTATAAAAGTCTAACCATATTTCTGAACATATGCATACGTATGTCTGTGTCTTTCCCATGTCACTGTTATAAGTCTAACCATATTTCTGAACATATGCATACGTATTTTTGTGTCTTTCCAATGTCACTGTTATAGTCTCACCATATTCCTTAACGCATGCATGCGTTTGTGCCTTTTTCTAGTGACGTCATACATAAAAAGAAATATACATAAGTTGTATACCTGTGTTTCAAACATCTACCATAGTCAGAAGCATAACACATTTGAGAATACATGTACAAATAGACACATACCTCAGTCACAAGAGCACACAGACCTTTAAACTTTGCGGAGTACACTTCCCATATCAAACAGAGATTTACACTTATACACCCTATTTCAAGTATACCTTTCCACAGATTCATACAAACTACCCTTATCACTAATCCCTCTGCCAACATGTCTCAAACCTCACTTTTCTGCTGCACCTTAATTTTTCAGCGACTGCTCAGAATGTTAGCTACCAAATTTAAAACAGCAATCCTTCCCATCTTACTGTTGTAAGTCTTACCATGTTCTTGAAAGCATGCATGCAGGTGTCTGTGCCTTTTGCTACTACTATCATACATAAAAGAAATATACAAATAGTTGTATACCTGTGTTTCAGACGTCTAGCATCTTCTGATGCATAACACGTGTGAGAATACATGTACAAGTAGAGATACCTCACTCACAAGACCATGCGCACCTTAAAACTTGACACACTGCACTTCCCATTTCAAGCAGACAACTAAATTTATACGGAGTACTTCAAGTGTACCTTTCCAGAGACTCATACAAAGTACCCTAATCACTAAAACCTCTGCCAACATGGCCGCACCTTCATTTTTCACCGACTGCTTAGATTGTTAGACCTACCAAATTTAAAATAGCAATCCTTCCCATGTTACTGTTGTAAGTCTCACCATGTTCCTGAAAGCATGCATGCATGTGTCTGTGCCTTTTGCTAGTGGCATCATACATAAAAGAAACACACAAATAGATGTATACCTCTCTTTCACACGTCTAGCATCTTCAGATGCATATACATGTACAAGCAGAGACATACCTTTTGCTCAGAATGTTGGGCCTTCCCAAATTTAAATCGGCAATCCTTCCCATGTCAGTGTTATAAGTCTTACCATATTTCTAAAAGTATGCATGCGTATGTCTGTGTCTTTCCCATTACACATTACTATGCACAACTTATTTCAATCTTCATTTCAGTACAATAAAACAAACTACAATACACTTTCGTACATTTGGTAACATATTTCAAACGTCACACTTCTCTAATACTCTGCTAACTTTATAAATTATGCTTTTCAAAGTTAAAAATATCACTACAAAGACTGAAGCACTACTACGTAATACATAGCACAGCTTACAAATTTGTAACTCACCTCTCAAATAGTATTGCAGAGTATGAAATATCAAAAACTGATCAAATATTTTCTTTTTCACACAATAAATGTGATGCATCACTCTCAACGAAGTAAAACCAGTAATGGCAAACTTTTCCTCTCTTTCTGCGCACAAATAAATGTAACTAACAAATCAAAATGCTTGCTTCATTATTTCAAATTCTTAAACCCATTTCTATTGGTTTGACAAATTAACCCTTTACTAGTCTCTTCTAAAAGTCCTCAAACTGGTTCTGTAATTTACTGGAGTCGCGACTCTTTCGAGGTGCCGCAGTGTAGCATCGCGATGGAGCCGCAAACCCTTACGGGAGTTCAAAAACCTATTTCCAATAATACTAGTGTTATTTTTTTAACATCACACTACTTCTAAACATACTACTGATTTGGGAAAACTTACTTTAGTAGCATATCACTTATATATAAGTTTTTGCAACATTCAACTGTACTGGCAGGTCACAAGTTCACCATATTTTCAAGTTCAGCATACAGGCTTACAAATGCAAATAGCAGGTGTGATTGAGTATTGCAAATACTAACTTATCCTATCTACTGTACTGTTCAAAGTTTTTTCTATAACACAAAGTTTATGAACAACAGTTATCTGCTTTTTCAAAAACAGCATCTTAACCACCATTTTAGATACCTCTCATTGTACCAACTGACTTACTCAGCTAGACTTTTTGATGCCTTCCACTCATCCCTTCAAAATGCTAACAGAATGGATTGTAGGACATAGCTATGTTTTCTGGGGCAAAAGGTATGCTGAATACAGAGGTATTGACAAAGACCTAGGTTTGCAAAATGTGGATATTAAATGGTTTGCACAGAGAGGATTAAAGTGGCACCAATTGCTGCCTTTGGTTAAAACCTTTTTCCATCTCCAACCCCCTGACCTCATGATTGTGCACTGTGGTGGAAATGACCTAGGCACATTGACTGAGGTAGGATTGGAAATAATAATTAAGGATGCCTGGGCACCCCGGAACATTGCTGGAGCTGGCCCTGGGGGGTGGCGGTCCCCAGGGCCATAGAGGGCTCCACGAGGGGGGCTGCGCGGCCACCCTCCAACACATTTAAAGACCCAGGAGGTGGTGGCCCCTGGGGCAGTGTGGGGGAGCTTGAGCCCCCCCACACTACATTTAAAAAAATAGCCCAGGTAGGTTGCGGTCCCCGGGGCCGCTTGCCCCCCCCGCCCTTAATAATTAAAGCCCCGGGGAGGTGGTGGTCCCCGTGGCTTTGGGGGGGCTGAGTGGCCCCCGGCATTTCATGAATACAGCCCCGGGGAGGTGGTGGTCCCCGGGACCCCCAGCGGGCCTCCGCATCATAATTAAGCATTGCCCCGGTACCTGGCCCACCCGGGGGCTTAAAGAAAATGAAGTGCAGGAGACCGCGCTTCGTTTTTTTAATTTTTTACATTTTAGATGGGATTCGCAGACCCTACGCGACTCCCGCCGAAAATTAAAAAAAAGAAAATGTTTTTGGGGCCCTTGGGGTCCCGGTGGACCCTCTGAGCAGGCTTAGGGGTTCAGGGTGTTTCTACCCTGCCTCCTTTTCTTGTTTTTAATCCTTTTTTTAACCTTTTTTCTTGTGACTCGGTTTAACCGAGTCACAAGATGGCTGCCAACACTTCCTGGTTGGAACTGTTGGCAGCCAATCAGATTGCAAGGCTTGAGATCGGGAGGGTTCATGGATCCTCTGCATCCCTATTTGTATATCTGTAAATATTTAATTTTCTCAAAAACTACTGAACGGATTTACACCATTTAACGAAAAAGAATGCACTCTAGACCAAGTGCAACTTTTCTGACAATTTTGGTGTGATTCCATTCAACATTAGAGGTGAGCAAATTTAGTGTGTCGCTGGTGTTGAGAGTGCTCTATACTGGAGCTGTTATCCACCTAAACTTGAGAACCACCCAGAGTTTTCTGCTTCTTTTTTCATAATTTATCTGTCACTCCAAGCCTGAAAGGGTATTTTTTTATCTCTCCTGAGATATATCTTGAGAGAGATTTACTGAATGTATTACAAATGCAAATATACGTATGCATATATATATATATTAGATACATACGTATTTTATAAAAAAACTTTAGTTCTCTTTCTTTTGAAAAATCTATGCAACTCAGCTTTAAAATGTAAATGTATATCAAAATAGTTCTATGTGTAAATATAGATTTTTAACGGATAGTCTGTATATATCTTCACTTTAAATGGCAGCAGAATCAGGGGTTGTGCTTTTAACATCAGCAAAACATGATCATGGACAAAGTTTGGTGAAAGTATATTACAGACAGAACAGAATTTTCTGATTGCACACTGTGTGTTTTATAAGAATCTTTTTAACACATAACAGTATATTTATTTATATGGTGTATATATATTTTTTGCTTATTTATTGAAGGCGCATCTAACTTTGCACATATTTATATATTTTTTATATATATATTTCTTCTGTAGTACTATGCTGCTGATAGTAACTCTATACTTTCTATGCATTTGCACTTTGACTGCATGTCGTCATTTCCTGGTACCTATCACTTTAAATGTCGTATCTCCATAATGCAATGCGTCATGTGATCAAGACCCGAGTGGGGGTCGAAACGCGTAATGGCGGACTTGCTGGCATTCTAATAAACAGCATTGGATTTGCACAAAGAACCTGGGGTCTGCTGTCGTCTTTTTAGGTCCGTGAGAGGCTTCTCTGGAGGACGAATCGAATATATATATATATATATGCATATACTCAAATAGTATACAATAGCATAAAAAAAGTGTAAGAAACTGAGAGTGAGATTGAAAAACATAAGATAATGCGGAAAGTTGCCAATGCATTGGAATCCATGGAAAAGAAATTAGACAAACATGAAACAGATAAACAAGCTAAGAAAGCAAGAACATTTAATAGAGACAGATTGGATTATGCGCATGGGAGGACAAACGCATTTGCCAGAAAATTACTACAGAGTAGAGACTTTTTGGACAAGACTTTAAAAAAAGAAGTGTCATCTCTAAATGAGGATAGCTCAGAAGTCAGTTCAGCAGATGATGGCACATTAATAACCCCAAAATGTAATTTTTTATAGGGGAGATGAAACTTTACTGGATTTGCATGAGACAGCGAGGAAGAGGAATCTCAAACAAAATGAGCAAAAATGTAACATGACCAGGAGAAGTAAAAGAGGATGGAAGGAAAACGAGGAAGAGGAAGGAAAAAATAAAGAGATTAATAATGGAAAACAATTTGGCCATCTAAAGTTTTATGGGATAAACATCTCCAAGAACTGATTATAGGGTTCACTTTTTCCCCGGATACAAAAATGATTTTAGCCAATGCAAGAATTGACATAAATTTTTGAAAAAACTGAAGCTTTAAAAATACTTTGCGCATTCTAACTGCAAAGTATATTTCTCACAAGAAAACCTTATTGAGTCTAGAAAGAGAATCAGGTGATGTAAATATCCAAGACACTGTAACTGAGCTATCAATCAATAGCTAGTGGTTGTAAATTCAGGGGTGTGGAATTTAATCAGATATCTACTTGTCCATGGGACAGGTTGCTTCATAAATCTACTTGTCCTGTAAAACAATTCACTTGTCCCTTTGGTACCACATAGTGCAACGAAAAATTATGGCAGCAATCTCATATAAAACTCTGATATTAGCCTTTCTGATTATGCAAGGGCTCACACTATAGTGGGGTTTGAATTCTAGCAATTTCCTTATTTTGCCTTCTTTCTGCAGATCTACATTCTGGGGCTGGAGGTAGAGTTGAGCAATAGTTCCATGGTTGGAATGCCCTTTTGAGTGTGTGCAAACCTGCTAAATTGCATGTTTTAGAGGTTTTCGCAAGCTCTTCTCTAATATTTTCCCATACTGAGAAAGGTTGGAAATTTACTCCTGACAATGGCAGAAGTAAAACGTTTTCCAGGGTTGGAAAAAGTGGTTGGAGAGAAAGAGAACTTGTAAACACTCAACAGATTTTCGCACGAGCAAACCAATACCTGCATATTTGCTCATACTAATAAGCTGTTTACAAATATTTTCTAGGCGCACTATTTCCTGGCCTACTTCTGTAAATTTTGTGAATTCATGAAAGCCGTAAATCTGCACTAATGCAAGGACATATACCATTGGTGCAATTTTGTGACTTTCTTTACGAATTGGGCTCTCTAATTTGGTCTGGAGTTAACCAAGACCTTTGTTTTTATTTAATTTCTATCTCTCTCTTTTATCCATCTATCTATCAACGGGCTTCCACTCTTTCACAAGGAGCATATCGGCACACAAAGCAATTTCTGCTTCAGTGCCAGGGACTACTGTGGCAACGTGTGCTTTTTTAGACCAAAAAATATTATTGCTTTTTGTGAATGTTTGTTATAATAGTGAGGACCTGGCAGCTCTCACAAAGTTTTACAAAACGCATATCAAAACAAGAAATGCATTGAAATAAACCAAAAGGCTGACCACCAATATCAGATCTGTTGGCTTTGCCAATGCTTGTTTATTTTCATGTTTCCCATAATCTTGTTGAAACTGGTTGCACTGATTTTCCCATATGAATATTCTTTGGAAATACCAGCATGCATCAACACATGTTACTAAATGATACTTCAAAGAAATGTAACCTACAATTTCACAGTAGCTTAGCAAAACATTTTTTTTCCTATTTGCATTTTTTTGTGAACATTTTATTTTGAAAGAAAATGATCATCAATCTTGTTTTCAAGCTTCTGCAGATATTTGCCACTCATTAGAGAGCATTCTGGGAGCATTGTATAAACCCTAATATTGTTAAACTTTGCAAGTGTGAATACACATTTTGACACTGGAACCACTGTCAGTAGTGCAGTCCGAGCTCACAAAATTTCCTTAGAGCACTCACTCTTAATAAGAAAGGCTTTGTATTAATGAACCATAAATACAAGTTCGCACAACATTAACATTTGGACACAAATATTACCTAACCGCAGACATTGCCCTTCCCTGATCCATAATGTGGTACTGTAAACTGGCAGCCAAAGGGTTTGTGCTGCAGGGGGTTGGGTCAGCTTGTCCTAAGGACAAAATAAGCATGAAAACTTGTTGTCCTTGCCCCCAAACAGAATGTCCTGGGAGTCGGGCTATAGGAATTCCACACCCCTGAAATTGAAATCAACTTTCTTCCCACAATTACCTTCAAGGAATAAAATTGATCTTTTTGACGAACTCATGATGGAAGAAATTAACTAAATGACAGAACAAAACAGGTCGATCAAACATGACTAATGAGGATTTTCAAACATGACTAATGAAGGCTGGTTAGCAATAAAAGATCTTCAGGATGACCGCAGTATAATTATCAACGCCTCTGACAAAGGCGGAAACAATGTAATTCAACAGTGCCTAAACTATGTTTTGGAGGCTGAATGGCAGCTGCATATAGATCATCAAACTAGACTTGATAAGGATTCCACCAGCGAGTCTGCAAAAATGTATCATCAAGTTGAATGCTTTGAAGGAGAAGGACCTTATAGATGAGGATGAATATAATTATCTAAAGACAGATCATCCAGTGCTACCATCTACTTCTTATCAAACATTCACAAAAGTATTTAGGACCCGCCGGAATGCTCAATTGTTAGTTCCATTGGTTCATTGTTAGAAAATACCTCCAGATTCCTTGACCCTTTTCTATTACCATTTGTCCTCACATTACCATTGTATTTAAGGGACTCAACAGATTTCCTCAATAAGATCAATGGGATGCCTTGGAAATGAAACTTCCTTATGGCAACCATAGACGTGGTCTCCCTATGCACATCAATCAGCATTCTCAAGGTATTAGTGCATGTGAATATATTTTAAGATTCAGATCGGTTACCCTCATGGAACACTCATTGATGCTAATAGAAGTGCTAGAATTTTGCCTGAACCACAAAGTGTTTTTATTCAATGTAACTACTTTTTACAAGAACAAGGAACAGCTTTGGGCACTTCATTTGCTCCAACATACGCAAACATGATGATGGGCTGGTGGGACGCTGAAGTAGTATGAACAGAACTGAACACAGAGGTACTAGATTATATGAGACTCTGGGTTTGTTTTAATCAACAACCTCTTTGTTATTTAGGAGGGAGCTGGAAGAGATCTGGTGTACTTTATTGTCTTTCTGAACAACAAAACCCTTAATTCAAATAATTTTTATGAAATCAGTGAATGGATGATTGATTGATATCTCTATAACAGATCAAAAATATGGTCTAAAATCCACAAAAAAAGCCATCAGCTGTAACAGTATACTCCACGCAAATAGTGGTCATCCTAAAGCTTTAAAGTGTACTTTACAGAGTTCCTAAGAGCAAGACATGATTGCTCTGATGAAGAAAACTTTGAAGCTCAGGCTATTTAGATTGTTGACAGATTTAGGCAGAGAGATTATCCATTTATTGTACTGGAAGATGCACTGAAGAGTGTCCGAACAAAAAAATCGGAAGACATTCTAGGTAAAAAAAAAAAACAAGAGACATGTGGTGAAGATTGCATGAGATACATTATGGATTACCACTTGTCCTACGGTGATATGAAAAAAATGTTAAAGGAGCCTTGGAAATACTATGCTCAGATGAACACTTACATGAGATTTTACCAGCTCAGCCACAATAACTTTTAGAAAAGTTGTCTACTTGGGAGACTTACACAAAGCCATATGCCACAAACAAAGCAGAGGATAATGGAATAGTTTAATAAAAAACAAACTGACTTTTGGAAGTGTTTGAGATGCAAAGCCTGTGAATGTGGTGTCAATGAACTGTCCCATGAGCATCAAATTGGGCAAAAAAGGAAAATCAAGGAGCATATCATGCATGTGGTATACGTACCAGAATACAGCTGTTGTATAAAATAAATAGGCAATACCACCAATAAAAGTAATATTGAGAACTTTACAACATCTCCGTGCAATTAAAAACAAGGACTTTTCATATGTAGCTGCAAAACATGTCTGGGAAGCACACAATGGAAATATGAAAGGATTATGCTACTATGGAATCCAGCTAAAAACCAAGAGGGAAATCAGAAATAATGCGGAGGAGAGCTGAATCAAAATTGCTAATATTAATGGGAACAGAGATCACAACGGGACTCATTCATTCATTCATTATATCTTTATTCGATCTATTTACAAACAGATCATAAAAGCACAAATTCATAAAAATTGACCATAATAAAAAACAGATTTCATAAATACCAGAAACATTTAAAAGAGACTTATTGAACATTTAAGTGCTTCATTAAAACCATAATTACATGAGCGTTCTTAGACCGTTAATACTGAAGTTCAGAGTGGCAAACTCCTCACCCTTCTCTTTCTCCAACAGGCCCACAGAAAAGATGCTACCATAAAACAAACATGGGGATTCGAAAGTGCTTTTAAAAAGTGCAGTGCCACTCTGCATTGCGTAAAAGTTTGACGCCTTAGAATTGGAAGGAGAAACCTTTCTCTTTCAGTACGGTAAAACTTGCAAAACAGTACCAACTGTAAGTCGGACTGAGGTGAGTCTTGGTCACAGGGGCCCAAATCTAAGTGCTTAAACCTCTTCTCTGAGAACCCAAACATCAAGGGAATTAAATTCAAGCGGAAAGGCAGCAGGGTGAATCTATGTTGTGCTACAGTAACGGAGGAAAGGTAAAAATAGCCGTCCCCAGGTCTTGGCGGGATTTGATCGTAGACTGTGAGCATTTGTAAATGCCTATTCTTTTTCCTGCGATCAAAGTTAGCCTTCTGCAAGTATAGTTTGATTATTTTCCGTTTAGATGCCTTGCTGCATGATGAAGGGTCCCTAAATAGTTCTCCCTGCCCAATTGCATTTAGTTCCACCTCCACATATCTAAGCCAGGCGATCCTGCTATGGCCCTCGAGCCTCAGGCAGTCACCAATTATGCGTTGGGTTAAGTTGACAGTGTCCCTGCGCCAGATCGAGAGCCACAGCAGGATGGGGGCCAATCTAATAGAGTCAGTCAGATATGGAAGGCCCAATTCAAGATGTAAGATATAGTTGGAGGTTGAAGGTGGCAACGAAACTCTCGACTTAAAAAAGGTGTCTTCCACTTTCTGCAGTTGGTCAATTTGGGCCATCCCCCAAACTCCTGCCCCATAGGTTGCCGCCGCCTTGGTTTTGGCTTGATATATGTTTTTGATTGTGTCCAAAGGGCTGGCTCCTAATTTTTTGACAAATCCTTTTATGGCTTGGAGACCTCTTTCCATACCCAAGGCTCTGGCCGCCACCAGGTTATTCCAGGATTGCTTGTTGTCAAACAAGATTCCCAGGTATGAAAAGGAGTCAACCACCTCGATTTTCTTTGAGGCTAGATGGAAATACGTTTCTTTCGCATCTCTGGGGGCTCCAGCTATGATGATGAATGATTTGGATTCGTTCACTCTGAGATCTAATGAGGCCATGAATGAGGCGTAAGAGGATATAAGGTTTTGAAGGGCTACCCCTGTCCTTGCAATCAGAACCGCATCGTCAGCGTATGCCAAAATGGGGAGTGCGATATTATCGAATTTTAGCACGTCTAAAGAGAGGCCAGAGAGGGCCGCATTCACCCCGTTAGTATAGATGGAAAAGAGATACGGGGCAAGGACACATCCTTGTCTGACGCCTTTCTCGATCTGAAATGCGCGCGTGCATTCCCCATTTCTGCCATACCTTACAGAGGCAGTGGCATTGGCGTACAACTGGCGAATAAAGCGGATGATCAGGGGGTCGATCCCCATGCCCTCCATCATAGGCCACAGTTTGGAGTGGCACAAACAATCAAAGGCCGCTGAAAAGTCCATGAAGGCCATATATATCTTCCCACCTTTGGCCTTCGTGTACTTGTCAATACAAAGCGAGAGGTTCAAACATTGGTCTAATGTCCCTTTACCCTTCTGGAATCCGTATTGCGCCTGCATTAAAATATTGCGATCCTGTGCCCACTCCTCCAACCTGGCTAGCAACAACCGGCCCATAAGTTTTGCGGTTGAGTCCAGTAGGGAGATGGGCCTATAGTTTTTGGGACAGCCCCGGTCTCCCTTCTTAAAAATTGGAACAATTACGCTATGGTTCCAAGATGGAGGCCCCTCTACCACTATACTATTGAAGACATTTGTTATTAAAGGAACCCACAGGTCGTAGTTGGCCTGGAAGAGGTCAATTGGGACCTCACCCGGTCCCGGGGCTTTCCCTTGTACACAGGATTCCAGTCCTTTTCTCACTTCATGGTGTGCGAAGGACAGGGTTCCTTGGATGGACGGCGCTGAATCAAGTTGAGGGAGCTCATGGGGAGATTGTCGTGCAAAGATGCTTTCAAAGTGCCCTACCCATGCATCTTCCTCTACATGCGTATCAAGAGTCGGGTCGTTTAGATCTTTAAAGTATGGGGCATTTATAACCTTCCAGAATTCCCTATTATTGGGTGAACTTGCAGCTTGTTCAAGGTCATCCCAGGCCTTCTCCCTTAATACCTTCACACGAACACCTCTAGCCTGCTTATAATCTTTGCGAAGAGATCTCATCAGTGCCGGATCTCTGGGCCGGTTTTTTAAAGGCATTGTCAAGAGCTCTCTTTGCTGACGAGCATGCTGAATCAAACCAGCGACCGGCTGGTGTGCCGTTTGCTGGTTTGTGTCGGGTAAGTGTGGTTTTTAGTTTTGATAAAAGGGTTCTGAACTGAGAAACTAAAAGGGAGGGAGATGCGTCTTCAACCAGGCAATGTAGAATGTCCCCTCTTACTTGGGTTATTATAGCAGATTCTTTTCCTCTACCTGCGCCCACCTCATTTGATAGCCATTTTTTCTGGATAGTGCAATATTATTGACTAGCGTATGAGATCTCTTCACTTTTTGCGGGATACTTAAGTGAATGAGTAATATTGCATGATCGCTATTAGAGGTGAATGTATTACTGAGATGGTCCACCCTGTCTTGTAATACAGAAGAGGCTAGAATAAAGTCAATTGTAGACTCCGAGCTGTTCCTCCTGAATGTTGGCTCTATCTGACCTGCCTTTTCACTATTAATTACGGTCAGATGCCTTGTATGTAATAGCCTATTGAGCATATCACCATATTCATTATGTGTGTAGTGTAGAAGAGGATTACCGTGCATATCGTCCATCCCACACACACTAACCTCAGCATACTTGCACAGGTGGGTATTAAAGTCCCCCAGCCAAATTATGCTAGGCAATCCTCTCTGTGTTCGTGAGTTAATTAATCGGAGTTTGTTATTTAAGTCGTCTACCACTCGTCTCATGTTCCCCCCAAAATCGTTATTATAAAAGTTAATTAATATCAACTGGCCAGCATTTGTGGATTCCAGTTGAAGGATTTGAAAGAAGTTATTCTGGGGGCCCAGCTGTTTAACTTGAACCGCGAGTGTATTAGAGACTAGGGTTAGTAAACTGCCCTTAGCTCTCCCTGATGCCGAAGGAACTGCAGGTGTATGAATGGTACGATAACCCGGGGGAAAAAAAACTGAGTCCTTGGCCCAGGTTTCTTGGAAGCAAACAATATCCATTGTTTGCCAAAGATTATGCCAATCTTCATTTCCTACCTTTGAGGCGATCCCCGCCACGTTCCATGTTACTAAACTTATCCTGTTTCTTTCCCCTATTTCCTGGGGGGGAAGGGGCGACAATGGAATCTGCGTGATAAGGGCAGAGTTGGCCAAAATTGGGGATGATGGATAGGTAGGAATTGATGGTCAATCGCAAGCTTCCATGTCAGAGAGGGGGGCAAATCTGTTGTGAAGCCCAACCCCTGAGGCAGTAATTGGGCACTCTATATGTCCTGACATGGGCTGACCTAGTCTTAACCTACCCCATGGTTCAATTCCAGAAGTTGGGCCATGATTGTAAAAATGCTCCAGTGCTAAAGAAATGATCTGGGTGTTCCTAGGGCGAGATCTTTCAAGGTTTCTGAGAAGAAAGGTGCCAGTATGGGGATTGTTGAAGTTCACCACTACACAATCCCCTGCGAAGGTTTTTGTTGAATTTCCCACCCATATCACCCTCCTGGCCATAATGATTTTATTGGCTAAATGATGGGTCCCCAGTCCATAGGGTGATTAGATAGCCAATGCAAGCATTTGTCCATTAGCTGCGTCGTGGATTCCTGCTCATTGTCTCGCAGAAGAGGAACGTTGGCCAGAACCAGCACTAGAGGGGAAGCTGCCGGTGGAAGGTGGAGCCTATGTTGTAGATTTTTATCCGCCACATGGAAATGGTCTGGTCCAAATGGATGAGGTGCCGTTCTTAGTTCCCCCGGCCCTCGGGGGACCTGATGTGTCTGATGTGCCATATCTCCATTATCCCTGAGTGATGGTGGTGGGGCCATCAATTGGATATGAATTTGATCGTGGGCTGAACAGGCCAGATCATCCATTTCAGATGTGCTAGGACGGTTGCTCAGGGGCGGTAAAGCGGTCGTAACCCCGCCAGCACGGACATTAGTTTGTGGCTTGTTCATGGCTGGGTGGGTCTGAGCCAGCGATGTTGGTACGAGTGCGTTTTGGGACTCAATTCCAGCTAGCCTCTCTTCGATCTTAGTCAATTTGAGGAGGATGGGATCAAGAAGAGTGGTCATTAATTTAGTGACTTCTGCCCAAGAAGCGTCGTCCAGTACTAACTCTCGGATCGAGGTGCTTGTAGTTGGTGGCGTCGGTGCTGTCGAAGCAAACACAATGAGATGATGGACGGAGCACTGAAACTTTTCAGACACTCACCCCCAGTCACAGATCTGGGTTGAATCCATCATCATTCTTTAGCTCACTTCGCCACCTCAGTTCAGACCCAGCTATATGCAAATCAGTCTTGACCCTGTGCCTCACGGGAACAGTCCAGCCCGAACTGCCAAGCCAGGTCTTCCCTGAACCGGAAACAGGCATCCTGGGACCGGTTTCTGGGTAACACCCTTCATCAGCCAGGCTAGCTTGAATCCAGTGGCAAAGCTGTCTCAATGTCCACTCTAGCTGTTTTGGGGTGGGCTGCCCTGGGTTTGGTTACTCTTACAGTTTTAGGTTGTTTAGGTTTAACAGGTCCACGTCCCCTACATTGCTTTGGAGGGGGGTCAATTGCTTCGCTGACGCTAGGCGCAGGTTCGTTTTCCCCCAAATATGAACGGTTCACAGATTGGGTTATTGGTAATGGCTCCCGTTGTCCAACCGGGAGTTCGGTGAATGGTGACACATGTAATCTGGGAGTAAGAGGGGCCATCTCAACAGTGCTTCCTGAAGGTGACTTATTAGTGAGGAGGAGTGGTTCCATAGACAATTGTAAAATGGTGTAAAGAAAGGAAAAAAAATTGATAGTACCTTAAATCTGGAAATCGGAAGTTAGAGGGGTAGCCCGGCCTCCGGCCGTGGACGGGCCCGGGCGCATCCCGCGCCGCGGGCCGGCGTCTTCTTATAGCGCATCCACGCGCTAGGAATTGCGGAAGTTGTAGTCCGTGGCGGGCCACGGGAGCCCAGTCGTGCAGGAGCAGGTGCGGGAGCCCAAAGATGCAAGAACGGCTCAATATGGATGCAGAGCTTCATATTAATTTTTAAATCATACATTTTTTTAACTGGGGGATAGAATTAAATCTCATTTTCCTGTCATCTCAGGGAATAGCAATTGCAATTTTCTTTGAACCTGCAAGTACTTTAGAAATACCTTTTGAGCCTTTTTTGCATGTTGCTTTTTTCACATTGCCTAGTGGACATTTACAATGAATAGAACATACTATGCTCTTTAAGTGAACAGCACTTTATTATCTTTGGTATATAATGTCCTCTCATAAATGGATTGTAGAACAATGTGTGTATAAGTGCAATACATCGTCTAATTGTATCAAATATGAATATGCTAAGTATATCCTGCATAATGATTAGCACTTTATTGTATTTATGCTCTGCTTGCCATATCAACACTTTTTGTATATATTCCATAAGCATGTGCAGTTTTATATGGGTTCTTTACCCATAACCTGACTCATAATAAGTGATGTAAAAAGACTGAACAAATAAAAATTGCCATTGGCATTTTGCACTTTCTTTGGTAAAAATATAAATCTTATGATGACAAGTGAGGAGTTTGAAACATGTGTAGAATATGAAGTTGCTTTATTTGATAAACAATCAGCTTCTATAACTATGAGATACTAAAGATCAGTTGAACAAACAGACTTGCTGTCTGACTTATGCTGGTGTGTTGTCTGTTTAAAGATTTGGTGATTTCATCTGTTCAGCCAAATTGTTTTAATTCCACTAACATGAAATGTATTAAATATGGGAAGCAATGATGAATGAACAAGCTCGGGATGAAACAAGTGATTGTATATATCTATCAAAAACACAAGCAAAATGAATTCATATTTTACATGGATTTTTGAGCATATAAAGTTCTGTCATAATTTTTGTTAGCAATTACGATGTGGAAGATAATGGCTGACACAATGGGACAAAATGCATTTATCGTGGGAGTTCCAGTGATTTTACTTCCCTTCACATGGGTGGGAGGGTCGTTGTTTACTGTTGAAGGATTCTGCCGAAATGTGTCGGCCATATCTTAGACGATTTCTTAATTAATAAAACTGTCACTTGAAGGAGTTGCTGCTGTCCTGCCTGTTCTTTTCATGATCGGCAAGGAATGGAGGCATTGACTTGTGGGGAGAACTTGAGTATATAATTTTTATATACATTGTGACTACCTATAAAAATTATAAATATATTTCTCTCTTTATGTATCTATATCAATATATAAAAATTTAATTGATCAATGATATACATAAATATATGCATATATTTTTTATAGATGACAGATAAATGTGTGTATGCATAATAAAAAATATGTATGTATATCATATTAAATGCAAAATATTACATACTAATACATTTATCATTAACATCGAGAACGGTAAAAAAATGAGCAAAACAAATATTTTACTGAAAACATTTATTACGGTTTTGTTTCTGAAAAATATTATATAAATATATTTTAGATCAAAATGCAGCTTGTTAAAACACTTAGCACTCTGACATGTACATATTACAAACATTATATACATATCCTAAAATTAGACTAATAAAGCAATCAAAGTAAAATTATTAGTAATATACATTCACATTTTGTCCAGAGCAAACTATCCTAAGGTCATCATAGAACAGATTAAAATAGGTTAATGTCCTCAACATTACTGTACATGTTTGCAAGTGTTTTGTTTTTTCGCATGCAATTTTATTTCCCTAAAAAATGAAATTATTTTTAGCATGACCAACGCCATTTTAAAAACGTTGTTCTTACACGTTGGTCTGGCGAGACATACAGCTGGCTGTACTGGGACAGGACCTAATCTGTTAATTCTTCTAGTTCTTCTTGAGTGACGTTCTGGAGTGAAGTTTCAGGCCTTGTCCCCAGTAGTTTCAGCCATTGTAGCTCGCAGAGTTCAGGGAGCAGCAATGTTGGAGGAGGTCTGCACTGCACCAAGGTTAGGAAGCAAGTGAGAAACTGTTAGATATGCATGTATGTCACTGTGACGTACACATATGACTACGGACGTCTACACCAATAATTGGATTGACTATTATCAATCACACCATCTTAACTTATGGGTGTGTTCGTAGCAGATGGACAGAAAACCCAGTAAACTTAAATCTCCGTCTGTCAAGACGGATAAGTCGGGCCAATTTAGGTGAACTACGTATAGCTTGCTAGAGGTAACTAAAATGGTGGTATATGTATAGGAAAACGGCCTATATCAAATACATGCATCATGGATATTTTTAAATATATACAGGGGATACAGATTGTATTTAGTACCCCTACATAGTATGCTGCTTAAAATAAACTCTATTGACGGAATACATTTCTGGTTTAAAAAACGACATATATAGCATAACAAATGCAAGGTCACATACCCTTCAGTGATATATATATATATATATATACACACACACACATATACACATTTTTTCTTTTAAGACAAAACCTTCAGCCACCAGAGATGAGCCGCTGGCAGAGTAAGATGTCAGCCAATAGTCTTCAGTCTCTTTCTAGACCTTGCCATCATACAAGAAAGAGAAACTATTAAGATATATTTACTAATCCACCAAACTAAAATGGATTGAGCCCATCAACTGGAGCCTGAACTGTCTTGGAATCAAAATCCCAAGGCTACTACACCACTTGTCAAAGCTATGGCAGTACTACATTTTTCCGCTACTAGATCTTTTCAGTACATTGTTGGACATTGTAATAGGATTTCATAAGCAACTTTCTCTTGCCACAGGAACAATTTTATTAAATTACCTCAAGATATCCAAATTCTCAACAACATAAAGACTGCATTTTATGCATTGGTGGCATACACCATGTGGTTGGTGCCATTGGTGGAACACATTTGTTTACAGTACACAACAGAGAGCAAGTAGGCTAGTGTACAGCAACAGGAAACATTTCCATTCAATCAATGTGCAAGCAGTGTGCCTTCCAGATCTTCAAGTGTTTGTGAAAGATTTCCTGGATCCACAAATGATTCCTTTGTGCTATGCACTAGCAACATACAAAAACAAATGGCACAACTTGGAAATGTGATCGCCTGGCTTGTTGGTAAATGCTATATAAAAATGCATTACAGCAAAGTAAACATTTATTGTCTTAAGCCCATAGTATAACTATAACATTACACTTTTTTTTTTTTTAAGGATACTCTGCTTATCCAAACCACACATGACCGTTACCACCTCTGAGAAAACAAACAACGCCAGGGGATGTCTGCTTCTATGAGGGACTTGGTAGATGAGGCCTGTGGAGCAGGCCTTTGGAATACTGAAAGCAAGATTTTGTTGTCAGGATAGGTTTGGTGGAGTCTTCCTCAACTCACCTAATAAGGTGTGCTAAATAGCAATTTTAAGTTGTATGCTCCACAACATTGCCCTGCGGCGGAACATCCCTTTCCTACCAGATGAAAAGATCAAGGATGTTCAGGGTGATGTTGAAGATTTGCAAAATGTAAATGATAGTGGTGAGGAAGAAGGAAATGATCTCAGAGAACATGTAATAGACAACTTCTTCTCAAGAGGGTATTTTTTACTTTACATACATAAATATTTTAATGTTTTAGTAGATTTACTGTTCAATTGTAGTAAATTAAGAAAGTGGTTGTCTTATATGAGGTTCAATTAAGGTGGCTTGGTGATGTTTTCCTGTTTGTGGTATTTTGTTATATAGAACAGTGGCATACATTGCATATCCTAAATACAATTCCTTTAAGTATTAGATGAGAAGGTTACAAATGTAATTTATAAATGTGTTGTACTCTGATATTAGGAATTCTATTGAAAGCGTGAAATAACATTTTTAATTAATCATACACATTTTTAATATAGGTCACATCACACTCATCTTCTGCAGCACTAGTGAATCATTGGGGAATCTTGGGTAGGTAACTTGTGATGTACAGATGTAGAACGTAAACTACTTGTCTCTTGTTGTGGTATCTTATTTTCATAAAACATTTTCAGTGGTGGAAGCACTGCATTGTGATTTTTCATGAATGTCTACAACTAATTTATATATATATGTAAATACCAATAATTATTGGCATGGTTTGTAGCTACTTTATTTCTTCATATATATATTTTGCTTACATAAGAACATTTGATTTATCATCTAAAGAAATGTAGATGTCAACACAATAACATGCATTATTTTGTGTTAATTAGTGAGATGGTAACCATCTATATAGATGTAAAATAGAAATATTTTAACAAGCACATAAGAGATTTTATTTATAAGTATGTAACTAATTTGGTGATGTGAATATTATGGGGATTGAAACAATGTACATACCCTCTTAGAAATGTTACATGTGGCAAAACAAAATAAGTAGTGTAGCATCCATTTTGGGATACCCATCATATAGGCTTATAGAGCCACCGATATGTGTTATCCTACAGTGTTTGTAATATGAAGATTATGGGCCAGATGTACGACCCTATTTTGCATGCGCAAACAGGTTTGCGACCCGTTTGCGCCTGCAATATCTAATAGGGGCATGTACAATGCCTAATTAGAGAGTCGCAATTATTTTGCGAGTCCCTAAATAGGAACTGCGAGTCCCTATTAGGAAGGGGCGTTCCAAGGGCGTCCCTTTCTAATATCGAGTCATAGGCATATGTAAGAATGTTTTGCAACCGCACATGGAGGTCTGCTGAGCCCAGCAGGCCACCATACCTGGGAGGGCCAGCCATTCCTAATGGGGTCGCAAATTGCGAGAGCCTCATCAATATGCATGAGGCATGCAATTTGTGACCCCATTGGGAATCCTAACAGTGTCTCTGACACTGTTGTACATTGGTGTTTGCGATTCGCAAATTGCGACTCGCAATTTAATGCAATTTGCCAGTCGCAAACATCAATGGTCGTACATCTGGCCCAATGTTACTTACCCAGTAAGCATCTGTTCTTGGCATGTAGAGCTGTAGATTCACATGCTTTACATACTCCTGCCATCTAGTGCTGGGCCGGATGTTTGCAAGTTGTTTTTCTTCAAAGAAGTCTTTCCACTCACGACGTAGGTGACTTCTCCTTTCGGTGATAGTGCGCATGGGCATCGACTCCATTGTTAGATTGTTTTCCCGCAGAGGGTGAGACTGGAGTTAGGAAAGGTAGAATAGAAATATCTATGCGTATGTATGTAAAGTAAGAAAAACTGCAACAGGTATAGGTACCTGGGGAGGCGGGTAGGCGCATGTGAATCTACAGCTCTACATGCCAAGAACAGATGCTTACTGGGTAAGTAACATTATCCGTTCAAGGCATGTGAGCTGTAGATCGCATGCTTTGCATAGACTATACAGCAGTAAACTCCCAAAGCGGTGGCTAACCTGTAGCTGTCGCAATTGTTTGAGACAGTGTTTTAAGTACTGCCTGGCCTACATTAGCTTGTTGCCTCGCTAATACATCTACACAATAGTGTTTGGTGAATGTGTGCGGTGTAGACCATGTTGCTGCCTTACAGATGTCAGCTAGGGGAATATTCCCTAAGAAAACCATAGTAGCCCCTATTTTGCAGGTGGACTGCGCTCTAGTGGGTACTGTCAAGGTTCTTTTGGTTTTCAGATAACATGTTTGGATACACTTCATGATCCATCTTGCAATGCCTGATTTAGAAATGGGATTGCCTTTGTGTGGTGGCGAAAGAGCAACAAAGAGCGGTTTTGTCTTACAAATATCTTTTGTTCTTTCCACATAATATAGTAGAGCTCTTCTAACATCTAGTGTGTGTAGAGCACGTTCTGCTACAGAATCAGGTTGAGGAAAGAACACGGGTAACAACTGATTGATTGATGTGAAAAGCAGAAACCACTGTAGGAAGAAATTTGGGATTGGTTCAAAGAACCACTTTGTCTTTGTGAAGTTGAAAAAAAGGCTCTTGTATGGTTAGTGCCTGGAGTTCACCAACTCTCCTTAAGGAAGTGATTGCAATAAGAAAAGCAACCTTCCATGAGAGAAATTGTAGTTGACACCTGTGCATTGGCTCAAAAGTAGAACCCATTAGCCTCGTAAGGACTATGTTCAAGTTCCATACTGGTGCAGGTGGAGCTCTTGGTGGTATTACTCTTTTTAGTCCTTCCATAAAGGCTTTAATCACTGGTACTCTGAATATAGACAAGTGTTGTCTGTTTTGTAAGTATGCAGCTACTGCTGCTAAATGCAATTGAATGGATGTGTAGGCTAATCCCGATTGCTGTAAGTGTAAGAGATAACAGATGTTGTTTTGCACTGAAGCATCAAGGGGATTGATATTGTTATTGTTACAGTATATAACAAATCGTTTCCACTTTGCTGCATAACATGCCCTAGTAGGAGGTTTCCTAGCTTCCTTTAGGATATCCATACAGTCTGGTGGTAATTGTAAATAACCAAACTCTAGGACTTCAGGAGCCAAATGGCTAGGTTGAGTTCCTTGGGATTTGGATGCCTGATTTCCCCATGGCTCTAAGTGAGGAGACTGGAGTTGAGATGCAGTTTTTGGTGTAGAACTACTGAGAGCTCTAGCAGGGTGGTGAACCAAGGTTGACGTGCCCATGTGGGAGCTATGAGAATGAGTTTGAGGGATGATTGTCTGAGCTTCCGAACTACCAGCGGAATGAGTGGGAGAGGCGGAAAAGCGTAGGCAAATATCCCTGACCAGTTAATCCACAGGGCATTGCCTTTGGAGAGCCGGTGTGGGAACCTGGAGGCAAAGCTTGGGCATTTCGCGTTTTGAGCTGTCGCGAACAGGTCTATGTGAGGAAATCCCCATTCCTGAAAGTAGGGAAGAAGAATCTGGGGATGAAGTTCCCCCTCGTGGATTTGCTGTCTCTGTCTGCTGAGAAGGTCTGCAATTTGATTGTTTACTCCTGGAAGATGTTCTGCTAGGAGATACATTTTGTGATGTATGGCCCATTTCCAAATGACTTGCTCTAGGCGTGACAGTTGGAGAGAGTGTGTGTCCCCTGTTTTTGTATATAGTACATAGCTGTCATGTTGTCTGTGCGGACTAAGACAGTTTTGCCTATTAGGTGAGTTTGCAAGGCTTTGAGCGCTAGAAACACTGCTAGTGCTCTAGGTGATTTATATGGAGATTCTTGTACTTTAGAGTCCATAATCCTTGGATTGTGTGACTTAGTAGGTGAGCGCCCCAACCAGAGAGCGATGTGTCTGCTGTTAGCACTGTCTGTGGAACAGGGTCGAGAAAGGGCCGCCCTTTGGATAAATTTTGTGGGTTCCACCACTGCAGAGAGCGATGGGTGTGGCCATCTACCAACACTAGATCGCTCAACTGACCCTGCGACTGGTTCCACTGACTTGCCAAGTATTCTTGAAGAGGACGCATGTGAAGTCTTGCGTGGGGAACAATTATAATGCAAGACGCCATCATCCCTAGCAGTTGCATGAATACTTTTGCTGGTAATGATTGGTTGGGCTGAAATTGAGTGAGAAGCGACTGAATACTGTGAATTCTGGTTAAATTGGGAGAGGCTAGAGCTTTCTGAGCATCTATCGTGGCTCCCAGATAAGTTTGTGTGTTGGAAGGCTGTAGATGAGACTTCAACACTTTTACTGTAAACCGTGATTGGTGAAGTAAGTGAATAGTGGTTTGAATGTGTTGGAGACAAATTTGGTAAGTGCTGGCTTTGATGAGCCAGTCGTCCAGGTATGGGAAGACATGAATGTGTTGTCTTCTCAGATGTGCTGCAAGTAGTGCCAGACATTTGGTAAATACCCTGGGAGCAATGGTGGCTCCCCACAGTAGTACTTTGAATTGGTAATGATGACCCCCTATCATGAATCTAAGGTATTTGCGATGAGCGGGATGAATTGGAATGTGGAAATATGCGTCTTTTAAGTCTAGAGTAGACATACAATTGCCCTGCTGTAGAAGTGGGAGCACTTGTTGAAGTGAAGTGTCACCATGTGGAAATGCTCTGAAAGTATGTAGAGGTTTAGTTCTCTGAGGTCTAGAATAGGTCTCAAGGAGCTGCCCTTTTTGGGGATGACAAAGTACAGGGAGTAACGCCTGTCCCTTGATGTTGTAAGGGCACAGGTTCTATGGCTCCTTTGGACAGGAGAGACTGGAACTCTTGCTGAAGTAGATGTAAATGTTCTGGTGACATTTTGTGAGAACGTGGTGGAATGTTTGGAGGATTGTTGGTAAGCTCCAGGCAATAACCATGTTGGATAATTCCCAACACCCATTTGACTGTGGTGATAGATTACCAAATGGGGAGGAATTGTCGAAGACGTTCCCCAACAGGTGTTAAATGATCGGGGGGGAAGTGTAGGCAAGTTGCTGCTTGTTGGGGAGGGGGAATTACGTGGTGTGGAACCCCTGCCTCGACCTTTGTTGCTGTTGCATCTGTATCCTCCTCTAAAGAAGCCCCTTGTAGAGGAAGTTTGACTGTTGCTTGTGTAGGGGGCGGCAGTATTGTCTGAGGGCATGGTTTTCGACCCTCCACGCTAGAAGGAGCGACGAAAGGAGCCCCGATTAGAGGGAGACTGCAGAGCTTCCATAGACTTGGCTACTTCTGTGTCTTTTTTCATTTTTTCTAATGACTTGTTTACTTCAGGCTCGAAGAGATGTTCCTTGTCAAAAGGAGTATTTAAAATAGACTGATGTACTTCGGGTTTGAAACCAGAAATCCTGAACCATGCATGCCTCCTTAATAACACACTAGTGTTGATCTCTCTAGCTGCAGTGTCTGCAGCATCTAAAGTGCATCTAATTGAGGAATTGGATACGAGATTCCTTTCCTGGACTAAATCCTGGGATTTTGCTTTGTGCTCGTCTGGGAGGTGTTGTAGCAACTGCTCCATTCTGTCCCAGTGTGCCCTATCATATCTGGCTAGCAGGGCATGGGTGTTGGCAATGCGCCAATGATTTGCTGCTTGGGCGGCTACTCGTTTACCGGAGGCGTCTAATAGTTTTGACTCTGTCTGGAGGGGGAGCATCCCCTGTAGTCTGTGAATTGGCCTGTTTACGGGCATTAGCGACCACCAAGGAGTCTAGTGGTAACTGTCCTTTAATAAAGACTGGATCTGAGGGAGCGGCTTATATTTTTTATCAATTCTGGTGGTGAGAATGCGAGCACGCACTGGATCTTTAAAGATATCATCGGCATGTCTCATCATACCTTTAAGCATAGGCAGAGTGTGGCTAGCCCGTTGTGTGCTACTGAGCGTTTCAAATAGGAAATCTTCCTCTAGAGATTCCTTGTGTAACCGTACCCTAAGTTATTCTGCAGCTCTAGCAAGTAATTCTAGATATCCTACATTGTCGTCAGGAGGGGAAGCCTTTGCAGGGTAAAGATCTGGGTCGTTATCTGTAGGTGAATCCGTGTTATAATCCTTCCAGGGGTCTATTGGTAAAATATTGTCCCCCCCATTTCCATCATCATCATCAGGTGGTGGTGGTGGAGAGTTAGTTGGTGCAATCAGTAAATGCTGCAAAGGTGGAGGAGTTGGTGTAGGTGAACGTGGTGGAGGAGGGGAGGGGTTAGTACCTACATTCTTCCTCTTCAAAGGAATATGGTAAAGGGTGTCCTCTGACTCAGGTTTGCGTTTCTGAGGTGATTTAGTAAGAACACGTCCTGTATCTGAATTTATATAAAGTTCCTTTTGTTTTGGGTCGGATTTGGGTGTGGGGGGGTTTAAAGTCGGATCCTGCAGCTTCGGAGGAACAGTTTTAGGTTTCGACACCGGGGTAGAATGACTTTTCGGCACGGAAGGTTTCGGTGCCGAAGGAGGCTTCGTTTTTGGTGTCAATGATTTCGGCTCCGAAGCAGTGGCGGCTCGGTTAGGGCGTGCTGCGGGCAGTGGAGGGGGTAGTAAACTCGGACATACGACGGAACAGAGGAAAGTAATTATTACGTTCCTCCGTTCCGTCGTATGTCCGAGTTTACTACCACCCACCCAGCCCCTCCCCCTCCCCACCGCCCGCAGCACGCCCTATGCGAGCTGCCACTGCTCCGAAGCGGTTTTCGGCTTCGAGCCTGAAGGTTTCGGCTCGGTGCCGAGCCGGAAGGCTTAGTGACGTGTTTTGGTTCTGAGCCAGAGGGCGGAGTGTCAGAAACATCTTTTTGGTGACGACCGTGGCCCGGAGGCGGGGGTGGGACTGAAGCCTTTTGTTTGGGCTGAGTTAGAGTTTGGGTCAAGGGGCATTCGGCACTCAAGGAACGTTGACCTTGTGGCAAGTCTTCTTCCATCTCAGAGCCCGATTCTGGAATGGAGGCAAGTTCTTCTTGTTCTTCCTCTGCCCCTTGTGAGTCGAATTTGTGCTTCGATCTTTCGCCGAAGATGTCTGGCATGTATTCCCGGCATCGAGCCCGACGATCACGGAGCATTTTCTTCAATCGGAACGATCTGCACGCGTCTCAGTCCTGTTCGTTGTGCTCCGGAGACAAGCACAAGTTGCACACTTTGCGCGAGTCGGTGCGCGGATACTTGGCGTGGAACCGAGGGCAGAATTTGAATGGAGTCTGTTCCATCGACTGCAAAGTGGACCGAAGCAGTTAGGCCGGACGGCCTTCCCGAAGACATTCGATCGAAATAGATGTTTTCCTCGACGGATACGATACGCGGAGAAGTGGGATACGCATTCGAAACAATACCGACACGGGTAGAGTGGCTTGCGCACCAAGGGGAACCCGAAGAAACATTTTCGAAGTGGAGCGCAGCAATACACGTCCGAACCAGATGGCAGAAAAAAACAACGGAGTCGATGCACATGCGCAATATCACCAAAAGGAGGAGTCACCTACCTCGTGCCTGGAAAGACTTCTTCGATGAAAATCAACTTGCAAACATCCGGACCCAACAGGAGTATGCAAAGCATGTGATCTACAGCTCACATGCCTCGAACATATTATTTTCTCACATTTATCAAAATCATTTTTTAAATTGCAGGGCCTCCCTTTCTGTGGAGGAATCTGGTGCAATATTGGGTGTTGTTAAAGGCTCACCAAAAGGGGAAGATAACTCTCTAATAGTCCTACATGTGTTCTTAAAACTATCCTGCACCACCCAAGAAAGGGAGCACACATTGGAAATCTGTTGTTCCATAAGACCATTGTGCTCCCTCTTCAACTGATTTTGCTCCCTTTAGGAGGTCATTGTTTTCTTTGAACAGCTCTATGACCTGTCCCATCTGGTCATCATGTCTGGAGGTTGAACAAATAATGTTGTGGCCCATTGTTGTCCGGAAACTATGGGCATCAGTGGCCTCACTCAACTGTCCCATTGTTGGCCTACCCCTACTCTCACTACAATGTAACCTTTGAATGGTGTGTACCACAACAGTGTGTCCTGGCTTAACTGCAGATGATGTAGGTGTTGGGAAGACAGGAGCCAGGATTGGGGTGCACATTACAGATGTACTGATCAGGATTTGGCCACAGGGAATAGAGACAACTACAGGCTGTTGAGTAGGGGCCTGCATTAAGTGACTTCTTGTTGGATTAGTAGGCTAAGTGAGGCTCATCCTAGCCGACTGAACAGAGGGACCCAACATACAAGGCTGCTCCTCGTCATGATCCAGACCGCAGGAGATGTGTGTTTGCTGAAGGCTTCGGAGGGATTTGGAGTGGTCGCTGGGATATTTGATGAGTGTTGCTGGACGTTTTGGTGTTGATCCTACAATGGTAAAGACAATAATAATTTGCATTACATCTTTATAAGGAATTATATTACAACATTAATATAACTGATATTCTGTTTAGAATGACTTCTGCAAAGACTATCCTCATATTATTTATATTCAAATGTTAATTTATGTGGTCCTAAAAGACAGATACAAAAGTAGAACATTTTGCCCTTAAACACATCTTTAGTGTGACTGAGATGAAGTCCTCCATTACATACATAGCAAGTAACATGCAAAGGATTGATACGACACTTGTAAGTCATACAACAAAATAGGCACGATTTTTGGATGAGAATACTTTGTCTTCCTATTTTCGCATATGTCTTCAGTAATGTACAACACAAATTGAGGTGGAGAAGTTAAGTAAGATACCCCGCCTTTATTTGTGATACCTATGTAGTAGCTATTCTGCAACAACTTAGTATTTTGTATGTTTAGCATAGTTGTAACATGGCAGATGCATGTGGAGTGACTGTACAACACACACCCATTGCCTTTGATATATTTATCATATGTGGTAATACATACCATGACTAAATAAGTAATGTTGATAACTAGTAATTCAGATTGTATATTTAAGTCACATAAGAGTGTTAAAATGGTTGTTATAATGACACAGATGTAGATACTTATATTTGAACAACAGTGCTGTGCTTCAGCCTGTTAATAGAGATTTGACATATAACTTTCTCATCACAATATTGACATAGTACAATAAATCATCCAAGCTCAGTATGTGTATGACATAAACTATGACTGTGAAAGGCTAGAGACAATGTGTAAATGCAGCAATTAGTGTATTAACCTATAGACACTATGGAACACAGATTACAAATTAATACACTAGAGAGTATGAGACAACAGATGAAACAGACACATGTTTCATTGTGGACACTTTGAAAACTTGTTATATAGAAATATTTATCTGTGTAACATTTATAGAGCTGTTATCACTGAAAGATATACCGTAATGAAGGGAATAAATAGCATAAATTGAAATGATCTGCTATTATGAGTTATGGGAGATGTAATGATTGACCCCTTACACTGTTGAATTGTGAACCATAACGGAGAACATATAATGATAGAAAAGGAGTTATCTTTATTTATATCGCATATTAATATATGTAAGGAAAAAACATCTAGACAGATCTATACTAAAAACATACAACAGGAAGTATATTAACAATACTGACGATGCTGCAGTGCAAAATTATTATTATGGGTACTTATTATTATGAGTAAAGAAAGACTGCTGTACATATTCTACAATGAGTAGGAATAGATTATATATCATTTTAATACCTGGACTGATAATAATGTTACATTGCAAACATTTAGTTAACATCTAAATTTAATTTGATCAATAAAAACATTACAGAAGATTTATGAGTACTAAAATGTATACATAGACAAGTATAACTCTAAAGAAGTTACATTTGCAGAATAACAATGCTTTCACTTACCAGTCTCCACTCCGCCAGGGATTCCTGCAAAACCTTCAGTGTGGAGGATTCCATTCACCTTTTCCTCCCAGAGCAAGAGGTTCATGGGCCTGGTCGAACCACCACCTGTCTGCTGGGCCACTGGGTGAGTTTTGAGGCAAAGGAGCACATTCTCAGACGCAGATCATTCCAGGGCTTCTTAATTTCCTCCTGGGAGCTCGTGTTAGATACAGCATTCAATCTTCTGAAATTTCTCTCCCACATTTGTTTTTTTCTGGGTAATAGTGGCATTCTGATCAAGGGCACCAAACAACTGAGGCTCTTCTTTAATAATCGCATCTACCATCACAGTTAATTCTGGGGTTCCTTCTTCCAGCCATGTCAATGTTAAAAAATTAACTTAAAGAAAAAAATTACCAGTAGAGGTAAAAAAAAAACAAAAAAACAATATAGTATATAGAGTAGGAGAAGACAACCCCTCCCTCCCCCCTCCAAAGTCTTGCAGCATCCAAATGAGAAAGGAAAAGATGTATGGTTATGAAAAGGGTGTGTTTTATAGTGTGGTGAGCAGGTGTGATCACTACGGACATTCATCTAAGATGTGAAGCATGCACGTCCGTCTTTATGACGCATAAACTTTGCAAGGGAAAACACATCTCTACATTACTCTATCAGTACTCCCCTTCAAACCTACCAATAAGACATAAACATATAAATCTGTTGGGTGTTAAACTGCTACTGTAATATAATCCGAGACAAGACACCTATAGACCGCCGACGGAGGATAACCACGGGTCTGATAGATAAACCTCCATCAAGACGGGTGGAGGTTATTCCATCTACTATATAAATCAAACAGAAGAACCTCCACCAGCATGACACACAGATTGAAACCTCCATTATGGAGGATGGATGGCCCGAACGCCAAGTATTAAATCAGGTCCTAAGACTCCTACATTTCTAGCCACTGATTAACATTTTAGAACGTACCAGAAATTGCTTGTTATAAATTTCTATAACAATAATTTTAATTAACATTATCACTATCTTATTAATCAATTGGGACATTCTCTGGGAAATTTCAGGAATTCTGCAAATCATCACTACTTCATTCTTCTTTTGGGGGATTTTAATTTTCATTATTTTATTGTCAGCTTTTTAATAATACAAAGCCATTTATGTTTTGTTCTGGACGCTTTCTTTAGCCATAATCCGCAGGAAGAGGCAATGAATGACTTCTTTCATGAGGCTGATATTTTAAGCACCATAGGTCTTAACCATCATTTTAATACTGCCCTCCTTACATATTGTTATTGATGACATTTTAATTTCAGAATATTTGTTTTGTGCTTTTGTTGTTCTTAAAATTCTTATAAACAACTTTAGTGATCATAGTCTGCTTTTTTTAAAAGTTGTTGTCACAACTTAGCCAAGAATAGAATCTATTCAGGATCAGCACCGTAGGCTCAGACAGTATTAATCCAGAGACTTTCTGTAAAAGGCTTTTGTCCAATAGTGTGAAGGAATTTCTTTGTTGCCTTGTAATGAACACTTCACCCACTGATACCTCAGCTTCCTATAATAAGATTTATATAGATAATAAAAGGTTTCATTAAAATATAAATTGGATAAAACACAAAGATGTTTGATAATTCCTAAACACTTTTCATGGATATCTTCGGTTTAAAAAGAAATCTTCGCTCTAATATGAGATTGCGTTAAACAGACTGTAATATTAGAGGCCATAAAGAGCAGGAAATCTCCAATTAGATTGAAGCCGTACGAAAAGTTTGAGTTAGCATGTCTTACAAAAGATTGTGGTGCTTACTAGTGAGTAGCAAACACCTTTTTTCTGAACAGTAATTTTCTGGCTCTTGGGTTTTGTATTCAGGTGGATGCTTGGATTTCTCGCATCTCCAAAATAACAACTAACTTGTTAGCCTTACACCCTACAGATATTTCTCATTCTTTGTCTCCCCCTGAATAACTTTTACTTATGAGGAGGCAAAAAAGGCCATTCATAAGAGGTGGGCACCTGGCTCACATGGGGTAGCTATGGATGTTAATAAGCATAATCTGGGTCTTTATCAACAATAAGCGCCTTAGTACACAGACACCTTGAGACAATCCAAACAGTTATGCAAAAAAATAGAGAGCCTGCCACTTAAAATATTCTTTATAGGACAAAAGGCTGCTAAACGCTAAAAGATTATAAAAAGCGTATTTGAAAGGCCAAAGAGGAGTATTAAGCAAAAAAAGATTCTAGAAGCTCCAAATGAGACAAAAAATATATTTGAGGTAGTGTGTCATCTTTCCAATCCTAAATGTACTAATCAAGCGGTGATCATATCACAAAGCATATGTGAAGTTAGCAGGCATTTTTGTTCTTGGGCATAACTACTCTTCTTCTATAGATAACTCTCAGTTATGTGCTTTACCTGGTTCTGCTTCTATTAATCATCTCAGGCTTCTTTAAACGACCTGGGCCAGATTACTCAGGACATACTTTGACCTTCTGCCTTTTCCATTGCTTCAGGTTCAAAGTTAGTTTTGATACCTCCTAGGGCCTGGGACTAGCTGACTGACTTCCGTGCGCATTTCTCCTAGCCATTTGTAAACAATTTTTGGAGGCTGCTATTGTAACACAGGTGTGGAAAAAGGCCCTGGTACTCCCTTTGTTAAAAAACAAAACGGTGTTGGCGCTCAGGTGCTCAGCAATAATCGACCTATCACCCAGCTGCTCTTGCCAACTAAGAATATGGAGAGATATGTTAACAAAAAAAACATCCGATTGTTTGGAAACATACTCCTTCTTGGATGAGGCACAAGTAGGATTTAGACAAGCTCATTGAGCGGAGTCGGCGTTGGTCTCAGCCATGAATGACTTGCGCACTGCAGTTGATAGGCTCATGTGGGGGCCTTGGTGTTGTTAGATCTATTGGCTGCCTTTAATCATAAGATATTTCTTTCTAGCCTGTGAGATTGGAGGATGTAGCAGGGCCCTGGGATACTTTCAATCGTATCTGGAGGACAGATCACAAGCCATACATCTGCCCCTTTTCGATCAGCCTTTAGGTCAGTTCACCAGGGGGTACACAGGGCTCGACTTGAAACCCAACGCTGTTCAATGTATATTTGCGCCCTTTGGCCTCACTTACCAGATCTCATACCATTAACTTTATAAATTAAGCTGATGATACTCAGCTTATTTTGACGCAGCTTTGAACTCATTCCATAACTGATTTAATGACTTTTGAGAATGGCTAAGTAACAACTCACTGAAATTTAATGGTGATAAAACGGAGGTACTTTGCTGTTTGGCAAGAAAACCAGTGCCCACTTTAACATCTAACTTTTGGAATTTGTCTGAATCATGGCACTAGTGATTACCACATCTGTGCAAAATCTGGGGGTACATCTGGATAGTGACCTATATCTCTCATTGTCTGCCCATGTCAATCTTTTTTCTACCTGCTTCTCCTTAATGAGACTGCTTTATAAGATTTTGCCCTATCACCCAGGATCTACTCACCGGTTAGTGGTTCAGGGAGCCATTGTCAGCCGTTTTGACTATTGCAATGTCTTTTTTTTGGGTGTGGCAGCCTACTTGCTTAATCGTTTGCCTTGAATTCAGGCAGCCGCAGCCCAACTAGCTTTAGCTCACCCCAGATCTTCCACGGGTGTTACTTGATTTACATTGGCTCCCCATGCCTGAAAGAATGATTTTAAATTAATGCGCATTATTTATAGGGTGGTCCATACGGTCTCCAAAGGAAATTTAAACTCCATGTACCGCTGAGAGTTCTGCGCTCATCTACAGTCAATTTTCTCTGCGTTCTGAAGTTCAAGAAAGTCAGAGTTCTCAGTTAGAGTGGCACAGCAATAGAATAATCGACCTCACTCGCTAAGAGCTATCTCTTATTGACATTCAGGAAAACCCTGAAGGCAATTCCTTGTCTCATGCCTTCCAGGAATTGGTCTTACTTGAGATACTTATGGTTCAGCGCCGAGATTTCTTTTAGATAACAAAAAAAACAGTGTCTCAACCGGTAGTCATTTGCAAAGGCAATTACAAAGAGTGTATAAATCACTTGAGGGAGGAGAAGAAAAGAAAGGGAGACCACGAGCAGGTTTCATAGAATATAAGGTGTTATTTGTAAGTAGTTATATCAGCACTACAGTACAATTTTACTTAAAGTAACCATAATAACCAAGTGTGCACTGAACGTGCTAGTGTTGGTGAACGGCGCAGTGACACAAAGGTGATGAAACAGCGTGAACGGCAGAAAAACAGTAAAAACAAGTAGTTGAGGTCAATGATACAAGACAGATCAACATAAGTTAAGTATTATGATTTAGACAGAATTGATTGACCCCATGGACGCAACGATTTGCGCTGAGTAGTCGACGGCGTTTCGACCTGTTCGATATCCGGTCATCTTCAGGACGATGGTTACTAAATCACGGATAGTGCTGAAAGGATAATGCTGCAGTAATCCAGACAACAAGGGTGAAGGCCGTGAGAATCTGGCAAAGGGGCAACTGTTTGCGCTCCGACAAGGGAATGAGTAAGTTAATAACCAAGTGATCCTGGAGGTCTTCAATGGATTTCAGGAAGCAAGCTGGACCTGGGTGCTGGCGCTACCCAGCGTCGAGGAGAATGAATTAGGGCGCAGGCGGGGAAGAAATTGCCTTTGTGTCACTGCGCCGTTCACCAACACTAGCACGTTCAGTGCACACTTGGTTATTATGGTTACTGTAAGTAAAATTGTACTGTAGTGCTGATATAACTACTTACAAATAACACCTTATATTCTATGAAACCTGCTCGTGGTCTCTTTCTTTTCTTCTCCTCCCTCAAGTGATTTATATACTCTTTGTAATTGCCTTTGCTAATGACTACCGGTTGAGACACTGTTGTTTTTGTTATATACGCCACCCGGTCTCAACTGGGTTAACGGGTTTACTCCTGTGCTTTGTATTCTTGAGATTTCTTTTAGGTCACAGTTGCGCTCTATAAATGTCAATTCAATACTTTAAACCCAGCTGTTAAATCTAAACTACCTTCTTCTTGATTGCACTCACTGCTTGTTCTGGTTTTTAAAAAGGGTAATAAAGCTGATCCTAGTTGTTATAGGCCAATATCTCTAATTGATTCAATTGCCAAGATTGCTGATTGGATTCTCATGGACAGACAGGCTGGGCAAATGCTAATAATGTTATTTCTGATCACCAATATGGATTGACAAATGGAGTAGGTACGACTGAGCAATTTCTCAACGTAAGTCTCAATAATAATAAATACAGTTGCCAAATCAGGGTCAATGCATTTGGCATTTATGAATGTAAGTTCAGCATCTAACTGTGTCAATTATACTAAACTATGTTGCATTATATTATCGATAGGGGTCAACGCTGAAATTGTCAACTTCTTCTTGAACTGCGTGTTAATCTGACAGTGAATGTCAGATTTTGGGCTGAGGAGGAACAAATACTCTTTTAATCTCAATAAGAGGAAGGGGCATGGCTGTACACTTGCTCCCTTTTATTTTTTTTAGATTATCTATTAATCAACTCATTAGTCACACAAAGGCAGGACATGCTTCTTTTGGTTCCCATACAATACCCGCCTTATTGTATGCTGATAACACTGTCCTACTTTCCTAAACGGTTAAATGATCTAAAAACAATTATTCGAATAATTT
Organism: Calotriton arnoldi; assembly: GCA_963921515.1. Classification (NCBI taxonomy): domain Eukaryota; kingdom Metazoa; phylum Chordata; class Amphibia; order Caudata; family Salamandridae; genus Calotriton; species Calotriton arnoldi. Next base: position 1,312,157 of record CAWUFW010001702.1, on the reverse strand, counting down.
GGTTTTTTTATGGACAACTTACACCTCAGTACTTACTAAGCTAAAACGTTCATCATGATGTGTGGTCTTAAATGCACAAGCAACTAGATCCGTTAAGAATAAGGACAATGTTATCAACATGATACATTTCTTTTCCTATATGGGCATGACACTGGATTCCCTAAACAAATAGCACCACTAACAGAGTGTTAAAAGTCAATTTTTATGGAGGCCAATAGGTGCGGTCTACGATTTCAGTCAGGTAATAAAGCACAAACTTCAATGTTAACAATATAGAAGGATAAATCTGTCCCCATTGCCTCCTATGGTGTAGGTATTTGGGGATACATTAATGCACCTCTTAGTTTTTTAGGCACATTAATGTCATGAAGAGTTGGGTCAGGATTATATTGAGGCTATTATCAGATCACGACCACTAATGTTATGCATTTCTGTTTGGATTAAACCAGAAACTGAGCTCAATCATTTTATTATTAATAATTGCTTAACTCTGGATAGGGCCATGAATGGCAAAGAACTACAATCAGGTCACATCTCTTGCTGGAAACTATTCCCACCACTAAACCTTATTTGACTACAGTAGATTACAGACATTGATTTTTACTGATTCGATTTAGATTGAATATAGTACCACTCTAGTTACCCTCTCTACTTTTTATTCTGCACGTTTCCTTTCTCTTGTTTCTCATTACAAAAGGAACAAGAAATAAATAAAGTTTCTCTTGTCCGTGGTCTCTTCTTTGATTCGAAGACTTGTTTGAGTTAGTAATACCTTTTCCTTTTCTCTAAGCTCAAGTATTAAGTTGTCACAAAAGAAACATGAGTTCCTAACTAGCTTAGTATAGCTCATCTGGCATGTGGCTCCCCCTTAGCAGTATGTAATCAGGCCGAAACAATTTGCATAGGTCCTGACAAACCTCAGTCAAAGTGTTACCTTCTCCTGCCATAAATTATGCTAGTTCGGTCCAAAGCATCAGCCTGAGTGTGCTGCAGCCCTCCTAGGGACAGCACGCCTCATTGAGTGGGCGATTTTTCTTCCTTCCCAGGTTCAAATCTGTCACAGGCACTAGGTTCTCCTCCATGGTATCAGAATTTCTGCTTCCTAGTCTGCAGTCGGGTCTGCTGTTCTTGATCTCCAGCTCTTCAAAGTTGTTTTGGTTCTGTGCTGATCCCAGCTTGCTTCATCACGGGTCTGTGCTAATTGGGCATAGCACATCCTCAACAATGTTCCGGGCGGCTCTCAGGTTCATGGTGGGACAAGCAGAACAGTCTTTCCTCTCTTTTTATATCCTCTTCCCCTTCTTCCTCCTGTTTGACCTTTGAGTTTGACTTGGTCTTATCCAGTCAAATACCTGAATGAATCAGGCTTTAAATGCCTTTTGTGTACCACCCAGATTGACCCAAATAGACGGAACAAGCTGTGTGTAATACATGTAGGAGAACATGTTGATGCCATGCGTTTGAATGATGAATGCAAGAGGGGTCATGTATACATTAAATAGGCTCAGGAAAGGTCCTTGCAGGACCCCATACTTAAGTGGTTTAAGATAGAAGGAAATGGTAGAGAGCACCACTAATTAACCTCTACTACCTGGCAAGTACGGTAGAAATCTCAAGACTGAACAACAGATGCCAATCTCTACCAGCCGCTTAAGTAGTATGGTGTGGGATATTGTGTCAAACGCTACTGATATGTCTAACAATATCAAGGCAGTACTGTTACAGTTCTAGACTTGATGTATTATATTATGTAACTTTTAGCAGTGTGGTTTATGTGCTGGGCCATGGACTAAAGCCAGACTGTGAGGGATGGAGCAAATCACTTTATTTTTTTAAAGATCGTTGTTTATTAAATAGGTTTCTCCAACATCTTGGCAACAGCTGTGAGAAGTGAGATAAGCCTAAGGTTGGCAAGAAAGGTAGGATCTATCAAGGGCTTCTTGAGGAGCAATAGCACCTGTGCCTGCTTTCAGAGGTTGCGGACAGTGGCAGCGGTCAAATAAAGATTACAGAGAGCACTGGAAATAGGGGTGATGCGATCCACTGCCATTGCGAATAAGCGAGGAGGACAAGGGTTGAAGGGCGAACCACACTTGCATATAAGAATCGAGTGGGCAGATTACTCTAATCTTGTACTTCTAAATTGAGAAAGAGTGGTATTTGCTGCAGAAATGACGTGAAGCAGTAGCACTCAGTTTAATGAGTCAATCGTGGTATCATGAAAATCCAAGTGTTTTTTTTCCTCAAGAAATTAGAAGAGCTGGTCACAACTCAGAGGAAACGGTTATCACTGCACTGCAAACCTGAGGGGTAAGAAAGAGATTAACAATGCTAACATTTACAGCTGGGTATTTTTAGGTGCGCGGAGTTAACCGGAAATATTTTCAGCTCAGGTGGCTTTTATAAGTTTGCAAAAAGATCAATTGATGGACGTAATGCTGAACAATGTCAATCACTCAACCCCAGTACAGAGATCTGGGCCTAAAGCCATCGTTTTTCTGCTCACCATTCCATTCCAGTGTTGACCCAGCCAAATGCAAATCTGTCTTGACCCTGCTCCTCATGGGAACAGTCCAGCTCAAACTGCCATGCCAGGTCCTCCCTGAACCGGAAACAAGCATCCAGCGACCGGTTGTCAGGGTATCACCCTCATCAGCCAGGTTAGCCTTACTCCAGTGGCATGGTGAGCACAGGACCCACGTCTGGGCATACCAGTCCCACTCGGGGTGACAAATGGGAAATGAACAATTGAATAATGAAATGTTGAACAATGTCAAACATTCATCCCCAGTACAGAGATCTGGTTCTAAATCCATAGTTTTTTTGCTCACCATGCCATTCTAGTTTGGACCCAGCCAAATGCAAATCAGTCTTCACCGTGCTCCTCATGGGAACAGCTCAGCCCGAACTGCCAAGCCAGGTCCTCCCTTGACTGGTTTTCAGGGCATCACCCTCATCAGCCAGGCTAGCTTGACTCCAGTGGTATGATGACCATGGGTCCACGGTCCCAGGATGCTTGTTTCCGGTCCAAGGAGGACCTGGCTTGGCAGTTCAACTGGACTGTTCCCACGAGGAGCAAGGTCAAGACTGATTTGTATATGGCTGGGTCCAAACTGGGGTGGCATGGTGAGCAAAAGAACGATGGATTTAACCCAAATCTCTTGACTGGGGGGGTGAATGTTTGATTTGTTCAGCATTCCATCCATCATTTGTTTGCGCAGCATTTTTCGCCCTAAGCGGGATGGGTATGCCCAGATGTGGGTCCCTTGTTTGCTGTGCCACTGAATTCAAGTTAACCTGGCTGATGATGGGTTAGTACCCCAAAACTGGTCCCAGGATGCTTGTTTCTGGTCCTAGGAGGACCTGGCTTTGCAGTTCAGGCTGGACTGTTCCCATAAGGAACAGGAACAAGACCGATTTGCATATGGCTGGGTCCAAACTGGGATGGCATGGTGAGCAAAAGAACGATGGATTTAACCCAAATCTCTTGACTGGGGTGAATGTTTGATTTGTTCAGCATTCCGTCCATCATTTGTTTGCGCAGCAGTTTTCGCCCTAAGTGGGATGGGTATGCCCAGACGTGGGTCCCTTGCTCGCTGTGCCACTGGATCCAAGCTAGCCTGGCTGATGAGAAGTGTTACCCCGAAACCGATTGCAGGATGCTTCTTTCTGGTCCAGGGAGGACCTGGCTTGGCAGTCCGGGCTGGACTGTTCCCATGAGGAACAAGGTCAAGCATGATTTGCATATAGCTGGGTCCAACTTGGGGTGGCATGGTGAGCTAAAGAATAATGGATTTAACCCAGATCTTTTTGAGTGGGGGTGAATGTTTGATGTGCTTAGCATTCCATCCATCATTTGTTTGCATAGCATTTTAAAAGTTTCCAGCAAGAGTTCCATGCCTACTTAAAACTTTGTTTGCCGCCAGGAGTATAACCCCTTTTCCAGTTATGTTCCAGGTTTTGCATTTCCCTTGCCACCTCTGGGGAAAACAATGGGGGGGGGGGAAGGGGGGGCGGTAAGGGGTACGTGAGGTGATTACACTTTTTTAAATGGAGCAAGTTGATTCATGTTGCTGTAGGCCGCATTAGGCACTTCCACATTGGTCTCGATGGAATTGTCTAATAAAGTGGATGTTGTGGCCATGGATTCACTGAAGCTGTCCTTTGTGATTTTGCCCACAATCTCCTTATCTTGTCATTGTCTTTTAATACTTCCCGATGGTTAATGTTAGAAATGTTAATTAAGACAAGTAAATGGTCAGACCAAACAACCGGTATGATAGAGTCAGTTCTAAGTGATTGCAAATTAAGAGAAAAAAAAGATCAAGCCTATGATCGGCTTTACGCTTTGGTGACATTACGAATATGCGATGTTACATCGCATGCGCTACAACGCATGCGATTACAACGCAGTTGTTACAACAACCGCGTTGTTACAACGCAAGCCCTTACATCGCAAGTCGTTTCTAAGACTTGCTGTAGCGGGCGTGCTGGACTTAGGAATAGTTAATTTACTATTCCAACTCCAGCGTGTGCAACAGTAGGGAAAGGTGTTGGAATAGTAAATTATACTATTCTTTAGTTTTGCGCGCCCCCTACAGCAAGTCGTAGACACGACTTGCGATGTAATGGCTTGTGTTGTAACAACGCGGTCGTTGTAACGACTGCGTTGTAACCGCATGCGTTGTAGTGCATGCAATGTAAATGCTGTTTCCCGACATTACTAATTCTCATAAATTTAGGGCGCAAGTCCTCGTACCAGCTCCCCCTATGATGGTCCTCCTGTCCAGCTTGCCGGCAGTCCGCTACCCTTTGTTGCCGTCCGATTTGTGCCTCCTCTGCTAGTTTTTTCTGCCTCTTTTTGGCTTGGGACTGTCCTCTAGTTTGCCTCTTGCTGCTCATTCTGCCTATTATTTTGCCTCTCTCTGCTAGTTTCTCACCTTTATTTTGCTCTTTTCTGCTTGGTTCTCACCTTTATTCTGATGCTGCATTCACTGCACCCAGCTACCACTAAGGGTGACAGTGCTGCGCTATACAACTGCCGATTGATTGAGTGAATGTGTCTAATCGAGCTTGGAGATTATTGCGGTCATCTATGTGCAAGTTGAAATCGCCAAGGACGGAGAAGTTTGAATATTGGAGACAAAAGGGAGCAATCAAGTTGCCTGTAGAAGAAGCAAATTCTGCATCATAGCCCAGACGTTAGATGAGTGCACCAGAAAAGAAGTCCTGGGATATTTTCATGCTGAAGTCTAGTCTTACGGCTGTCTCAAATTGAAAGGTGGAGTAGTGCAAACTGGAACAATAAGCAATTGCTATGCCTTGCTCTGACGTGTGGTCATGTCCTGTTGTATTATTGAATACCCCTGGGAATCGCTAGGGCATTATAAGAATTTGTTAATACAAATTTTAGATCAGAATAGTAAGTCAATCTATCCATAAGAAAGTAAGCTAAAGATATCAAGTGTATTTAGGCAGTGACTGTACGTTAATGAGACAAGCTGTAAAACTGGTATCAAGTCAGTTATTAACCGCCTTATGATTTTTATGGTCAAGTGCCTCTTTATATGAAGATCCCCCAACTACTTGAAAGTCCACACCGGTGTGGCAGTATAAATACAATACCATGCAGCTCAAGGTCTTTGTCTGAAGTTGTGTTTGGCACTTACCAGAGGCTTGAAATTTACAAAAGCAAATTAGTTGACTAAAAGTAAAAGTCTTATGAACACAAATTTATATAAACTAATTTAAAACATTTCATAGAAGAGCAAAGTGCCTTAAATAAAATGCAAATACTCAAAGAGTAAACAATTTTTTTCACACCAAAATGACTTTCTACCTGTGGTCTTTCATCATCCTACTGGGCCTTATCAGAGGCATTCTATAGGGGCGGGTCTTCTAACTGGGCATCTCTGAAGTTTGTCGCTCTTCCACATAGCTTGAGAGAGTTAAGTTGATTTTAAATACTTTCCTCGTTTTTATCCTGCCTATGCTCCTTTTCCATTTTGTATCCGCTCCCAGAACTTGAGTCAGGGATTTCCTTGTTGGCAAAGGGAGCTTCAGGTGACAAATTACACCCCCCCCCCCCCATTACAGACTTTTCCAATAAAGCTCTAAAATCCTCATTATCAGTACCAATGATCAAGGCTCCAGAAGATCAGCTGCTACTCCAACTTCTGCTCTGCTTGACGTTCAAATTCCATCCCTCTTTCTAAGGTGACCAGAGGATACTGCTTCTGATCCCCATGAACACAACTATTCCTGTCTCCCAGGAAGAATTTTTGGGGACTTATGAGGGTCTGACGAATGATCAAATGCCTTCCTTCCAATCACCTGTATGAGATTGTAAAAAGGATCCCCGTTGTTTGTGTACAATACACCTTCCGTTGTGCCCATCCAGCTTCCAAAGGTTCTTCCTCTTTTTTCCTCAGGCAAAACCCGAAAATGTGACCCCATGCCCCACATTCAAAGCATTGCTGTTTTTGACTACCTAACCCAAAGTTTGGGACTGGTAGTAGCTACTGATGGTTCCGCTTGGAAGCGTTTGTGGTCTTGAAAGATCTTTGTATCAGTGACAGAGTCCTCTGCCACTGTACCTCTGAGCTAGCTAGACTCCTTGAGCCCTAGAAAAAGCAGAAAAAGCAGTGGCCATTTCAAGGGCTTGGTTAATGATTAATGTTGTGCTGTCTCAGCCACTCTTGAATATGTACTGGTAACGCCTCTGAGGACTGTTTTAAATACCTTTATTTAAAAAGGGCCATTGGTGTGTCTTTACTAGTTCGTCTTTCTTTCCTGAAACAAAGTCTGTAAGTCTCATTATCAATACCCAGTCTTTCTGAAAGAAGTCTTGTAATCTCAGTGTAAGGTTTGTTCCTCACAGGTTTTGCAGTCTGATAAAGCCTGTACGTCACCTACTAACACTAAACCAAGATAATGCTCCCAGCTCTCAACGCTCCTGCGACTAATTAGCAGCCTGTGCAATGCTTTTAAAGTTATAAAGAAGGAATCTGGGTCCTCCTCAATGGACAATTTCTGAAGAACCACTGAGGTGACATGTATTGTAGCCCCCCTAGCCTGTGACAGGGCTGTGGTCAATAGAATTAAGGCACTGCTCTCATCTGACAACAATTGTTGTAACTGTTTCCCCTTGGCCATTATTGACTTTTCTAGGCTATCCCAGTCCATTTGGGAGCTTCAAACAATTCTTTTCAGTACCCATTCTATCTTGTTGTGGCCAACCTGCAATTGTTGTATTATATCTTCCTCTGATAGATAATGCCACTTTGAGTATCCCACTTCTGACACCATCCGTTTTGGGTTTGGCTGGGTACAAATGGGCTACACTGGGATTACTGGTTTAGACGTTTATTATTCCTTTTTCCTACAAATACAGTAAATCCCTTTAATACAAACAATGGTGTGTGCTTGGGTAATAGTCTGTACAATTTGGTTCTGCTTTTTCCTTCTATTAATTCTTCTTCTCTTTCAGGTGGATGTAGCTCTCCATGCCTCTCTCAAACCATCTCTTCTGGCAGCATCCCTCAAACGAAACAACAAATTTCATGTAAGTAAGAGTTCTGCTCCTTACTCGAGTTACCCTTTCTACTTTTATTTGTCTGTACTTTTCCTTTCCCTTGGTCTGATGGCAGAGGGAAGAAGAAGAATAAAAATGACCAATGAATTCTCTTGACAATATTGTCTTTATTCTTTCTAGACTTTGTTCAGGATAGTAATTCCTCTATTTTTGCTAGGTTCAGAAATGTAATCAAGCTGAAACAACCACCCAAGGTTCCAACAGACTTTAGTCCAAAGCATTACTTCCCCTTCCCTAAAATACAGCTACCTTGTTCATGACTACCTGAGTGTACCGCGATCCTCCTGGGTTAAGGTGGAGACAGAAAGCCACTGCGACTGGACTGGTTCGCTTCCTTCCCAAGAGCGACTATGTCCCAGGTAATTGGTGCTCCTTATTGGTGCTGCCGTTTCTGCTTCACGGTCTGCAGTTGGGTTGGTAACCTCAACCTCCAGCTCCTCAAGGTTGCCTCCGCTCCTGTGTCGGTCCCAGCTTGCTTCGTCATGGCGTGCACATCAACTGGGGATAGCTTGTCCTTGACTGTGCTCTTGAGTTTGACAGTCTTCAGGTTCCTCATGTGGGGGTGTGGGGGGGAATTCTTCTCTTTTAAAACCCTTCAACTCCCTTTCTTCTTGTTCATCCTTTCTCTTCTCATCTCTCCCTTCAGGCTGCCCTTTTGATCACTTCTTTTTCCTCTTGACCCGAATTCACTTTCTCTCACTCTACCCTTTTTAGGAATGGCATCAATGCAGGAGTTGCAATATCATGAGTCCACTCATCCTGTTTAGCCACTCTGTTACATATGTATATCCTCTGGCTGAATTTATTCCTATTCCAGTTAAGAATAAGATACGTGTGGAATAAATTTTTTGAGAAACTGACACAAAGCTACTGACCACTATACTTTATATTACATGAAATGAGAATAAACAAAAATGAGATAAATCTTCAGATTTAGCAATTGTTGTGTGAAGTAAGAGGGGGCATATGAAGCGACAGAGTGCCTTAAACGCAGCATTGGGCTCTGATTGGTTGAGAGATTGACTTATTTACCCCCCCAGGTTCTTATTGGAAAAGAGGTTTTTTCATTAAATGGTTATATGGTCTTATTTGTGTTGCTGGAGAATAAAATGAAGAAAAGATCAGCATAATCCTCGCTGCCATATCCTTAATAGACTTGAAACCTTCCTTCACGACACCGAGGCAATTTTTTGTGTGTGACATTAATAATTTTCACGGATGTGAGTGCCATGGGATTATTGGAAGAGTTTAGTGCATGGACATATAAATGTCTGCATAACTTGATATTGCCAATAGGATATTTGGTAGGGTGCTTATTCAATTATCTTTCGCTGCTTGCACCAATTTAGTCTCAGTAGGTAGATTACGACCTTACTTATTTTAGTTGCTTAACACTTAATTCCACTAAAATATTCCGTACATTTCTACACCTGTAAACTAAACCCATAGCAATTGTACCCAATTTATTAAAAGTGGCCCCAATCTAAGTCAGTATACTGAGATGAGAGCCATTTACTAGAAATATCAAAGAAATCAGAAACCTGATATCTAAATACCAGTTACAAGAACTATCCTGGGGCTAAATAGAAATTCGGTTAATGACCTCAACTTTGCAGCCTGCGCAGAAATATTTTCATTTAGTGTTGTAGGTTTTATTCGTGGATGGCGCATGTGCCTGCACCAAGATTTCTCTGCAGTCTGACGGGAGTGGACCGTACTCTAAGTTATCAGGAACCAGGCAGTCAGGCTCAGTGACTTGAGGTCATGATGGAGAATGTCTATTGTGTCTGAAGAGGCACCTGGGGTAATTCTTCAACAAGACTGGTGGGTACGTGAGTGCCTCAGTAGGTCTCTACCAAAAAAGGCAAAGCCATGCCGAGAATCAATGAGCAGTTATCTGTCTTTTCCATCCTCTGCACACTAGGGGCAAGAAAAGTGGAGAAAACCCATAAGCAAAGTTAATTTCTTCGAAAAGGCATTGCCCCCAGACCATGGCTGATGGAACATGCCGCCATAGTAAAAAAAAAAAAAAAATGTCCTCCATGGGATCAAACAGATAGATGGTTGGCTAGGCCCATGTTCAAAAGATGTATTCTGCTTGCCAGTGGGGGAGTTCCCATACATAGCAATCTTCAAGGGCGCGGCGGAGCGCATCTACCTGGTCATTTTGGCATCCTGGAAGCTGTTCTACTGCAATGTCCACCTCATGGATGATGGGCGAGTCCTACCGCATCTGTGCCTCATCTGACGAGAATAGGACCTTGTTCCTCTTTGCTTTGCGATGTACCACTTTACGGTTGTGTTGTCCATCTGGATCAACACAGCTTGCTTTTTTAACCTCAGAAGCAAGCCTATTCTGATAACCTATAATTCCAGGAAGTTAATGTGGAGCTTCTTCTCCTTTTCTGACCAGAGGCATCTAGAAGACCGCTTATGCATGTGCACACACAATCCTCCAAGCGATGCAGCTGTTGTCATGATTATCCTGTTAGTTGCAGGTTGGAACGAAAGAACTACTTTGAGGTTTGATGGGAACCTCCAACTCAGCAGGGTTCCTTGACCAGTCGGGTTACTTTTTAATGTGTTGTTTCATGAGCCAGCTGCAGTTTCTACTGGTTACAAACAGGATTCAACTGGAGCCTGCAGAAAGAATTCGGGCCAATGCAAAAGAACAAGAGACACAAAAGAGACTTGTATATCCTGACAGGCATTGTTTGCCTGGAGGAAAATGCTTTCGCCACTGGCTGAAGTTTTGTAATTCTTTCTACGGAGGGATAAACCTTCCCCAGATGAGTGTCTAAGACTGCCCTTAGGATCTGCAATCTTGTCATAGGATGGATGGAGGATTTCTCTGTGTTTACTGACAGTCCTAATTGTAGGAATGGGCTCAAGCAGTCGGCTGTGGAGGCATGAGCCTCTCCCTTTGATTGAGCTTTGAGGAGTCAGTGGTCTAAGTACTGATATGCTTGGTGACCCGGTCTTCAAAGGAAGGCAGCTGCTGGCACCAGACACTGTAAAGATCAAGGGCGCCCTGAAAGTGTTGCCCCGCCACTAAAAATGTAACTGTGATTTCGACATATAGGTACTTCAAAATATGCATCCTGAAGATCCACGGAAGTGAGGTACTTCCCTTCCCCAAGCATCAGAAGGGTGCTTAGCTGTCAGCAGGATTGTGTTTTCAGAAATGAGTTCGAACTTTGAAGGTTCAGTATTGGCCTTCACTGGCCTGTTTTCTTGACCAGAAAAAAATCTGAAATGAACTTGATCCCTTTGGTACTTTGGGAGCTTTTCTATGGCTCTTTTTAGGAGAATGATGAATCAATCAATCAATCAGGATTTATAAAGAGCGGCAAATAACCTGAGAGGGTCTCAAAGCACTGGAGTTGCTTGCTGCTTTGCAGTGCTCTGTTCATTCAAACAACCATGTCTTGATCCCTTTTCTGAATTCCCGGAGAGATGTGGCGTTCCGGAGGAGCAAGGGAAGGTTATTCTAGGCTTTGGCTGCCAGGTGAGGAAAGTAGAGAGCATCCTCTGCTGTTGGATTGGCGGATCTGCGCGGGGGGTGTATGCAAGGAAAAAGGAGTCAGATTGCAGGAGTCTGGTTGGTTGATGGAAAGTCATTAGCTTGTAGATGTATGCTGGTCCTTCGTCATGCAGGGCTTTGTATGCGCGGGTCAGCATCTTGAACTGGCATCTCTTCAGGATCGAGAGCCAGTGTAGCTTCATGAGGTGAGGGGTGAAGTGAGTCCGTCTGGGGAGGACCAGGATGAGTCTTACTGCTGAGTTTTGTATTGATGTTGTCTTCTGCTGTAGCTCCCACAAATGCAGGTGATGTTCTATCCTAGGCAGATGGATAGGTGGATTCTGTTTAAACTCCAGAGTGTGATTGTGTCACGTGGCCCATAGGGACATTGTCGTTTTTCACTAAGTTAGCATGTGCACGTCGCAGCTTGCCTGATGCTTTTGCGCACGTTACTACGTGTCTTTATTTTTGCAATAATTTTAATGACTGCTTTCACATGAGAACTCATCGCTGGGTTCACACTCTGCATGTTCCTGGGATTTTGACAGAACATTATGTGCAAGGTCGAACAACAATGCCCCTTGTTATTTTGTTCTGGCCAGACCTTAGCCCTTAGACAAAACATACCGATGCAGCTGTTGTTTGTACAAGGTACTTGGGTTTTGAGTGGGGTACATGAATATGTGAAACACACTTGGAGAGGGACCTTTCCAGGGAGAAGAGCGAGACAACACCTATGATGTAGATCTGCCATCTATAGGCTGAGGTATGGGGTCTGCTGACAAAGCTCAGAGATCTTCTATTAAATATTAATACTTCTTAGCAAGGGGAGGGAGGTCAGGCATTATAGTCCTTTCTCCATTGTGTTTTTATGATGACATCTCCCTTCATGACTAGCTGCTATGCTGACTGTATTTGTACTATGCATTTTCCTGCTTGTTGTGGCACGTATACTGCATGTTAGGGCACGTTAGTTAACGAACAAGTTACTTACCTTTGGTAATGATATATCTGTAAGAAACATAGGTTAGTTATAGATTCCTTACCTTAGATTTACCCCCAGGCGTCAGACTGGATCCGGAAAGTTTTTCGTCAGCAGTACCTCTGCGCGTAGGAATGTGGCGTCGGTCGGCTCAGCGTCCGTCGTTGGCGTCGTGGTCGCCGGGATGACGTCGCGGTAGCTACTTAGACGCCGCCCTCGCACGCTGACGTCAGTTTTGTACAGGACTATCCGCGCCAGAAACGCAGAGCCATGCAAGACACTTACAACTGGTGCACAAAACTAGGACCCTGAAAAGATGTCCTTAACCCTAGAAATCAGTTCGCAGAACGGGGAGGATGGGTGGGGCGGTAAGGAATCTATAACTAACCTATGTTTCTTACAGATATATCGTTACCGAAGGTAAGTAACTTGTTCATCTGAAAGAAACAGTTAGTTATAGATTCCTTACCTTAGAATAGATACCCCAGCAATACCAACCCCGGATGTGGGTCTGCGAACCAAGATCACACCAGAAAGTCCTGGAGAACAGAACGGCCAAAGAAGCCGTCTCTCCGTACTTGGCTGTCCAGGCAATAGTGTTTTGTAAACGTGTGCAGCGATGCCCACGTAGCTGCCTGACAGATGTCATGTAGAGGAACTCCTCGTCCCAAAGCAGTAGTGTCTGACGTCGCCCTGGTGGAATGGGCACGTAGCCCCACTGGAGGCTCCTTTTTAGCTAGAGAATAGCAGGCTTTAATACACAAAACGACCCATCTAGAAATGGTCCGCTTGTGTACGGCCCGACCTTTCTTGGCGCCCACGTAGCCAACAAAGAGTTGGTTATCCACCCTGAACGGTTTTGTGCGATCCAGATAGAAAGAAAGCGCAAGTTTTGGGTCCAGACGGTGGAGCCTCTCTTTCTTTGGAAGGAGGCGGAAAGAAGGTGGGCAAAGTGATGGTTTGCCCGATGTGAAAGGAGGTGACCACCTTGGGAAGAAGGGATGGACGAGTCCCAAGGACAACCTTGTCTGGATGTACCGCCAGAAAAGGAGGTTTTGATGAAAGAGCCTGGAGCTCACTCACTCTTCTGGCAGATGTGATGGCCACCAGGAATGCAGTCTTAAGAGTTAAAAGTCTTAAGGGACAGTTCTGAAGCGGCTCAAAGGGAGCGCACATCAAATAGGTCAAGACCAGATTCAAGTCCCACTGAGGCATAACGAAGGAGATAGGAGGAAAAAGAGGAGTTATGCCTTTTAAGAAACGATTAACAACCGGGGACTTGAAGAGAGAAGGCTGAGCAGGAAGCCGAAGAAAGGCAGAAATGGCTGAAAGATAGCCCTTGATAGTGCCCAGAGCAGAGCCCTGCTGGGCAAAAGAAAGGAGGAACAAGAGGACCTCAGAAAGGGGGGCAGAAAGGGGATCCACAGCCTTTGCTGTGCACCATGCCACAAATTTGTTCCATCGGCAGGCGTATACCGTCTTAGTGGAGGGACGCCTGGCTGCCAAGATTACATCACAAACTTCGGGAGGCAAGTCGAATGACGTCAACTGCCGCCACTCAATCTCCACGCAAGGAGGTGGAGGCTGGACAGATTCGGTGGAGGACCGTCCCCTGCTGCTGCGACAAAAGATCCTCCCGAAGAGGCAGTCGGATCGGAGGATCGATGGCCATGTTGAGCAGCTCTGGATACCAGACTCTTCGTGCCCAATCCGGAGCCAAAGAATGACTTGGGCCCGGTCGCGCTTGATCTTCTTCAGCACTCTGGGCAGAAGTGGTATAGGCGGAAAGGCGTACAACAGACCGCAACTCCACTCGCGACGAAAAGCGTCGCCTAGCGAGTGCCGCCTTGGAAATTCCAAAGCGCAGAATTGCTGACATTGCGCGTTCTCTTCGGTGGCGAATAGATCTAACCAAGGCTCTCCCCACTGTTGAAAGAGACCTTGCACCACCTCCGAGAGTAGACGCCATTCGTGATCCGTCATGCGGCTGAGTTCGTCCCCCCTGGCGTTCAGGGAACCTGCCAGGTGTTGAACCACCAGGGATATGCCCTGATGTTCCAGCCATGTCCAGAGACGGAGGGCCTCTTGACATAGGGTCCACAACCCCACCCCGCCTTGTTTGTTGCAGTACCACATGGCGGTGGTGTTGTCCGTGAACACCTGCACTACTCTTCCCGGACAGAGGGAAGGAATGCTTTCAGTGCAAGCCGGATCGCCCGCAGCTCCAGAAGGTTGATGTGGAGCCCGGACTCCGCCGGAGACCAGAGGCCTCTGATCTCCGCCTCTCCCATGTGGCCGCCCCATCGCAGAAGGGACACGTCTGTCACCACTGTGTGTTCTGGTTGGGGAAGGGAGAGGGATCTGCCGCTGACCCAATCCTGGTTCATGAGCCACCACTGCAATTGTTGTGCAGTGCCCTCCGAGATCTGGACACAATCGGACAGATTCCCCTGATGCTGCGCCCACTGGAACTTCAGGTCCCACTGCAAAGCCCGCATATGCCACCTGGCATGATCGACCAGCAGGATGCAGGAGGCCATGAAGCCCAGCAGCCTCAGGGTCATCCTGACCAAAACCCGAGAGTTGCCGAAAGATTGGAATCATAGCCCGAATATCCCGGACTCGCTGTTCGGGAGGATAAACCCGAAACTGCACAGTGTCCAGAACCGCTCCGATGAAGAGGAGCTTCTGAGAGTGGGTCAGGTGTGACTTCGGCACATTGATGGAAAACCCCAGCGAATGCAGGAGGTCGGCCGTAGTCTGGAGGTGGGAAACGACTGCCTGGGATGAGCCCGCCTTCAACAACCAGTCGTCGAGATAGGGGAAGACTGGAACCCCTGATCTGCGCAGATCAGCTGCGACCACCGCCATCACTTTCGTGAACACCCGAGGGGCGCTGGTAAGGCCTAAGGGGAGCACGGTAAACTGAAAGTGCTCGTGGCCTACCGTGAACCGCAGGTAACGCCGGTGGGCCGGCAGGACGGGGATGTGGAAATAAGCGTCCTGCAAGTCCAACGCTACCATCCAGTCTCCAGGGTCGAGGGCAGACAAGACCTGAGCCAGGGTCAACATTTTGAACTTCTCCTTCCGGAGGAAGCGGTTGACATCCCTGAGATCCAAGATAGGACGCAGGCCCTTGTCCTTCTTGGGCACCAGAAAGTAGTGGGAATAACAACCACGACCTACTTCTGGAACAGGGACGCGCTCGATGGCTCCCTTGGCCAAGAGAGCCGTAACTTCCTGTTGGAGAAGGGTCAGATGATCCTCCGACATACGATGGCACTTGGGTGGCATGGAGGGAGGTGTAGTCTCGAAGGGGAGGGAGTAGCCCCTTCGGACTATTTGCAAAACCCACCTATCCGTCGTGATGGTGCGCCAGTGGGGGAGGTGATGGCGGATCCTGCCGCCCACTGGCGTTTGGTGGCCCTGAAAGTGCGGACTAGGAGGGTTTGGAGGCTGCTGTAGAAGGGCCGGTGGTGGGCTGGCCCGCTCGCTGGCCCCCAGAACCACGGCGGTGGTTCCCACGTCCCCGGCCGCGCTGAGGTGGAACAGCTTGCGCTGGCCTGTGGCTCTGAAAGGAACGTGTTGGGGCACCCCTTCCGTGGCCACGAAAGGGGCGAAAAGCAGACCGTGCAGGGCGCATGGTGGAGAGGCCCAAGGACTTGGCCATAGCACGAGAGTCCTTGAAGCGCTCTAGCGCACTGTCTGCCTTGTCGCCGAAGAGGCGACGGCCATCAAAAGGCATGTCCATCAAGGTGTTCTGGGCATCCCCAGAAAAGCCAGTCGTCCTCAACCAGGCGTGACGGCGAAGCGCCACCGATGTTGAAATGGTTCTACCCAGTGAGTCGGCAGTGTCCAGTCCACAATGAATGGCGAACTTTGCTGCGTCTCTCCCCTCGGCAACAGCACGGGAGAGCACAGTCCGGGCCTCCTCCGGACACTGAGGCAGCACTTGCGCTACCGTATCCCACACAGAGTGGGAATAACGGCCCAAGAGGCATGTGGTGTTCACCGACCGCAGCCCTAAGCTGGAGGAAGAAAACAACTTCTTCCCAAGCTGATCCAGCTTCTTGGATTCCCTGTCCGGTGGTGCGGTAGGGAATGCGCTTTGGGACGCTGAGGCTTGGACCACCAAGCTCTCGGGGGAAGGGTGTTGGGAGAGGAAAGTGGGGTCGCCCGGAGGCGGGCGGTGGCGTCGGGCAACCATCCTATCCACAGGAGCCCCTGTGGTGGGCCTGGACCAGGTGCCCAAAAGGATGTCCGTAAGGGCCTCATTAAACGGCAGCAGGGGCTCCGAAGAGCTTGCTGCCGGTTGAAGCACCTCTGTCAGGAGGTTAGTCCTGACTGCCACAGTAGGTAGCTCGAGGTTTAGGGCCTCGGCCGCCCTACGCAACACCACTGCGTAAGACGCTCCCTCCTCCGTAGCCACGGTAGGAGGAGACACCATACCAAGGTCTGGTGAGGTGTCCAGACCAATGGCATCCCCCAGGTACTCTCTCCAGTCCTGGTCGTACTCCAATTGAGCAGTGAGAGGGTCCTCGGACCCCTCCCAGTCTTCCTTATCCTCCTCTTGCTGCCAAACTGGGTGAAAATGGCCAGGGTGGAATGCAGGCACAAAAGTACCCATCGGCGTCAGGTCCGGCGTCGGCCGACCGACTCCGTATCCACCTGGAGGTGGGAGGTCCAGCCGGCATCGGCAGCGGACACAGTGCCGGTGGAGTCGGCGCCGGTGGAGGTGTCACAAGGTCGACTGGCGCCGATCCGGATCCAAGCCTGGATCCATGGGGGCCCTGCGGCTTCGGGGCCGGAGCCGCCGGCAGGGAAGGCCTAGGGCCCCCAACCGAGTCCGCGGGGCCCGAAGGCACGCCGGCGGAGTCGGGCTGCCCAAAGATGGCATGCATGGCTTTGTAAAACTAACGAAGCTGGGCAGGGGTCGCTCCGGGTCCCGGAAAGGGAGGGAAGCTCTGAGTCGACCCTTTAGGCTCTGCATGCAGAGCTGCGGGAGTGGCACCGCCCGCATCCTTCGTCGCGTCGGCCGACGGACGGGGAGAAGTCGAAGAACGACGATGCTTCTTCGACTTCTTCTTGTGCTTCGACTTACCTGACCCCGAGTGCAAAGACTTGGATGACGAGTGGTGATGGCTCCGCGACCAGTCCCTCGGCCTCCCTCGCGACCGGGACCTCGAACGGCGCGGAGCCGACTGCCGGCGCTCAAGAAGCTTTCGGGATCGCTGCCGCAAAGACTTCGGAACCATGGTCCGGCAGTCGGAGCAGGACTTGGGGTCGTGGTCGCGCTCCAGGCAAAAGAGGCACACGCGGTGCGGATCCGTTACCGACATCATGCGGGAACAGGAACCGCAGGCCTTGAAGCCGGGCATCCCTACGTGCACCAGGAGTTGGTAAGACTCAAAAAGACGTCGACAAAAGTCGCTCAAAAAGTTCAGTCAAAAAATGACTGGAGGTACCGCTCTCTCCGGATCTGCGCTGGCTGGCGCGGAAAAAGAAAGAACTGACGTCAGCGTGCGAGGGCGGCGTCTAAGTAGCTACCGCGACGTCATCCCTTGCGACCACGATGTCAACGACGGACGCGGAGCCGACTGACGCCACCTTCCGACTCGCAGAGGTACTGCTGACGAAAAACTTTCCGGATGCAGTCTGACGCCTGGGGGTAATTCTAAGGTAAGGAATCTATAACTAACTGTTTCTTTCAGATATAAATATTTTAAACTGTTTCGTGTCTTGTCAGATCTTATTGTGGACAAGTACAAGGGTGCGAGCGAAAAGGGTGTGTCTTGTTACCGCGATTCCTGACAGATCTGGGAGTGTTGTGTTCTGGGGTGTCTAATCATTTGTTTCTCTGGGAGTGAGTAGGAGAGCAAGTGAGACACGATAGCTAGTCAGTCCTGGGCTCGTGGGTACTAAGGTGGTAGAAAGACTCAGTCCCTATACACCAAGGTCCAATATTCCTTCACATAGTTCTGTATTTGTGCAGAATCCCTGCAACATGGCGCCACCAACGTTTGGTCTGGTACTTATTCTCAAGACCCCCGAGTAGCGCTTGTGCTTGTCCGTAATCCCCTCTCACTGATTTCCGGAGATGTCTGTGCTGTGAGGACTAGCCTCCTATATTTGAGTTTTATAGGTTTTTCAAACTTGAAATTTAAAAGGTTTTGTTATTCTCTTAACCCGTTTTTGCGCTACCGTTCTCTTGGTTTATCCTTTTCTGCTTTTATTATGGCGGTTACGGCATTCTTGACTCAACGTGGAGTCCCCAATGCGGGGGCGTCCTTTATCTTTGTTGTCGAGGTAGACGCGGCTCACCGCTTCGAGGTCTTTTACTCTTGGGTTACATTCCCGGCAGTGGATGGGAATGATAATTTGTTTCATGAATATACAGCAGGCGCAGTGCCGCAGGCTTATCGTCCTTATGCATTACTTGAAGTTCCGTTGACAGCCTGGGAGCATACCATCTGGTTTAATGGTGCCCTTCCTCAAACTGTTTCTGTGGTCCGTTTAGGCCCCTTATCAGTCGATGGAGCCACTTGGCCCGTGTTGGCGGGTTTTACACCGCATCCAAATTATCTAAATGTTACACATGCAGTGCTACGTCAGCTACATACATCATTGATTCATATACACCGAAGTGTCATACAGTTTATGTTGCGTGCAATTCAAGTGGCTCCGGCAGGAGCTGCCCCTCCTCCGCCTGGACACTGCGGTTCTCTTGTCGTAAGCCCAGTCATTGTGAATTCAGTGATGGGCAAACGTCCTCAGAATAGAGATGATTTACCATATTGGCTTGCAGAAAAAATTGAGCAACTCGAGGCTGTTTTTCCGTATACTTCTCTTGTTGAGAAACACAGGATCCTTACAATGGGTTTACTGAGTGGTATTATTCCCGCTTTAGCTGATTGCACCACTTGGGGGACTGTGTTTGCTTCAGTGTATACACTGTGCTTTGGCTACCCCTCCATGAGCGTTCTACCGAGCGTTCTAAAGAAGGTCCAGGATGAACACGTGGCTGGTCCAGCCCTGGAATTGGGGATGAAATTAGTGGGAATATTCCCTATAGTCGCCGATATGATTCTGGCCTACATCAAAGGTGAAGCAGTTTGCTTACAAGTACGCCAACGCCTATCGGCAGTGGCGGGCGTAGACCGGCAGTTGCCAAATATTATTGCAGAGGTGTATACCTCATTGGGACGCAATAGTTTGGGAGTAAGACCTTTTACTCAGGTACAGAACAAGCTCCCTTCTGAAAAGAAAGAACACCCAGTCTTTCCTAAAAAGGCTTGGAATAAAAATCAGCGGTAGCAACAACAGAAGCCTGGCTCTCGTGCAGGGTCACCTCTATCTGATGTTTGCGTGACAGCTCTAAAATTAAGACACCTGAGAGTTTCCAGGTTCCTGATCCTCGTTCTCCTCGTTTCTTTCAGGAATCGTCGGATCAATAATTCGGCGGAGGAGGGCGTCAGGATCGCAGGAAAGGAGAGTCTATGCAAGCTAGACGTGACACGCAGCACCAGTTTGATGTAAAAGTCAAGCAGGGGGAGCCACCTCAATATCGTGCCCCATTTCAGAAGAAAAATGTTGCCGCTTTCACTGCAAAGTATGCCTGACACTTTTATAACAGTAGAGACAGCTGATACTTGCGTCGCTCCTCCAGATAGACTTTACGAAGTGACCCTCCAAATCGAAGGTGATATTAAACGCCCAGCTAAAGCAGTGTTTTGGGAAAACCTCACTTATTCTTATGACATTTTATTGGCGGAGGTTGATTGGCCTCCCCCTTTTGTCCTAACTTCCTCTAGAGGGGAAGATGTTATTTTACCCAGTTTTTCACAAAATGTTCCTGATGATGATAAAACGGCTTATGCCTCCAAGTGGGCTTTAGCCTTAGCCCCAGCGCTATATCGCAATCAGACAGGTTGGGATGAGGGTTCCCCGGTTCATGTGATTCCTTTGCGTTCTACACCTCAGCCCCAACCGCAGTATCCGATCAAACGAGACGCTAAACCGCCAGTAAGTGGAATCTTGACCCAAATGGAATATCAGGGTGGGATTGAACCCTGTGTTTCATCAAGGAATAATCCTCTTTTTCCTATACTGAAACCGGACAGTTCATATCGCATAGTTTTGGTTTACAGACATTTAAACAGTCACGTTCGGACCTTGGAGGTTCAGAACACACATAGCTTTGCGCTAGTCAATAACATTGTTAGCAAAAAATATAAAACCACCTTGGGTATTTCCAATGGATTTTTCAGTGACTCTCTGGCTCATGAGAGCCGTGATTTGACCGCAATCAGTGCGTTGGGCAATCAGCGCTGATATGCGAGGTTGCCTATGGGATATAAGAATAGCCCTGGTGTGTTTGCGGCACGCATAGTATCCCTTTTGCAGGAGATCGACCCTGATCCCTTCTCGTACGTCGATGACATATACTTGACGGATGATGAATTACAACCGCATCTCTTGTGTGTGGACCGCATTATCACACATTTTGCAAACTTTGGTTACAAATTCAATTTTGCTAAGTCTCACATCGCCTTCTTGGCGGTTCTTTTTCTTGGTAACGAACTCAACAATGAAGGTAGGGGGTTGGCCCCCCACTTTCTGAAGAAATATGCTCAATTGCAACCTCCATCAACACTTAAAAAACTGCAATCCTTGCTGGGTTTTTTGAATTTCAGGAGGACATACATTCCTGATTATGCCCAGCGTATCAAACCATTTTACTCTTTGATACAACCTTCTTTTTCGGCTTCTGGAACATACCGCAATTCTTCGGTCTCTGCAGTCTGATCTGCTTGTGACCAACTTCTTGATAACACGAGACAATTCTACAAATTTGGTCATAAGGATTGTACCAGGCGCGTTAGGTTTCACATACTTGACGTTCAATGAGGGGGACACGGTCCCCATTGCTTATAAATCGCAATAGTATACTCCAGCTGAGATGCGTTTCTCTTCTACAGAAAAAGTTTTGACAGCTGTCCAGATGGCGATTCTTAAGGAACGCTCTTTGGCTCAGGGTAAACGCATTTTCATGGTCTCGCCGGTACCTGCTTTAGAAGCAGTTACAAAGGCTAGTGTTCTGAATTCCAGAGTCTTGCATTCACGGTGGATACAATGGGCTACTTCTTTGATCCTTCTTTGCAAACACAGGAGTTTTTACAATATGAACATGTTCATCCTCCTCCTTTGTCATTACTCCAACTTGATCAGTACAAATGGATAAGTTACTTACCTGTAATCCTAGTTCTCTTCCAGGGGTATACTCAAAGTCATAAGCACTAAATGGTCCCGCCCACGTGCGGGGACCCCGGAGCAATAACCAATTATGCACATACCTACACATATATACATATATATATATAAATATATATATTCACAGCTCCAGATCGCACCAACACCGTTGCTGCTAAAACACAAGGAATACTATCGAGAGAACGCGCTAAGCTGTGTCAAATAGAAGTTCTGCGATCGCACCTCCGACAGAGATTGAATCGGAAAGACGCATATACCTCGTGGAACAGAACCGGATGACCGGTAAGCTAATCTAGCGCGCATGAGAGACTCTGGTGTGTATGCAGCAGCAGGACGAGGGGATTATTGTGGTCACTTATGAGGAATTTTAAAATTCAAGAACTTTTATAATGTTTTGTGAATCTGAGCGCCGAGAGGCAGCCAAAAGCATGTTTAAAAAACGTAAGGATGTTGCGACCGGGGCTGGCGTTGAGACGGAAGGAATCAGACCGAACCTCGCCACTAAAATTACCAAATTGGAACGTCTCTATGAACGTGAGACGAGAAAATGGTGGGAGGCGACGTCCTTACAGAGTTATATCGATGTGAACAGAGTCCCGAGGGAATTAAGAATTTATACTGTCCCAGCTTATGAGAACCCGGATCCTCTTCTTCTTGATGAATGGGCAGAACATACAGCCCTATCATGCAAAGGAATGTTAACAATATTAGTTAAATTCGCATGGAGTGACAGGCATAGAGCCCTGAAAGACATCGAGGAGCTAGAAGAAGAGCTAGCCAAAGAAGAGGATAAAGTGAAAATGGAAATACTGAGGGAACAAATGAAGAAAAGACTGATAGGGTATGAGCAAAAGATCAAACAACGGAAATCTGAAAAATTTGAGAGACGAGAGAGACTATAATCAAGGGCGAGTTTTAACCTTCGCAAGAAAATTTGATTCACCAAGAGAAGAACTTCTGAAAAAGAAGGGTCAATTGAATATCGAAGTACCTGACACTTCAGAATCAGAAGCTACCGACAATGAGTCGTTGGGAGAAGCCAGTGGCGGACACATTATGACAGAAAAGACCCCTTTTCGCGAGGAGTTCAAACTAATCCGTCAATCACGTCTGCAGGGAGGAAGAGGCAAACCCCCGGACAAAAGATCCGTAAGACGAGGCGGGGGGCGGAGCAAGCAATCGCTCACCCCCAGTAACCCGCAGCAGGAAATTCTTCAACAAAAAGAACTAAAACAGGATAATTTAACGATAATGAATTTGACAACTAGACCTCTATCAGGAACTGAGGAATCAACATTAAAATTGGGATTGTCCTTTTGTCCACAAAAACCATTGGAATACACAGAAACGCGTATCGATCTTTTCAAATTTACCCGGAAATTGAAATTACATAAGTACTTCAAAATCAAACCAACTATTGAGAGCCCGGAGAAAACGAGTAAAGTACATCGGGACACAGATTTGCTAACGGCTAAAGACTTCCAAACATTGCTTACCCTTGAGAATCTTAGACAAAATCGAACACATAGTGGAGAGACTATGGAGAGCACGACTCAACAAATTGCCACCATAGGGGTACAACAATGTGGAGGGGACAGTCCGTTTAAACCGGCTTCACAATTCTTCCCCCAAATGCCCGTGGACGCGATAGATGTCTTTTCGGAGTCAGTCAACAGAGACCTTATTAAATTACGCTCTAGTAAAGGCAAAGAACAGAAAGTTAAATATAATCTTTCAAAGGCACAACATCTTGCATATCTTCAAGAAGAACATACTATTGTGTGTAAGCCATCTGATAAAGGTGATAATATTGTTTTATTAACGGATGTGCAATATAACCTGGAAGCATTAAGACAATTAACAGATACTAACTGTTATGAGCCAATTGCCGAGAGATTGTATAATCAAAGTGTGACTAATTATCATCTGTTAATTTGCAAGTGGTACAAAAAACAAATGCTAGAAACAGAGGAGCATCTATTTTTGAGATGTCTCAATCCCATGGTACCTACCTTTTACCACCTTCCTAAGGTACATAAAAATAGGGATAACCCTCCCGGTAGACCGATAGTGGCATCACAGGGAAGTGTGACTGAACACATGTCAATGTATATTGATTATTTTCTAGCGCAACATGTGGTCAATCTGAGATCTTATGTTAAAGATACTAAGGATTTTCTTGGGAAGATTGCACATATACAATGGGAAGAGGGATGGCATTTGATGGTACTTGACATTACTAGTTTGTACACTTGCATAGCTCATGCCGATGGACTGACAGCGATCAAGTACTTTTTAGAAAATCGTCCTTTAAAATATCTGGAACATAACTTGATGTTGATGGAATTTATTCAATTTTGTTTAGAAAACAATATCTTTTTGTTCGAGAGGCAATTTTATAAACAGATCTCAGGGACTGCCATGGGCACCTGCTTCGCCCCCAGTTACGCGAATTTATTCGTGGGCTGGTGGGAGGAGCAGGTGGCCTGGGCAGCATGTAACAAGGAGTGGACAGACAAGATTGTAGTATGGCATCGCTATATAGATGACCTCTTCTTGATTTGGAGAGGTTCATCTGCAACAGCTTTTGAATACATTGAAACTTTGAACTGCAATAACAACAATTTGAAATTCACAGGAGAGGTTAATCCACTCACGGTGAATTATCTCGATCTCAAGATTTATGTCTTTGATGGCAAATTATGCACTAAACCTTACAGGAAGGAAACTGCGGGGAATTCTATTCTCCACGCAGGTAGTAGCCATCCTAGCAAATTAATCAGTAGTATCCCCTATGGGGAACTATTGAGACTGAAGAGAAATAGCACCAATGAAGTTGATTTTCAAATGGCAGCCAGTGAATGTCTTGAAAGATTTGAAACCAGAGGCTATAGCAGTGTCACACTGAAACAGGCAATGAGCAGGGCAAACACCCTACGTAGGGAGGACCTTTTAAAAAATTTCCATTTAAAAAATCCCCGTAAACATACTGAGTCAGGATTAAGTAAGTTTAGAATGATAACCAGATTCTCCTCGGATGCAGGACATCTGAAAAAAATTAAGGAGAAATTGGCACATCTTACTGACTGATCCTATCATAGGGGGTGATTTACCCACGAACCCTCTGGTGACTTTCAAAAGAGCAAGGTCACTAAGAGATACATTAGTACACAGTTATTTGACTGGGGGCACTAAAAAGAGATCTGTTTTGGCACCATTAGAGGGTTTTTTCCCGTGTGGCAAGTGTAAAGCTTGCCACAATAGCAGAGGAGTTACAACTTATGAGATTCCAGGAAAGGGAAAACAATTAAAAAATACGGAATTTTCTAACTTGCACTACACCTTATACTGTTTACTGTCTTAACTGCCCGTGTGGGCTTAAATATGTTGGCAGTACAATTCATCCGACTAAAATAAGGATATTGGAACATATGAGGGCAATTGCCAATGGCGATGTTACGTATCCTGTCGCAAGGCATTTTGCAAAAATGCATAATAAGGACAGGAACCTTCTCACATTTTTCTGCCTAGACAATGTACCAGCACATCCCAGAGGAGGCGATCGTGTGCTCAGGTTGAGGCGCCTGGAATCACGGTACATTATCGATTTGCAGACCAAAGTACCAGGAGGGTTAAACAGTAGTGAGGAACTTACAGTACATCTGGGTGATTAAATAGACCGGAAAATAGGAAGATACATATTATAACGACTAGGTTTCTGATTTCAGATATGAATATAATATGATATTTTATTCCCTTCTCCTTTCTTCTTCCCCTTTTTAAACTCCTTTTCACAATTTTGGGATTCTCTGTAGGGATTAAGGGACATGTATTGCATTAAGTGGTGTGATTTATTGATGTAACATGGTGATGATAATTACACCATGAGTTTTTTACATGCTTGGGATTGGTCTCTAAGACACCGTTGATATGGTTTTGAACAGCTAATGATATATGCATAGTATATTTTGATGTATGACAACCGCGAAAATGAACAGTGAAGGTGTTAGTGATGGAATAGGAGGATATATGTGAAAAGCCATTTAGGCAAAGATTCAGTAAGAGATTAGTGTCAGTCCATTTAGGACAAAGATTGATCACTGTACATATGAGGATTGGCTTAGTGTTGACATTTATAATCCTCCCACTGGTCTGCCCATCCAGGGCGTAATTGAGATATTCTAGTGGGCTTTCATCACCACTTCTTAAATGAAATTGTTTACATAGCAGTGGGTTCGTCCTTTTAATGCGTGTATATGAATATGTGAACAAATAGCTCATATCTCGCCAAGAATTGAGGGGGCGAGTAATGGTTAACACACAATTTTTGTTGTGAAATGTATTTAATTTGCACATTATGCAATGGCGGACTGGTTGGAAATTGTGACTTCAGTCCCTCATTTGTTTTGATTAGCTGTTCTTTTAAATGACGGTGACGCAGGCGCTCTTCATGAACATCGAAGAAGGCGTCTGCCGAAACGCGTCTGTGTGACCAGGAGACCGTTTAATAAAGTTACGGTACTTATCCCCGTGAGTGCTTTGCCTTATTCTGGGTACGATTACCCAAGAGGAGAGGAGAGGAGCGAAGATAAATATATATATATATATATTCACTGAAAAAACCATAGGTTTCAGACACGTTATAGTTAGAAATTAGCATTTAAAAAACCTTTGAAATTCACTGAAAAAACCATAGGTTTCAGGCACGTTATAGTTAGAAATTTGCATTTAAAAAACCTTAGAAATTCACTGAAAAAACCATAAGGTTTTAAGGACAGTTATAGTTAGTTGGACATTGCACTCGTACAAAACCCGAGAAATTCCCCCGTTATAGTTAGTTCAGGTAACTATAACTCGCGCCCCCGCAATGCACTGCTGATGACGTCACATATTACATCACTCATGACATGGTCAGTGACATCACTGATGACATCACTGATGACATCTCAAACGGGGGCAAAATACAATCGAAGCGCGGGAGACCGCCCTTTGATTTTTTTTTTGGGCAGGATTCGCGCTCCCTGAGCGCATCCTGCCGATTTTTTTTTTTAAATGCTTTGTTCTGCCCAGGGGTCCTTGTGGGACCCCTGAGCAGACCTAGGGGTCAGGGTGTTTCTACCCTGCCCCCTTTGTGCGTTTTGCGCACTTTTTTACTGCTTTCTTGTTCCTCGGTTCTACCGAGGAACAAGATGGCTGCCAACACTTCCTGGTTTGGAGTGTTGACAGCCAATTAGCAGACAGCTCGTGATCGGGAGGGTGCGCGAATCCGACGCGGCCATAGATATATATGTACTTTTACTTTTGATTTTCTCAGCAACTACTGAACGGATTTACACCATTTAACAAAAGGGTTCTTTCTGAACCAAGAACTACCTCTTTGCCAAATTTGGTGTAATTCCGTTCAGCAGTTCGGGCTGTAGCCGTGTCTAAAGTTTCCTATGGGAAAATGAATGGGGAAAACACGTTTTGGGACCCCCTTTTTCTCGGCCCCGCTTGACGAATCACCCTGAGACTTTCAGGTAGGAGCGGACCGGAGCGGGCCATAAAGTTTGAAAATTTCGCGAAGATTCGTCAACCGACGCAAGAGTTATTTCAAATAGAATGTCGTGGATTTCCTATGGAAAATAGGTCCTAACTATAACTATCTACTGGCGACCGCCAGTAGATAATATATATATATATATATATATATATATATATATATATATATATACACACACACACATATATAGGTAATATGCATATATACATATGCAGCCTAAAACCATATCACTAGGCTCAAATATGCCAATATTGCATTGTAAATATTTTTACATTTGAAATAATAAAGAAAACATACTGTTGTAACCTCTTTAGTACCAATGGTACATTCCGTCACCCCTTTGGTTCCCCGTTCCTTGGTTCCTCCCACATGGAGTTCAGGATAGAATGTTGGGACCTATGGTCAGTTGTGGAGAGTGGATGGCCAATTAAACAGGACTGAAACTTGCACATGTTTCCTGTTGTTCTTTACTTTTAACATTGGACTGGCTGTGTGTTCAAAGAACATACGTTTGGGTGATGGTGCGATGTGGGTTGCATGTTCTTTGAATGCACAGCCAGTCCATCGATGCCGGTGGTATACACAACACTATGTACACTCTCACCCTTAGCTGCAATCCATAGATAGCGGTCAACAGAATACTCCTACGCCGGTGTTACTCTTCTTATGAGTTCTTCATCATCATCCTTCTCACGGTTCTTCTTTCCCATATCTCTTTGTAACTGGAGAGAGCACACAGAGGGGAAATGGCCACACTGCCCCCTTCGCAGTAATGCCGCTTCACCCTGGGATCGTAATGGGCAAAATTTTCGGGGTATAATGGGGAATACTCTGCACTACCAACAAAAGCTAAATTAAACAGAAACGCTGTGAATAATTGACACCTTGTTTGTAACAGCCGGAATTTTTAGCTTCTTTCATCCTAATTGCGGACTGTGTCCTGAAATGCATTCTACAACCATGTCCCCACATGTTAACTGATCCTTACATCCAGTTTGGGGACAGAGCACGTTTTAATCATAACACTGAGGGGGATTGTACATTACCTGTGTGAGAAGTGCTGCAATTTTTATAAAAGTGACGATTATTCCCATTTTCAAGTGGTAGCCATATATTGTATTGGGGAAAAAGTAGACTACCTATTCATCCTGTGTCACATTGTATATCTCGTATGTTGTATTGGGAAAAATAAGACACTCGCTACCTTATCATCCTGTGTTCACATTAGTATATCTAGTCCTTTGTGTAATTGTACCCACCATGATGGCTGCAGCGAGCATGAGCCAACCCCCATCCTTTTTGAATGAAGTGGGAGAGCCGGAAATAAGTTGGAAAGAGTGGGTTAAATTGTTCGAGTCATACTTGATTGCCATAGGAGGAGAGCGCTTCACTTCCATGCGCAAACAGCACATTCTTCTACATAATCTGGGGGTATATGGGCGCAAAATATATGAGACATTACCCGAACCGGTGGGTGAGGGGGGTGAAGCAGTGGAAGGAATGGATATCTTTGAAAGTACTATGGCTAAACTAGAAACACATTTTGGGGACAGAATAAATGTAGTGTTAGAACAACATAAGTTTTTGGAAGGGCACAAGGGAAACAGGAATCTGTGACTAATTATATTGCAGCACTGAGAGGTCTCACACAATTATGCGAATTTGGCAACCTCGCAGATTCACTAATAAGAGACCAGTTGGTAAGATGCACGAACAATGTGCGTATACAAGAAAAACTGTTAGCCAAGAACCCCAGTCTTAGAGAAGCTGTTGATATAGCTAAATCAGTGGAACATACCGCAAAGTGCATTAAAGAAATGAGGAGCCCTAATGAAGTAGTAGCCAGTGTACAAGGTGATGAAGAGGATTGTGATGTATTAAAAGTAAATTACAAGGAAACGTCATACAACAAGACTCCAAGTAGGGAGAGGAACTTAAGGTGTTACAGGTGTGGAAGTAGCAATCACCTAGCTAATAACCCTAACTGCGCAGCAAAAAGTGTCACATGCAAAAAATGCAATAGAAGGGGACATTTTTCAAGGGTGTGTAGAGAAGGTGAACCCCAAGCCAAAGAGGGTGGGGGCATTGAAGGATCTTGGGGAAGAGAAATAAAATGTGTACTGCCCATGCAGAATAAGTATGTTTTGCAGGTTAAAGAAGTTTCCGAGAGTGTCAATATCATCCACCCCAAATGTGAGATATCCTTGAACAATAATACAGTAACTATGTTTGCAGATTCATGTTCCCCATTCACATTGTTGAATAAAAATGATTTTGAAGGGGAAAATAGGGGTAGCTTAAAGGAAGCAGACATTTCACCTACGGGGTACAACAGGGAACCCATACCCCTGCTAGGTATGAAGGAGATGCACATTAAATTCAAAGGCAGGAACACTTTTGGGAAAGTGTACGTTGTAGAGTCAGGATCAAACCTGTTAGGCTGGCAGCACCAGAAGGAATTGGGCATCATTCTTAACCCCAACAGAGAAGAACAAGTACTACTTACGGAGGAAAATATGGAAGAAGGAAGCATATATGATGAGTTTAAGGGGTTGTTTCGTGAGGATTTGGGTCTTCTGCATGATTTTGAGCATAAAATAAAACTTAAGGCCAACGCCAAACCAGTTGTACATAAACTGCGCCCCGTGCCACAACAAATGAGGGAGCCACTGGAGAAAGAACTTAAAAAACTGTGCAGCATGGGGATCATACAACCAGTGGAATGTTCAGAGTGGTTGGCGCCAGTCGTAATCGAAGCCAAGGCTAGTGGGGAAGGCATCCGTCTATGTGTAGACTTGAGGAGCCTGAATGAGAGTATATGGGTAGAAAGACACCCCTTGCCAAACATAAATGAGATGCTCAGCACAATGTCCCAAGCAAAATACTTCAGCGTCATCGATCTCTCAATGGCCAACCACCAAGTAGACCTGCACCCAGAATCAAGACCACTCACCGCATTCATAACCCCTCACGGTGCATTCATGTTTAAAAGAATGCCGTTCGGATTGGCGTCTGCTGCGGCAGTTTTCCAGAAGGCCATGCAGCAAATTTTGAGAGGTTTAAAATGTGCAATGTGCTTCCAAGACGACATCTTGGTGTATGGTCGAAATGTGGAGGACCATGACATAACTCTTAGACAAGTTTTCAAAAACTCATGGAAGCTGGTTTGACAGTGCAGAAATCCAAGTGTAAATTAAGAGTGACGTCTGTCGACTACCTAGGACATTCTATCTCTGACCTAAAAGCAACCTTCTTGATGCTGTGAGGAATGCTCCATATCCAAAGAACAAGGAGGAACTGAAGTCCCTTTTAGGGCTGATGGAGTACATGTCCAAGTACATTAAAAACTTTTCGTCCAAATGTGAACCTATACGAGAACTATTGAAGAAAAACAAGGAGTTCGAATGGAATGAACAGCACAAAGGAGTAGTGGATACCTTAAAAGAAGACATCTTAAGTTCGCCGGCTTTAGGGGTATTTGATTACCAGTACAAAACCATCCTCACCACAGACGCATCCAACAAAGGTCTGGGGGCCACCTTATCTCAAAGGAACGGAAAAGAAGAAAGAATAATTGCATTCGCATCCCGATGCCTTACAGACGCAGAGAAGAATTACTCTGTAATAGAAAAAGAGGCCCTGGCGTGCTTCTGGGCAGTGAAGCATTTTAAATTCTTCCTATGGGGGCTCAACTTCACCATTCGTACGGACCATAAGCCACTCACCTCCATTTTTACGGTGAAAGGTATGGAAAATTGTACTCCACGTATTGGGAAATGGATCCTAGGCTTAGAGAATTTTAATTTCAAAGTGGAGTACGTTTTGTTTTCTGTTTTTATCCAGAACACCTTTAAAAATGGAACAACCAGAGGAGATGCTGGATAGCCCCATCATGGTGGTAGACAACCCCGCCATCACAGAAGAGGAATGGAAGAAACACATGGAGGAAGACAAAGTTATGGACAGGATAAAAGTGGTATTGACAGAAGGATGGCCCAGCAGATGCAGTGAGCTGGAAGAAGAACTCAAGGAATTCTGGGAAGTCAGGAACGAGTTAAGCATCATAAAGGGAAAAGTCTATCGCCAGAACAAAGTAGTACCACCTGTGGGCCTCAGGAGAAGGGTGATGGACCTGGCACACGAGGGACACTTAGGGCGCAGCATAACCAAGAATAGAGTTCGTGCGAACTTCTGGTTCCCCAGGATGGATGCCATGGCAGAACAACTAGTGAAAGACTGCGTGAGCTGTGCAAGGAGTGATAAAACCAAGTCCTTACGCAAGGCCCCTCTATCTCCTACCATGGTACCACTCAGACCGTGGAGCAAACTAGCAATGGACATTATTGGACCAATGGACAATCTGGGAACGCAGAGGAGGTTCATGTTGGTGTTGGTGGACTACACCTCACATTGGGACACCCAGAAATTCGTACATCGTGTAAACACCAATACCGTCATAGAATTCCTGAGAGATGTGTTCTCGGAGGGCATACCCTCTATTCTCGTCACCGACAACGGTGTACAATTTACATCCCGATTTATGAAGGAATTCTTGGAGAACTGGAATATCAAACATGAACTGACGGCCTTGTATTGTCCAAAAGCCAACGGTCTAGTTGAAAGGGCAAATAGACTAATAAAAGAACACATCCAACTGGCCCTAGTCAACAGTCTCGAGCTAGAAACATCCCTACGAGATTGTTTGTGGGCATATCACACCACACCCAACTTGGTAACAGGGGTCTCCCCTTTTGTCTCTCTCAGGGGGAGGGAACCATGCACAAACTTAACCCTAGTTGGTTGGGAGGAGGTAGGGCTGTAGAGATATACCCTGAGGAGGTAGGGGGAAAAGTAGACTTGCACCAAGCTAAATACAAGGAATGGTATGACAAGAAGAACGGGGTCAAAGCTCCTAGCTGGGAAGTAGATGACGTGGTGCAGGTTAAAAGAAGTGTGAAGGATCCCCACAGCTTAAGTAAATTCTACCCTCCTGGTCGCATTGTAAAGGCGTTAAACAACGTAGTGCAACTTGACAATGGGCAATGGTGGAGTTGTGATAAAGTTGTGAAGTCTCAAATGGTTCATGGATAAATGTGTAAATATGTCAATGGTTATTCTTCTAAGGAGGGAGGTGTGTTGTAACCTCTTTAGTACCAATGGTACATTCCGTCACCCCTTTGGTTCCCCGTTCCTTGGTTCCTCCCACATGGAGTTCAGGATAGAATGTTGGGACCTATGGTCAGTTGTGGAGAGTGGATGGCCAATTAAACAGGACTGAAACTTGCACATGTTTCCTGTTGTTTTTTACTTTTAACACATACACCATGATATTTTCATGATACAGAGAAAAAAACTGTTTTCAGTTTGTTTTGAAAACACAGCTTTTATTTTCAAAGGTAAAAAGGCAAGATCATAGAGGCAGATTAGCTTAGAGAGGCTGCATACAGAACAGTTGGAAAAAACTGGCGCCGTGCCTTTAAGACCGCCAGGAACCTCCAGGCTCCCATCATGCCCCACAGGTGACCGTTAGGTCAGTTCTTTTGGACAGCGTGTAAGAACAGCATGAGTAACAGATACATATTTATGGACATGCTATTCGCCCGGGGAGGAGGGAGGGTTGCTTATGACTTTGATGAGTATACCCCTGGAAGAGAACTAGGATTACAGGTAAGTAACTTATCCTTCTCTTCCAGGGGATACTCATCAATAGTCATAAGCACTGAATAGAGTAGCAAGCCCATCCCTATACCCTGCGGACGAATACCAGCATATCATAACCTGTTAACAAAACATATATTACTCAAACAAGTTTCTCAAGGATGCTTGTCCAAACCGAGCATCTGCTGGAGTGTCAGAATCAAGGCAGTAATGGCGTGCGAAAGTGTGAACCGAACGCCATGTGGCTGCTTTACATATTTCCTGAATAGGTACATTTCTAAGCATCGCTATCGTAGCGGCTTTGCCCCTTGTAGAATGAGCTCTCGGCTTGCCCGGGAGCTGCTTGTGTGCCAGCTGATAGGATAACATGATACATGACACTATCCATCTAGCAATGGACCTTTTAGAGGCAGGAAAACCAGTGTTCAATGGACCATAATTAACAAAAAGCCGGTCCGCCTTTCGTACACTTTGCTTTATCTAGATACAATTTTAACACTCTTTTCAGATCTAGAGAGTGCAAAGCTCTCTCAGCAGGAGTGACAGGGTTCGCAAAGAAAGTAGGAAGAGTGATTGACTGGTTGATGTGAAACTCCGAGACCACCTTAGGAAGGAACCTCGGGTGAGTTCTTAGCACCACTCTGTTCGCATGGAAAATGAGATAAGGCTCTGTAGAGCACAAGGCTTGTATCTCACTCACCCTGCGAGCAGATGTGATTGCCACGAGAAATGCAGTCTTCCACGAAAGATGTTGAAGGGAGGCTTTGTGGATAGGTTCGAATGGGGGACCCATTAAACTTAGAGAGGACCACATTAAGCTCCCAGGAAGGGGATGGAGACCTAACGGGTGGGTAGACCTTTTTTAGACCCTCGAGGAAGTCCTTAACAACTGGCATTCGAAAGAAAGAAGCCCGAGTGGGGGACTTTCTATATGCTGTAATCGCTGCCAGGTGCACCTTTATGGAGGAATATTGCAAACCTGCTTTGGCCAAATACAGCAAGTAGGGTAACAGTACCTGTTCCTGACCTCGAATAGGGTCATGACCCTCAGCAGTACACCACATGTAAAAACGCTTCCACTTAAAAGCATAAGACTTTCTCGTAGAAGGTCTCCGTGCCTCCTTTAAGAACTGCATGCAGTCTTGAGAGAGACCTAAATGTCCATATTGGATGAATTCAGGAGCCATGCTGCTAACCTCAGGGACGGCAGATTGGGATGGAACACCTTGCCGCCCACCTAGGTCAGCAGATTCGGATGACATGGCAACCTCCTGTGTGGTACTTTGGACAGATGAAGAAGGTCCGGGTACCACCACTGGCGAGGCCACTCTGGTGCAACCAGGATCATCTCTGTCTTGGATTCGTACAGTTTGTTGATCACAAGGGGAATGAGGGGGACTGGTGGAAAAGCGTAGAGTAATGTCTCTGACCAGACTATCAACAGAGCATTCCCCTTGGAGCCTTGTTGAGGGTATCTGGAGGCGAAGACTCGGCATTTTGCGTTTTCTGCGTCCGCGAAGAGATCTATGTCTGGTGTTCCCCAGCTGCGAAAGATGTCTTGCGCAACCTCTTGTTTTAGCACCCAGTCGTGCGCTTCTGCGAAATGCCTGCTTAGGCCGTCCGCTTGGACGTTGAGGACGCCTGGTAGGTGAACTGCGGAGATCTTCATGTCTCGTGTTAGAAGCCACTTCCAAATCGCTTGCGCTTCCAGAGACAGGGGTCTGGACCTGGTGCCCCCCTGCTTGTTCAGGTAATACATCGTTGTTGTACTGTCCGTCTGAACAAGCAAAGCAGTCGACTTGGAGGGAAAGAACGCCTTGAGAGCCAGATACACCGCTCTGAGCTCCAGCATGTTTATGTGGTATAGCTGTTCTCTTTCTGACCACATTCCCTGTATCTGTAGGGACCCCATGTGAGCGCCCCATCCCTGAAGGGACGCGTCCGTCACCAGAGTCTGCTTGGGAAGCTCCTCGTGAAAGGGAACTCCTAACAGAAGATGAGAGCGTTGCATCCACCATCTGATGGAGAGATGGACAGACAGAGGCAAGGTTACGGTGTCCTCCCAGCGATTGAAGATTTGAGACCATTGATCCTCCAGAGTTTGCTGCAGAGGTCTCATGTGAAGTCTGGCGTTTGGGACCAGAAAAATGCACGAGGCTATCGAACCCAGTAGAAATTAAATCTGTCTGGCCGTGGGATGAGGTATCCTCAGGAGGGTCTGGCACTTGTGGAGAATGGATGATAGTCTCTCCTCCGAAGGAAACGCTTTTGCGTTTACTGTATCCAGAGTTGTGCCCAGGAAATGTATCCTCGGAGTTGGATTGAGGATGGATTTTTTTAAATTGACGTGCAGACCTAACTGATGCAGTAGCTGAATGCAGCAAGCGAGGTGTTTCTGCAGAAGAGTTGGAGACGCACTCTTGAGTAACCAATCGTCTAGGTAAGGGTAGACGAAGATTTTCTTCCTCCTCAAGAACGCAGCTACTACAGCCATGCACTTCGAGAATGTGCGAGGGGCCGACTTCAGCCCGAAAGGCAGGACCGTGAACTGGAAGTGGTCTGACTGAATCTGAAATCTTAGAAACTTCCGATGCCTTCGAGAGATTGGAATGTGGAAATAGGCATCTTGAAGATCTATAGAACACATCCAATCCCCTTGATGTAAGTGCGGGATTATTTGGTGTAAAGCCAGCATTCTGAACCTCTCTCTCAGAATGAACTTGTTGAGAAGCCTGGGATCTAGTATAGGCCTGAACTCCTTGTTTGGACCTTTCCTTGGGACCAAGAAGTATCGGGAATAGATTCCCTGTCGACACTGGTGCCATGCAACCTCCTCGATGGCCTCCTTTAGGAGTAGAGCGGATACCTCCTCTCTCAGAAGATTTATGCGATGGATTACATTTTTTCGAGGCGGAACAGAAGGTGGAGGGGACTTGAACCTGATGGAGTACCCATTCCTCACAATATTGAGCACCCACTTATCTAGTGTTATTTTGGTCCACTCTTCCAAATGAAAACGGATACTTACCCCCACAGGAGTGGGTAACGGAGCTAGGGGAAGCAAGCACTCACTGCTTCTGTTGTTGCTTGGCAGCAGGTGTGGACTGTCTGGAGCTTCCTCCTCGTCCTCTACTGGGACGATGCTGGTTTGAATGGGATCTTCCCTGATGTTGCTGGGAAGACCACTGAGGGATTTGAACCCTCTGTTGGTATTGTCGTCGGTCATAGGGACGGTAGCGTCGTCTGAAGTCTTTCCTCTTCTCCAGACCAACCGCCTTCAAAGTGTCTAGTTCGGTCTTCATTCTAGACATTTCGTCATCAGCATGAGCGCCGAAGAGCGATGTCCCATTGAAGGGGAGATTGAGGATTCGATGTTGGGCCTCTGGCTTCAAACCTGTCAGTCTCAGCCAGGAAGAGCGGCGGGCACAGATCCCATGTGAATACCCATGGGCCGCGAGATCAGAGGCATCCGCTGCCGCACTGATGACCTGATTGGCCACCAGACCACCTTCCTGGAGGATCTCCTGGAAGTTCTGCCTGTCTTCCTTCGGTAGCTTCTCTGTGAAGCGTGAGAGAGAGTCCCACAGAGAACGGTCATATCGACCCAGTAATGCTGAGGCGCTGGCTACTTTCATATAGGATGCTGATGTATTACACATCCTTTTGCCGATGGAGTCCATTACCTTACTGTCTTTATCCGGAGGTACCACAGACTATGCTGCCCCAGTCTGGTTCTTCTGTGCTGCTGACACGATGATCGAGTCAGGAGGCGGGTCAGCTCTCAGAAAAAGTGGGTCCTGCTCAGGAGCCTTGTACTTCTTGGTGATCCGCGACGGGGCTGCTCCCACCAACGCTGGAGTCAGGAATTTCTGAAGAGCAGGCTCTAGCAGTCCCGGCACCAGGGGAAGCAGAGGCCTAGATGAAGACCTGTGATGAAGGGTCTCGAAGATGACCGATGTGGAAGGGGCAGAGGCAGGCATCTCGATATTGAGTTTTGCAGCCCCCCTACACAAGACCTCGTTGAAGGTCGCAATGTCATCAATGGGCGATACCCTACTCGGCGGTGAAGAAGAGAGAGTTGGAGAGTAGTCTGCTTTTGAAGGTCTGGAGTCTGAGGACCACGAAGAAGATCTGTGGCTTCGTCTTCTAGGAGAGCGGTGGCGAGTTCTTGAAGACCGACTCCTAGGAGATCTTGACCTGCGCCTTCTCAAAGTTGGTGACCTTTGAGGAGTGGCACGTCGCTCGCGTCCCACAGACGAGTGAACCGATTGTATAATCGGAGACCTGAACCTGCTAGGAGATTGAGCCGGCCTTGATATTCTCCGAATCTTCCACTCTCTTATGCTCCCCAGCCATCTCGGAGAGATGTTAGTTGGAGGGGGTGGATCCGGTGGCGAGGTTTCAGGAGTGACCTTCACTATCCGGAGTTCCGGGAAAGAAGAAACACTCCTGGAGGTTACCACCTGGACGTCCTTCGGCGTCGATTTGTCCCTCGACGTCGCCCTAGGTCTCTTGGCAGGAGGGGACCTGTGACTGGACTGCGACTTCCTCGACGTCGATCTCCTCGACATCAATCTGGACCGCGATGTTCTCCGCGGTGACCGTCTAGGCCCCGAGGGCGATCTGCGTGGTCTCGACGTCGACCTC
This sequence comes from Calotriton arnoldi, assembly GCA_963921515.1. Lineage (NCBI taxonomy): Eukaryota > Metazoa > Chordata > Amphibia > Caudata > Salamandridae > Calotriton > Calotriton arnoldi. Next base: position 1,274,941 of record CAWUFW010001702.1, on the reverse strand, counting down.
CTCGGTGACGGATGCTTCGGCACAGAGTGCCTCGACAGCGACTTTCTCGTAGTCGACGTCGACCTCCTCGACGGCGATCGCCTGCTATGACGCACAGTCGGAGATTGACTGCGTCTTACCGTCGTCGAGACCCTCGGTGTCTGGCTCGACGTTGATGTTTGTGCCACTCTTGACGTCGGTGGTGTCTTCGACGTCGCCACAGGTTCTCTCGGAGGCAGGCTGTTCTGTCGATGTTGAAATGTCGACGTCGAGCGACTGCCTCCCGCCGTCGTAGGCGAGCCAGAACTGGACCGCCTACGAGATGGTATCGACGTCGGCCTGTGATGAGACTTCGTACCTGAAGTCGTTCGCTTCTCCAGCGAAAGGGGCCTCGACGTCGACTTCGACGCTGAAGGGGAGCACAAGGGTACTTTCAACGTCGATCTGTCCCCCGAAGGCGTACGAGACCGGTGTTTTCTCTTTTCACCCTTGTCTTTGCGCTCCAACCTTTTCTGAGAGGAGGGCTTCTTCGAGGGATGTCTTCTTGGCCACTTGCTGATTCCTTTCCTCTCTCCTGCATAGCATGCAGCTTGATTTTCTCCCTTTCTCTAAGGGTTCTTCTAGAAAAGTTTCTGCAGTGGTAGCACTCATCTGGTCTGTGAGATGAAGGTAGGCAAGCAATACAGACCAAGTACGGATCTGTTTTAGCCATCTTTTTTCCACAGGCCGGGCACTTATTAAATAAGGCCGGCATTTTGACAGGAAAAAATTGACCAAAGTCAGAAAAACAGAAGGATTTAGTACCCCAAGTACTAAAGACGTCGAGTAAAAGTCAAAAAATTCACTTTAGACAAACAATTAGTGACAAAAAACCACTGACGAGCTCAATGCTCCAGGATCCTCACAGAAGGAGCTGGAAAAAAGAACTGGCCTAACTGTCACCTGTGGGGCATGATGGGAGCCTGGCGGTCTTAAAGGCACGGCGCCAGTTTTTTCCAACTGTTCTGTATGCAGCCTCTCTAGGCTAATCTGCCTCTATGATCTTGCCTTTTTACCTTTGAAAATAAAGGCTGTGTTTTCAAAACAAACTGAAAACTGTTTTTTTCTCTGTATCATGAAAATATCATGGTGTATGTTTTCTTTATTATTTCAAATGTAAAAATATTTACAATGCAATATTGGCATATTTGAGCCTAGTAATGTGGTTTTAGGCTGCATATGTATATATGCATATTACCTATATATATATTATCTACTGGCGGTCGCCAGTAGATAGTTATAGTTAGGACCTATTTTCCATAGGAAATCCGCGACATTCTATTTGAAATAACTCTTGCGTCGGTTGACGAATCTTCGCGAAATTTTCAAACTTTATGGCCCGCTCCGGTCCGCTCCTACCCTGAAAGTCTCAGGGTGATTCGTCAAGCGGGGGCCGAGAAAAAGGGGGGTCCCAAAACGTGTTTTCCCCATTCATTTTCCCATAGGAAACTTTAGACACGGCTACAGCCCGAACTGCTGAACGGAATTACACCAAATTTGGCAAAGAGGTAGTTCTTGGTTCAGAAAGAACCCTTTTGTTAAATGGTGTAAATCCGTTCAGTAGTTGCGGAGAAATTAAAAAAATAAGAGTCAAAAAATCAATTTCCCATAGGAAACTTTATGCAAGGCTACAGCCCGAACTGCTGAACGGAATTACACCAAATTTGGCAAAGAGGTAGTTCTTGGTTCAGAAAGAACCCTTTTTGTTAAATGGTGTAAATCCGTTGAGTAGTTGCTGAGAAAATCAAAAGTAAAAACACATATCTGGGCGGAGCCTAACCACACATGTCATCGTGAGATCTGATTGGCTGTAAGCACTTCATCCTGGAATTGCTGGCAGCCATCTTGGGACCAATATAAATGATAGTACCCCATTGAAATGCATTGTAGTGAATCGAAGATTTTGAGGGTTACCAAAAGGAGAACTATAAAGGGTGATAACAGACTTTAGTTACATTAGAATTCATTTGTTGATGGTACCATACTAATTTCAGGAATTGTGGTGTGTTCTAAGGTGATTTTACCCTGTGAAAAACCTTCTGCTGGGATATCATGAATCATGTTTGAGAGAAAACTATTTTCACATGCTTGTCCCATACAGTTTTGGAAGGTGCTCCAGAAGCTAAAATGAGAGCATATTTTCTGTAAATTCACATTATCTTTCTCAGTCATGTGAGAATGAAGTCTGACATTCTCAGTAAAACATGTACATCCAACAAGGGCAGAGACTGTCAGTTGATTCCTTTGTGTTCTACTGCAGCTTCCCAGAGTGTTCTAAAGAACAACTAGAGTGCTAACAGCCTTACTTATGACAAAAGTATGGCACACCTGAAGCCATCTTGATTGGAATAAACTGGTAACACTTAAAACATTTAATTTAAAAAGGAACAAAATGATGGGGTTCATTTTGTCATAGAAATTATGGTTAGTGCTGTAGAAAGAAAAATTAGGACATGTTTCAAGTGTGATCTCAAATATCTTCCTGTTATATTTCAACAGGAGCAGCCTGTCAGTTGATGCCTTTGTGTTCTACTGCAGCTTCCCAGAGTGCCCTCACCACATCTTCAACAAAGCCAGTACAGCCATCGCGCCCCATCTCCGGAAAATAATCAACATCTCCTTCGAGACAGCAACCTTCCCGGAGAGCTGGAAGCACGCCGAGATCACCGCCTTACTCAAGAAACCCAAGGCAGACCCCAAGGACCTCAAGAACTTCCGACCCATCTCTCTGCTCCCGTTCCCCGCGAAGGTCACCGAGAAAATCGTCAACAAACAACTGACCCGCTACCTCGAGGAGAACAACATCCTGGACCCTTCCCAGTCCGGCTTCCGCAGCAACCACAGCACCGAAACCGCCCTCATCGCCGCCACCGATGACATCAGGACCCTGCTAGACAACGGAGAAACAGCAGCCCTCATCCTCCTGGACCTATCAGCCGCCTTCGACACGGTCTGCCACCACACACTACGAACACGCCTTCACGGCGCCGGGATCCAAGAGAAGGCCCTGGACTGGACCACATCCTTCCTTTCCGGCAGAACACAAAGCGTCCGCCTCGCCCCTTCTGATCCAAGGCCACCAAGATCATCTGCGGCGTACCCCAAGGCTCCTCCCTCAGCCCAACGCTGTTCAACATCTACATGGCACCCCTCGCCCACGTCGCCCGACAGCACAACCTCAACATTATCTCCTACGCCGACGACACCCAGCTGATCCTCTCCCTCACCAAAGACCCTCACACCGCCAAAGCCCACCTCCACGAAGGAATGAAGGCCGTCGCCGAATGGATGAGGACCAGCCGCCTGAAGCTGAACTCGGACAAGACGGAGGTCCTCATCCTTGGTTCCAACCCTTCAGCCTGGGACGACTCCTGGTGGCCAACATCACTGGGAACAGCCCCGCCACCCACCGACCACGTACGCAACCTAGGGGTCATCCTCGACCCCACCCTCTCCATGACTAAGCAGGTCAACGCCGTTTCCTCATCCTGCTTCAACATCCTCCGAATGCTCCGCAGGATCTTCAAGTGGATCCCCACCGAAACAAGAAAAACAGTCACCCAGGCCCTCGTCACCAGCAGGCTGGACTACGGAAACGCCCTCTACGCAGGAACGACGGCTAAGCTCCTGAGACGGCTGCAACGCATCCAGAACGCCTCTGCACGTCTTATCCTCGACATCCCCCGACGCAGCCACATCACACCCCACCTGAGAGACCTGCACTGGCTCCCTGTCAACAAGAGGATAACCTTCAAGCTCCTCACCCACGCACACAAAGCACTCCACAACTCCGGACCAGCCTACCTCAACAGACGACTCAGCTTCTACACCCCCACCCGCCAGCTCTGCTCGACCAGCCTCGCCCTCGCCACAGTCCCCCGCATCCGGAAAACGACCGCCGGCGGCAGATCCTTCTCCCACCTCGCCGCCAAGACCTGGAACACCCTCCCCACCAACCTCCGACAGACCCAAGACCTACTGGCCTTCAGAAGACTCCTCAAGACCTGGCTCTTCGATCAGTAGCAGCACCACCCCCCTCTTCCCCCAGCGCCTTGAGACCCTCGCGGGTATGTAGTGCGCTTTATAAGTGACATGATTGATTGATTGACTGGCTGATGAGGCAGCCAAATCTGCAGTAGCCACTTTGTTCAGTAGCAGCAGTCACTAGGTCTATGACTAAAATTGATGATGATATTCTAGCAGCTACGAAAGAGGTAACAGAATTTCCCCAAGGGACTGCACTATTTAAGGCATTCAGCATTACTGCTTCCCAAGCAGGGACAAAAGCAGAGATTCTTTCACCAACTGGCAGCTGGGTAAAGTCAAGCTCTCTCCTCATTGTTCATGTTCAAGATGCTCCCGGTTTCATTGTTGAAAATCTTCTGTTGCCTTGGCATAGACATCTGCCTAAAATGTAACTGATTATAACTTGATTGTTTTGGAGGGTAATAGGGTCTTCTTTGGCCTCTCTATTGGGGGAAGCCTTCCAAGTAGGGTTGAGACCTTCTTGAGCCACAAATTGGAGTGGAGGTGGGGTGCGTAAATAGTAGGGTTCCCGGAAAGAGTGCCATCTCTGTCCTAATGTTCCACATGAAGTGATCTACATGCTTTCCAAATAAAGTTTGGCCATCAAAAGGCAAGTCCCAAATCTTTGCTCGGCCTTCTGGAAGATAAGAAATTGACCAAAGTCATCCTTGCCTGCTCAGAAATACACCTCTGCAAGCTCACACGCTGTGTGGATGATGGCAGCGGATTAATTTGTGCAGTTATTGATAATGCAGTTCTAAGTAACAAAGGTCCCGGAGAATCGCCATGGACCTTCGGGTAGTCATAGTATATCGAGACAGTGGTCCTTATACATACTTTATCAGCAGTATTTAAGAACCAAATGGTTATTTATTCTTATAAAAGGACGGCTTAAAAACCATCAACAATGAGTATAGACAACAAAACGTGCTCAGTGCTCTCTTAGATGTGATACACACACAAGATAATAGTGGTCAAAGTACATTTCTAAAGCAACAAATTTTATAATCAATTAAATAAAATGTTCGTTTAAATGTATTAATCAACACTGTATGTGTGGGAATGGTAATATGCCAATGTGTGTGCTAAATAATCTATTAATGAATGTCCGTGTGTCTAATTATAACGTAAAAATAAATGCGTACAAATAAAAATAAATGCATGTTATTGTGCTTCATAGAAATAAAATGTGTCGTTGCAAAAACAAATAGTGATGGTAAGTAAGGAACAGCTTAAATGTTGCTTTCTGCTAGGTAACAACTAATTGGGGTACGTAGACGGGAGGGAAACGAAAGGGATATTTTTCTCTATTTTAATTATGTTTTGTTTGCCTTAAATTAGTGCTTCTAAAGTATAACCGAGTGGCGAGATAAAATGGCCGCCAGTGGGAAGATGTGCGCAGGCGCAAGGGAACACATGACACGAGATGAAATGGGAGAAAGCGAGCTCGTGGTTTAACAGAGAGGCTAAGATGCAAGTAATGGTCAAGGCTGATGTGACCTAATTGAACTGATAGCGTGCCGTGATGATCAGCAAGAGCCCGTGGGAAACAAGTCAAGAGAAAGGACAATGACTGCGGAGTTCTCGAATGTGTCGAAAGAAGTTACAAATGAACTGATCGAATCGGATGGAAATGTTTAAGCGTATGGGAAAGGAAATGATCCAAGGACCCTTGAATCCAAGAGAACTTGATTAAAGAATGAATAAGCTGACATGCATGGACCAATGAAAGAAAAGCGTGATATTAATGTTGCAACAGTTAGTTAGCAAAGTTAGAATTAGGGTATAAGAGGGCCTACTCTTAGTGGGAGGGGGTCAAGAGTTGATGTCAGTCGTGGTTGCAGTCACAGTCAGGAGAGGAGTTGAAGAGTCGTGTTGGTGGCTTCCAGTGCTGGGTGGTCCTGATCGATCCCTTACTGAGCGGGAGATGCTGAAAGACTGTTAGAGGAGACGGGTTGCAGGTAGCTGATGCTGACGAGCTGAAGTTGCTGTTGCTGTCTTTATTTTACAGTTGAGTATGAGAATCAGGCTATTTCTAATTCCTAACTTAGGTTAGAAATCATTAGGCTAAATTAGGAAGCTAGGCAGGTAATTAGGGTTTTGGCTTCATGACAAAAATTTCCTTTCTGCAATAAATTGATTATGCTTAATAAAATTGTGAATTTAAGAATGAATAATTGAATAAAGTATTAAAATTCTTTTCATGCTTTTTAAATTATATAAAATTTAAGATTCTTTAAACACAAAATGACTCAGTGGTTATTTTCCTAAATGATTGTGACATAAGTAATTGGTTATTGTGATTCAGCTGGTCTTAATCACTATGAACTAATTTCTTAAATGAATGATTCATCGACAAGCAATAAGCAGGAATATCTTAAGAAATAACTAAAAGAAAGGGACAAAATAAGGTAGTTAGATATCCTGGCTCTTCCAGCGGTACATAAAATGGTGTTCTCCATTTAGTTCTCATGCTTCTCCTAGGAGTACAGAATTTCACAAAGGTGTAAAGGAAATCCAGGAGTGTGTGTGTGTGTTAGACGATGTTTATGGGCCCCATCGTCATGTGGATATGAGAAATATAGTTTGCCCCTGGATGACCTATAAGTAACCTAGGAGGAGAATAGTTTTTATTGTACGCGCTGCATCAGATTTCTTGGTAGCAGAGTTATGGTTTTCTATAGATTAGTTTAGTGATTATTGTTTATTGATTATTGATTATTTTTGATGACTAACACTTTATGTTGAGTCGCGTTATGTTATATGTAAGTTTTCACGCTTCTGGGATGTAGGAAGTGGAACACGTGTGGCAAGAGAAGTCACATGGAATTTGGTACATGGTCTGAATTCAATTTGGTTATAACGCAGGTTGTGTTATGTTAGGGATTTCTGTGTGAAAAGTGTGTAAATGAAATAGCAAATCACGTTTACTTGTGAAACTTTGGCCTTAATTCTCAGGAGCCTAGTCTCCACATGTGTCTTATCCCCAGAGAAACGAGTAAATTGTTTGTTTGAAAGAAGGGTAAGGTAGAGGGAAGTGCTACTTTATCGGTGAGAGTAAATAATTCTGTGGTAGGGTAGAGGTAAGAGCTGCCTACTGGAAAAACAGGATTCTTGTGTAAAAGGACAAGGCTGTCACTTTGTTTAGCGAATCAGACTATGGAATTGTTTATTTGTTGTAACTAACGAAGAAAACAGTGAAAAGAAAATTGCCGATAAATTTTGTAAAGGAGGGGTAAAGAGTAGAAGTGACGTGGAAAAGTGCCGCGCTAGGATTGGATAGTGCGCTAGTCACGTGAACACAGAGTCAGGAGTGACGTAGAAAAGTGCCGCGCTAGGATTGGTTGGTTCGCGGACGGTGGGAATTGTTCTGATTGGTACTTTAGTGTGAGTCGCGCTGTAATTGATCGAAGTTCGGTACACAGAAACAGCGTTAGAGTAAAAAGAAAACAAATAGAAAACATGCCGTATTACGAGTATGAAAGGGAGAGAACGTCATGGACGACGAAATTGAAGAATTTCTTTAAGAAAGACAAAAAGGTTATGACTAGAGAGGGACAAATAATTCCTCCGTCGAAATCAGCAGCTTCACACATGATGCTGAAATATGGATATCATACGTGCATATGGTTGGACAATTGGGTAAAATATACAAAGAATGATGGAGCATTGGCTTTCCCTGAAAATGGTTCTTTTAATGTAGCGGTTTTACGGAATTTAAGAGAAAAGATGTTTAAATTGGAACCTAGACCGACACAGTTTGAGGCTTTAACAGAATGGGAAGATGAGATGTACGAGCGAGAAAGATTCAGAGGAATGAAAGGTTATGAGTTTGTGCCCGGAAGATTGTGGGGAATGAATCATGAGGACAGAATAAAACGATGGAGATGTGCTAACATGACAGGAGGTTTGTTTCCAGCTTTACAGTTGAGGAGGGGACTAAGAAAAAACGGACTGAGAAAAAGAAACATATAGAGAGAGAAAAGTATATGCATGAGAGCGAAACGGATGACGAATTGCTGGAAGATATATTAAATAGAAATCCACCTCCGTATCAGCAGAGTTCTACAGTGGTGACACCAAATGCGCCACCAATAGAGACTATGCGAAATAAAAGTCCGGAAAAGAGAAATGAGATAAATAGGTCACAAGAACAAATGAGAACTTCTCAAAATGAGGGAATAGAAAGCGAAAATGCAAGCGAATTGGCAAGGACAACAAAAGAACTAACTGAGAAAATTAGAGAATTAACGAAAAATATGGAAGCAGTTACTGTGCCTGTAACAATAGGTCCAGTAATACCAGTTTTTGAGAATCAGAAAATTGATGAACGATCTTTGGTGATTCCCTTGAGTTCACAATTTCAGAGAGAAAAGGAAAGAATGGAAACAAGTCCAGGTACAAGCAATTTGGCTAGTGCTTACAGACCAAGTCCACCTGAAAATTTGACAATAAATGAGTGTAACGGTAGAAAAATACCTATGGTAACTGAATCTGCAACAGTGACACCTGAAAAGAGTGGAAATTGGACAGAAATAAATAGTACTCCCATAGGTCCGACTCCTGATGAGTTAAATGAGTGGATGAAAGCTTTTAAAATAAAAGAAACAGAAGAAAAACCATTAGATGTGATCAGATTGAAAATAGATATGGAAGAATTAATTCTAGGAACGATTGGTACTGAAAAGATAAAAAATTATCAGGATGATGAAATAATGTTTCTGTGCAAAAGTATAACATGGAGGGCAAAGAATTTACATGACCAACTAGAAGAAGTGGCTAGTGAGATTGGGATAGATTTTGCAAAAGTAAAAACATTGCAGAAACCATACAGAGTAGACTTTTGTGAAAAAGATATTGAAAATTTGAATACAGCAGGAAGGCTGACACAGATAAAGGAGTTGATTGTGTTGTTGAGAAAATGGGGTGATGTGGACAGGTGGAAGGTTAGATGGACAAAGAAGAATGAGAAAAGTATAGACAAAGGTTCATTGGCTTTTATGATAACAGAAAAAGAACCTGTTGCTAAAGAATACCCTATGAGAGAAACTCCAGGTGGTAGTTACGTGCATGTTCCCTGGACTAGGCAGGACATCCTGTCATTTACAAATGACTTTCCAAAGTTAAGAGAGAAGCCAGTTGAGTGGTACTGACAAGTAGAAAGGTTTGTAAAGGTCTCAAAAGTGTTGTGGATAGATTTGGATGGATTGTTTGACATAGTGGTACCAACGGATCTGTGGTCAGAATGTAAGATTACGGTTGACTGGCCAACTACAGAATATCCAAGAGATCCTAAGACAGGAGCTCCAGGACCAGATGTGATGAAGAAATACGACAAGGTGATTACCTTTTTGAAGAATAAGATTCCTCCCAAAGAGACAGATTGGGTTAAGATTGATAGAACTACACAGGAAAGTAAGGAGTCTGTACATGCATATTATGAGCGATTGTTATTGGTTTTCAAGCAGTATAGTGGTTATGAGGAATTGAGTGAAAAGGACATGAGTCATTTTGTATACCGATTTGTGTTTGGCCTGAAACAAGAAATAAGCGATATGATTAAGCAACATATGATAAACTGGCAGAATGGAAGTGTAGATGAGGTGCTGAGGTATGCTAAGTATTGTAGTGATGAAATAGAGAGTAAACAGCGTAAGTTGAAAGAAAAGGCAATGTGGGCACAAGTGAAAGTGGCAGAAAAACAAGAAGCACAGTTGGACAATAATAATGGAAACGAATCAGGACAGAATAAGATGCGACCAAACATAGGTAAAGGAAAAGGTCAAGTGAGTCTAGAAGAGGCAAAGAAGAAATGGACATGTCATAATTGCGGAAAATTAGGGCATTGGAGAAATGAGTGTAAGTTCCCACCTAAACCTAATCCGGAACATCAATCATTAACTCCACAGGTGCAGAATGAGGTAGTTGTTCAACAAAGTCAGGTGCCACAACCACCACTTCCCAACACTGTTAACCAGCAAAGATACAGTACAGAAACAGGATTCTACGGAGGAGAGCAGGTAACACAGTTGCCGCGAGCAGCTAACATTTCTCAGTATTGGTTGCGTCAGAGTGAGGATGACCCGGATGAAAGTTTCTGACGGTGCGCAGGAGAGAGGAAAGAGTGCGTGCTTGGCGCAACTCTAGAGGTAGATCAGTCTGGTCCCTTTGTGGATGGAGAAGTGAATGGTGCAAATGTAACATTCCTTGTCGATACTGGAGCTACCCGTTCTACTGTTAGATCAGTGGAAATTCCAAACCTTCCTCTCTCAGGTGAATACATCCAAGTAGTAGGAGTAGCCAATCAGCAGATTAAAACCCCACTTACTGAATTGGTGGAAGTAAAAATTGGTTCTTTTAGCAAAATGCATAAATTTGTAGTGTGCGATTGTAGTCCTGTAAATCTTTTAGGTCGTGACCTTTTGTGCAAAATGAATTGCACAATTTATTGTACGCCAGATGGAATAGGTTTCCAGACTTCAGATGAAGATGTTTTGTATAAAGTAACTTTGATGAATCAAGAACCTGAAACGAATGGTTTATTTCCTGCATTTGATGCAGAAAAACTTCCAGAAGAACTGAAAAGTACAGTAAAAGAAAGTGTGTGGGATTTTACAGGAGAGGACATTGGATTAATGAGAGAAGTTGATCCCGTAAAAGTAACAGTGAAAGAAGGGATAATTTATCCAAACACGCCACAGTACAAATTAACTCCAGAAATAATTGAAGGAATAACTCCTGTGATAAATAAGATGATTGAACAGGGAATTCTGAAAGAAATCATTAGCAGTCCATGTAATTCACCTATTATGGGACTGAAAAAGCCAAATGGAACATATAGAATAGTACAGGATTTGAGAAAGATCAACAAAATAGTTGTACCATGTTGTCCAATAGTGCCAAACCCTGCAGTAATTCTATATCAAATCCCACATGAAGCTGAGTGGTACACTGTGATAGATTTGTGTCACGCATTTTTCTCTATTCCTTTGCATCCAGATAGCCAGCCATTATTTGCATTCCGGTTCGGAGAGCGTATTTTGGCATGGTGCCGAATTCCACAGGGGTATACAGAAAGCCCCTCAATTTTTAATCAGATTCTAAAGAAATCTCTGTAAGATTTAAAAATTCCAGAAAAATCAGTGATGGTGCAGTATATCGATGACCTATTGGTGGCATCGAAAACTAAAGAAGCATGTGTAAATGACACAATTGCTTTACTGAACCATTTGGAGAAAAGAGGACATAAAGTGTCCCCTTCAAAATTGCAGTTTTGTCAGAAAGAAGTCCAGTATTTAGGGCATAAAATTGAGAAAGGAGTGCGGAAAATAGCGACAGAAAGAGTAAGAATGATTCAAGGAATGAGAGCACCAATGACTCAAAGAGAGGTAAGAATGTTTTTGGGAATGGTTGGATATTGTCGACAGTGGATAAGTGGATTTTCTTTAATTGCAAAACCCTTACAAAAATTGACAAAGAAAGATGTAAAGGACCCTTTTGAGTTAAACAAAGAAGAAATGAAATCTTTCAAAGAATTGAAAAAGAAACTGTGTGAGGCCCCTGCTTTAGGCATGCCTGATTATGAGAAGGATTTTGAGTTGTACTGCAGTGAAAGAGATGGATGTGCATTTTCAGTACTGGTACAAAAACACGGGACCATGAAAAGGCCAATCGCTTACTTTTCATCTGTTTTAGATCCTATAGCAAAAGCATTGCCTGGGTGTCTGAAAGCAGTTGCTGCTACTTGTGTAAGTCTGGAACAAAGTGAAGGTATAGTGATGGGGTATCCACTGAGAGTGTATGTTCCCCATTCAGTAGAAATTCTTTTGACAAGAACAAAAACACAGTACATGACACATAGTCGGCTGACTAAGTACGAAAAAGTCATCTTGAGTGCTGAAAATGTGACTATAGATAGATGCATAAATGTAAATCCTTCTACATCATTGCCAGATGAAGAGAGTATAATTGAACAAGACGAAGTAGATCATGATTGTCTGAATGTGCTGGAATATTGCACAAAACCAAGAGCTGACATAAAAGATGAACCGTTAAAGGAATCGGATTATGTCATGTTTGTAGATGGTTCATGTTTACGCACAAAAGAAGGAGTGTTAAGCGCAGCTTACGCAGTATGCACAGTGGCAACTGTGATGGAAGCGTCTTGTCTGAAAGGAGTTAGGTCTGCCCAAGTTGCAGAACGAATTGCTTTGATTCAAGCATGTAAATTGGGGAAAAATGTACGAATCACGATTGTGACCGATAGCCAATATGGTTTCGGCATCGTACACGATTTCGGTCAGATTTGGTCACAAAGAGGATTTTTGACATCTGCAGGAACACCTATCAGAAATGGAGATTATGTTAAAAAACTGCTTGAGGCGATACAGTTGCCTAAACAAATAGCTGTAGTGAAGTGCAAGGCGCATAAGAAAAACGAAGACTACATAGCGGTCGGCAATAATTATGCTGATGAGATCGCTAGATATTGTGCGGAAAACATGGCGTCACTGAACAAAAATAGAGAAAGGGAACATGTCTCTTGTCCTTTGCTTTTCACTAATACAGTCGAAACATGGGATGAAGTAAGGCAGTTACAAGAAACAGCAAGAGATGAGGAAAAGATTACTGGATAAAAGCAGGATGTAGAAGACAGGAAAATAATGGTGTGTGGGTATACAGAGATGAAAGACCAGTTATGCCTGATAGCATGATTGCAGACATGGCACGGATGTACCATGGACAAGCTCATATTGGGAGAGATGCAATGATTAGACTTTTTAGACAAACCTGGTATAACCCAAAATTCAGAGCCATTGCTGAAAGTCTTTGTCAAAGATGTCTTATTTGTCAACAGTTTAACCCAGGAAGAAAAACAGTAGTGAGTCTAGGAACAATAGGACGAGAAGGAGGTCCATTCACAAGAATGCAATTGGACTTTATCGAGATGCCCCTAGTAACAGATTAAGATATGTTCTAGTGGTCGTCTGTTTGTTCTCTCGTTGGGTGGAGGCATACCCCACAAGAAGGAATGATGGAAAAACAGTGGCAAAACTTATGCTGCGAGAGTTCATTCCAAGGTATGGTTTTCCAGTCACGGTTGAGACAGATAGAGGAACACATTTCCAAAATGAGTTGATCCAATTGATTTGTGAAGCACTGAGTATTAAACAAAAACTACATTGTGCTTACAGACCAGAGGCTTCTGGGGTAGTAGAGCAGATTAATGGAACGATTAAAAACAGATTGGGAAAAATGTGTCAAGCTACAGGACTCAAATGGCCGGATGCACTGCCTCTTGTTCTGATGACCATCAGAAGCATCCCTGAAAAGAAAACGGGACTCAGTCCTCATGAGATGATCATGGGACGAGCAATGAGACAAGCACACGTACCAGTCAACAAGTTATTAACTATAACTGATGATCTAGTACTGGATTATTGCAAGGGACTGGCTGATGTGGTGCGTTCTGTGTTTCATCAGGTTGGACCGGATGCGACCACTCTTGAAAGAAAACCAGCCCACGACTTGAATCCAGGAGACTGGGTCCGCATAAAAGTCCACAGGAGAAGAAACTGTCTAGTTCCGCGTTGGGACGAGCCAAGACAGGTAATCCTAGTGACAACGACTGCCGTCAAGTGTGCAGGAGTGAAGAACTGGGTTCATGCCAGCCACACAATCAGAGTTCCAGAACCTACAGATCGACATGTGAGTCGGCGTCTGGAAGTGTGGGATAAAAGCTTAACAGCTGGGACAACAAGGATAAGTGAAAGGGTGCCAGAACTTGAAGATCGACCTGAAAGTCGACATCTGGAAACCCCAACGGCAAACGCCTCTAGAGAAGAGGAACAAGAAGAAGAAGAAGAAGAAGAAAGAAATTCAGAAATTCCAGAACCTGAAGATCGACCTGTAAGTCGACATCTGGAAATATCTGACACAACTTCAGACTCTGATGATTCAGTTGAAAACCGTGAAGAGTTCCTAAGGAAAACTTGGGGTTATAAACCAATTAGAGAAGAAACTGAGCAAGAAATTGAGTTAGATGAACAACCAAGTACAAGTTATGGTGGAAATCCTTCAGAAACAATATTAATAGATGAAGTAGGGAAAGAAGTACACAAAAAGTTAGAAAATCGAGAAGAACCCCGAGGAGCAATAGGGACAGATAGAGAAACAGAAGAACAGGGAAATTTAGAAGCAGAAAGGGAAGAAAACACCAAATCGGAAGAACACCGAGGAGGGACAGTAATAAGGAAAACCAAAAGGAGAAGACAGATCCACCAGTAGGAGATGACGAGATTATAAGTTTCAAAATAAGAGACAATAGTGAGACAGTTGAAACAGAAACAGAAGAAAGTGGAGGAGAGGAAAAAGCAAAGACTGAATCAAGAAAAAGAAATTGGAAATCAGAAAGAGAAGAAAGAGAAGGTGAAGCCAAAAGGCCAAGAAAAGGAGATAATTGGCCCAACAGCTATGTAAGAAAATTGAGATATAGAATAATAAGAGCGGAAGACGAAGGTGCTGAACAAGTAAATGAAGTAACAAGTCAAAAGGGACAAGAAAAACCCAGTGGAAAAAGATTACAAAAGTCCAAAAGGACAAAGAAAGTGAATTCAAAATTTAAGTCACCTGAGTGGCTGTATATTGCACTAACTGATTACAAAGAAGAAGAAGAAAACACTCACGGAAACCAGAGACTGAGAAGTCGGATGGGAAAAGGTGAGATGCAACAAAACTGAAGTGAAGACTTATAGTGCTTCTGCCGGACATGACAATTTTACTGGATGTGACAAATCACCGGATGTGACAACGAAAGAATTCTGGAGAGAATTAAAAGAAAGTACCAAGCAAAGACTTTTTGAAAGCAGAGTGGCATCTAAGTCATTTCTGAGGTGTAGTGACACAATTTTCTGAAACTTAACAAATAGAAAAAGAAAAATGGAAAATAATAGGGATAGAAGAGATAAATGTGAATTTATAAAGAGATGGTGCAAAATGTGCTGCTTTTGTACAGGGTTATTAATGACCATATGGATAGTTTTAGCAATCACAATTCCTATTAGTGTAGCTGTGATAAAAGCAAAAAATGATACTTAACTAGAAAAAGAAACTAGTATTAAAGAACCAGTTATTTTAAGAAGTAGTGCAGAGTTGCATAAGGATAGGTCAGTAACAGATTTTTCAAACAATGTTTTTACAAAATTGTTGTATGAGTACGTAGAAACAATGGACGTAAGAGATTGTTATGTTTGTATGCAATTGCCTGCATCAGTATCAGAAGGTGTGACTTATCATCACCTACCTCTGACTTATGGAATAACATGTAGTGTAATAGCGAGTTTATTTTATAAAACAGGTAGATTAGAATCTTATTATACTGATATAGATAAGATTTTTGCAAACATTCCAGTAGTACCAGAACTTAACAAAGTAAAACCAGCAAAAGTTTTAGGAGAATTCTTTTAGAACATAGAAAATTAACGTTAGAAGAAATAGTTAGTAACAACCTTACCTGTGAGTTAAAGAAAGAAGAAAAAGTATTTTTAGAAATGGTTGAAGAAAGAAGAATGAAATTTCAAAAGAAGCAATAAAAGAGGAAGGAAAACGCTTATGGACGTTTGAGGAAGGAAATCATGAAGGGAAAAAGATAAATGCAGCAATGACATTAGACTGGCCGCAAACAGGAAAGTTGTGCATTAGGAGAAATAAGACAGTCTATGACAATTACTTTGTAGGTTCCAGTATCTGCCATGACAATTATCAAATTCTGGGAGGTTGGGGATTCAAAGGTGAAAAGGACCCAATATTTCCAGGTATCTATTATGTTTGTGGGAATAGAGCTTATTACAGGTTACCGGACCATTGGTATGGAACTTGCTATGTAGGCCTGGTCTTTCCAAAAATGTTTCACATGGACAGAGAAGAAAAGGGAACATACAAGATGATTAATAGATTTACACGTAGAAAGAGGGAAAGTTTTTCAGAAATTGTAGGTGATATTTTTGGAGCATTGATACCAGCAGTGGGAATATCTTTGAATGCATTTAAAATTCGGAAGTTATCCACAGTAGTAGATCGTTTGTCTACAGATACTGCGGGAGGGTTCTTAATGGTAAATACCGAAATGGTTGCCATGAGAGCTATGGTGATGCAAAATCGGCTTGCCCTTGATATTCTTTTGGCAAAAGAGGGTGGAGTCTGTGGAATGTTGAAAGTCCAACATTGTTGTACTTACATTCCTGATAACAGTGAAAATATACAGAAGTATATTACAAATATTACAAGTTTGCACAAAGAATTAGTTCCACTGGAGGTTGAAAGTGTTTTGGGAAAACTTGGTAGAGGGTTTTCCTCAGTAGCGAATTGGTTAACTAGGATGAGTAGACTAGTGATAGGGAAAGTTATAATAGTAGCAACTATAGTAATATTGTTAGCCATGATATTGAAAATAGTAATAACATGTATAAAGAGAAAAGTAAGACAGAATAAGATAAGAAGAAATAACAGATTAATGAGAGAAAGAGAGAGAGAAATGGGTGAAATTGAGTTGGAGAAAATGAAAGAAAGCATGTACAAAGAGACTAAAAGGCAAGATGAAGAAGAAACAGATGTATAAATAACAGAAAGCAAAGGATGAAAGACATGCTGCCTGAAAAGAAGTATGACTTGGGTTTTATGTGGTGATTTAAAAATCACCAAAGGGGGATTGATGGAGCAGGGAAAATAAAAATTTTAACCCCTAACAAATTTTATAATCAATTAAATAAAATGTTCGTTTAAATGTATTAATCAACACTGTATGTGTGGGAATGGTAATATGCCAATGTGTGTGCTAAATAATCTATTAATGAATGTCCGTGTGTCTAATTATAACGTAAAAATAAATGCGTACAAATAAAAATAAATGCATGTTATTGTGCTTCATAGAAATAAAATGTGTCGTTGCAAAAACAAATAGTGATGGTAAGTAAGGAACAGCTTAAATGTTGCTTTCTGCTAGGTAACAACTAATTGGGGTACGTAGACGGGAGGGAAACGAAAGGGATATTTTTCTCTATTTTAATTATGTTTTGTTTGCCTTAAATTAGTGCTTCTAAAGTATAACCGAGTGGCGAGATAAAATGGCCGCCAGTGGGAAGATGTGCGCAGGCGCAAGGGAACACATGACACGTGATGAAATGGGAGAAAGCGAGCTCGTGGTTTAACAGAGAGGCTAAGATGCAAGTAATGGTCAAGGCTGATGTGACCTAATTGAACTGATAGCGTGCCGTGATGATCAGCAAAGAGCCCGTGGGAAACAAGTCAAGAGAAAGGACAATGACTGCGGAGTTCTCGAATGTGTCGAAAGAAGTTACAAATGAACTGATCGAATCGGATGGAAATGTTTAAGCGTATGGGAAAGGAAATGATCCAAGGACCCTTGAATCCAAGAGAACTTGATTAAAGAATGAATAAGCTGACATGCATGGACCAATGAAAGAAAAGCGTGATATTAATGTTGCAACAGTTAGTTAGCAAAGTTAGAATTAGGGTATAAGAGGGCCTACTCTTAGTGGGAGGGGGTCAAGAGTTGATGTCAGTCGTGGTTGCAGTCACAGTCAGGAGAGGAGTTGAAGAGTCGTGTTGGTGGCTTCCAGTGCTGGGTGGTCCTGATCGATCCCTTACTGAGCGGGAGATGCTGAAAGACTGTTAGAGGAGACGGGTTGCAGGTAGCTGATGCTGACGAGCTGAAGTTGCTGCTGCTGTCTTTATTTTACAGTTGAGTATGAGAATCAGGCTATTTCTAATTCCTAACTTAGGTTAGAAATCATTAGGCTAAATTAGGAAGCTAGGCAGGTAATTAGGGTTTTGGCTTCATGACAAAAATTTCCTTTCTGCAATAAATTGATTATGCTTAATAAAATTGTGAATTTAAGAATGAATAATTGAATAAAGTATTAAAATTCTTTTCATGCTTTTTAAATTATATAAAATTTAAGATTCTTTAAACACAAAATGACTCAGTGGTTATTTTCCTAAATGATTGTGACATAAGTAATTGGTTATTGTGATTCAGCTGGTCTTAATCACTATGAACTAATTTCTTAAATGAATGATTCATCGACAAGCAATAAGCAGGAATATCTTAAGAAATAACTAAAAGAAAGGGACAAAATAAGGTAATAAGATATCCTGGCTCTTCCAGCGGTACATAAAATGGTGTTCTCCATTTAGTTCTCATGCTTCTCCTAGGAGTACAGAATTTCACAAAGGTGTAAAGGAAATCCAGGAGGGTGTGTGTGTGTTAGACGATGTTTATGGGCCCCATCGTCATGTGGATATGAGAAATATAGTTTGCCCCTGGATGACCTATAAGTAACCTAGGAGGAGAATAGTTTTTATTGTACGCGCTGCATCACTAAGCAGTGCAAATACGGTCAGTGAATACAGTTGTGATTTAGTTTCCTTAAGGAGATACCAGGATCATCATCTGGATAAGTAGGATTATAGAGTCTGAGAATAAGGTAAAACACACAAAGACACAATAAAAATAAACAGTAGACAGATATAGTAAAGAAAGCTCAAGGTACATATAAAATCATAGTAATTATTCACATAACACTGTACCACGATTATCATAACTTCAGTAACCCCTGTAAGTCCCTACTAAATGGTGCCCATGGTACCTGGGGCATTGATACTGAAGAGGGTCCTCTAGGGCTACAGCACAAATTGTGCCACCCAGAGACCCCTCACCAAGATCATGAGATCATGCAAACTGCCATTCCAGGCTGCGTGTCTTGGTGCAGAGAAAAACGAAGAGTCGACACGGCACACAGATGTGTGCCATGCCCACATGCACTGCATGAGGTTTAGGTAGGTCAGCGTCTCAGAGACCAGGAACAAAACCTGCTCTGGGCAGAGGTGCTTCACACCTCCTCCAGGCCATGATGGCCTTCCACACCGGGAATCTTCAAAGGCGACGTCGCCTTTGAAATGCAACCCAAGCATTTCCAGATAGTGGAGGATGCCAACCCCCCTTTCCTGCTACACATTTGGTGGGAAGTCAGACAGGAAAATTAGTTAAACCAGGAGGTGTGCCCAAATTCAGCCAGCACCGCCCCTAAAGTGGGACAGGTGATGTGGACACAACTTTTCCAGTTCCTCCATCTTGGGATGGCAGTAATTAGCCTATCAGGGCTAGGGTAGTGACCTTTCCCAAAGCAAGTGGTCACTTGGAGGGTGTAGACACCCTAAAGGTAGGTAGCCATTGGCTACTACCTATCTCCCCCTATAGCACCCCTAAATTTATTATTTAGGTGGCATCCCTGGACATTGCAACTTAGATTCGATGGACACAAAGATAAGGACAAAGATGAGCTCCTGACCCGAGAACTGAAGTCCTGTTGCAGAATTGTGGTGCCAAATCTTGCATACTACCTTTTGGACTCGGCAATCTTGGTGTGCTGCCTCGTCCTGCAACTGTGAGGCCTTCAAGAACCCCAACGTTTCTCCAGCCTTCTACAAATTGTCGTAGAACTCCCTTGGAGTAGAGGTACCACTCCTCTACAGTCCGCAGACAAATAACCAGCACAGTCCGATTTGTCGACTTGCTGCTCCCCGGCGACTACGACACAGTATCCGATCCAAAAGAGGCACATCTCCGAAGGGTCAGATTTGTCTCCCCACCGAGTGTGAGGACACCAGGACCTACCGAAGCCATGCCGTACCAATACCAGGGGTATACCCCCTGCAGCATACATAAAGACGAATATTCCAATCCGGGCTCCAACTGCCCAGGAAGCAAGCACCTGTTGAGGGGCATTGAGACCCCAGAGACCCACTTCGTGAGTGGCCCAGCTGTCCTGGAATTGTCTCTACAACATGCCTGCTCCTGACTGTGAAGACATCTTGAAGCGCGCCACCAGGCTGACCTATTCGCTCTGCACCCTGCCTGCCTAATCTTGGTAACGATGACCCAGCTGTGCTCCCGTGGTCTTAAGGCCCTTGAAACTTGCTCCTTCGAGTGGGACCCCCTCAGGCTTAGCTTTAAGGCCCATTGTGCAGAGTGCTTTCAAGTGGCCGCCTTCTTCGTAGCGCACCAGCTACCAACAACCTCAGCACCCTGCTCCCGACCAATTCGGGACTCTCCAGAGAATCCGCTAGTGGAATATTGGACCTGGTCTTGCTACTTACCTAAATCCAGAAAGTGAACCTTGAGATCCATCTGTGTGGTTTTAGATGCATTTCCTTATTTTTTCCCCCCATTTACTTCAATGGTGCGTAATTGCGCAAAAAAAGTGATTAATTTTGCAAACTTTGAAAATTCATATCTTAAAAAGTACTTGCTGTAGAACGAAGTTCTTGGTCTCAAAAATTATATAAAAATCTATCTTATTTTTCCAAATTGATCTCGGATTTATTCTGGAGTGTGTGCCTCATTTATTGCCTCAGTGCGTACAACAAATGCTTAGCACTACCCTCTGATAAGCCTAACTGCTCGCCCACACTACGAGATATAGAGCATTAGTATTATCTACTTTTGCCGCTGTATACCAATCTGGGTCTCACTGGACTCTCTGCACAGTGTACTTGGTTTTAGTGCACTATATAGAGTCAGCGTCCTACAGACCGGGTTCACAATGAGCTGCTAATGAGAATCGAGTGCGGTCCAGGGGCTGCAGGAGCTTAAGGGAAATAGGAAGTGCCTGTAATCAATGGAGGGCACCGAAGAAGATTCCGATATGGGGTTGAGCGGGCAGGCACACTGCAGAGAAAAGCTCGATCAGAGGTCTGGAAAGGATCTCTGGCAAATGGAGACATCCTGGGCAGTGTAGCACAATGTTAGCATGCAGGCATGATTCCGTGGATAGATGCCAAGTAGGGAGAAAATGTAGAATCAGAAAGAGGACAGAGAGGAAAAGAAAAGGTGGATAGAGAACAGTAAGGGTGGCAGGCATGTAGGTATAGCAAAGTGAGTATATAAAAGCAGAGAAGGAAAAATCCTGATAGAGAAACCAAAAAGACACGGTTTCCAAAATTAATATGAACAAAATGTAAGAAACCTTATCAAAACACATACAAAGGACATCATATTCAATACATAGAGCAAGAATGTTAAAGCATCAACAAATAAGAAATCTCAAAAGTATAGTCCCAGAGAGGTGCAGATCAGTTCAGTAGTGTCCGAAATGTAATAGCACAGTCACTCGAAACGTTGTGAGCATGATTGTCCTTAGAAACCAAGTTTATATCAAATTGGCCCCAGCCCTCTTGTCGGTTGAAGCTGGTCCTCATGGTGTTCATCCTTAGGATCCATCTCCGTTCCTCTTTGTCAAGCAGTTGTAATATGCTACCACCTCTCTTTAGAATTTTAAGGACACTGATGATAAAGGCATCAATCAATCAGGGAATTATAAGCGCACTACTCACCCGTGAGGGTCTCAAGGCGCTGGGGGGAGTGGAGGGGGGGAGAACAGCAGTTCCGTTCAGTCGAAAAGCCAGGTCTCGAGTGCCTTCCTGCAAGTGTTCAGGGAGGGGGCGCGTCTGATGTCGATGGGGAGCTCGTTCCAGGTCTTGGCTGCGATATAGGAGAAGGCTCTTCCCCCTGTTCTGGCTCTGCGGATGCGCGGGGTTTCGGCGATGGCGAGGTTGGTGGATTGGAGGTTTCGTATGGGTACGTGGAAGGCGATTCTCTCGTTGAGGTCCTGTGTTGTGTAGGCATTTGTAGGCGTGGGTGAGTATCCTGAATATGACTCTTCTCGACGGGGAGCCAGTGGAGGTTCCATAGGTGTTGGCTGATGTGCTCGTGTCGGGGGATGCCAAGGATAAGTCTGGCTGCGGTGTTCTCTATCGTCTGGAGCCTGCAGAGAAGAGACTTGTTGATGCCGGCGTAGAGGGCGTTTCCGTAGTCCAGTCTGCTGGTTATGAGAGCGTGGGTAACTGTCTTCCTTGACTCCAGGGGGATCCATTTGAAGGTCTTTCGGAGAATGCAGAGGGTGTTGAAATAGCTGGACGTGACGACGTTGACCTGCTTGTTCATGGAGAGGGAGGTGTCGAGTACGATGCAGAGGTTTCTGGCGTAGTCCGTGGGGGTCTGCCGAGTGCACTGGGCCACCAGGTGTTGTTTCATGCTGATGGGGTGGTTCAGAGTACAAGGACTTCTGTCTTCTCTGAGTTGAGCTTCAGGCAGCTGTTGCTCATCCAGGATGCGAAGTCCTACATTCCTCTCAAGTCATTCTCAGAATTGAAGTGTTCCACCAGGGGGGCAGTGAGGACCATGCAGCTGATTCTACTCTGATGTTGACTCTAATTTTGATTAGAATTTTTGGGGTGGTTTGGACAATGTAAAGTTTGTTACAGGGGCACATGATGGTATATACCACATTACAAGTATAGTAATTGGAGTTTTTTTATTGATAATGGCCTTGGCCTCTTATCTTTGATCTTCAGGAATGAGATTGATAAGGAGTGAAATGTTGTGCCATATCTAGTGATAAAATCATCTAAGTATGGAAGAGGTGTTCACAGCTTTTATGTATGTTTCAGCTTGCGAGTTGATTCTGTGCCCAAAGTTGTCTATGCACCTGCATTCCTTATCAGGAGGAGCCGAGATGGAGTGACAAGATGTTTTTAATCTACACTGGGCCATTGCCAGAATGATTGAGTCAGACTCTGGGTGGCGAGTCAAGCAGGCTGGTTCAGACTTTGACGGCTATACTACTTAGTCAGGCGAGATATCACCGCCAGAAATGTGGTTGGCATATGCATTCATTTGAAACCCTACGAAGAGATAAAATCCAACGGTGGGACGGTTTTTGTAGATTTAAGACATTGTTCTTTAAGATCCTATCGAAAACATTACTGTTCCATGGACGTCATGGAGAGATCAAACTGTTTTGCTGCTTTTTCCAGCAGGGCATAGTAGGAAGCTGGCTCTGTATATACTATACCAAAGTGAGGTATAGTGTGCACAGAGTCCTGTGGACCCCCAAAGGTAGGCAGAGGTAAAGTTAGAAAGCACCTCACTCTCTATTCGTGGTAGTGTGGTCGAGCAGTAAGGCTTTATCAGAGGACAGTGTTAAGCATTTGTTGTACACACTCAGTCAGCAAATGAATTCACACACTCAAAGACTGAACTTCAGACCAATTGTTTTGTATCAAAAATATTCTTTAGGTATTTTATTTCCTAGAACCAAGCAAGCCTGGCACAGGTACGTGATAAGTACTTTGCAGTAAATATACAGATTGCAACACAGTTTGGATTGCAATTGTAAATGTACTTTGATTTGATTACAGTAGCGTTACTGATAATGCAATGCTTTTCAGAATACAGTACATATACTTTGAATGGGATTTTCAGGAAAATTACAGGTAAGTTACTTTTGGATTACTTTTCTTACTCAAGAGTAGTATACCTGGATACTACTCTGGGACATTCCTGTAAACAGGTAAGTAAAATCGTTTTTGTTAAACAGTACAATTTTAAAGAATTTCTTTAGGTTTTCAAACTCCACACTTAGAAACTTTTCACAGAAAAACAGTTAATGTTATCCAAAGGAGGAAAATAGTGTTATCGGTTTTGAGGTAAGTATTTGGTAGTGGGAGTTGAGGTTGTGGGGGTAGACTCAGGGGTCCCCCAGGGCCAAGGATGCACTCTAGTTACACACTCCGCGGCACTAGGGCGGCTGGGTGCAGAGTGCTGAGGCCCAATGTTATCCAATTAGGGATAGGGGGCCTCCGGTTGGTGGCTGCTGGCAAGCAGGCCACTTGGTTGTGGGAGCAAAGCTCCTGGACTTTAGCTCAGGGCAAATGGGGAAACAAAGTAGCACCAAAGGTGCACCCTCAGCGGCACTAGGGCGGCTGGGTGCAGGGTGCTTTTTCGACATCGAGCGCCCTGTTGTTTGCAATGGGGAACCTCCGGTTTGCAAAGGCAATGCAGGCTTGGGGACGAAGGTCTTCTGGGTGCGACCACCACTTCGAGAGGTAAGTTGGGAAGTTAGGGGTTGGTTAGACACCGTCGGTTTGGGCACCCAAGGCCGTGGGGTGTCAGGTGCAGGGGTGCCTTTTGGGGTCGGATCTTCTTACCAGCTCCTGGTCGCGGTTGGGGGGGGACTTTCTGGATTTAGGCTGCAGGCGTCGGCTGGAGGCTTGAGGCAGGTCAGGGGTCGCCGGATCTCGGGTCAGGATCGCCGGGGTGACCTCCTCATGGTGTTTGCCCACTCGAGCTCAGGCCATGGACGGCGGGTGCAGAGTGGGGCAGATTCGCGGTGTCCGGCGGGAGCAAGAGGTTGCAGATTAACAAATCCGGTGTTCACGGGAGACAAAGTCTTTGGGGTTGAAGGCAGGCAGGTCCTCCAGGGTTTTCGAGGTTGCTGGCTGCAGGACACAACGGGATTTCGCAGGAGCAGGTTCGAGGGGGAGACAGGCCGGTAGGGCTGGGGCCAAATCAGTGGGCGTCTTCCTCTTGTTAGCTGCTGCACGGCTGTTCGGTCCTTCTTCTTCTTGTAGTTTCTTCTTGTATGAGGAAGCAAGGTTCAGGGGTGCCCCTAAATACTAGATTTAGGGGCATTACAGGAATAGGTAAAGGCAGGGACCAATGGGTCCCTTCCCTGGGAGTGAGTACACCCCTATTATTCCACCCTCCAGTGGGAGGGGGGCATGAGCCTGTCCCTGGTTGGCTGAGTCCCCCATCTGCAAGATGGCGGGGACTGGGAGTTGTGCTTCACCTCGCCTCCCCCACCTGAGGGGTGGAGTTGACAGAGGTGGGCACACCTCTCTTCCCCACTTGTTTTTCTCGCCGGTTCTCCCGCCCAAAGTGGGGGTCAGAACCAGTGGGGACCAGTTGCTGAAAGCAGCAAGTGGCCTGGGGAAGCTCACAAGGCGGCAAGCCTTTGAGGCTTCCCCTTCGTGAACCCTGCCCATCCTGGGGGAGGAGGCTTGGCACCTCGTCCCAGGATGTGCATTGTTTCAGGCCCCAGAGAGCAGCAGGCTCTCGACCCAGGGGTCCAGAAACATGTCTGGTGGTGGCAGCTGAAAGCAGCCACTCAGCCTGGACACTAGTGGTGGGTTAATTTTCAGGGGCATCTCTAAGATGCCCTCTGTGTGCATTTTTCATTAAATCCCACACTGGCATCAGCGTGGGTTTAATGTGCTGAGAAGTTTGATACCAAACTTCTCAGTTTTCAGTGTAGCCATTATGGTGCTGTGGAGTTCGTAATGACAAACTCCCAGCACCATATACTCTTAATGGCAGCACTGCACTTACAATGTCTAAGAATGTACTTAGACACTGTAGGGGTACAGGGCTCATGCACCTGTACCCTCACCACTGGTATAGTGCACCCAGCTAGAGGGGTGACTGATCTATGCCAGGGCAGTGGGTAGTAGGCATGGCACACAGAGATGTGTGCCATGCCAACTCTTCACTTTGTTCTGCACCAAAACACGCAGCCTGCAAAGGCAGTGTGTGAGTGTATGGGTACAGGACCTCTAAGGGTGGCACAATAAGTGCTGCAGCCCTTAGAGGCCTTCTCTGGTCACAGTGCCCTGGGTACCTGTGGTACCATTTACCAGGGGCTGACCTGTGGCCAGAGATGCCAATTGGGTTTTGTTAGAAATGGGATCTCTGGTTGGCTAAGGCTCGCGCCAAAGCCAAGCAGAGACCACCACTCTAGTCAGGGCAAGGAAGTTACACGCCGAAGATAACCCCTGCTCACCCCCTTTGGTAGCATGGCACGAGCAGTCAGGCTTATCCCGGGGGCAATGTGTAAAGCGTTTGCGCAACACACACACAGCACAACACCCAAGGCACACTACAAAAGGAACTCCACACAAGGTTATATATAAAAATAGCCTTTGTATTATCATAAAACACATTAGGATAGTACTCACATACAATACACTGTGCCAACTGGCACGGGACAATATTTACAGGGGATTATGTACACATGACAGGGCCACGGGGACCACTGTCAGAACCATCACTTAGTAAAGGTAATAGATGTAGAACACATAATAAATGTAGGACATATCAGAAACGTACAACCAGTAATCACTGGCAACCACTGTACTTAGCATCAGCCTGTAACATAAACCATATTATGCACAGCATCACATTAGGCGCAAAACCTTATGCGCCAACCTCACCAGCATAAACACATTATGCAATTATCTCTCCAGTCTAAACGCATTAGACAATAACATCCTAAGTCTAAATCACATTAGGAAATAATCTCAGGGAAAATAACTCACAACCTAAACGCATGAGGAAGTAATAACCTCACAAGCATAAAAACCACATTTTAGAGGTAACCGAAACAGGGTGCGTAAAACATACTACATGCATTACATTTCCTAGCACCACATATTCACAGTAGCACATAACCTCACAGTAGAAAGAACCATAGCAGAGGTATAAATCACATTAGCCTATAAATCCTAGGAAAGAAGCTCCCTAACACACATCACATTAGGGCCTGGCGCCCTATAAACCTAGCAGTCCCCTTGGCCAACTGGCCATCTCACAAGGGGCTCAAATGCCCTCTGTCCAAAGAGTCAGGGCTGCTGCCAATGCAGCGAAAGTCAAGGGTGCGCAACTGCGCAAACCTACACGTAGCAGCTTGCACTAAGTGCTGCGCAGCTGTGGAGGAAAAGTACTGGGGCAGAGGAGTGCTTCTCACTCCTGAGTCACATCAAGAAAATGCCCCCAAAGAAAGAATAACCTAAACGTAGCAGCTGCCTACTACTTGCTGGGCAGCTGTGGAAATCAGGGGCCAAGGAGTGCATCTCACTCCTAAATTCAAAACATGCCCCCAAAGAACAGCGGCCTAAACGATGCAGCTGGCACTAAGTGCTGCGCAGCCGTAAATATCAAATAAAGGCCTGGGCTCTCACTGTGCCCCTTCTGTCCCCCCTCAGGGACCCTGTCGCAAAAATGAGGCCAAATGGGTATGGGCCCTTCAGGGCCCTCTGGACCCCTCCCTGGGCCCTACGAACAAATGCGCCCACGTGGCAGCTGCCCGCTACGGCGGCGCAGCTGTGATATCACTCATGAAGGGGGGCCCGGCACCTCTGTGCCCTAAGGACCCCCACGGGCTCTAAAAACAAAGATGCCCCCTTGTTGGAGTGGCCCGCTCTCTTGCGGGACCACTCAGGCACCGACAATGTGCCTCGAAATGCCCCCAACGGTGCAGTTGCCCACTGTCAAGCGGGGCAACTATGATCATTGCAAAGAGGCCCGGCACTACTGTGCTCTCGGGGCCCCACGGGGCTTTTAAACAACTTTGCCCCCATCGTTGGAGCCCCACGGGCTCTACAAACAAAGCAGCCCAACGTTGGAGAAATATGGCCACCCGGGGAGATCACGGGCCCTTCTCAAGCAAGTATGCCCTAAAAGTAACTTTCCCCCAAGCGTTGGAGCCACACGGGCTCTGGATATAAACATGCCCCTCTCCTGGGAGCGGTAGCGCGAGGCGGCCGTGTCCCCTGCCCAGCCATTACTCACCGGGTTCAGCAGGAGGACTCCTCCGGCCAGTCTCTGCCTCGTGGCACTCTGCGCTGCTCGGCTACATGGTGGCTGCACGCGGGGCTCCCTCTTCACCACGGGAGCCCCGTCTGGCATCGGCGGCCTCTCCTCTTCACCCGGGCCCCCTCCTGGGACCCGGGACTCTACAGCTGTGCCGGTGGAGACGGGGTAGGCTCCCGTCCTCCATTCTCCCTTCACCCGGGCCCCCTCCTGGGACACGGGACTCTGCACGCTCTCTCCCCGGCCGGGGGAAAACGGAAGTGAGCCTCCGAGGCTCCGGCTGACGTCACTGGCCCCGCCCACGTCCCAGGCAGGAATGCCTGACTTCCGGTTTTCCGCGGATCGGGCCGCAGCGGTGATTCCTTTTCGGCGGCAATGAGGGTAGGCTCCCTCCAGAGTTAAAATATAAAGCAGGGTGGGCTCCTGCTCCCTTAAATGAAAAACAAGCGGGGTGGGCACCCGCGCATGAATTAAAATGGAGCGAAGACGCAGGGTGGGCACCTGCTCAATGAAATAAATATAAGCGGGGTGGGCACCCGTAATTTTAAATACACGCAAAATGCCGGGTGGGCTCCCGTAATTCAGGCATCACGGGGGAATCCCTACGTCGGGATTCCCTCGGGGATAATTGCAGCTCAGCGCTGCGGAGCCCTCGTGCTCCTCCCTCCTGTTGGGGGACAAATATAAAGCATAGCGCTCCCAGGGCGCAGAAGAATGCAGCCAAGTCCTGCATCAAAAACAAATAAGTCCAGCAAAAGGCTTTTAGGCATCAAGGGGGCATGCAGGGCCCAGGGAGGCAAGCCCTCATGGCAGCCCCCCATGGGCCCCAGCAGCAGCACGCCCCAGCAGGAACAGCACCTAACACTGAACAGGAACTGAACCACCTTATGGGGTCACAGCCCCTACTTTTATACACCATTTTCCTTTGTGTTAGGGTGCAGGGCATGGGGGAACCAGATGCAACTGGTTCAGGGAAGTTTTGGAGCACTTTGTTTTGCCCAGCTCCTCTTCCCTTTCACAAGACAGGCTAGGGACATCAGACGCACCACAGGAGGTGGAGCCAGCATTGTACAGGGCAGGCAACATCCTATTCAGGGTCAGGGGATCTCTGCTCCCACCACTCTCAGCTCAGGTGTCCCATTCAGGCCAGCGCTGACTCACCCTGCCCCTCCTGGAGCCACACACACCTCCCAGCCCCTGTCACTCACAGAGCCAGACATGCAAACCACATCAGGCAGGCAGACACAGAGCACACAGAAATGCCAACTTCTAGAAGTGGCATTTCTCTACCAGTCACCATAAATCTGCGCACACCATTGCGCAGCATTTATTCTCCCGAATTCAGACATACTAGACTTGACCACACTGCTCCTCACATAACAGGAATTACCACTGACACACTCATCCTCAATGCATTCCTATGGGAGGGCAGGCCAGTCTCACCACACACGCACACAGCGCGCACGCACTTTACACTGGGCCACAGTGCTAAAGTGCCCAGAGGTCTAAAATCACCAACACTACACAGGGAAAAGGCTAAGGGACAGGCAAAAAGTTCAGGGGTGAACCTGCCAAAAAGGGCCAGGTCCAACAGGTTTAGGCTTCAATGCAGTTTTAGGTAAAGAACATAGGCCCTTGGTACTTGATTAGCAGGAGCCCAGGGCACACTCCGTCAAAGCACAATCAGCAATTCAGCAAAAAGTGGGGGCAACCATGCAGAAAGAGGGCACTTTCTCACAGGCATGAAAGCAGGTAATGTCATCAGGAGGTCACTCAGGTTGTGAAGGTGGTTTGTTGCCTTCATTAGGAAGGATGTAATCTTCCCACTCATTATCATGCTCTCCATCATCATCATTCTGTCCTTTCCAAAATTGTTTGGTTTCCTCTTCCATAACTATAATGTAGTCTGATTCAGTGTCATGGGATACTGTCTGAAAATGGGGCTAGCATCATGGGTACAAGAGGGGGCAAGATGAGAGGTATCCCAAGTTGCAGTTGGGGAGGAGGTGGCGGTGGATGATTGGCACCCAGGGAGGAGACAGTGACAATAATTGTATCGGTGGTTGAGGCTGCTGTGGAAGGAAATAAGTTACTTACCTGTAACATAGCTGGTAGATCCTGTATCAGTGATGGTGGCAGATGGGCCATGTCCCTGGGGCGCGGCTCTAGCTGAAAACCATATGAATGGTAAAGGTGACGCGGAGCCATATACCCCTGCTGGTAGTATTGCGACTCGTCATGATAGTCCTCATTCTCCTGACACTTTACGTGAAGTTCAGATGGGCTGTGAGCCACCCCATAAAGACCATCATCGTCATCATCTTCTACATTGCCCTCAAGCAGATGTGACAGGAGTAAGGGTGAAACCTTACTAAACTCTTGCAAGGCTGGCCGTAGGAAAGTCTTGGTCACTCTGGTAACTTAAGTAATCCTCGTCGACGGTGCAGACCCCACAGGAAAAGAAAAGGCAATCATCAACGGTCTCGTCGTTGACAGTGTGGTCGGTGACGAAAGAGCAGTTGTCGTCGACGGGACACTCGACGAGTCGGTCATCGTCGGGATCTTCGCAGACGGTATCTTATAATTCTTTATATACATCTCTACATCGTATAAAAGGATATAAACCACTGAGAAAATTAGGTGGACATCTCAATTGTTACCTTTTACACAACATGTACATGCATAGCTATTCCATTGCATTGACTAGTTGTTCCCCGTTCAGATGACGTGTATCAATTAGCGGTGGAGTACATATGTGCCCTCTATACGAATTCCACCCCTCGCCCCCACACCTGTTGCCACTTCCTAGGGCAGCCCCGGCTTTCGTACCCGTTTTTTCAGACAACATGCACCAATCCATTTCGGTTTGCCAAGCCTGCATCAGAGGCGCCTCTGGGATCCCCCACGCCCGGGCTATATTACGCTTACCTATTGACATTCCAAGTGTTACCCATTTCTTTTCTTCACTCTTTCAATCTGTGTCTCCTCATATATTTAAGAGGCACCACTTTGCTTCTGGCTCAAACTTTTTCCCCAGTACCTCCCCCAATCAATCCACAACTCCCTCCCAGTATTTTTTAATGTAGACACATTCCCATATTGTGTGAAAAAACGTGCCTTCCTGGTTGCACACCCTCCTACATTTTGAATTTTCCCTAAGGTTCATTTTGACCAGCGTCTGACAAGAATAATACAGTCTATGTAAAATATTAAGCTGTATTAGCCTAAACTTGGAAGAGATCTCCACCTCCCGCAGGGAGGCCAGCGCCTCGCGACAGTCCTCCTCATCCAACTCTCCCACATCTCAAGTCCAGCAATCTCCAAGCGAGAGGAGGGGGTCCGGCCATTGTTAAGCAATTTTTGGTAAGTCAGGGGGATAGCCCTTCAGCTCATGTAATCTATTAAGATTCTGTCCTCCAGTGGAGAGTATTCAGGGAGTACTTCGCCTCTGGGAATTACCACTTGGAGGGCATGTTTAATCTGCATAGATCTAAAAGTTTCTGTAGTGGCTAGCTCATACTCTTGTTGAAGCTGCCCAAAGCGCATACTCTTGTTGTGGCTGCTCAACGCCGACGGTATCTTAGTTGACCAGAGAGCGTTGACAGTCTTCGATGACGATGTGGTCGTCGTCGCAGAGACTCTAGTAGACGGCATTGGAGCATGGATTGCCGTCGTCGTCACTGTAACACTGAATGTCATTGATGAGTGAGGGAGCGTCAGACGATTTTTTTTTAAGAGATTTACTCCCCACAGGATCTGACGAGGAGGCTCTAGGACAATCTCCTTCCTTCCTGGAAGGCATAGAAGGTACAGGTAACGCTGGCTCAGAGGAGTGGTTAGCTCCCTTCTCTTTTTTAGAAGCCTTGGAGTCCTGGGAAGGCTTATGATGTTTCCTACCTTCACCTGAGGAACTGTCCTTAGATCTGGCCCTCTTATGGGATGTAATGGCTTTATCATCTTCCTCATCAGAAGAAGGCGACTGGTGTTTAGTGGTCTGAAGCCACAATAACAACCTTCCCTCTCTGTCCTTCAGTGTTTTACTTGAAAAGGTGTGGTAGATCTTGCATTCTCTCACCTCATGCCTTGGATAAAGGCAGTAAATACACTCCTTATGTGGATCATCCACAAGGACTCTTCTTTCCACAGGTCTTACAAGGGCGGAAAAGGCCTTTTTTGTCTAACATGACGCCAAGATTTGACAAAGTTGAAGAAAAACTGAGTAGCACTCAGGGAGATTCCCTTCCACATGACATGCGGTGAAAATCTGTGAGAACCTGCCTCTGCTGAGACTGTTCTAGAGGGTGCTGGCAGCTGATTGGCTGGGTTCCAACATTTGGCCCTTTTTTAAAAAGAACATAGATAGGCTACTGTTTACATGGCTTAAGGCCACTGTAGGCCTATGAAGCTTTTAAAGCACTGCTGGACTTTTTTACCGTGGGACTCCCATCTTGACGACGGGGAATGATTCAAGCATGTGAATCTATGAAAGATACCCCAATACTGGATATGTAACCTGTGTAATGTATCTGGAATGTGGTCATGAATGCAACACAAATTTGCACAATAAGTATGCCTCTGTAGGGACACTGTGGTTAAAGCTGGTATAACTATTTGGTTGTCCATCCGACTGTGTAAGACTGTAGGTTGTGTCAGACGCCTTGTCTGAGTCACTGACATAAGCTCCGGTTGTTGCGGAGAGCTGCGTTGTTTCGTGCCGGCGAGCTGCGTTGGAGTGTGGGAGCTCGGTCCTCGGCTTCGAACCTGTGGCGGAGCTGGGCTGGGCTCCTTAGGGTGCAGCAGCCATGTTTAGGGTTCCGGAGGTCCCAGGACCGGGTGCGGCTTGCGGAGGTCCCGTGAGGCGGCCGCGCCTGCTTCACTCTCCCTGTTCGGGGAAAACGTTTTGGTAGCTCCACCTCCCAGCAGCTCACGGAGAGCGGAGACAGATCGGAGCTGATTGGGCCGGGCTGCTGCTGACACGCGCAACCAGTTTTGGCGGCCAGCTGCCAGCGGGAAGGCAGCGGGAGAAAGAATGAAGCAGTAAGAAAGAAAAAAAAAATAACGGGCAATTACCCAGCGGAGTAAAGCGGATAGGCACTGCGGGGGCAAGGACTGTCCTAATTTTCAAAGCGAGTCTGCCCAGCTGCTGCCTTTGCCCCTCTTACAACTGCAAGGACATCTGTGGCAAGTAAGCAGCTCACGGAGAGCGGAGACAGATCGGAGCTGATTGGGCCGGGCTGCTGCTGACACGCGCAACCAGTTTTGGCGGCCAGCTGCCAGCGGGAAGGCAGCGGGAGAAAGAATGAAGCAGTAAGAAAGAAAAAAAAATAACGGGCAATTACCCAGCGGAGTAAAGCGGATAGGCACTGCGGGGGCAAGGACTGTCCTAATTTTCAAAGCGAGTCTGCCCAGCTGCTGCCTTTGCCCCTCTTACAACTGCAAGGACATCTGTGGCAAGTAAGCAAGCAGACGGATCGCTGCAGCGCTGGAGAAAGGCACAGCGCAGAAGCACTGCTCGAGGTGAGCGGAACCCTGACGTTAGCACCAGGGTATTTTTTACATCAGTAGGGGGCCTTGTAGTGCAAGCAGAGAGTGCTCACCGCCCCCTCTCAATTGTCTGCCCCCTCACTCTGCCTGTCTGCGCAATTAGTAACTCCTATAGAGAAGCTAACCAGTAACAGAAGCTTCGACGGAAGAGAGAGACAAAGTGACTCTAATTGAACTCTAATTGAATTAAAAGGAAAACAAGGATAAAAGTAGAACTAAAAGAATTAAAAGAATCCAAAGAGGGACAGTTCCTGAGTTCGCTCCTATCCAACGCTCTCCTCCAATGAGCATTTAAATTTAAGTAACCATGCGGTCTGGCAGGGTCAGGAAGACACCACGCGACAAAACAGCCACCCACAAAGAAGGAAACAAACTAAAACAAAAAGATAAACAAACTGTGAGCAAGCCTTCTACACTAAGGAGCCCATTAGTCTCCCCATTAGCTTTTAAGTTTGGAAAACCATCTAAGCAATCTTGGGGTACTGCAAGCTCCAAATTTCAATTTTTGAAGGATCCGGGTTCAGTTATATTTGCAGAAACAGGAGACACGCCCGGTCTGATGACTCCACTGGCTCCTCTTAAACCTGCCATCTGGCAGGCTATGTTCATACCGGAAAAACACGCCAGTAGCCACACCAACAAAGCTACAGGGTCAACTGCTCTACTTACACTAGGAAAGCAATTGAACCCTCATACACCAGAACTAAGCAGGGGAAACACCAACGGGGGCCCTGCCTTGCAGCACAACTTAACAACAACAGCTCTTGTACATACTGTACACGTAGAAAACGCTGAGAAAGGTAATAACATGCAGCTATGCAATCAAACTACAACTGACGATGGAAGCGCCACCGCCACCCTAGGTACAAACCAAGAGAGTGAGCCCAAAGACAAGACTCCTGGCAAACCTTTACCAGTTTCCGGTCTAAGCTCTGGTCAAGGCAATATATCCAACATATCAATGTCACCCCTGAATAATGAAGACTCTGACTTCTCATGGTTAAATTCATGGCAAACACAAACAGAAAAAGAAGAACGAATTGACAGCTCCTCTAAAGTAAATCCAGAAGAGGAGTCAAATGAGGGGTCCATAAGGGACTACAAGGATGACTTGGACCGTAAACAAAATCAAAATAAACCGCAAAGCACAAAAACAACACCGTACCAAAAAAGCAACCACCAGACCTACCTACATCCTGGGTCTACTGAAATGTTTGCCCCTGAAGCAAACATCTCACCAAAAATTAATGAATAGGACGGGTTTACCGGCCCATTAGCCAACGGGCTTGAGGTACAGGAAAAGGATAGATCTACTAGTCCACGAGGGAAAGGGGCCGGCGAAAAGACCTTGGCCAAAGGCAAGGAAAAGGCAAGGCCCTCCGGTCCAACCGATAATAGGGCTAGTGACAGTGCCTGGCCTCAGATGGATCTTATTGCCCCGATGCTGACTGTGCTTCAAGCATCAACAAACACGCTGATTATGCAGTCAGATAAGTTGGACATTCAAATTGATCTAATGAATGTCATGGCCTCCTATATTGCCGGGATAAATTCAAAAATGGATAATTTAACTAACCTAATAACTAGAGTACAATCTACATACACTCCTGATGAATCTGCATGTGCTTGTGGTCCTATATAAGACAAACTAAGCCTTTTACCAAACTTGCTGGAACAGATTCTCTGCCTCAACAAACGCTTGATTAGCGCACCTATGGATAAAAATCAACCCGGAACAACTATAAAAGACCAGTCGTCACCAGCAGCACTAAACAACGGGCCAGGAACTAACAACTCCAGTTAGTTATCCATTACAGAAAAAGTCGAAATTACAGAATCAGATGAGATCTCGCATTCAAAGGCAGTCTCGAGTCAACAAAAATCATCATTGCAATCCAGAAGACAAAAAAAAGAGAGAAAGAAAAGCAAGAAATAAAACCAGGGAGCTCAAGACGAACAATATAACCAAACTTTACCCGATCTTTTCTAGGCCACAAAATACAAAATGTACAGAAAAACGAATTTCTTCCCGAACACCCGCCACTCCGTTCTCCTCTCAAATGGATTTAAGCAAGAGGCCTGAAGAACCGCCCCTGGAACCAGCAGGGACTACCAAAAAACTACAGAGAGTCTCCAACACAACGGTCCGGGATAGCACTCTAGCTGAAAGCGAAACATATAAGCTTGAAAATAGAGAGAGTCCGCTCAAATCGGACACCAAAACGCATACAGGTGCGGAAGGAAAAAATACAAGGTTACCCCAGGTGCCTGCTGGACCACACCTCTCCCCAATACGCAAACTACTGCTTATGAAACAAAAACACTCAACTAGCCCAATGGAACGTTCTTTGGCAAACAAGAATCTAACAACAACAGCAGAAACAATGGGAGAACAACTCACTCCAGATCATATACTAGGCTTTCAGCAGCATGACACAAAAGTGAGTACCCACACAGGATCTCCAGGGGTACTTACAAAAAATGTGGCCCTTCAGATAACAGGTGCAGACAATCAACGTTTGCGAACCCAATTAAAATTTCAAATGATAAATCAGATTGGTTCTGCTCCAAGGGTCTGCATGGCTAAGGAGCACTTGAGTGACGTACGCAAACCCCCCTGCACAAAGCTGCCGATACTCTGGACTCCTGAATATGAATCACAAGGAAGACACGATACATTGAACAGGAGTAATATATATCAAGACTCATGGCAGAAATACCTGAGTTAATACAGATACGCACAGTCGACTTATTGGTGGTTCAGTTTGTTTCATCAGGACAAAAAGATGCAATAGAACAAACACTAACAACATGGCAGTCCCCTGAGATAGCCCAACTAATATTAAAAAACTTAGACCAATTTGCTGCATGGGGTATAAAATTATCGATACCAGCAAAAAAACGATACCCCTCACCATTGTCGGATCACCAACTGTACCAAACGAAAGAAGATACCACGAAACCACTACCAAACAAACAGGTCTACTCCATATTACAGAATGCAAAGGGTAGCAGCAGGGTAGACGTAACACTGGACAGTTCTACCACAGACCGGGAAACAGCAACCAACCCAAGGTTACACAATTGGGGTTGGCTACCAGGCATTCTTGCTAAAAAGAAGACAGAGTGACAAAGAATAGGGAAAACCAGCAAGTCTGAAGGAAATATGGTACATATTCTGTCTTGGAACATAGCCGGTGTAAAAAGGCTTCTCAAAGAAGGACTCCCCCTCCCCTCCCCCCTATGAGTGGGACAATAGCGATATAATTGCCTTGCAAGATACATGGGCCATAGAAGATCTTCCCATAGTTGGTTTTACACTTTACTCTGTGGCGGCGGAAAGATGTAATCACTACGGACGAGCAAAGGGTGGCCTGGCAGTCTACGTTGCACTAGCATTAAAAATTACACCGGAGCAGCTTATTTCTCCCGACCCAAGTATTCAACTTATCAAGCTCACGTACATAGGTTAGGGAAATATTAAAACAGTAATTCTGATTAATTATTACACACAACCAATGGAGCAAAAGAAAAGGAATAATAATGCTCTTCTAATTAAAACAATTTTGGATTTACGCTATTATTCTGACAGGTGATTTCAATGCAAATTTATTTCACACTCCTGACGAAGACGAAATATTGACAGCTGATAATACTTTTGGAATATAAAGCAATAGTTTTCAAATAAGTATATTCGTAAAGATCTTCGTGGTCAACAGCTAGTAACAGCTCTAGAATATCAAGGAATGAGAGTGATTAATGGAAGATCCGAAGAAGACACCCCAACAAATGATACGTATCACGGCCCATGGTCACATTCGACACTGGATTATACGATTCTGACGCTTCCATTAATGCCGTTCCTAGCACATTTTTATATAGAGTACACCACAATAAGTGATCACTCAATTCAACATATCGTTTTCAATCTAACTCTACCAAGAATGGAAAAAGCCACTGACCTGGAAGGCAATTTGAATACTATAAATTCAAAACGTTTAACCTGGTCAAGCGGATCGCCTGAACAGCAGTTTGCTTCAATTAAGGATTTACTAGCTGAGTCGGCACTAAGGAACACTAACGGTATAAAAGCATGGTCATATTTCCTCGCATGCCTTCCAACCGAAACTGTAAAATCAAGGCATAAGGCAGTCACTTCTAATCCACACATTGGGCTAACAAGTGAGGTAGAAAAATTAAGAAGGGACTTAAAAAGAAAGGCTAAGAAATTATACAAAAATGCCAGTACAGATGTCTCATGGGAAACATTCAGGGAGCAGAGAAAACTCTTCAAAAAGAAGTTTGGGAGAACAAAAGAGCAAGTGCGGACACTTTTTGGCTAAAGTTAATATACAATGCGAGACAACACAATGCAAATAAATTTTGGCTAACAATAAATCCGCTGAATCGACCTAAGAACATTCTAGCATCAAACGTTAAGGAACAGGACTGGGCTGCTCATATAGCTCAGAAATCTAAGACACAGTACCACACCCATGAGCAGGCACTGACCTACCAGGCACCTTCAAGCCCTAGGCAAAAACAAGGCACCGGGGCTCCATGCACCACGGTTAACGCTATGTGCGACAACTCAGAGCGCCAAATTGCTGCCAGTCCAAACTACTCTCCATACTCAGCGGTTGCCATAAAAAACCTAATAAATAAAAGCAAAAGGGATGGTGCTCCTGGACCCAACGGTGTCCCCCAAGCAGTCTTTAAACATGACCCAGCTTTGTGGAGCTCCCAGCTAGAGACTCTTTTTGCCAAAGTTGAACTGTTAAACCAAATTCCAGACAGCTGGCAAGGCTCAATCCTGACACCAATTTACAAAGGGGGTGAAAGATCTAATCCATCCAATTGTAGACTGATTGCATTGCTTGACGTTGAAGC
Organism: Calotriton arnoldi; assembly: GCA_963921515.1. Taxonomy (NCBI): domain Eukaryota; kingdom Metazoa; phylum Chordata; class Amphibia; order Caudata; family Salamandridae; genus Calotriton; species Calotriton arnoldi. Next base: position 1,236,957 of record CAWUFW010001702.1, on the reverse strand, counting down.
CAAATACTTAGCCTCCCTGATCCTGGAGGATCTGTTTGCCTGGTCCAAAGACCTAAATCTTATCCCCATAAAGCAGACGGGATTTAGAAAAGGGATTGGGACTATCTCGAATATCCTTTCCATCACCCTATTAGCAGAGAAATGCAAAATAAATAAACAGAGCTTGCACCTCTGCTTCATTGATTTAAAAGCAGCCTTCGATAGTGTGGATCGGAAATTATTAAGGATGAAACTAAGCTCATGGAATATTCCAGAAAGAATTTTAAAAGGTTTACTGCTATTTTACACGGATACATGGGTTAGAGTAAAACTCGGTGACGGATCAACAGTCTCAAGAAAATGGAACACAGACAGGTGTAGGAAAGTGGGTATCTGTTGCAGTAACCCCCCCACTTTTTGCCTGATAACTGATGCACTTTTCCTTGGTGTGCCCTGGGTCCCTGCCAATCAGGTACCCAGGGCCTGTGTTCCTTCCCTAAAAACTGTACTAAAGCCCAAACCCAATTGGCATCTCTGGCCACAGGTAAGCCCCTGGTAAATGGTACCCTAGGTACACAGGGCACTGTGACCAGAGAAGGCCCCTAAGGGCTGCAGCACTTAAAGGCCCTGTACCCTGACACACACACCCTGCCTTTGCAGGCTGAGTGTCTTGGTGCAGAACTTAACAGAGAGTCAACATGGCACACATCCTTGTGTGCCATGCCCACAAACACACTGCCCTGGCATACCTCAGTCACCCCTCTAGCTGGGTGCACTATGCCAGTGGTGTGGGCACAGGTGCATGAGCCCTGTGCCCCTACAGTACCCAGGGCCATTCCTGGGCACTGTAAGTGCAGTGATGCCATTAAGAGTATATGGTGCTGGGAGGTTGTCATTACGAACTCCACAGCACCATAATGGCTACACTGAAGACTGAGAAGTTTGGTATCAAACTTCTCAGCACATTAAACCCACACTGATGCCAGTGTGGGATTTAATGTAAAATGCACGACAGAGGGCAACTTAGAGTTGCCCCCTGAACCTAAACTACAATCCACGTCTTGTCTGAGGGGCTGCCCCAGCTGCCACACAGCAGACATGTTGCTGGACCCCTGGGTGGAGAGCCATCCGCTCTCCTGGGCCTGCAACAATGCACATCCTGGGCGAGGTGCTAGGTCTCCTCCCCCAGGATGGGCAGGGGAAGCTTCAAAGGCATGCCGCCTTTGTGAGCTTCTCCAGGCCACTTGCTGTACTCCGCAACTGGCCCCCACCGGTTCCGACCCCTCTCTGGCGGGAAGACTGGCGGGAAACCCCAAGGGAGGAAAGGGGATGTGCCAGCCTCTGCCAACCCCACCCCTCAGGTGGGGGAGGCGAGGTGAAGCACAACTCCGGGCTCTCGCCATCTTGAAGATGGGGAGCCCTGCCCAATCAGGACTAGGCTACTGCCCCCCTCCCACAGGAGAGGGGCAGGATAGGGGGTGTACCCACCCCAGAGAAGGGACCCATTGGTCCCTGCCCTTTACCTACCTGTAACGCCCTTAAATTTAGTATTTAGGGGCACCCTGAACCTTCCTTCCTCAGATTCCCGCAACCTAAGAAGAAAAAGGATGAAAGAAGATGCCCAGCAGAGGAGACTGCAGAGAACAACTGACTTGGCCCCAGCCCTACCGGCCCGTCTGCAGTTTCCAGAGATCCTGCGCCAAAAATCGTCTTGTCCTGCAGCCAGCGACCTCCAGAACCCCGGGTAGGACTGACTGCCTTCAACAAAGACCGGATCTCCTGTGAACAGCAGCTCTGTTCAAAAGAAACACCAAACAAAGACTCCGAGCCTGCTGAGGAAAAAGAAACCCGACGCCTGGAACCACCACTGCACCCGCCGCCTACAGCCCGAGTTCAAGTGGCCCACCAGTCCCAGCGAGGTCCCCCAGCGCTCCAGAGTCCGAGTTCACTGTGTGTTGACCCCTCCAGGACTCCCCGACGTCGCCTGCAGCCTCTGCACAAGACCCCCCCCAACCGGGAGTGGCCCGGTAAGGTGAAATCCGACCTCAAAAGACACCCCTGCATCCAGCCGCCCTGCGCCCTGGAGAAAGGAACCCGAGGTGCACCTACGTCCCCGAGCCCTCCAACTTACCTGCCCAGCTGTTGGTTCCTCCTGGAAGTCTTCCTGGACCAAGCCTGCAACTGAAAACCAAAACCGAAAATCCCCATTGAAAACAACAGGGCACCCGACGCCAAAACAGCACTCTGCACCCGGCCGCCCCAGCGCAGCTGAGGGTGCACCTTTTGTGCTGGCTTGTTTCCCAATTTGCCCTGACCTAAACCCTAGGAGCTTTGCTCCCACAACCTTGTGGCCTGCTCGCCAGCAGCCACCAACCGGAGGCCCCTTATCCCCCATAGGATAACATTGGGCCTCAACACTCTGCACCCGGCCGCCTTAGTGCCGCTGAGGGTGCAACAACAGTGCATCACTGACCCTGGGAGACCCCCGAGTCTATGCCCAGAACCTTAACTCTGCCAGTCGACTACTTACCTGAAAACCGATAACCTACATTTTCTCCATATGGTAACTTTGACTGGTTTACACTGAAATTTCTTCTAAGTGTCGGGTTTTGAAACTTTAAAATAATCACTAAAAATCGTATGATCAACGAAAACGAAATTACTCACCTGTTATCAGGAGAGATCCCAGTGCTGGATCTTGGTGCCCAGCACTGACCCTGAAAAGTAATCATAACTGTACTTACCGGTAACTTGAATTTCCTTCCGTAGGATAACATTGCCTGGTTTTTGCTGAAAAAGTTTCTAAGTGTCGATTTTGCAAACTTACAAATATTCGTTAAAAATCGCCTGTATAACAAAAACACATTCTTTCAACTGTTTACAGGAGATGCACCAGTGCTGGATCCAGGATCCAACACTGAGTTAGAAAAAGTAACAATAACCACACTTACCTGATAAGTGAATTTCCTCCCATAGGATAACATTGGTGATTCTATGTGAAAAAGTTTCTAAGTGTCAACTCTTAAAATACAATAATATTCCTTAAAAATCACAACTGTAACCAAAACGTTTTTACTCAACTGTTTACAGGAGATGTCCCAGGACTGAATCTAGGATCCAGTCCTGTAGTAAGAAAAGTAATCCAAAAAGTAATCTATTGCATTTAACTAGAAATTCCCATTGAGCTCAATGTATTATTGTGTTTGAAATTGTGTTGCCTATTGCAACAACTGTAACTATTGTATTCAAAAGTCTATTGCCTATTTGAAAAGTATTTAACTAAAGTAACTCATTCTGAGAAAGTATATTTTGATACCTATTGTTGGTTCTAAAATAAAACAACTATATATTTTGATACAAAACCATTGGCCTAGAGTTCAGTTCTTGAGTGTGTGAGACCATTTGCTGACTGAGTGTGTACAACAAATGCTTTACACTGTCCTCTGATACTACCTTACTGCTCGACCAAGCTACCACTTTAGAGAGTAAGGTTGTATCTAACTTTAGCCTCTGCCAAACCTCTGGGGACTGTGGACTCTGTGCACACTGAACCTTACTTTGGTTCAGTATATACAGAGCCACTTTCTTACAACAGGGGCCTGAAGCAAGGGTGCGTGCTTGCTCCCCACTTATTTAATTTGTTCTTAGCGGATTTATCTGACAAACTTGGTGCAATTAACTCTCACTCTGCCGACGACATAGTTCTAATCAGTTTGACCAAAATCGGACTTACGAGGCTACTAACTGGCCTCGCAGAATTTCTAACGACCAATAAGCTGGAAATTAATATAGCAACGTAAACAATGCTGATCAGCAACCGGACAGCTCGCCCGCACAACATCTATTTTAAAGGTAAAGTCTTGGAGAACGTCGCAAGTTATAAATATTTGGGATTCTACCTCGACAACAAATTAAGCCAGCAAGAACAGAAAAATTACATGGCTCAACGGGCAACTGCATTAACCTTTGCTTATAAGACACTGGCAGGAAACTAAGGGGCCCCTCATTTAAACCACTGATTATAGTAATAATGGCGAAAACATTACCAACGTTAACCTACGCCAGCGTAGCCTTCCAAGGTAAAGACGCAACCTTACTCAACAACTGGCATTTTCAAAAGGGTTTTTCAGCTCCTTCATACGGCGTCCCCAGCACAAGTGCGATTAGAATGTGGTTTACTGAATGAGTTAGTTGGCAGGCAATACTCAACAATTAAAGTGTGGTACAGCATAAAGCAAAACACAGTGGATTCTAAACTAAATGAGGCTCTGTGGTCAGAGCAAGAGAACCACATAAGCGTTATTTGCACAATGCTGTTAAATCTACTTGCACTTTAGATCTGTGGAATAAAAATCTGCCTTACATTACATTTAAGTCCACACTTAATAAAGTTGCAAAACTGCACTCGATTTTGCTGGACAAAAGCATTTTGCGCCAGAGGTTCCATGCCTGGACTGTCCTTAACAACTACAAGATTCTCAAATCAGCAGCATACTTAGATTTAACATTTCCGGTCCACCTAAAAAAACAGCTAATGGCACTGAGTTTTGGTAAATACCCTTCACTGGCAGACGCCCCAAAGTGGAAAAATACGGAAGTAAAAAGTTGTCGTCTATGTGGAAGCCCTACACAAGACCTCATCCACTTAATATGTATTTGCAAGAAACTTCAGCCTGCACGAGAGACCTTACTAAGAAAAGCTTTTTTGGATAGAGGAATACGAACATGTTGGGAGGCTATAATTAAAGGGCTTGATCCATCTGACCCCCAGATGAACTGTAAATTGGTTAAGTTCCTGCGCATACATGATCTGGCAACAAAGTCAATACAATACTGAGAGGGTCCACTCATAGAAAGCTTAATGTTAGTAATAACTGATGCTTTGTTTGATGGCGACATAACAAGGTGGGAGCAAGAGGTCTGGCCCACCTGCCCGCAGAAGCTACTGCTTTTATTCATATCGACTTATTTCTGGTACCGAAGTGACTAACTTCTGTCATCTGTCAATTGTCGGTTCATAATTGGAATCCATGTAAAAAAAAAAAAAAAAAAAGTAGAGTACAGGTAGTATTATTTCATCGAATTTTAGAGTGTATTTATGGTTTAACAGTGATTTTAATCCGTGAGACATTTTTTGGTGTAATTGACCGTTGAATGATTTTAAATCTTGTTGATTCTTAGTCGCTATAGACAGTGAGGAAAATTGTAATGGTTTTAATTAACTAAACAATAAAATTTTACGTACGTACCCACTGACATAGGCTCCCAACTACGTGCACCAGGGGTACATAGAAACCTTCAGTGACAAATATGGAAATGTTAAAGGATGCCAGTTTTTGATGGGGTCCTTACCGTCTACTATCGTTGTTGACGAGGATGAGATGCGCAACCCTGTGATGGACAAGCTTTGGTTGTCGATGACTTGGGCGACAATCAGAGTGAATGTCAGATTTGCAGGATTTTCGCACAATTTTTTGCACAGGTTGTTCCTCGTCCTTTTTAATGTCTTTTCTGAGGAAAGGTTTGTCTGATGTTTGGAAGAGGTCGCTACAGATGCTTTTGAGGTCAAAATCCAGCTGTGCTTCCTTTTTTAGGCCACCACCGTAGAAGTACTTGGTGGGGCATTTTTCACTGAATCTTCCCGAGATGAGGGTGTATCTCCTTCAGTAGGGGGAAACCTTTTCTTTTCCAGCAGGAGAAGAGCTGACATCATTTATCTGCCTTTAAGGGTCTGTAACTGCAAGACACTTTATCAGTGGGATAAAGTCAATGAATGCACTGATCATGAGGATCATCAACGTAGATCTACTGTCCACAAACTGAGCCAGTGTTGAAGAAAGCTCTGTTCTATTTCTCAGTGGAATGTGTCAATTGGTGACAGAAGACAATTCCCATGGGCCAGTATTAAGGTACAGGTTTCGGCAGTTCCCTAAAAAAACAACCCACAGTTTGATGAAAGCTTAAGATAGGGCTGGATGCAGCCCCGGAAGGACAAAGTAAAGATTGAGAAGTAACCAAAATATACGGTCAAACATAAGTTAGGACAAAGCTCTTCTCATGGACTCCCAAACAGGAAGTGTGGTATAAATCTGAGCTAATGAAGCATCTAGGGGAAGTAGGAAAGCTCAGCACTTCCACCTCATTGGATGTGGTTTGGGCTGCTTCAAATGAGGTGGATGTGCTACAAAACAGTGTTGTTGAGGCCTATCGCCATTTAAACACTATTTAAAGTTACCTGGGATTCCCAGCCTGATGAGGGGAATGAATCAAGCATCAGAATATATGAAACGTCCAATGCTGGATGTTGAACCACTTTTGGAGAAGCGGCAGGTCTGATGGGGTAGAATATGACCCTGATGAAAATGTATGACAGAAATATATTTCTTATGTAGTGCATGCATTGGTCTATAGAGTGCATAAGAGGGTTGCATGGAGATGATGCCAGGGATTACAAGCCTCCATAGACAAATTTTATCAAAGGCATAAGAGACCTGACATTTTTTACATTTGATTTAGCACATAAGTATATACCTGCAAAGTTTAGAATATCTCCTCCTGCCGTCAACACACCTGCAGAACAGAAAATAATATTAGTTGTGTTGTCTTCCTACTGAAAACAACCAGCAAGAAGACATGATGTTCGAGGGAACAACCATACTGTATTTTTTATATTTGTGGGAACAATATAATGCAACTAATTTTGTCTTCTCATTTTTTCTCATAACAGTTCACTACCATCTTAAATGTTCTTCTTGAAGACTCACAAATAGTAGAGGTTAAAAGAAGAAGCACAACGCTCTTCTAAGGCCATATCCTCCACACTGCGTAACCAGGCAGAACTCAGTGACACCAACCACATTCTCCTAGCACTGGGATAAGTGAGTGTGGTGTCTAGGAGAATGATCCATGTAGAGAACAAGTTAATGGACACCAAGTGATAATACCTAGTCAATACAAACATCTGATACATTACAATAATGAGACAAGAATTTAGAGTTAAGTTCGGCTGATAACTCAACTGGGAGATACCATGGCATACAATTGTCTGAAGGGAGAAGAACATGTTACTTCATTGTAGTCTTAATTCTGCATTGTAGGAATCTTCGCTGACGTAATAAACGTTAGAATAATCCCCCATTATGTGGGTGGAATCAGAACACTTCGTTTTGATATATTTGTCCACTAAAAAAAACAGACTACACTAGTCCATAACTAGACTGTCAAACTCCAAAGAACAAATTTCAAGCCAGTATTTCAGCATATGCGGTGCAAAAGGTTTTAAAACCCGTCTAATATGTAGGAACAAGTACAGCCTGCTTACAGGTAGGCTTACATGTATTGAGTCCTATTGCTTTAAGGTTTCAAGAGCTTAACCTGTCTATGAAGCATTGTACTGGCAATTGTCTCTGAGAACCAATTCTTTTTTACAGTAAATATATAACTATGGGGTTTCTAATGGCCAACTTTACTCAGCTGGGGAAACAGTCAGGGTGTTGAATGAAGATTCATGCGAATCAAAACTAGGAATACGAGTAAGGAACCTTTTCTTCTGCACTGTATGATCTTCATTGATAGTCATAAACGTTAGACTAGTGTAGCAAGCTAACAACCTTCATAATATATGGTGGCTGTTGGGAAGTAGAAAAACAAAGCGGTAAGCCATAGAGACTCACTGAGTGAATCTTGATTATTTGAAACGTTTTCTTAGGGTTTCCTGGCTGACTCTAGCATTAGCCGTTGTCTCTGAAAGCAGACCATAGTGTCTTGTGAATATGTGTACTGATCTCCATGTGTCAGCTTTCCAAATGCCTGCTACTGGAACACTTCTGAGCCAGGCTGTGGCGGCTGCTTCACCTGTATTAGAGATTTACACTTTCCTGGAAAAGGTTTATTTGCCAAATGATAATACAAGAAGTGCAAGTTACAATCCATCCAAATTCTTTGATCAACGGGATTCTGAAATGTTAAACTTGGCTTGGGATTTTCGTAACTGCAACAGGGTGAACTTTTATCAAAAGCTAATGGAGACAAAAAAGTGGGACCGGATCTGGGGAAAATGGAACACACAGAGGGGGAATCTGCACTAGCCCCACATAGATGCCGAATGGGACCAAGAGATTAGATGACAATCCGGGAATAGAATTTGAGGAAGAACTGGAAACAGACTAATATGCTTAAGTAATGTTTATCTTGGTAGTGATTTGAATGTGAAATGTAAACTAACCAAGTCGTAACGGATTGTATATGACTGAATGAGTATTTCATTAATAAAAAGATATTAAAAAAATGTTAAAAAAAGCTAATGGAGCGTTCTCAAATCTAGACTGTGCTGAGGTGTAGGAAGCTGGCATATACTATACAAAAATGAGGTATAGTGTGCACAGAGTCCAGTGGAACCCCAAAGGTAGGCAGAGGTAAAGTAGATGCACCTTACTCTCTATTTGTGGTAGTGTGGGCGAGCAGTAAGGCTTTATCAGAGGGTAGTGTTAAGCATTTGTTGTACACACTCAATCAGCAAATGATGTCACACACTCAAAGACTGAAGTCAGACCAATTTGATTTGTATAAAAATATCATTTAGTTATATTTATTTTCTAGAACGAAGCAAGCCTGGTAGAGGTAAGTGTAAATGGTTCTTTTCAAGGCAGGATGAACAATACAAGCAAGCTGAATGAAAATGAATTTGTTACAGGTTTGTAAATGCTTTCAATACAGTGGAAATTACTCTAAGATTACTTTTGATTACTTTTCAGATTACTTTATAGATTACTTTTTCTACTCAGTGTGATATGCCTAGATATCACACTTGGACATTTCCTAGAGAAAAGGTAAGTAAAGCAGTTTAGTTATTTGCAGTTTTTCAAATTCGCATACAAAACCAACTCCAATTCCACACTAAAAAATTTTTCAGGAAAAAGCAGTCAATGCAATACTATGGAAGGAAATTGAGTTATCGGTTTACAGGCAAGTACAAGTTTGTGGGAGTTGGTATTCTGGGGTTAGAACCAGGGTCAAGGATGCACTCTCAAAGCACCCTTAGCGGCACTAGGGCGGCCGGGTGCAGAGTGCTGAGGCACAATGTTATCCAAGGAGGATAGGGGGCCTCCGGTTGGTGGCTGCTCAGGGGCAGGCCACAAGGTTGTGGGAGCAAAGCTCCTGGTGTTAGGCTCAGGGCAAAGGGGGATCCGAGATAGCACCCAAAGTACACCCGCAGCGGTGGCTGGGTGTAGGGTGCTCTTTTGGCATCCGGTGCCCTGTTGTTTTCAATGGGAAATCTCCAGTTGCAACAAAGACTGCAGGCTCGGGACGAAGATCTACTGGAGGTGACCGCCGGTTGGAAAGGTAAGTTGGGATGCCTGGGGATGCTGGGACACCGTGAGACGTCGGGTGCAGGGGTGTCTTTAGGCATCGGGTTTTCCTTACCAGCTCCAGTCGCAGTCGGGGGGGATCCCCCAGAAAGAGGCTGCAGGCTTCGCTTGGAGTTTCGAAGCAGGTCAGAGATCACCAGATCTCAGGTCAGGATCGCCGGGGAGACCTCCTCGTGGTGTTGGGTCACTCGAACTCAGGCCGTAGGCATCGGGTGCAGAGTGGTGCAGACTCGCGTATTTGGCCGGAGCCAGAGTCTGTGGGTGAGCAAACCCGGTGCTCACAGGAGACAAAGTCTTTCTTGTGGAAGGCAGGGCAGGTCCTCCGGGTTCTTGAGGTTGCTGGCTGCAGGACACACCGGGATTTCGCTGGAGCAGGATCGAGGTGGGGACAGGCCGGTAGGGCTGGGGCCACGTCAGTGGGCATCCTCCTCCTCTTAGTTTCAGCACGGCTCTTCGGTCCTTCTTCTTTTCTTCTTAGTCGGCTCTTGTCTGGGGAGGAAAGGTTCAGGGTTGCCCCTAAATACTAGATTAAGGGGCGTTACAGGTAGGTAAAGGTTGGGACCAATGGGTCCTTTCATTAGGGTGGGTACACCCCCTATTATGCCACCCTCCAGTGGGAGGGGGGCATATGCCTCACTCTGGTTGGCTGGGTCCCTCCATCTGCAAGATTGCACAGACTGGAAGTTGTGCTTCATCTCGCCTCCCCCACCTGAGGGGTGGGGTTGGCAAAGGTGGGCACACCTCCCTTCCTCACTTGGTTTTACCGCCGATTCTCCCACCCAAAATGGGGGTCAGAACCAGTGGGGGGCCAGTTGCTGGAAGCAGCAAAAGGCCTGGGGAAGCTCATAAAGGCAGCAAGCCTTTGAAGCTTCCCCTTCGTGGAACCTGCCCATCCTGGGGGAGGAGGCTTGGCACGTCGTCCCAGGATGTGCATTGTTTCAGACCCCCGAGAGCAGCAGGCTCTCGACCCAGGGGTCCAGAAACTTGTCTTGTGGTGGCAGCTGGCGAGCAGCCACTCAGCTTGGATACTAGGTCGTTTTTCAGAGGGCATCTCTAAGATGCCCTCTGTGTGTATTTTTCATTAACTCCCACACTGGCAGCAGTGTGGATTTAATGTGCTGAGACGTTTGATATCAAACTTCCCGGTTTTCAGTAAAGCCATTATTGTGCTGTGGAGTTTGTAAACTCCCAGTACCATATACTCTTAATGGCATTACTGCACTTACAATATCTAAGAATTGGCTTATCAATTCATCAGCTCTTGGGATAGGGTGAGTGTTAGACCTGGCACCATTGGCGTGGGTCTCCCTTCCATTTTTGCTGTTGCCTCCTATGTTTTTGCTGTGTTTTTGCTGGTCTAGATGCTTTGGGCACTTTGCCACTGCTATTCAGTGCCAAAGTGCAAGTGCCCCCCATTGTAAATTGTTGTAATGGATTAGTGACTCCATGATTGGCCATTTGATTTACTTGCCAGACCCTAGTACAGTGCACCATGTGTGCCCAGGGCCTGTAAATCAAATGCTGCTGGTGGGCTTGCAGCACTGGTTGTGCCACCCACAGAAGCAGCTTGTAAAATGTGGCTCAGGCCTGCCATTGCAGAGCCTGTGTGCAGTCTGGGACTGCCATGTCGACTTGGCAAGTGCACACACTTTCCAGTCCCTAAACCTTCCCTTTTCTACATGTTAGTCACCCCTAAGGTAGGTCCAAGGTACTCCTGTGGGCAGGGTGCTATGTATGTGAAAGGTAGGACATGCCCTGATGTGTGTGGCATGTCCTGATAGTGAATTACAGCCAATTTCGTTTTTCACTATTGCAAGGCTATCTGTTCCCATAGGCCAGAATGGGCAGTTTGATTATAACATCTTATAATCCTACCTGACCCAGGGAACAAGATAGGAAAATAAAGTTTAGTATGCCTGAACTCAGAATGTTAAAATACATCTTTTAGTGTGGGTGATTTTTAGGTCTCGCCTAGCGAAGCAGCGCAAAGCGCTGCTCGCTATGCGAGATCTATTGTTGCCGACTTGGGTCGGAAGCGGGACAGGAGATGTGCACGCGTATGGTGCGAGCAGGAGTTGTAATAACGCCGCAAGCCGTACGCGTGCACATCAACTGTCTGTGCCAAAGCTTAACAGACAGGAGATGTGCACGCGTACGGCTCGCGGCGTTATCACAACTCCTGCTCGCACCATACGCGTGCACATCTCCTCCCGGTGAGTCAGGCGTCTTGGCACACACCGGCCGGCTCTGGAGTGCTCGAGTCGGGCGCTGTTCCGGTCTGAGGAGCCCACAGGAAGGTAACGGGGCGTCTCCATGACCACAGCGAGCTCCGTGTGCGGCGCAGCCCCCCAGGCCTTCAGCGTCTGCGGCCCTGGGCTCCGAGGCGCGCGCTCTCTCTGAGCAGACCTCCCGCCCGGCGAGAGAGCATCACTTTGTGCACTTGGCTGCATTGGGGCTTCTTCAGTTGTGCTGAGGACACACTCCTGCAGTGCTAAGGGGGCGCTTCTTTTATCGCTGCTGAGGCTGTCTCACCTAGTGTTGCGAGCCCACTCCTAATACATCCAAGAAAGGTTAATAGAGGGTAGACAGGCGCTACTCTGGGCCCTTCGTTGATACAAAGCTGATGCTGTCATTGGGAGTATAACAAGGTAAGGCCTTCCTCCACTGCTGTGTCCTCGAGTGTGAGTCTGTAACAGTGTGAATTGAGAGCACAGAGAAAAAGAATTTGCAATGCAATAGGTGTCGCATTTACGCAAGCTTGAGCTCTTGGCATTGTGAATGACAATGCCTTCTATTTATGATTTAAATAACAAAACATAAATAAAAGGTATTGTCATTCACAATGCCACTAGCTCAAACTCGTTACATTCTGTGTTTGAAAATACCACTTTTAGAAAGTAGGTATTCTCTTGCCTAACCATCCAGTATGCCTCTGCTAGGTTTGTGTATTCCATGTCTGGTTTGTGAGTGACAGGGGGCTGGAGAGGGCCTTTGCTCCAGCAGTCTGATGGGTCAGGGCTGGGCTGAATAGAGCCCACATTGAATAGAGAGTAGGGGGAGGAGATTTCCTTTCAGCTGCCAGAGCCTACATAGAATAGAGAGTAGGGGGAGGAGACTTCCTTTCACTTGCCTGAGCCCTCATAGAATAGAGAGTAGGGTGAGGAGTTTTCCTTTCAGCTACCTGGGCCAGGTCTGCTTTCAACAATGCTGTCTCCACCTCCTGCCAGGACGCTGCACCAGGGAGGACAGAACTGGTTTTGACTAGGTACAGACACTCTCTGCCTCCAGAGAACAAAGGATTTTGGAGTATAAATATTGGGGCCCAGACCCCCGAAGTTTAGATCACTTGTGGGAATCAAGACGAACCCTTTGCCAAGGAGAGAAACCAAGGAAGCTGAAGGAGGAGACTGCCCCTGTGCTGTTTGCTGTTGGCCTGTAGTGGTTACTCATTGCCAAGGAAAGGAGAAAAGTAACTTTTACTATCTTGAGGAAGATCTCCAGGGGCTTGAAGCTGAGCTTGCCTCCTGTTCTGAAGTCTCAGGGACACAAAGACTTCACCCCCAGCTCCCCCTGAATTTCCTTGCTGAGAATTCTACCTGCAGAGAGGTGCCTGCTGTTGGTTTGGGCCCTCTGGACACTGCGTGTCGCTGGGAGCTGGAAGCGCGACGCAACGAGGAAGCGTGTCGCCGCCGCATCTGTTGCCGTCGCATTGCCGAAGCGTGTCGCCGCCGCAGCAGTTTGATGTTCGCAACGCCGACGCAGCGCGTCGCATCACCGGAGAAGCCGCCGCCGCAGAGGTCGCCATCGCATCACCGGAGAAGCGTGTCGCAGGGCCTGTCGCGGCTCCAAAGTTCATCGATTTCGTAGCACGGTCGACGGGCGTGCACGCATCGCATCCACGTTATCGCATCGCATCAAAGACGCCCTTTTGTCGCATCGCACCGGATCGTCGCATCGAGGCGCCATTTTGTCGTATCGCACCGGATCACAGTAAGAAATAGACACTTCGCCTCATCTCCGGTAAGGAACAGACGCATCGCCTCCCCTGTGCTGCAGTAAGGAACAGGTGCGCCGCCTCCCCCGAAGCAAGGAACTGACGCATCGCCCTCCCTGCAACCCTTTTGTTTGTTTTGTGTTACGCATCCAAGGTACTTTGAGAGTAAAGTGTCGCATTTACCATCTACATTGAACTAAGCTATTTCTACCATTGGAAAGTCATATTTTGTTTACTGTATTGTGGATTTTTGTCGTTTGGTCTTGTGTTAAGTCTAGATAAAGATTACTTATTTTTCTAAACTGGTGTGGTGTCCATTTGTAGTGTTTTCACTGTATTACTGTATGTGTTCACAAATGCTTTTGATGGAGCAGGGTAAACGAAAACATTTTAACCTCCTAATATTTATGTTGAATAATTAACACAATGGTTCGTCTCAGTAAATAACCAACCACGTATGTTTTATTATAAAGGTTATGGGTAACACGCCATATCTGTGCAAACTAATCTACTTACAATTGTTAATGTGGATAACGTAAACCTAATGATTTGCGTACTAATTAGAATGATATTGCATGATTTGTGCTTGGAAGTAAACTGTATGGTGGCAAAGTAAAGCGGTTGGTAAGTAAGAAATAGCTTTATATGTTGCTTTTGCTAGGTAACACTTAATTGGGGTACGTAGAATGATGGGAGGGAAACGAAAAGGCTTATATTCTTTATTCTTAACTATGTTCTGTTTATCTTTATAATAGTTCGCTTAGGCCTGTTGTGCCGCAATGTAAAAATGGCTGCTGAGGCAAACAAACTAGAGTACGCAGGCGCAAGATGGCTTCCGAGAGTGAGAAAAGCTGTGAACAAAGGGATCATGTGACTGTCCCAAAGCCTAGGATGGAAGCGTGGTCAAGGCTACGATGACCTTATTATACAAGCGTGTGCCAAAGAAGGACTTAGCGAAAAGCGTGAGAAGTTGCAGTGAATACGTGAATAAACAATGAACTGTTCAATTTAAAGTATCAGAAAAAGGATACAGATAGAGACCAATGTGCGGATGGGTAATGTCATGAACCCGTGAGAAATGACAGAAGTATGAACTTTCCACAAAGACTGGTTGGAGCAAGGATATTCATAATGAGATGTATACCGACCCCAAATGGACCAATTAGAGAGAATCTCGCCCACAAAGATGTAACATTTTCACTTAGTAAGCTAGTATTAGGGTATAAGAAGACCTACTCTTAGGGAAGGGGAAGAGCTGCTGCTTTTATATTTTTATTGAGCACAGGACGCTGCCGCTGGAGAAGCCTTTTGCTTTTATTGTAATAGACTTTTCAATTTTTAATACTATTAGATCTTTTTATTCGTAAAAATTAAAGGGGAAAAGAACGGGATTGTGGCGGAAACCCCATATAGGTGGTCCGTCGAGAAGGCCTGTTTTACAGGACAGATAGACAGTTTTCGGGAGTTCTATGCTGTGATCTGAATTCATTGCTGTGACGAACTTTATTCTTCCATCTAATGGGTATGCATTGCAATTTCAAATTATACTTATAAGGATGATAAATGTAATAATCTCAATAATAAATTTGAACTTATTCATGCTTCTAAAATTTAGATAAACTGTATTATCTTTAAAACAATGAGTCTGTGGTTCTTTAGCTCAATGATAAATGTAAATGTTTAAAAGGTTTATAGTGATTGAGCTGGTCTTAATCACCATCAACTAATTCCTACTAGTTGGTCCATCGACCAATGAGCGGTATACCTTAAAGTTTGAGAAGTATTATGTCGTTTTAAAAGGTATCCCGTCTCCTTCCAGCAAGTCATTAACTGTTTTCTCCTAAGTAAAAACGGATGAAATCCAGGGAATATATGAGAGAGTGAATGTTTATGCGGTGTTATGGGCCCCACCGTCATATGGATATAGTTGTGGAAAAGGGATATTTGTACCTGGACGTCCAAAGCATATAGGAGAAGAAATTTTATTGATAGCGCTGGATCAGATTTCTTGGTAGCAGAGTTATGGTTACTATAGATTAGTTTGGTGATTATTGACTATTGATTATTAGTTACTTTTATGTATAACACTTCACGTTGTATCGTATTATGTTATATGTAAGTCGAAAGTTTTGAAGCTTCCGGGAAGTAGGAAGTGGACACGTGTGGCAAGAGAAGTCACATGGAATAGTGCATTGTCTGAGTTCATATTGGTGATAACACAGGTTGTGTTATGATAGGGACATTTTCCGTATAAAAGGTTTTTGAGTGAAATAGCAACCGGTTTTCTTGTGAAACTCTGGCCTTAATTCTCAGGAGCAGTGTAGTCTCCACATGTGTTTTATCCCCAGAGAAACGGGTTTACCCCTTGCTTGAAAGAAGGGTAAGGTAGAGGGAAGTGCTACACTTATAGAAAAAAACTGTATTCTTGCGAAATAGAGTAAAACTGTCACTTTTGTTAGCAAAATCAGACAATGGAAATGTGTTTTTAATGTTGTAACTAATCAAGAACAGTTGAAAAATAAATTGCCGATAAATTTTGTAAAGGAGGGGTCAGGAGCAGAACTGACGTTGACAAAAGCCGCGCGGGGATTGGACAGTGCACTAGTTATACAGAAGACGCTCTGATTGGTGCATTGGTGTGAGACGCGCTAGGATTGGTTGAATAAGCTGTGACGTAGAAGCTTCGGATTGGAGCGTTGGTGTGAGTCGCGCTGTGATGGGTCCGAATAACACATAGAGAACAGTGTTGAGTTGCGGACTTTGAAAAAGGAAAGAGATCGTGAATTATGGCTTATTTTGAGTATGGTAGAGAGAAAACGTCGTGGATGGCGAAAATTAAGAACTTTTTTAAGAAAGACAAGAAGGTAGTGACTAGAGAGGGACAAGTAATTCCTCCGCCGAAATCACCAGCTTCGCATATGATGCTGAAATACGGATATCATACCTGCATATGGTTAGAAAATTGGACTAAATATACTCAAAATGATGGAGTATTAGCATTTCCCGAGAATGGTTCATTTAGTGTAGCGGTACTTCGGAATTTGAGGGAGAAGATGACGATGCTTGAGCCTAAACCTAGACCAACACAGTTTGAAGCTCTAAGTGAATGGGAAGATGAGATGTATGAACGAGAAAGATTCAGAGGATTAAAGAATCATGATTTTGTGCCCGGAAGGCTGTGGGGAGTGAATCATGAGGACAGAATAAAGCGTTGGAGATATGCAAATATGACAGGAGGTTTGTTTCCAGCTTTTACAGTTGAGGAAGAAGCAAAGAGAAAGTGTACAGAGAAAAAGAAACATTTGGTTACTGAAAGGTACGGGTATGGTGGTAGTGAGACGGAAGATGAATTGCTGGAAGATATTTTAAATAGAAACCCACCTCCATACCAACAGAATTCTGCGGTGGTGACACCTAATGCACCGCCAATGGAAACTGGGAGGAATAAAAATCCCGAACGGAGATACGAGATAAATAGGTCACAAGATCAATTGAAAACCCCACAAAGCGAGATAGTTGAAAGTGACAATACAACTGAATTAGCAAAAACTACAAGAGAATTGACTGAAAAGATAAGAGAATTAACAATGAATATGGAAGCTGTAACTGTACCAGTAACAATAGGTCCAGTAATACCAGTTTTTGAGAATCAGAAGATAGAAGAGCATTCTTTAGTCATTCCTATGAATTCAAATTTGCAAAGAAGGAAAGAAGGGATAGAACTAGACAATGAAGGTGCAAGAAATCTGGTCAGTTCATATAGACCAAGCCCACCTACTAATTTGACGGTAAATGAAAATGAGTTTAGGAGGATTCCTATGGGAACTAAGTCTGCGTCAGAGACACCAGAAAGGAGTAGAATTTGGGTAGAATTAAATAGTACACCTGTAGGTCCGACTCCGGATGAATTGAATGAATGGATGAAAACCCTGAAAACGAAAGAGACAGAACCAAAACCATTAGATGTAATTAGGTTAAAAATAGATATGGAAGAATTAATTTTAGGGACAATTGGTAAAGAGAAATTGAAAACCTACCAGGATGATGAGATAATGTTCTTATGTAAGAGCATTACATGGAGAGCTAGAAATTTACATGACAAATTAGAAGAAACAGCTAATGAACTAGGAGTAGAATTTGTAAAGGTGAGAAGTTTGCAGAAACCATATAGAGTAGATTTTTGCGAGAAAGATATAGAGAATTTAAATACATCAGGACGGTTAACCCAAATAAAAGAATTAATTGTTTTGCTAAGAAAATGGGGTGATGTGGATAGATGGAGAAGCAGGTGGACTAAAAGGAATGAGAAAACGACCGATAAAGTGTCTTTGGCTTTTGCGGTGACAGACAAGGAATCAATTGTAAGGGAGTACCCGATGAGAGAAACTCCAGGGGGTAGTTATGTGCATGTCCCCTGGTCTAGACAAGATATACTGTCATTTACAAATGACTTCCCAAAATTGAGAGAAAAACCAGTAGAATGGTACAGACAAGTAGAGAGGTTTATTAAGGTTTCGAAAGTATTATGGTTAGATTTGGATGGATTATTTGACATAGTAATACCAGCTGATTTGTGGACAGAGTGTAAGATTACTATTGATTGGCCAACTATAGAATATCCAAGAGACGCAAAAACAGGAGCGCCAGGACCAGAAGTGATGAGGAAATATGACCAAGTTATTACCTTTTTGAAAAATAAAATCCCACCCAAAGAAACGGATTGGGTAAAAATCGACAGAACCACACAGGAAAGTAAGGAATCTGTACACGCGTATTATGAAAGACTACTGTTAGTTTTTAAACAGTATAGTGGCTATGAGACATTAAATGAGAAGGACATGAGCCATTTCGTATATAGATTTGTTTATGGGTTAAAACCAGAGATAAGTGAAATGATTAAGCAACATATGATCTGTTGGCAGAACAGCACGGTAGATGAGGTTTTGAGATATGCTAAATACTGCAGTGATCACATTGAAAGTAGACAGCGTAAATTGAAAGAGAAAGCAATGTGAGCACAGGTGAAAGTTGCAGAAAAACAAGAAGCTCAATTGAATAATCAGGTTAATGAGACAGGACAGACTAAATCCAGACCAAATGTAGGTAAAGGAAAAAATCAAATGAGTATAGAAGAGGGAAAGAAAAAGTGGCCATGCCACAACTGCGGAAAGTTAGGACAATGGAGAAACGAGTGTAAATTCCCTCCAAAAACTAATGCGGAAAATCAATCATTAAATCCACAGGTGCAGAGTGAGGTGAGTTACCAACAGCTACAGCAACCACAGGTATTTACTCAGCAAAGTCAGGTGCCTCAACCACCACTTCCCAAGAGTGTAAATCCACAGAGATACAGTGCAGAAACAGGATTCTACGGAGGAGAGCAGGTAACACAATTGCCGCGCGCAGCTGCCATATCTCAATACTGGTTACGACAGGATGGGAATGAGTCGGATGAAAGTTTATGACGGTGCCTAGGAGAGGAGGAAGAGTGCGTGCTTGGCGCAACTCTAGAGGTAGATCAAGCAGGTCCATTTGTGGATGGAGAAGTGAATGGTGCAAATGTAACATTCCTTGTGGACACTGGAGCTACCCGTTCTACTGTTAGATCAGTGGAAATTCCAAACCTTCCTCTCTCAGGTGAACATATCCAAGTCGTTGGTGTTTCGAATCAGCAAATTAGGGCGCCACTTACCAAATTAGTGGAGGTAAAGATTGGAAAATTGAGTGAAATGCACCGATTTGTGGTGTGCGATTGCAGTCCTGTGAACCTATTAGGACGCAATCTACTTTGCAAGATGAACTGCACCATCTATTGTACTCCAGATGGGATTGCATTTCAAACCCCGGATGAAGATGTACTATATAAAATGACAATGGTAAATTTAGAGTCAGAAGTGAGTGATTTATTCCCTGTGTTTGACGTAGAGAAAATCCCAATTGAGCTGAAAGAAACAGTGAAACAGGAAGTGTGGGATTTTACGGGTGAAGATATAGGGTTAATGAAAGGAGTAGACCCTGTTAAAATTTCTGTTAAAGAAGGAACAAGTTACCCAAATACGCCACAGTATAAATTGACGCCAGAAATAATTGAAGGAATAACACCTGTAATAAATAAAATGATTGAACAAGGAATTCTGAGAGAAATAATGAGCAGTCCATGTAATTCACCTATAATGGGACTGAAAAAGCCGAATGGAACATATAGAATAGTACAGGATTTGAGAAAGGTAAACAAAATTGTTGTTCCTTGCTATAGTACCAAACCCTGCTGTAATTCTGTATCAGATTCCACGTGAAGCAGAATGGTACACAGTCATTGACTTGTGCCATGCATTTTTCTCTATCCCATTACATACAGATAGCCAGCCATTAATTGCGTTCAGGTTCGGAGAGCGTATTTTGGCATGGTGCCGAATTCCTCAGGGGTATACAGAAAGCCCCTCGATCTTTAATCAGATTCTAAAGAAATCATTGGAAGATTTAAAAATGCCAGAAAAATCTGTGATGGTTCGGTATATTGATGACCTATTGGTGGCATCAAAAACAAAGGAAGCATGTGTTACCGACACAATTGCTTTGCTGAATCATTTAGCAAAAGGAGGACATAAGGTATCCCCATCAAAATTACAGTTTTGTCAACAAGAGGTCCAATATTTAGGACAGAAGATTGAAAGGGGAGTGCGAAAAGTAACGACTGAAAGGATAAAAATAATTCAAGGAATGAGAGCTCCAATGACACAGAGAGAAGTAAGAATGTTCCTAGGAATGGTTGGATATTGTCGACAATGGATAAGTGGATTTTCATTAATTGCAAAACCATTACAGCGATTGTCAAAGAAGGATGTTAAAGATCCTTTTGAAATGAATGATGAGGAAATGAAAGCATTCAGAGAACTAAAAACAAAACTGTGTGAAGCCCCGGCATTAGGAATGCCTGACTATGAAAAAGATTTTGAGTTGTATTGTAGTGAAAGAGATGGGTGTGCGTTTTCAGTCCTAGTGCAGAGACACGGAAACATGAGAAGACCCATTGCATATTTTTCAGCTGTCTTAGACCCAGTAGCAAAAGCGTTGCCTGGATGTTTGAAAGCAGTTGCTGCTACTTGTGTGAGTCTGGAGCAGAGTGAAGGTATAGTCATGGGATATCCATTGAGAGTATATGTCCCTCATTCTGTGGAAATTCTTTTGACAAGAACCAAAACCAATATATGACACATAGTCGGCTGACTAGATATGAAAAAGTAATTTTGAGGGCAGACAATGTCACCATTGACAGATGCACAAATGTAAATCCTTCAACATCATTGCCAGATGAAGAGAGTGTGATAGAAATGGATGAAGTTGACCATGATTGTTTGAATGTACTTGAGTATTGTACAAAACCGAGACCAGACATACGGGATGAGCCTTTAAAAGAATCAGATTATATATTGTTCGTGGATGGCTCATGTTTGAGAACGAATGATGGAGTTCTGAGTGCAGCATATGCAGTTTGCACAGTAGCTGCTGTAATGGAAGCATCATGTTTGAGAGGGATACGTTCTGCCCAAGTAGCAGAGCTGGTTGCTCTAATTCAAGCATGCAAATTGGGAAAGAATGTTTGAGTCACTGTAATCACGGATAGCCACTATGGCTTTGGAGTGGTTCATGATTTCGGGCAGATCTGGTCCCAGAGAGGTTTCTTGATGTCTGCAGGAACCCCAATAAGAAATGGTAAATTTGTGAAAAAGTTGCTTGAGGCGATACAGCTGCCTAAACAGATTGCGGTGGTAAAGTGCAATGCACATAAAAATGGGGAAGACTACATAACTGTTGGCAATAAGTTTGCTGATGAAATAGCTCAGTACTGTGCCAAAAATGTAGTCTCATTAAACAGAAACAGAGAGAGAGAGCATATTTCACGTCCTTTGCTTTTTACTAACCCTGACGAGACATGGGATGAGGTGAGACAATTGCAGGAAGCAGCAGATGATGAGGAAAAAGATAGCTGGATAAAAGCAGCATGTAGAAGACAGGAAAATAATGGTGTGTGGGTATACAGAGACGAAAGACCAGTTATGCCTGATAGCATGATTGCAGACATGGCACGGATGTACCATGGACAAGCACATATTGGAAGAGATGCAATGATCAGACTTTTTAGACAAACATGGTATAACCCAAAATTCAGAGCCATAGCTGAGAGTCTTTGTCAAAGATGTCTTATCTGTCAACAGCTAAATCCAGGAAGAAAGACAGTAGTGAGTCTAGGAACAATAGGACGAGAGGGAGGTCCTTTCACGAGAATGCAGATGGATTTTATAGAAATGCCCCCAAGCAATAGACTAAGATACGTTCTTGTAGTCGTCTGTTTGTTTTCCCGTTGGGTGGAAGCATACCCGACCAGAAGGAATGATGGAATTACAGTAGCAAAACTTATGCTGCGAGAATTCATTCCAAGGTATGGTTTTCCAGTAACGATTGAAACAGATAGAGGAACACATTTTCAAAACGAATTAATTCAACTGATTTGTGAAGCGCTTAGTATTAAACAGAAACTGCATTGTGCATACAGACCAGAGGCTTCTGGAATAGTAGAGCAAGTGAATGGAACAATAAAGAACAGGTTAGGGAAAATGTGTCAAGCCACAGGACTCAAATGGCCAGATGCCTTGCCATTGGTCTTAATGACTATCAGAAGCATACATGAAAGACAGACAGGACTTAGTCCCCACGAAATAATCATGGCACGAGCAATGAGGCAAGCACATATACCTGTCAACAAACTACTGACTATAACTGATGATCTCATGTTGGATTATTGCAAAGGATTGGCTGATGTGGTACGTTCTGTGTTTCATCAGGTTGGACCGGATGCGACCACTCTTGAAAGAAAACCAGCTCATGACTTGAATCCAGGAGATTGGGTCCGCATAAAGGTCCACAGAAGAAGAAACTGTTTGGTTCCCCGCTGGGACCAACCACGACAAGTGATCCTGGTGACAACAACTGCAGTCAAGTGTGCAGGAGTAAAACACTGGGTACATGCCAGCCATACCATCAGAGTTCCAGATCCTGAAGCTCGACCTGTAAGTCGACATCTGGAAATATCGGATACCAATTCAGCATCTGATGCAGAGGAAGAGACGAACAGGGCTCCAGAATTTGAAGATCGACCTGTGAGTCGACATCTGGAAGACCCAAGTACAAGTGCAACGACAGGAGGAGAGGAGGAAATAGCAAAAATTCCGGAATCTGAAGATCGACCTGTGAGTCGACATCTGGAAATATCAGACACCAGTTCAGCATCTGATACAGAGCATTCAGATTGTGATGAAAATCTGAAAAGGAATTGGAAATTTGATATCATAAAAGAAGAAACTGAGCAAAAAGACAGTAACAGTGAGCAACCAAGTACAAGTTATGGTGAAGATCCTTCAGAAATTATATTAATAGACGTAGAAGGGATAGTTTCAAATAGAAAGGTAGAAGAATCGGAAGACTCCCGAGGAGCAGTAGGGACAGATCGGCGAACAAAGGAACAGGGAAATTCAGAAACAGATAGAGAGATCGACACAAATTCGGAAGAACCTCGAGGAGGGACAGAAGTAGGTGATCAAAGAAAAACACAAGGAAGATCAAAACCAGATGAAGGAAGTGAAATCCTAAAATTTAAGATAAGAGACAAGAAAGGACTGAAACAGAGTCAGAAGAAAGTGGAGAAGAAAGAAACCAGAAACTAGAGTCAAGAAAGAGAACTTGGAGAACAGAAAGAGAGGAAAAAGAAAGTGAACCGAAAAGGCCAAGAAAGGGAGACAATTGTATTGTATTGTATTGTAATTGCATTTATATAGCGCTTAATACCCCTGATTAGGCGTCGAAGCGCTTTTTCGGCGACTAGCACGCTACTCCGGGACCCATAGAGGATTAGTGTTGAATTAGTATAGTGAAACATGCAAGTACATTTTAAGTGGTGGATAGGTTAGTCAGTTATTTGGATTTGGAATGATAGCAGAAGGATAGAGGAGGAAAAAAGGTTTGTATTTATATAGCGCTTGTTACCCCTGATGGGGTGTTGAAGCACGCTACTCCGGAAGCCCATAAAGGACTAATGGTGAATTAATATGGTGAAATATGTAAGTAATTTCAGTGGTGGATATTAGTCAGTTATTTGGAGTGAGAAGGATAGCGGAGGGATAAAAAGGGAAGAAAGGTTTGCATTCATATAGCACTTGTTACCCCTGATGGGTGTTGAAGCGCTTTTCTGGCGAGTAGCACGCCACTCCGGAACCCATTAGGATTAATGTTGAAAATTAGTATAGTCAAATATGACGTAATTTGAGTAGTGGATATGTTATTCAGTTATTTGGGTAGAGAAGGGTAGGTGGCGGAAGAGGGAAAGAGGTTTGTATTTATATAGCGCTTGCTACCCCTGATGGGGTTTTGAAGCGCAAGTAGCACGCTACTCTGGAACCCATAAGTATTAGTGTTGAATTAGTGTGGTGAAACATGACAGTAATTTTATTGGTGGATATGTTAGTCAGTTATTTGGATTGAGAAGGGTTGGGGAGGGTAGAAAAGGGAAAAGGTTTGCATTTATATAGCACTTGTAACCCTGATGGGGTGTTGAGACGCTTTATTGGTGAGTAGCACGCTACTCTGGTACCCATAAAGGATTAGTGGTGAATTAGTATAGTTGAATATGGAATTTGAGAATTGAACATGTTAGTCTGTTAATTTTGATTGAAAAGGATAGTGGAGGGATAAAAGAGCGAATGATTTTTTTTTTTTTTAGGTCTTAGCAGTAGGAGGCTTTTGGATGAGTAAAAGGGAGTTTTGGAGGGGAGGAGTCAGAGGGAAGACTTTAGAAAGGTTTGTTTTAGGGGATCGGTATAGTAAAGAGGTGTCAGATGATGCAAGGTGGGGTAGAGTAGGAGAGAGTCTAGAAAGGGTTATTTTGGGGATCATAGTAGTGGTATGGGGTTTGGGATAAATGAGAGTGTGGATGTAGAGGATATATTGATAAATGTATAGGATGAGAGATAGGGTAGTGCATTGGAAAGAGTAGTAGAGAGAAGTTTGAGATGAGTCAGAAGGTTGGGCTAGAAGATATATTGAGAGAAATATAGGCTGAGAAATAGGGTAGTGCCTTGGAAATTGGCCCCACGAAGTTAAAAGATTGAGATACAAGATCATAAGGTTAAATGGAAAGAATGCAGAACAAGTAAATGAAATTACGAGTCAAAAAGAACAGGAGAAACAAGGTGGAAAACACTTACAGAAACTAAAAAGAGTAAAGAAAGCGAATTTGAAATATAAATCGCCTGAATGGCTATATATTGCGTTGACTGATATCAAAGAAGAAGAAAACACTCATGAGAACCCGGAACAAAGCTACAACCTAATGGGTGAAGGTGAAGTGCAACAAATTTAAAAAAATCTGAAGAAATTTCTACCGGACTGGACAAAACACTGGATAAGTCAAGGAAGAGTTCTAGAAAGAACTAAAGAAAGTATCAAACGAGACAAAGTGGGAAAGTAGGGTGGCTAAAACGTCATTCTTGAGGTGTGGTGACGCATTTCCTGTATAATATTATAAATATAGACAAATAGAGCAAGATGGTAGATACTAAAAATAGAACATGTAGATGTGAGTTCTTACGGAGATGGTGTAAGATGTGTTTCTTTTGCACAGGATTAATAATGTTCGTGTGGTTAATTTTAGCGATCACAATTCCAATTAGATTAGCTGTAGAAGAAACATCTATATTAAAGAATAGCACAGAAAATGGTAAGGGAGCTAACATGAAGAAGACAGCCATATTAGAAGATAGTGTAGAATTCCATAAAGACAGGTCAATAACAGACTTTTCAAAGAATGTTTTTACTAAATTATTGTATGAATATGTAGAAACAATGGATGTGAGAGATTGTTACGTTTGTATGCAATTGCCTGCGTCTGTTGCTGAAGGTGTGACCTATCATCACCTTCCTTTGACGTATGGAATAACATGTAGTGTTTTAGCAATTCTATTTTACAAGACAGGAAGACTAGAATATTATTATACTGATATAGATAAGATTTTTGCAAAGATTCCCATAGTTTCTGAACTAAACAAGGTAAAAGAGGCAAGGACGTTTGGAGAATATTTTTAGAAGATAAAGTTCTAACATTAGATGATAAAGTTAAAAACAACCTTACCTGTGAGTTAAGGAATGAAGAAAAGGTGTTTTTAGAAATGGTTGAGGATAGAAGAGACAAAAACACCTCTTTGGGCGTTTGAGGAAGAAAATCATGACAAGAAAAAGACAAATGCAGCTATGACTCTGGATTGGCCCCAACAGGGAAGGTTGTGCATTAGAAGTAATAGAACAAGATATGATAACTATTTCGTGGGTTCCAGTGATTGCCAAGACAATTATAACATTTTAGGAGGTTGGGGATTCAAAGGGGGAAAAGATCCAATATTTCCTGGGATCTATTATATTTGCGGTAACAGAGCTTATTACTGGTTGCCGGACCATTGGTATGGATCATGCTACTTAGGCCTGGTCTTTCCAAAGATTTTTCATGTAGATAGAGAAGAAAAGGGAACACACAAAATGGTAAAGACATTTACACGTAGAAAAAGGGAAAGTTTTTCAGAAATAGTAGGTGATATTTTTGGAGCATTGATACCAGCAGTGGGAATATCTTTGAATGCATTTAAAATTCGGAAGTTATCCACAGTAGTAGATCGTTTGTCTACAGATACTGCTGGAGGGTTCTTGATGGTAAATACCGAAATGGTTGCCATGAGAGCTATGGTGATGCAAAATCGACTTGCCCGTGACATTCTTTTGGCAAAAGAGGGTGGAGTCTGTGGAATGCTGAAAGTCCAACATTGTTGCACTTACATTCCAGATAAAAGTGAAAATATACAAAAGTATATAAAGAATATTACAAATTTGCACAAAGAACTTGTTCCACTGGAGGTTGAAAATGCATTCGGAAAACTTGGTAAGAGTTTTTCCTCAGTAATAAATTGGTTTACTAGAATGAGTAGATTAATAATAGGGAAAATCATAATAATAGCGACCATAATAATCCTAATAGTTCTAGTATTGAAACTAATTATTATATGTATAAAGAGAAGAAAAAGACAGAATAAAATAGAAAAAGAAAATAAGAAAAATAAAGAAAGGGAAAGAGAGATGGGTGAAATAGAGCTGGAAGAAATAAAAGAAAACATGTATAAGAAAACAAAGAGACAAGATGAAAGGGATACAGTTGTGTAAAACTAACAAAAATAAACCGGACAAGAAATATGCTATCTGACGAAATTGTGTAACATGGGTTTTTATGGTGATATTAAAAATCACCAAAGGGGGAGTTGATGGAGCAGGGTAAACGAAAAAATTTAACCTCCTAATATTTATGTTGAATAATTAACACAATGGTTCGTCTCAGTAAATAACCAACCACGTATGTTTTATTATAAAGGTTATGGGTAACTCGCCATATCTGTGCAAACTAATCTACTTACAATTGTTAATGTGGATAACGTAAACCTAATGATTTGCGTACTAATTAGAATGATATTGCATGATTTGTGCTTGGAAGTAAACTGTATGGTGGCAAAGTAAAGCGGTTGGTAAGTAAGAAATAGCTTTATATGTTGCTTTTGCTAGGTAACACTTAATTGGGGTACGTAGAATGACGGGAGGGAAACGAAAAGGCTTATTTTCTTTATTCTTAACTATGCTCTGTTTATCTTTATAATAGTTCGCTTAGGCCCATTGTGCGGCGATGTAAAAATGGCTGCTGAGGCAAACAAACTAGAGTACGCAGGCGCAAGATGGCTTCCGAGAGTGAGAAAAGCTGTGAACAAAGGGATCATGTGACTGTCCCAAAGCCTAGGATGGAAGCGTGGTCAAGGCTACGATGACCGTATTATACAAGCGTGTGCCAAAGAAGGACTTAGCGAAAAGCGTGAGAAGTTGCAGTGAATACGTGAATAAACAATGAACTGTTCAATTTAAAGTATCAGAAAAAGGATACAGATAGAGACCAATGTGCGGATGGGTAATGTCATGAACCCGTGAGAAATGACAGAAGTATGAACTTTCCACAAAGACTGGTTGGAGCAAGGATATTCATAATGAGATGTATACCGACCCCAAATGGACCAATTAGAGAGAATCTCGCCCACAAAGATGTAACATTTTCACTTAGTAAGCTAGTATTAGGGTATAAGAAGACCTACTCTTAGGGAAGGGGAAGAGCTGCTGCTTTTATATTTTTATTGAGCACAGGACGCTGCCGCTGGAGAAGCCTTTTGCTTTTATTTTAATAGACTTTTCAATTTTTAATACTATTAGATCTTTTTATTCGTAAAAATTAAAGGGGAAAAGAACGGGATTGTGGCGGAAACCCCATATAGGTGGTCCGTCGAGAAGGCCTGTTTTACAGGACAGATAGACAGTTTTCGGGAGTTCTATGCTGTGATCTGAATTCATTGCTGTGACGAACTTTATTCTTCCATCTAATGGGTATGCATTGCAATTTCAATTTATTCTTATAATGATGATAAATGTAATAATCTGAATAATAAATTTGAACTTATTCATGCTTCTAAAATTTAGATAAACTGTATTATCTTTAAAACAATGAGTCTGTGGTTCTTTAGCTCAATGATAAATGTAAATGTTTAAAAGGTTTATAGTGATTGAGCTGGTCTTAATCGCCATCAACTGATTCCTACTAGTTGGTCCATCGACCAATGAGCGGAATACCTTAATGTTTGAGAAGTATTATGTCATTTTAAAAGATATCCCGTCTCCTTCCAGCAAGTCATTAACTGTTTTCTCCTAAGTAAAAACGGATGAAATCCAGGGAATATATGAGAGAGTGAATGTTTATGCGGTGTTATGGGCCCCACCGTCATATGGATATAGTTGTGGAAAAGGGATATTTGTACCTGGACGTCCAAAGCATATAGGAGAAGAAATTTTATTGATAGCGCTGGATCACTTTACACACTGCCTCTGAGATAAGCCTGCCTGCTCGTGCCAAGCTACAAAGGGGGTGATCAGGGGTTATTTAGGAGTGTAGCCCCCTTACCCTGACTAGAAGTAAGGGTCCTTACTTGGTCAAAAGGTACCTACCTCTGCCAACTAGAGACCCCCATTTCTAACAGTGAGCATCTGTCTTGGTGACAGAGTTGAGCCCTCTATAGTCCACAATGAACCTCATTTCTCTCTTTCCACCCTGTGGATGAGGTTTGGGGACTAGAACCACTGGGCTGGCCCAGGGGCTCTCAGAAGGTTCAATAACCCCTAGCTCCAGCATCTTTCTGCCTTCAACTCTGATGCTTTCTTTGACTTGATCAGACTGCCGATAGATTTTGTTCTTGATAGGTACACTGTCACCAGTGTCCACATCATGAGTACACCAGTTTGTCTGACCAGGGGTCAAGGAAAAGAGCTTAGCATACTGTTGCAAGACTTACTTGCAATCAGCCTGATTGTTGGGCAGAGAGGATGTCTGAGTAGACAACTCCATCCACTGACCCATCTTTGGGGCTGTAGGAGAGGAGGTCAGGGAGAGGTTCACTCTCTGTCTCCTGATCCTCATCAGTCACCATCAGCATGGTGATGTCAGCCCTGTCATGGAAAAGCTTAAGGCGGTTCACATGGATCACCCTTTTGGGTGTCCTGCGTGTGCCCAGGTCTACCAAGTAGGTGACCTCCCTTTTCTTTTCTAAGATGGGGTAAGGGTCACTCCATTTGTCTTGGAGAGCCCTTGGTGCCACTGGCTCCAAAACCCACACCTTTTGCCCTGGTTGGAACTCTACCAGTGCAGCCTTTTGGTCGGTCATACCAGTGCTTCTGGAGTTCCTGGCTGGCCTCAAGATTCTTGGAAGCTTTTTCCATGTACTCTGCCATTCTGGACCTGTAGTGTAGCTCCTATTTCCCTAATCGGCTCTGCGCATTGGAATAATATACCCTATAGGTTTGACATAGGACTAAGATCAATATGTCCCTATCGAGTATATTAAACTTAATTACTTGTGCCAGCTAGCTCAGAGGCCACTAGAAACTCCTTGATAAACAAGAAGGGAGTAGTTTCTAGCAGCCGCAAAACATGACAACTTTGTTTCCCTTTTAGAATCAGAACGTGTCCCAGAGTCGTGGAAACAATAGATAACCGTTTCACTCAGCTCAATCGTGCATGCTTAGTTTTCCTCAAAGTTACACAGGAAGAATAGACGGGCGTTTCAATCAAAGATTTATTGAACAGTCTTGTTTCTCGTATAAGTAATATGTGCTGTTATGATCACAAGACAATATGCAAGATAAATAATGTACAGCGTAAGCAGTAGAAATAAATAATACTGCGCTAGCATGATCTTTAGTAGATATTCATATACATAAATAACAGACTAAAATGCGAGTACTCATACGATGCGTCTCTAAGCTAGTTCTACCCCAATGTACCTAACCTAACCTAGGTGTAGGGAGAGGTATGAAGTAGGTGGAGTATTCCTTACTATGGTATACTAAGAGTATGTTACACCTATTATGCCTAGTATGCCAAGAGTCCCTCTAGGTTTCTAGTCAGCTCCATACCTTAAGAATGAGAGAGGTGGGAATCTCTTGCCAGACTCGAACTCCAACACCCTGCGAGGGAAGTCAGATCACTGGAAGCTGGACTCTCTGCGTGCAGGGATGACAGCGTCTTCTCAGTGCGTCAGGCCGGGAAACGGGCTCCTCTGAAGTCGAGGTCTCCTCTGATTTACAAGGGCTAGGGAAGGTATATTTATACCTGAGAGGTACCTCCGAATGTTAGCATTGACGTGAATCGGACAGCGGAAGACGTCATGAATGAACCCTCAAGGTATAACGGTTCATGCATAATAGATGAGTCCTTGAAGAAATCAATAGTCCTGTGCTAGGAAACTCCCCGAAGCCTAAGGGTCTGTTCTTCAAGAACTCGTTGTGACGTTAGGGTGGACGGATGTCGGAGACCATGCCTGTATTTGGAGTGCACGGTTTAATGCCTAAATAAGGACTGGGATTTTATGCCTATAAAGGGCAGGGCGAATTGTGCCTATATAAGGACATGATACAAGAAAACCCATGTACGGACACCTTAAGAGGAATACAACACTAGTACATAGTCCACAATATCTTGTTTGGGTTCTTAGAGAGGCTTCTCCCAACACTCTTTTACAAGACAGAGTGGTCCCCTAACAGGATGGCCAAACAGAAGTTCAAAGGGGGAAAACCCTACTCCCTTCTGAGGCACCTCTCTGTAGGCGAAAAGCAAGCATGGTAAGAGGACATCCCATCTCCTTTTGAGCTTCTCAGGGAGCCCCATAATCATGTCTTTCAATGTCTTGTTAAACCTCTCAACAAGACCATTGGTTTGTGGGTGATAGGGTGTAGTAAACTTGTACTGCACTCCACACTCTTTCCACATATTTTTTAGGTAAGCAGACATGAAGTTTGACCCTCTGTCTAAAACCACCTCCTTAGGAAACCATACCCTGGTGAAGACACCAATGAGGGCCTTGGCTACTGCAGGAGCTGTAGTAGTCCTAAAGGGAATTGCCTCAGGATACCTGGTGGCACGATCCACTACCACCAGTATAAACTTGTTTCCTGATGCTGTGGGAGGTTCAAGTAGACCCACTATGTCCACACCTACCCTCTCAAAATGAACTCCAACCACTGGTAGTGGAATTAAGGGCGCCTTTGGGTGTCCACCTGTTTTGCCACTGGCTTGACAGGTGACACAGGAGCTGAGAAACTCCTTTACCTTCTGAGACATCTGGGGCCAGCAAAAGTGGCCAGCTAGCCTTTCCCAGGTTTTGGTTTGGCCCAGATGTCCAGCAAGGGGGATGTCATGAGCTAAAGTTGGTAAGAACTCCCTGTACTTCTGAGGCACTACCACTCTCCTAGTGGCTCCAGGGTTGCGGTCTCTCCCCTCAGTGTACAGCAGTCCTTCCTCCCAATAGACTCTGTTGGTACCACGGACATCTCCCATTTCCTGTGCAGCAGCTTGCTGCCTCAGGCTCTCAAGAGTTGAACAGGCCTGCTGTCGAAGGCAAGCTCTTCCCTAGTTGGTCCCTCTGGGCCCAAGAGCTCAACCTGGTAAGGGTCAAGTTCCATAGGCTCAGTTCCCTCCGGGGCTTCCAAGTCCTCTCCCTGAGGAGAGGGGTCTTGAGTTTTGAGCTGTTCAGAAGCTGGTTTTCCAGTCTTCTTACCTTTCCTCTTGGAAGGTTGGGCCATTCTTTCAGGCTCCAACACTTCTTTTTCACCCTGCTTTCGGCTCTGTGCTCTGTCTTGACACACACAATATCAGGGATGTCCAGCGGGCTGCATGTGTTTTCAATTCTACCTCAGCCCATGCTGAGGTTTCCAGGTAATTACTAAGCAGACAGGCAGATGGAAGCTTTGGAGAGACCACTACCTGTTCCAGGCAAGTAAACTCCCCCCCCCACCCCCTCGTCCCTGCCCCGCAGTCAAGTGTCACCATTGTCATGGCATGTTTAGAAGTAACACTGTCAGCATTAGTGACTGGGTAAGATTTCCCAATCAGGTATTGCTCTGGGGAAACCAGTGTCTCTCTCACCATAGTGTCACTGGCACCTGTTTCCCTCAGGGCTTCTATTCTAGTCCCATTGATCCAGGGGTATTGCAAGTATTTCTTTA
Organism: Calotriton arnoldi; assembly: GCA_963921515.1. Lineage (NCBI taxonomy): Eukaryota > Metazoa > Chordata > Amphibia > Caudata > Salamandridae > Calotriton > Calotriton arnoldi. The sequence continues at coordinate 1,204,938 of CAWUFW010001702.1, read as the reverse complement.
AGTTGGGTGGCCACACAGCTTAAAGTGGCAAACTCAACTTCACCCTCAGTGACTAGAACGGCTTCAGTGTGAACCCTGATTTGCTCTGGGCACACTGTTGATCCCATCTGGAAACTGACTAGACCAGGAGTAGCAGTAGGAGGACTAGGGGGCTTCTTGTTAGGACAAGCAGCATCTCCAGTTAAGTGTCCCAACTTCTTACAGTTGTGACACCAGGCCTTTAAAGGATCAAAGTTCTTTCCCCTGTACCTATTATTGGACTGGAAAGAGTTTTGGGACCCACCCCCTGTGCAGGTTTTTGCGGCACTTTTGAAGACTCCGGCTTTTTATCTTTGGGGTTCTCACCACCTTTCCCCTGGGGAGGTTTTGTAACCCCTTTTCTTTTGGTCACCCCCAGTGGCTGTTTTTGGCACCCTTGTCTTGACCCAGTGGTCTGCCTTCTTTCCCAATTCTTGGGGAAAAATTAAATCTAGGTCTACCAAATGCTGATGTAACTTTTCATTGGTGCAATTACTTACAATATGTTCTTTCATAAACAAATTGTAAAATCCATTGAAAGCATGCACATTATTTCCAGTTAACCAGTTACAATATTATACATGAAAGTTTAAAGTAACTAACTGAATTAGGTTAATGTCCCAACAGTTAACTTATTAATTACAACAGATACCCGAATTAATTATCCATTTTTATATAACCGTCAGGTTGTCTCCCACTCCAACGGAAATGACCATAGTAGACCAGTAATACCAATACCACTGAATATTAGAAATTCATGAAAGCCTAGGTATTGATAGTAAACCACCTCTAGGCCTTAATACAACTTACATTGACACAACAGAAGTACCCCTGCCAGACAATTAAAAAAGAACCATCTAAAGAACTAATGGAAGACCATGGTCCTCCATGGTAGAAGTGCTGTAGTAGCCTCATGAACCCTATAATAACTACTGACACTACTAACTATTATCCCCAGTATGAAACTATAGAGTCTCAAGATTGGAGGCTAGGAGAATTATCAAACAGTATAGACTGGGGCGTACACACATTTCTTGAGGGTTTACGGGCAGAAGATGAATTATTAGTTACTATAAATGGGAATATAATTTACTACCTTTCAGGTTACTGCGAACAAGACTATCACATACATACAAAACCTGTCGCAGTTGTTTTCCCAAGAGTAAGGCATCCTCTAGAAGGCCTCTAAAACAATTGACCAATCCCCCAGGAGTAGTGAGTGAAGTGATCTAGGGATAAATATATCTGATGTTCACCTTCAAAGCCTATTAAACGTTTATGTGAAGTTTGGAAATGCGTCTTAAACAAAAGGAACCAGGAGCTATTTTTAAGCAGGTCCTGCACACATGCTCCAGGGCAGTATTGAGGGACACGAGGGTATGCAGTTCCTAGGGGTGCTGGGGAAAGGCAGGTCTTTCTAAAAAGTGCCCTCACACACCCCGAAGGATGTCATGCTTCATCATTGGGCCTGCGCCGGCCCGACGAGGAGCAGGCCCAATGATGAAGCATGACATCCTTCGGGGTGTATGAGGGCACTTTTTAGAAATACCTGCCTTTCCCCTGCACCCTTAGGAACTGCATAACCTTGTGTCTCTCAAGTTTGGAAATACCCCATAAAGTAACTAGGAGTCCACTTACAGTGTAAACTAAAGTACATAGGAACAAGTTCACTAAAAAGACATGGGGTCTCCTTTGGGACACATGGTTAAGGTGGTCTCCAGAGACAAGGACAGGATAAAGAAATATTGCAAAGAATGGTAAAAAACAACATTAAAACTTGCATATGCCTGGCCAAAGAGGGTGCATTTGATACTACAACAGTAGATCACATGGCCACCTTCCTACAAAGCAAATTCAAGGGAAATAAACTAAAGAAAAGGAAGGCCACACTAGACCTATGGAAGGTCTTTTGTGGAAAAAAATATGAGAAAGTCAAACAAAGTTTTAGAGCCCCACTTCTGCTCTTTCACCTCTCTACCAAGCTGTGCAATTAAGTTTAGATAGTGCAATGGTCCGGGGCATGCACACGGTGCAACCTGGCGCACTGCACTCACTACACACCTCTTCACATCCCCCTGCTGTGGGATATACAGACCCTGAGTATAGCCCACGATCAGAATCTTCTTCTAAACATGGAGAGTACGTTCGTATATCTTCATGACCTTAAAAGGCTAGTACACCACGAGAGATGTTGGGTGGGGACAGTACTAAATATGTAGGGACAGTAGAAGCCACATTTACACTTTATTTGGAGGGTGAGATGTCCCCCACTACGAAAGACGGGGTGCACTTAACGAAGGGTCATGGGATACACAGAAAATAGGTTGTGCTAGAAAACAGGAAACTTTTCTTCAAAAAAGAAGTCCCAACAGTGAAAATGTGACACGAAGGGTAGCCTTCACACCACAACATCCTCCCACAGGATGCTGAAGGTTCATGCACCAGGAGCAGAGGAGAATAGTGTAGGATAGTAGGCCAAAATGCAGGAGGATGGACAGTAGACCCAGGAGCGACTCAGGAAAGGGAAGAAGGGCCCTTGAGACGGGGGAGGGCCCCAAATGGGCGTCATATGACTGAACAAAGAGGAACAGAGAACACAGTCCTTACACATAGCATCCTAGGGTAAGAAGATATGGGATCAGAAAAATCCTACGAAGGATCAGATGAGGCATTAGATGACATCACTGAACATATAAACAGAATGTCCCTTAATGAGGAACGTAACAGTATGCCTGTGAGGGAGAAGAAAGCAATATGGCAGGACAAGCTTTACAAAGAGGGGAACAGGAACTGAGGAGATTAGCATTCGATGATGAGCATGCACGCCCATATGGGAGAAGGGGAACGTTTGGCATAGCAGGAAAGATGACAGTGAGGAAAGATCTGGCATGTGTACTCCCTGTGCGTCCAGGCAATGTTTTGATACACAATATAGTAGAAGCCCAAAATGAGAAAAGTTGGCGTAATGTTGTCCCTTATACTGACAACCTAGCGGGTTGGACAGAAGAATTGACATCACAGAAGGGAACATCCTTATACAAGCATCAGACTGAAATTTAAAACAGTTTGACAAAATCTTTATGAGGATTAAAAATACATTGGCTTACACTGTACCAAAGTTGAAACCACTGCTGACGAACCAAGGCCTTGTATTACAATTAAAGACAGCCCGAGTACCAACTTGCCGGACTTGCCTTCTCCCTCTAAGCACATGACACTGAAGCACAATGCTCATTCCCCTAAAGCTTTCAACAACAACAATTTGGGGAACTTCAGGTCTACTAACTACCCTTCCTCAATATCTCATTCTCCCCAATGGGCGTCCCACTCATACACCGTGCTTTCCAACTTGCGGGTTTCAACTGCGCACCTGTGCACTTCTGAAAACTCAACATTGGTTAAATCACAATCCCCTTATGCTGAATACACTCAAGACGGAATTCCACCTGATTGACCCCCCGCAATCATGCTGCCCCGATTCAGGATTGGCTCAAACAACTAATGGCCCTCAACTGCACTCCACATGTTGTTGACTCCACTAGATCATTAGGCATAACTCTGGACAAACACCTGAATATGCAAGACCACATCAGTGCAACAACTAGAGGAGCCAATCACCAACTCAACACGTTAAGGAAAATCAAACCGTTCCTGCCTCCTAATGGCATGCAGCCAGCAGTCCAATCCCTAGTTATCTCTCATTTACATTACGGAACTGTGACCCTGGCAGGGAAGCTAAACTGGCCCCTTTAACGACTACTTTGAACTCTGCTGCCAGACTCATTAGGGGATCAAGAAAACGTGATCAAATCACACCAGATCTAATTCAACTCATTGGCTCTCTCTCGAAGCAAGGATTTGGTACAAGATAGCCTGCTGGACGCACAAAGTGCTTCATTAAAACACTCCCGTTTACTTGGCAAAAAAACTTTAACTACCTGGTGTGAATCGGACCTTAAGAAGTTCTAACACTCTACTGTTAAACCACAAAAATTCAAAAAGAAGAGAACTTATAACCGCCCCTTGTCCGGTCTTGCTCCGAGAATATGGAACGCTCTACCTCTCAAAATCAGAACTAACCGCCTCATTCAAAAAAGAATTTAAAGGATTGCTCCTGAATAGCTACCTGCAACAATAGACCTTAAGCCACTCAAACTAAAATGTATTTCTTGTTTACAGCACTGGCCTACCTTTCTACTATAGAATTTTTTGTTACTTTATATCTACTATGCTGCTGGCTGTTCTTTTTTTGCATTTTGTTTGTTTAACTTCTTATATGTTTTCGAATAAATAAATAAATAAGATGACACGATGGCCACGAGAGGGTTCCTTGGAATCCCGAGACATGGCAAAAGCAGAAAAGTGCATTTCTCAGGGCACAGGGGATACTTACTGGGATTATCCCTATATGCAAGAAAGTCTCCGAGTGTGGCAGAGGTGTGCTCGTAATTATGACTCTTGTCACCTTACTGGCCACAGGACTACAGTCCAGACACAATCGCCCTTGATATTGAAAGATCCAGGGGCGCCTCATTACCATGGCCCCAGATGGAGAAAGAAAATCTTTAAAAAAAAAAACTGTTGCCACAGCTCGCTGAAGGGGCTGGGAAATGGATAGCAGCTTTAGAAAAACATACCACTGAGATTACTCTTGCAATAGGAGACATTAAAAGCTTACTAAGTTCCCATATAGGAGATGAGACAGACACACCGTTCACAAAGGCAGGAGTAAAGGAAGTGACATTGACCAACCCAAAACATGATGGGGCACCCTTTAAACAAATTAAGAGGAATTGTTTACGGACCATTGAGAAAAATGTTTCCAGACAGGCCAGATATTGGGTCTCTTATGACACAGACAATGCAGCCAAAAGAGGATCCAGCCCAATTCCTCAGAAAAATGAAGGGAAAATGGACACAAGAAGTAGGGGAGAGTTGGGACGTGGGTGGATAGAATGCAATACTGTTTTATAACGTAGTGAAAAGGGTCTACAAGCGGATGTGCAGGAAAAACTAGATAATATAGTGGACTTACATGCCGAACCATGAACATAGATACAGGCAAACAATACATTTATGTAAGGAGAGACAGGAAAAGGAAAAAAGAGAGAAAGATAAAATAGAGAAAGTAGCAGCCAAATTGGTCCAGCAGAAGCTGGCCAAGAAAACAAAACCTAGTAAGCGATGAAATAAATAGAACCAAAGATGTAGAATTAAATCTAGAAGGATTACCCAAAATCCACAAAGTATTGACAGAAGGCTATATACCTTTAGCCATAGTGTCATGGAATGTTTCAGGCTTAAAACAAAAACTTGAGGACCCAGATTGGCATAATTATATAGAAAAATTTGATTTCTGCCTCTTCCAGGAGACATGGCTAACTACCCCTCCATATAAGCTAGGATACAAAACATATTACAAAAATGCTATTCTTTCTCAGAGAGGCAGACCCTCAGGGGGATTTGCAATCTGGGTTAAAATAACTCTGGGAATAGGAACTAGTATTCATTCCATAGACTCACCTGATATACTTGCCGTATATCTAGATGTTAATACTAACAATAAAGCATTTGTACCGATTTAATGTCTATAACAGACCAGCTAGGCAAAACTTAAATTCACAGATTATCGACTTACTAGGCAGTGCTCTTGACAGTGTAAATCCACATGACACAGTAATTGTATGTGGTGACTTTAATTGCACATACAAACCATTAAACAGCCTAGAATTGTTAACAGAGGAAGAGGACATGGCAAGGGGTTTACCTCAGCTAGAATTTGGACTGTCAAAACCGTGTACCAATGCTGCAATCCAAATAATGCAGTTTACCTTAGAACACAATCTAAGGGCATGTAATGGAATAGTGACCAACAATAGGAATGACAACTGCTCCTTACACACATTTACACGGGGTAGTTCGCATTCGAGAATAGACTACATCATGCATAGCACGCATAGCTGGAGTAGGATCTTGAGCTTCAAGATAGATGCAAGAGATGACAGTGACCATCGCCCTCTTTGCCTAGATGTAACAGGCTATAAATTAGGGAAGCAGTTACCCAAATTAAGCTCGCCAAAAACCCAGCCCCTAATAGGAAAAAACCATAGAGTTGTCAAATGGCCTCTCATTATAGACAATATAGAGGTTATGACCGACATTTACAAGGCATTTGCTGAGGTAGTAGGTCCCTGTAGGAGAGTAGGATCTGCCTCTTATGTTGCCCCCACTTTTTTTCTGATGTTTACACTGGTTTCTGGCTATAGTCTGGCTGGGTCCCTGCTAATCAGGGCCCCAGCCTCTCTGTTCTCTCTAAACGACTTGGAGTGCACTCTAGGTGCACTAGTGATTGGATGCTGTGGTTCCTTATGAGTCCCTAGTATATGGTACCTTAGGTGCTAAGGGCATAGGTACTTCACAGGCCTACCAGGGGCTGCAGCATGTATTATGCCACCCCTGGGAAGCAGACTAAATCTGACACCACAGGCCTGCTACTGCAGCCTGGGTGAGGAAGTGCTAGCACCCCTCACTGAGATATAGGTCCCCTATAGCTCTCCTACACACACATATAAACCTATCAGTCACCCCTAAGGCAGGCCCTATCAATCCTGAGGGCAGGGTGCTTGGCTTCTATGTGAGGGGGTGCCTCTGCCTGAGCAGGGCCCCTCTGCAGCTCTCAGAGTCCATTCTCTGGTGCTGTTTGTGGATGCGGTTAAACCATATACTTTTAAGTGCATTATATCCTCGCGGTAGAATGCTAACTTTGGAATGGCTGCATCGAAACATGTCGTGTTTGGTGTCAAACATCTTGGAATACTACCCCCCGCCAGTCCTGGCGGCGGGGGTAGCATTCCACCCTTCTAGAGGGATAGACATGTACCTACTGTGGAAACGCGGTAGAATCCTGCAGAGCCCTGGCATCACAAAATGGATGCCACCAGTCACAGACACTGGGCTGCCCTCCTGCTGATGACCAACACTCGCAGAGGAGGGAGCCCAACAATAGGTATCCTGTCCCAAGGGGTGTGACCACCTTCCAGACAGGGTTTAGTGTATTGGGGCTGGGTGGGTGCACTCGTAGAGTGCTTTGAAGTCCTGCACTGGGGGAGCAGAAGGCTCCTCTGTGCATATGCCAGTTCAAACCGGCTCAGGGGCTACCTGCCCCTGCTCTGGCGCGAAACTGGACAAAGGGAAGTGGGTGTAGCCACCCACTCCCCTGACCCTCCCATAGGTAGGGTCATAGAGCTAGTCCTTCCCTTTCTTTTAGTATAAGAGGGGGAACCTGTGCATTGCAACCTAGATTTCCCTGGACGACGCTCTGAAGAAGAATCCCGGACCTTCGACGTTCCACTACCTTTGGAAGACTGAAGAATATCCCTTGGAGTCAAGGAGTGACTCCCCTGCTTGGCAGGCACCAAAAACTACAAACGACGGTCGCAAACTACGCCTCTCCCGCCGGAGTCCGAAGTCCCTGCAGCCCAAGAAGTGGATTTCCTGACTTCTCAAAGGCCATCGTGAGTCCCCAGCGAAGCTGAGGCCAGTGGACCCCAAGAGTGACGAGGAACCGCGACCCCTGGGTACCGTGCACTATTGTCGAGTGCAACCCCTTCACAACGTTCCACGAACTTGTGCTTTGGACCATGTGTGGTCCTAGCCTCCAGCAGGAATCCCTCCGAAGATCAGAGGCCTACCACGTCCTGAGTGACCGTGGGCCCCTGTGAGCGAATCCTCCCGAGGCGTCTTCGCGATCCCTTGCCAGCCGGTTTGTGGGTCCCCAGAAGACTTTCTAAAGAAACCAAAGGGCTCCCTGGTTGCTCCAGGCCTGCCCTGACTTACCCTCGCTGGGTGAGTCCCCCAGACCTTGCTGGTCTGCGCCATTGCCTCTTCACACTTTCCCCGAGACTTGCTGTTACCAAGGCTTGTTGGCTCCGATCGAGTCGCCGACACCGCAGTAAGCTGCAGACATCGTGGGACACGCCGAATCCAGCTCCTGGTCGTCGTCGACGCCTCCTGGACCTCGTGGCTGAAGAGTCAAGGCACCCGCAAACGACCTGAATCTTGCGACGACGGTGGGCATCCATCTTCCTTGCCCCGAGTCACTGCCAAGTGACTTTGAACACTGTCCCCTCTGCTTTCAGGTCTTCCATCTTCCGAATCCAGGCTTGGATTCCTCCGGACACTTCTCCTGTCGCCGCAAGCAGCAAGTCTTCACTGGCTCCCATTGAAAACGACGCCGCGACCCGACACCAAAGGACACCTATGCACCCGGCTCCCCTGGGTGAGGTAACTTCAGCACTACGGTGCTCCTGTGGGTGTGGGCCCTAGAACTACTTACCCTGTAAGTGACTTGTTTGTAGCTTCCCTAGAAGTGTCCTAAAACTCTCCTTATCTAAGTGCGGCAATTGCGCTGACTCGTACAGGGTTCGCGTCTGTGTTAGACACACCGCGTCCATCTCCTTTGTAACACTACCTAGAACTGTGTCCTTCGACTCGTACTGAGTCCGATCGGTGTTCGCCTCGAACACACAAGGGGCCTGTAACATTGAGATCTCCATTGCACTGACTCGCACAAGGTTCGCGTCTGTGTTAGACACAGCGCGTCCATCTCCCTTGCAATTCTATCTGTAACCGCGTCCTTCGACTCGTACAAGGACCGATCGGTGTGTTCGCCTCGAACACGCAAGGGACCTTTAACATTGAAATCTCAATCGCGTCTGTTCGCATAGACTCGTACAGGACTCGCACAGGTGCCAGGACACCGCGTCCGTCCCCTGTGGGTCTCCTACAACTACCTGGGGTGGTTCTTGGGGGTCCCTAGATTCTAGATGCCCTAGACCTAGGTCTAGGCAAACTAAGATTGTGATATTCGATTGTGCTAAACTTATTTTGATAACATTTGATTTGTACATATGTTCCTGACTTCTAATCTCATAAAGAGATTAGTAGAGAGTGTTTATTAATAAATACATATATATTTAATATATATACCTGTGTGGTGTCTTTTCAATTGGTGATTCAAGAGATTGTGTGGTAAAACAAGCTGCTTTACATTCCTTCAAGACTTAGCCTGAAGGCTGCTCTCCACAGCTACCACTAGGATAGCTTTCTATAAAGGTTGTCTTAAACCTATCTACCATAAGAGTCGAATTGTTCTGGTGCAAGGTGTCCACTTTAATTAGTGAACAGCATATACCAGGCCAACTTCTCACAGTCCCTATGTAGAAACAAGTGCAGCCCCATTGATTGCAATGCATCAATTGCTGGTCACAAAGCTAGACCCTCTTCTTACTGGAGTCACTAGAAAGAAATCTAAGCAAAGCTGTAAAATGGAACCAAAAAATAATCCTTGGCACACCCTGGATTGTAGGAAGGCCAAATAATTCTTACTTGATAACTTAAAACATGGAAATGTCCAATTAATAAGGAGAGCTACGAATAGCTATAGGAAAACACTGGCTACCGCGAAAAAGAACTGGGAGGAATCTAGCTGGACGGACCTTCTCCAGGCTGCAAAATCCAACAATACAACAGAAATCTGGAAAATAGTGGCTCTTGGTGGTAAGGACCAAGTAGCCCACACTGAGCACCACTTGGATTCTGCAGCCTGGACTGAACACTTTACCAACTTATATTCAGGTTACCAGTCTGCCACAACTGAGTACCACGGATCCACCTTCAACTAATCTTCGGGGCAGTATAGTGTTGCTGACTGTGTCAAAAATCCACAGAGGAATCCAATAAAATAGGGGCTCCAGTGCTGCCAACATCCACTGTAATGAATGAGTACATCATCCAGGATTTCCATGGCGCCAGTGTTCGTACTATGAAAAGCATGAAAACCAACTTGATAATCACCTATAATTTTGTTATCCTCAATGCTGGCCTCAAACTAAGGGACAGATTTCAATCCTGGCGTGCAGACTGTTTCTAAAGCACTCGCAGGAACTGCTGCTACGGAGACTCCGGTCAGTGCTTTTCACAGTTTGGTGCAGGCTCCATCAACATCACAGAGCCCTGCACCAAACTGCTATCCTTTTATTTTCAAAAAGAAAATCCCAAAACTGTTGTTTATTTTTTTTAAAGAAAAAAAGAAAATGCTCCCCTCGCCATGGGAGTCTCTGTCCATGGCAAGGGGAGCATTAAGCAGTTTTCACTGCTGCTTACCATCAGGGTTGTCCTGGCGGTGATAGGCAGTGAAAACTGACCTCTTATTTCACCCATCTAAAATCAGGTGAGCGGAATTACAAGTCTGTCGCCAATGGCCCTTACTCCACAGGGCCGTCAGAGGGGTTTAATCATGGCAGAGGTGGAGAAGTCTCTGCCATGATTAAGCCTATGGTGCACCCGCATTTAAACTGGCCAGACGGGCCACCATGTTGGCGAGGAGGGGCCACCCTCACCGTTGCAAGTGAGTTCCCCACCAAAATATAAATTAGGCCCTCAGTTTTCACACTTTGTTTCGAAATGTAAGCCAGATATGTCAGATTAGAAATAGCTCTAAAATTTGAAACGTCAGATAGGGCGGCATGAACCTTTTTGAAAAGAAGAGAAAATAATAGTGTGCTTCAGGTCAAGAGGGACAGATCTAGGCTCAAAAGAAAGATTTATGGCTGAAGTAAAGACAGGAACAAAAGCTGGCAAAGGCGTCATTCCCTTAAAAATGGCTGTAAGCACCAGTCCTCATTCCAAGACCTTCAAAAGACATATTCCTTGCACTCCACCCAATTCTTTCAATACCTCCAGCTACGACACGCCCTGACCTTTCATGTCCATGATCACACAGCCCTCCCTGAGTTTAGCCCCTTAGAGGCCAAAATCCTTATGGGAAGTTTGGGAAAGGGGGTGGTATCCCAAATTTACCGATCCCTGGTCAACACCACCCCGCCAACAATAGAGCCTCTCAGGGCCCGATGGGATCAATGGCTTGGCCCTCTTGATGAAGAGGACTGGCGGGACGCCCTGATGGCCCCAGGACGCTCACAATCTCCGCTAAGCTTTGACTCATTCAGATCTACTATCTCCAATGTGCCTATCTTACCCCGGTACGACTCCACAGAGAAGGTTTTTTGCCAGCCCCACGCTGCCCGCGCTGTTATGAGGACGCGGCAGACTTCTATCACATGGTTTGGTCTTGTGATGTTCTCACCAAATACTGGGCTTCCATTGTGTCTGAATTGGGTGTGATGCTGGGGTGGGAGGTTCCCCTTAGTCCCCGTGCCCTTCACCTGGGAGTGAAGGAGGGGTTGGATGGCTCACGGACAGAGACTGTTCCTGGGGACCGCAGTTCTAGTGGCCAAAAGAGATATAGCCGCGGCCTGGAAGGACTCGGCGCCTCCCTCCTTAGCTAAATGGCGCACAGGCGTGGATTGGTGCGCCACCCAGGAAAGAGCCGTCTATGAGGCAAGAAGGTGCCCAAATAAGCATAAACGTGTATGGGGCAAATGGCTGGGACCTCTGGACTGATTGGCCGCCGTTCGGGTGGAAGCAAACTCCATACGAACAGATTGGGGGAATCTCTTGTAACTATATCGCAGTATTTATTGTGTCTGAATGGTGCTACGTCTATGTTGTTGCTGCTGGTTTTTTTCTCTCTCCAAAAATGCCAATAAAATTGATTATCAAAAAAAAAAATGGCTGTCAGACAACAGTTGAATGCAGAGCCTGAGATGCTATAGGATTTAATTACTTCAATGACATCAGCAGTAGAACCTGGCGGAAACTGTTAGTAAGAAATTCTGACAGCTGTGGTCGAAGGAATGACAACTGCTATCTAACTTGTTAAGTTTTAGATCAAGTAAAATTAAAATAGTTATTGATTTAATTTATACTTTTCCCATTCTCTTTCTTCTAGCATGATGCAAATGCCAGACGGTTATCATAAACTCTCCGTTTGCCTTAATAATAAGTGACCTATGGAGTTTTCAGAGCTTCAAAAGTTTGAGATTTCTTTAGGTTTTGTTTACAAGAAGCAGACAGCTGGTAGTTCTATTGCATAGATAACACCCTTAATCAAAGAAACAGGTTATACTGTGGAAGAAATATTTTAATAGGTACCTTTGCTTAGAGTAAAAGGCCAGTTGACTGTACAGAAGCCCAAGGGGAAAAAAAATCTGGATTTCCTAAAAATGAACTGCCATGAGTGGAGGTATCTTCCTTTACCCACAGTGCGTATCACCTCTCTAGAACTGACAACTCTCACATGACGCATTCAAGCAGTACTAGCAAAAAAACTAGAAGATGAAATGTTGAGGTTACAAATGCTTGCCAAGCACATCTACTGTCCACAAACAGGATTATGACAAGGACAAAAAGTAGAGGTGATACTTACGGTCAACGATCTCTCCAATGTAGCCATTCAAGGTTTTCGTAAGCTGATCTGCACCATAGCCCTTCTTGTTGGCCATACTGAACTTCTCAGTTAGAGCAGTGAACCCTGCATCAAAGAGGTAAATACAAGATATTGTATGAATGTAAATATATCCACATATCACCCACTTTTTACAATTTTTACTGGGAAGGAGCACACGCTCCCAGAGATTCCCAGCTCCGTTACTCATCAAATCACATGGCTGCATTTCTTTTAGACTACATTTTATTGTTTTTGTTTAGGACAAGATGGTTCCATCACTGAGTGTAAGATGGAATAGCAACAGTGTAACGTGTGTTTTTCCCGATGCCCCCTACCTCCTCCCCTTGCCTCACCACACACCCAGACTACCCCTTCTTGCTGCAAATATCTTGGTCACCCCCAGATCCGAGTAAATACTGTCATCCCATGTATATACGGATGTCCACTTCTAATGTCTTGGCTTGTGAGTTTCCTGATGTGATAGTAATGCCCAATAATTTGTTAATCTCTTCCAGATTTTTACGTGTTTTCGGTAACAGCCTCTAGCCCCTGTACATTGATTTCTCTCTACTCATGCAACAGTCAAGTCCCCTGTGTCATTCCTCAACGGTGGTGCGGGGGGGAGGGGGTTGCGGTTCTTCTGATATGTAGGAAGATCAGCTTTCGGTACTGAGGCACGATGCATCCCAAAGCAGCCCCGAAGCACGTTAGCACCCGCCTCCTGTGTGGTACCAGCCTGACACAGGCCCATACCGCGTGTAGTAATCCTACTTCTTGTGCTAAACACCGGCAGCAATTTGGGGAGGCAATCGCTCCCATTTTCCTTAATTTATGTTTTGTGAGGTATGTTTTAAGTCTGTATTGCAGCTAAATGAGGTGGAACCGTGTCAGGATTGTCGAATGTTGCAGTGAGACTCTCGCCTCCACCCATTCTTCATCAGTAAGGGACTCTAGGACACGCTCCCAGGTCAGGCGGAGTGCAGAGAATGTGTCACGCATGTAATGTACGAGTGAGCAATAGATCTGCGCTACTTTGAGATGCCCTCAATTCTCACGAGTAATTTTGCTTCTGGAGGATTATACTCCAGGAGCTCCTCAAGGCTCGAAGTTTGAAGAATCAGTGCATGTCACAGTATTGGTTAACTGTAGTATTACGCATGATATAGGTCTTAGTTGGCTTATAGGATCTAGTATGAGGCTAGTATTGTGGCCTCCATCACACCCCTTAAGGTGGGGATGCCTACTGTGTCTTATTTTCAAAACCCTGCCATCGCTGCCACCTGCGGCACCACTGATCCCACCAAAAGCGGAGTTTTTTCTGTGAGCCTCTTTGCCCATCCCATGTCCCTAAGAGTGGCCCTCCACATCTGAGTCACCACCCTAGTTGCCAGGACGAGCAGAAGATACGTCCCTTTCTTTCCCCATTATAGGAGGTCAGTGTTGTATGGGGGTTCTTTGGGCACCAATTTTTCAGATGGGTAGGCTGGATCCCCTTGGGTGTTGTACCACCACTCGTTGAATATTAGCAGGTGTGAGGGCCTATAATATGACTCAACGTCGGCTGCTGCAATGCCTCCGTTGTGTGTGCTTTTGAAGCATTTATTGAGGGCGATGCGGGGGGGGATCCTTGTTCCACAGGAAGCTGCAGAGCATGGAATGTATTGTGTGGAAGAAGGAATGGGGAAGATTGTATGGGTAGTTTTGCAGTTGTTATAAGAACAGGGCAGGGAGACCATATTGAAGATGGCTGAGCAGCCCATTAGGGACAGGGGAAGGGCTGCCCATGTCCTGATATCAGCCTCTAGTATGCCCATTAGTGGTTGGATGTTGCTTTCTAATGCAGTGGAAGCAGTCGGGACAACGTATACTCCTAGGTATTTTAAACTGTGTTTGACAACCTGTAGATCAGTTGCCCATAGCAGTCCCTAAGGGTAGTGAGACCATTTTGAAGATGGCTGAGAGGCCCATTAGGGACAGGATAAGGGCTGACCATGTCCTGGTATTTGACTTAAGCAGTCCATAGCAGCACCTGAGGGTAGGCGGGAAGTGGCTAAATTGAGGAATTAGCCGAAGATTAAGAGGATTTGGAGTACCTGTGGACCAGAGCTTTCTGGGTCTATCAGGAAGATCAGGACATCGTCGGAGTATAATTCCACCCTATCTGGGACTCCGGACCCCCATTCAAACCCTCTTATCTGAGCGTCAACGAGGAGCCACTTGGCCAGTGGCTCCATGGCGAAGGCAAACAGCAGTGGAAACAGTGGGCACCCGTCTTGCGCCACGGCAAACGGCTCCCATTTTTTTTAACCATATGCAGACCTGGGCCGTCAAGTTTGTACACAAAAGTTGAACATAAGTAACTAATTTGAGTCTGCAGTTTAGGCAGCGGCGAAGGGCAAAGAGGTATGGCCACTACACTAAGTCGAAAGCTTTTTTTGATATCGGTAAGCAGTATTGCTGCAGGCTGTTCCATTTTGTCTGCCAAGAGCTAGGGCATTATATAGCCTCCTGATGTTATGTATGGTAGCTTGTTTGGGTGTGAATCTTGCTTGGACTGGGTGAACCAATAAGGAAGTTACTCGTAGCAAGGAGTCAGCCAATGCTTTGGTGATAATTTTTACCTTTGTGTTTAGGAGGGAGAAGGGGCGGTATGAGGAACATCTCTCTGGGGGACTTCCTGGTTCCCGGATCACTACGATCTCCGAGGTGCAAAAATCGGAGAGCAACCACAATGTCTCCACTGATTCCTTCAGGACCGCCTCCAGGGGGTCGCTCAGTTTGTACATGAACAATTTAAAGAATTCTCCTGGGAACCTAATAGGACCAGGCGTCTTCCCCCAATTCAACTGGCTCAAGGCCGCCGAGAGTTCCCCAGCAGTGAGATTCCCCTCCAAGGATTGTCTTTTGGCATCGGAAAGAGTCTGATGGGGTAGGTCTGACATGAACAGGCTGACCCGCGTTTAGGGTAGTAATTCCCTCCTTGCGTATAGATCATAGTATTGCGGAAAGAAGGTGGCAATTGCTTTCTCACCATTCATTTTTAATCTGTTGAAGTCTATCAGGTATGTGATTGGGGTACAGTGTTGTATGTTGGAGCAGAAACGGTGGAGGAGCTTTCTCACCTTGTATCCCCATTGGTAAAGGAGTGTTTATGAGGTGAGCCATATGTTCTTTGCCTCATCTAGCAGTGTATGCAGTAGGAGTATATGCATGCATTTATAGTGTAAAGATTTAATTGATAGTATAGGTCAAATTTGAATTTAGGCTCTATATTTTCATGCCAGACCCCTGATATGCTGCATGTAGTCTTCCTTAAATTTACAGCACAAGGTCTGTACTGTATGATTGGCGCTTGGCAAGATTGGTAGTGGTATGGTTTTCTACCATACAGGTGTGAGCTCAACATCTTAGAGCAGGTCCTGTCAACCACTGCAGTTCTCCGACTCAGTCCCAGCTTGACTGGTCAGGTAAATCATCAGCTTGTGTACACACAAGACTTCGACAGATTTCATTCTGCCATTATCTAGTGGCACTGTGATGGATCAGAACATGGTAATTTGGAGAAATTAAATGATTTAATGTGGGCCGCTTCAGTAGAGGACTGAAAAGATAATGAGGAGTGGATAGAAACTACAAAAATGGTATGCCTGTTATTTAGATTGCGCTGCAAAATGTTAATGTGTTAAAGCATCCTCCCTTCATTCCAGTTTGTTGTATTGTGGCAACTCTCTGTTTGATCAAAATATTGAAGGCATAACAAGGGTAGGGTGGTGTGCATCTAAGTTTCTATTTCCCTGACCCTGTGCTGCTATATTGGGGATGATGTCTGTGAGAAGTTGGCCTGGCATATGCTGTCCACTAATTATAGTGGGCACCTTGCACCAGTCCAAATCGACTCTTATGGTAGGTAGGTTAAAGACAACCTTATTGAAAGCTATCCTAGTGGTAGCTGTGGAGAGCAGCCTTCAGGCTAAGTCTTGAAGGAATGTAAAGCAGCTTGTTTTACCAGTCTATAATCTCTTGAGTGACCAAATGAAAGAGCACCACACCAGGTATATATTCAAAATATATGTATTTATTACTAAACACACCCCTCTAGTCTCTTTATGAGGCTAGAGTTCGAAGTACATAGGTTATAAGATCTTAAATCACAGTAATAGCACAAATACACGTTTGGGCCCTAGGGGCGTACCAAACCATATACCAATAAAGTGGTATGCGAACCACGACTGAACTAGACACTAGGCCTAGAGCCTCTAGAAGTGCTTGGACCACAAGGAACCACCCAAGGTAGTGACACAGGGGACCCACGGGAGACGCGTGCAGTGTAAATACACAACCGCGATACGCCGTTAACTTCTATGGAGAAAGTCGGGATCGGGAAAATAGAGGAAAGGGACACTTTAAAGAGGACTAGGACAAAACCCTTTGAGATCTAGGACTTTGAAGAGTCTCTACCCACGGGAGCACCGGAGTACTCGTGTTACCTCACCCAGGGAAGCCGGGTGCATAGGTGCCTTTCGGGGTCGGGTTTCGTCGTCGTTTCTTATGGCAATCTGCTGCAAAGTGCTGCTGGCGACCAGGAGAAAAGTGTCCGGGTGGATCCAAGAGTGGATCGGAGTTCTGAAGAACCTGAAAGCAGAGGGGACAGAGTCTGGGTCACTAGCCAGTGACCAGGAGGGCGATGGACAGATGCCCACCGATGTCGAGTGCTTCAAGTTCGTTGACGGTCGTCTTGACTCTTCAGCCACGAGGTCCGGGAGGCGTTGTCGGCGACCAGGAGCAGGAATCGGGCTGTGGCTCGATGTCTGTCGAGTGCAGAGGTGTCGGCGACCAGATTGGACCCAACAGGCCTTGGCAACGGCAAGTCTCGAGTAAGATGTAGATCGTCGATGATGCAGACCAGCAAGGTCTGGGGAACTCACCCAGCAAGGGTAAGTGAGGGCAGGCCTGGAGCAACCAGACTGCCAAGTAAAGAAAAGATTGGCCTTCGGTAAGGGCTACTAGCCAACGGGCTAGCGACCGCGAAGGAGCCTCGTGACGCCGCACGTGGAGCTGGCTTACAGGACACTCGTGGAGTGGGGGCCAGTGATCTTCGGTGCAGGTGGTGCTGGAGGCTAGGGCTACTCGGAGCCCAAAGCACGACTTCTTGGGAGACCCAGAAGACGGTGCACTTGCAAATGTGCTCGGTGTCCAGGGGTCACGGTCTCACGTTACCCACGATAGCCACGGGCCTCAGCTTTGCTGGGGACTCAGGGTAGCCTCGGGAAGTCTGAGAATCCACCTCTGGTGATGCGATGACTTCGGCGTCCGACAGGAGCTTCAGTGATGCGAACCGGACAGATGCTTCTTTGGTGCCTGCCAAGCAGGGAGTCACTCCTTGACCCCAAGGGAGATTCTTCAGTCCTCTAATCGTGAGTAGAGCGTCGAAGGTCCAGGATTCTGTTTCAGAGTTTCGTCCAGGTATAATCTAAAGTCCTAAGGACTGGGTTCCTACCTTTATTCCAAAAATAGGGGATGGACTACTCTGTGGCCCCACCTATGGGTGGGTCAGGGCAGAGGGTGGCTACACCCCTTTCCCTTTGTCCAGTTCGCGCCAAAGCAGGGGCTGCAAGCCCTGATCCGGTTTGAACTGGGGTATGCACAGGGACACCAAATGTGCCCCCAGTGCAGGACTTCAAAGCACCCAAAGTGCTCCCGCCCAGCCCCAATACACATTGTCCTGTCTGGGGAGGTGGTCACACCTCCCTGGGACAGGAAACCTATTGTCCAGGCCTCCCCTGCCGGAGTTTCGTCCAGCAGCAGGAGGCCAGACTCGTGTCTGTGGCAGCAGCATCCATTTTGTGATGCCAGGGCTCTGGAAAGAAGTTACCGGACTCGTCAGAGTTAACATGCCTTTCCCTCTAGAAGGGTGGAATGCTACCCCCGCCGCCAGGATTGGCGGGGGGTAGTATTCCAAGATGTTTGACACCAAACACGACATGTTTTGGTGCAGCCATTCCATAGTTAGCATTTTACTGCGAGGATATAATGCGTTTAAGAGTATATGGTCAGGCTGCACTACAAACAGCATCAGAGATGGTCTCCGAACGCTGCAGAGGGGCCCTGCTCATGCAGGGGCACCCTCTCACATAAGAACCATGCACTCTGCCTTTAGGATTGATAAGGCCTGCCTTAGGAGTGACTTATAGGTTTATATGTGTGTATGCTTTTAGTGATATAGGTAACCTATACCACAGCAAGGGGTGCATGCACCACCTTACCCAGGCTGCAGTAGCAGACCTGTGGTGTCAGTTTGGAGGGCCTACCAGGGGTGGCATAATACCTGCTGCAGCCCCTGGCAGGCCTCTGAGGTACCTATGCCCTTGGTACATAGTATACCATATACTAGGGACTTACAAGGGCACTCCAGATCCCAATCAGTGATGTGCCTAAGGCACATGGAGACCCTTTTAAAGAGGAAACAGCTAGGCTGGGGTTCTGAATAGCAGGGCCCCAGCCAGACTAATGTCGAAAACCAGTGAAGTATCAGCAAAAAGTGGGGGTACCCCTGTGAAGCAGATCCTACTCTCCTACAATGTCCACCATGGACAGTGATGGAGCAGAGAAAATACATTTTTTTAACCCCTAACAAATTTTATAAATAATTAATAAAATGTTCGTTTAAATGTATTAATCAACACTGTACGTGTGGGAAGGGTAACATGCAAATGTGTGTGCTAAATAATCTATTAATGGATGTCCGTGTGTCTAATTATAACATAAAAATAAATGCGTACTAATTTAAAATAAATGCATGTTTTTGTGCTTCATAGAAATAAAACGTGTTGTTGCAAAAACAATAGTGATGGTAAGTAAGGAACAGCTTAAATGTTGCTTTCTGCTAGGTAATAACTAATTGGGGTACTTAGATGACGGGAGGGAAACGAAAAGGCTATTTTTCTCTATTTTAATTATGTTTTGTTTACTTCAAATTAGTGCTTCTAAAGTATAACCGAGTGGCGATATAAAATGGCTGCCAGTGGGTGATGTGCGCAGGCGCAAGGGAGACATGTGACACGGGAGAGAAGTCGGAGAAAACTAACCTCGTGATGTTGCTGAGAGGCTAGGATGCGAGAAATGGTCAAGGCTGATGTGACCTAATTGAACTGATAGTGTGCCGTGGTGATCAGCAGAAGACCCGTGGGAAACCAGTTTAAGAGAAAGGACAATGACTGCGGAGTTCTCGAATGTATCGAAAGAAGTTACAAATGTACTGATCGAAGCGGATGGAAACATGTCTTGAACGTGTGGGAAAGGAAATGATCCAAGGACCATTGGATTCAAGAGAACTTGATTAAAAGAATGAATAAGATGACATGCATGGACCAATGAAAGAAAAGCGTGTTATTAATGTTGTAACAATTAGTTAGCAAAGTTAGAATTAGGGTATAAGAGGGCCTACTCTTGGTGGGAGGGGGTCAATCGCAGTCAGTCGCTGTCACAGTCAGGAGCGGAGTTGGAGAGTCGTGTTGGTGGCTTCCAGTGCTGGGTGGTCCTGATCGATCCCTTACTGAGCGGGAGATGTTGAAAGACTG
The DNA here is from genome assembly GCA_963921515.1 of Calotriton arnoldi. Lineage (NCBI taxonomy): Eukaryota > Metazoa > Chordata > Amphibia > Caudata > Salamandridae > Calotriton > Calotriton arnoldi. The sequence goes on along the minus strand of CAWUFW010001702.1, from coordinate 1,184,994 downwards.
CTAGATGAGACGGGTTGCAGGTAGCTGATGCTGACGAGCTGAAGTTTCTGTTGCTGTCTTAATTTTCCAGTTGAGTATGAGAATCAGGTTATTTCTAATTCTTAAACTTAGGTTAGAAATCATTAGGCTAAATTAGGAAGGTAGGCAGGTAATTAGGGTTTTGCTTCATGACGAAAATTTCCTTTCTGCAATAAATTGATTATGCTTAATAAATATTTGAATGAATAATTGAATAAAAAGTTTAAATTCTTTCTCATGCTTTTAAAATTATATAAAATTTAAGATTCTTTAAATCAAATGACTCTGTGGTTATTTTCCTAAATGATTGTGACATCAGTAATTGGTTATTGTGATTCAGCTGGTCTTAATCACTATGAACTAATTTTTACATGAATGATTCATCGACAAAACAATGAGCAGGAATATCTTAGGAAATAACTAAAAGAAAGTGATAAGTTAAGGTAATAAGATATCCCGGCTCCTTCCAGCGGTACATAAATGGTGTTTTCCATTTAGTTCCCATGCTTCTCCTAGGAGTACAGAATTTCATAAAGTTGTAAAGGAAATCCAGGTGTGTGCGTGTGTGTTAGGCGATGTTTATGGGCCCCATCGTCATGTGGATGTGAGAAAAATATACTTTGCCCCTGGATGACCTATAAGTGACCTAGGAGGAGAATAGTTTTTATTGTACGCGCTGCATCAGATTTCTTGGTAGCAGAGTTATGGTTTTCTATAGATTAGTTTAGTGATTATTGATTATTTTTTATGACTAACACTATATGTTGAGTCGTGTTATGTTATATGTGAGTTTTCACGCTTCTGGGATGTAGGAAGTGGAACACGTGTGGCAAGAGAAGTCACATGGAATTTGGTACATGGTCTGAATTCATTTTTGGTAATAACACAGGTTGTGTTATGTTAGGGATTTTCTGTACGAAAAGTGTGTAATTGAGATAGCAAATCACGTTTACTTGTGAAACTTTGGCCTTAATTCTCAGGAGCCTAGTCTCCACATGTGTCTTATCCCCAGAGAAACGAGTAAATTGTTTGCTTGAAAGAAGGGTAAGGTAGGGGGAAGTGCTACTTTATCGGCGAGAGTAAATAATTCTGTGGTAGGGTAGAGGTAAGCACTGCCTACTGGAAATACAGGATTCTTGTGTAAAAGGACAAAGCTGTCACTTTTGTTTAGCGAATCAGACTATGGAATTGTTTTAATTGTTGTAACTAACTGAGAAAAACAGCAAAAAGAAAATTGCCGATAAATTTTGTAAAGGAGGGGTAAAAGAGCAGAAGTGACGTAGAACAGTGCCGCGCTAGGATTGGATAGTGCGCCAGTCACGTGAACCCAGAGCAGGAGTGACGTAGAAAAGTGCCGCGCTAGGATTGGTTGGTTCGCGGACGGAGGGAATTGTTCTGATTGGTACGTTAGTGTGAGTCGCGCTGTAATTGGTTGAAGTTCCGTACACAGTACAGCGTTAGCGTAAAGAGAAAAACAAATAGAAAACATGCCGTATTATGAGTATGAAAGGGAGAGAACGTCATGGACGACAAAATTAAAGAATTTCTTTAAGAAAGACAAAAAGGTCGTGACTAGAGAGGGACAAGTAATTCCTCCGCCGAAATCAGCAGCTTCACATATGATGCTGAAATATGGATATCATACGTGCATATGGTTGGAAAATTGGGCAAAGTATACGAAGAATGATGGTGCTTTAGCTTTCCCTGAGAATGGTTCATTTAGTGTAGCGGTTTTGCGAAATTTGCGAGAAAAGATGACAAATCTAGAACCTAGACCTAGACCGACACAGTTTGAAGCGTTGACGGAATGGGAGGATGAGATGTATGAGCGAGAGAGATTCAGAGGTTTTAGGGATCATGATTTTATGCCTGGAAGGATGTGGGGAATAAATCATGAAGACAGAATAAAACGATGGAGATGTGCTAACATGACAGGAGGTTTGTTTCCAGCTTTTACGGTTGAGGAAGGGACTAAGAAAAAACGGACTGAGAAAAAGAAACATATAGAGAGGGAAAAATATATGCACGAGAGCGAAACGGATGATGAATTGCTGGAAGATATTTTAAATAGAAATCCACCTCCGTATCAGCAGAGTTCTACAGTGGTGACACCAAATGCGCCGCTAATAGAGACTATGCGAAATAAAAGTCCGGAAAAGAGAATTGAAATAAATAGGTCACAAGAACAAATGAGAACTTCACAAAATGAAGGAATAGAAAGTGACAATGCCAGCGAATTAGCAAGAACAACCAAAGAACTAACTGAAAAGATTAGAGAATTAACGAAAAATATGGAAGCAGTTACTGTACCTGTAACAATAGGTCCAGTGATACCAGTTTTTGAGAATCAGAAAATTGATGAAAGATCTTTGGTGATTCCCATGAGTTCACAATTTCAGAGAGAAAAAGAAAGAATGGAACAAAGTACAAATACAAGTAATTTGGCTAGTACTTACAGACCAAGTCCACCTACAAATTTGACGGTGAATGAGTGCAATGGTAGGAAAATGCATATGGTAACAGAATCTGCAACAGAAACCGCTGAAAAGAGTGGTAATTGGATAGAACTAAATAATACACCCATAGGTCCGACTCCTGATGAGTTAAATGAGTGGATGAAGGCATTTAAAATAAAAGAACCAGAAGAAAGACCATTAGATGTAATTAGATTAAAAATCGACATGGAAGAATTAATTCTAGGAACGATTGGTACCGAAAAGATAAAAAATTACCAGGATGATGAAATAATGTTCCTGTGCAAAAGTATTACATGGAGGGCAAAGAATTTACATGACAAACTAGAAGAAGTAGCCAGTGAAATTGGAATAGACTTTGCGAAAGTGAAAACGTTGCAGAAACCATATAGAGTAGACTTTTGTGAAAAGGATATTGAAAATTTGAACACGGCAGGAAGGCTGACACAGATAAAAGAGTTAATTGTGTTATTGAGAAAATGGGGTGATGTGGATAGATGGAAGGTTAGATGGACGAAGAAGAATGAGAAAACTACAGACAAAGGTTCATTGGCCTTTATGATAACTGAAAAAGAATCTGTTGCTAAAGAATACCCCATGAGAGAAACTCCAGGTGGTAGTTACGTGCATGTTCCCTGGACTAGGCAGGACATACTGTCATTTACCAATGACTTTCCAAAGCTAAGAGAGAAGCCAGTTGAGTGGTACCGACAAGTAGAGAGGTTTGTAAAGGTCTCAAAAGTGTTGTGGATAGATTTAGATGGATTATTTGACATAGTGGTACCAACAGATTTGTGGTCAGAATGTAAGATTACAGTTGACTGGCCAACTACAGAATATCCAAGAGATCCTAAGACAGGAGCTCCAGGTCCTGATGTGATGAAGAAGTACGATAAGGTGATTACCTTTTTGAAGAATAAGATTCCTCCTAAAGAGACAGATTGGGTAAAAATCGATAGAACTACACAAGAAAGTAAGGAGTCTGTACATGCCTATTATGAAAGGTTGTTGTTGGTTTTCAAGCAGTATAGTGGATATGAGGAGTTGAGTGAAAAGGACATGAGTCATTTTGTATACCGATTTGTGTTTGGCCTGAAACAAGAAATAAGTGATATGATTAAGCAACACATGATAAACTGGCAGAATGGAAGTGTAGATGAGGTGCTGAGGTATGCTAAGTATTGTAGTGATGAAATAGAGAGTAAACAGCGTAAGTTGAAAGAGAAGGCAATGTGGGCACAGGTGAAGGTGGCAGAAAAACAAGAAGCTCAATTGGACAATAATAATGGAAATGAAACAGGACAGAATAAAATGCGACCTAACATAGGTAAAGGAAAGGGTCAAGTGAGTCTAGAAGAGGCAAAGAAGAAATGGCCATGTCATAATTGCGGAAAATTAGGGCATTGGAGAAACGAGTGTAAGTTCCCACCTAAACCTAATCCGGAAAATCAATCATTAACTCCACAGGTGCAGAATGAGGTAGTTGTTCAACAAAGTCAGGTGCCGCAACCACCACTTCCCAACACTGTTAACCAGCAAAGATACAGTACAGAAACAGGATTCTACGGAGGAGAGCAGGTAACACAGTTGCCACGAGCAGCTAACATTTCTCAGTATTGGTTGCGTCAGAGTGAGGATGACCCGGATGAAAGATTCTGACGGTGCCCAGGAGAGGGGAAAGAGTGCGTACTTGGCGCAACTCTAGAGGTAGATCAGTCTGGTCCCTTTGTGGATGGAGAAGTGAATGGTGCAAATGTAACATTCCTTGTCGATACTGGAGCTACCCGTTCTACTGTTAGATCAGTGGAAATTCCAAACCTTCCTCTCTCAGGTGAATACATCCAAGTAGTAGGAGTAGCCAATCAGCAGATTAAAACCCCACTTACTGAATTGGTGGAAGTAAAAATTGGTTCTTTTAGCAAAATGCATAAATTTGTAGTGTGCGATTGTAGTCCTGTAAATCTTTTAGGTCGTGACCTCTTGTGCAAGATGAATTGCACAATTTATTGTACGCCAGATGGAATTGGATTTCAGACCTCAGATGAAGATGTCTTGTATAAAGTAACTTTGATGAATCAGGAACCTGAAATGAATGGTTTGTTTCCTGCATTTGATGCAGAAAAACTTCCAGAAGAACTAAAAAGTGCAGTGAAAGAAAGTGTGTGGGATTTTACAGGAGAAGACATTGGATTAATGAAAGAAGTTGATCCCGTAAAAGTAACAGTAAAAGAAGGAACAACTTACCCGAATACGCCACAGTACAAATTAACTCCAGAAATAATTGAAGGAATAACTCCTGTGATAAATAAAATGATTGAACAGGGAATTTTAAAAGAAATAATGAGCAGTCCATGTAATTCACCTATAATGGGACTGAAAAAGCCAAATGGAACATATAGAATAGTACAGGATTTGAGAAAGATCAACAAAATAGTTGTGCCCTGTTGTCCAATAGTGCCAAACCCTGCAGTAATTCTATATCAAATTCCACATGAAGCTGAGTGGTACACAGTGATAGATTTGTGTCACGCATTTTTCTCTATTCCTTTGCATCCAGATAGCCAGCCATTATTTGCGTTCCGGTTCGGAGAGCGTATTTTGGCATGGTGCCGAATTCCTCAGGGGTATACAGAAAGCCCCTCAATCTTTAATCAGATTCTAAAGAAATCTCTGGAAGATTTGAAAATGCCAGAAAAATCAGTAATGGTGCAGTATATCGATGACCTATTGGTGGCATCGAAAACAAAAGAAGCATGTGTAAATGATACAATTGCTTTACTGAACCATCTAGAGAAAAGAGGACATAAAGTGTCCCCTTCAAAATTGCAATTTTGCCAGAAAGAAGTTCAATATTTAGGGCATAAAATTGAGAAAGGAGTGCGAAAGATAGCGACAGAAAGAGTAAGAATGATTCAAGGAATGAGAGCACCAATGACGCAAAGAGAGGTAAGAATGTTTCTGGGAATGGTTGGATATTGCCGACAATGGATAAGTGGTTTCTCTTTGATTGCAAAACCATTACAAAAATTGACCAAGAAAGATGTAAAAGACCCTTTTGAGTTAAACAATGAAGAAATGAAATCTTTCAAAGAATTGAAAAAGAAATTGTGTGAGGCACCTGCATTAGGCATGCCTGATTATGAGAAGGATTTTGAGTTGTACTGCAGCGAAAGAGATGGATGTGCGTTTTCAGTACTGGTACAAAAACATGGAACAATGAAAAGACCAATTGCTTATTTTTCAGCTGTTTTAGATCCTATAGCAAAAGCATTGCCCGGATGTCTGAAAGCAGTTGCTGCTACTTGTGTAAGTCTGGAACAAAGTGAAGGTATAGTGATGGGGTATCCACTGAGAGTATATGTTCCCCATTCAGTAGAAATTCTTTTGACAAGAACAAAAACACAGTACATGACACATAGTCGGCTGACTAAGTATGAAAAAGTCATCTTGAGTGCTGAAAATGTGACCATAGATAGATGCATGAATGTGAATCCTTCAACATCATTGCCAGATGAAGAGAGTATAATTGAACAAGACGAAGTAGATCATGATTGTCTGAACGTGCTGGAATATTGTACGAAACCAAGAGCTGATATAAAAGATGAACCGTTAAAGGAATCTGATTATGTCATGTTTGTGGATGGCTCATGCTTGAGAACGAAAGAAGGAGTTTTAAGCGCAGCTTACGCAGTGTGCACAGTGGCAACTGTGATGGAAGCGTCTTGTCTGAAAGGAATAAGGTCTGCACAAGTTGCGGAACTGATTGCTTTGATTCAAGCATGTAAATTAGGAAGAAATGTACGAGTCACGATTGTGACCGATAGCCAATATGGTTTCGGTATCGTACATGACTTCGGTCAGATTTGGTCACAAAGAGGTTTCTTGACGTCTGCAGGAACACCTATCAGAAATGGAGATTTTGTTAAAAAACTGCTTGAGGCGATACAGTTGCCTAAACAAATCGCTGTAGTGAAGTGCAAGGCGCATAAGAAAAACGAAGATTACATAGCCGTCGGCAATAATTATGCCGATGAGATAGCCAAATATTGTGCAGAGAACATGGTGTCCATGAACAAAAATAGAGAAAGGGAGCATATCTCTTCTCCTTTGCTTTTTACTAATACTGTCGAGACATGGGATGAAGTAAGACAGTTACAAGAAACTGCAAGTGATGAGGAAAAAGATTACTGGATAAAAGCAGGATGTAGAAGACAGGAAAATAATGGTGTGTGGGTATACAGAGACGAAAGACCAGTTATGCCTGATAGCATGATTGCAGACATGGCACGGATGTACCATGGACAAGCTCATTTTGGGAGAGATGCAATGATCAGACTTTTTAGACAAACCTGGTATAACCCAAAATTCAGAGCCATTGCTGAAAATCTTTGTCAAAGATGTCTTATTTGTCAGCAGTTTAACCCAGGAAGAAAAACAGTAGTGAGTCTAGGAACAATAGGACGAGAAGGAGGTCCATTCACCAGAATGCAGTTAGACTTTATAGAAATGCCCCCTAGTAACAGACTAAAATATGTTCTAGTGGTCGTCTGTTTGCTCTCTCGTTGGGTGGAGGCATACCCCACTAGAAGGAATGATGGAACAACAGTGGCAAAACTTATGCTGCAAGAGTTCATTCCAAGGTATGGTTTCCCAGTCACGGTTGAGACAGATAGAGGAACACATTTTCAAAATGAGTTGATCCAATTGATTTGCGAAGCATTGAGTATTAAACAAAAACTACATTGTGCTTACAGACCAGAGGCTTCTGGGGTAGTGGAGCAGATTAATGGAACAATTAAAAACAGATTAGGAAAAATGTGTCAAGCTACAGGACTCAAATGGCCAGATGCACTGCCTCTTGTTCTGATGACCATCAGAAGCATCCCTGAAAAGAAAACTGGACTTAGTCCTCATGAGATGATCATGGGACGAGCAATGAGACAAGCACACGTACCTGTCAACAAGTTATTGACTATAACTGATGATCTAGTACTGGATTATTGCAAGGGACTGGCTGATGTGGTGCGTTCTGTGTTTCATCAGGTTGGACCGGATGCGACCACTCTTGAAAGAAAACCAGCCCACGACTTGAATCCAGGAGACTGGGTCCGTATTAAAATCCACAGGAGAAGAAACTGTCTAGTTCCTCGCTGGGACGAACCACGACAGGTAATCCTAGTGACAACGACTGCAGTCAAGTGTGGAGGAGTGAAGAACTGGGTCCATGCCAGCCACACAATCAGAGTTCAAGAACCTACTGATCGACATGTGAGTCGACGTCTGGAAGTATGGGATAAAAGTTTAACAGCTGGGACAACAAGGATAAGAGAAAGGGTGCCAGAACTTGAAGATCGACCTGAAAGTCGACATCTGGAAACCCCAACGGTAAACACCTCTAGAGAAGAAGAGGAAGAAGAAGAAGAAAGAAATTCAGAAATTCCAGAACCTGAAGATCGACCTGTAAGTCGACATCTGGAAACATCTGACACAAGTTCAGGTCTGATGATTCAGTTGCAAACTCTGAAGAATTCCGAAGGAGAACTTGGGGTTATAAACCAATTAGAGAAGAAAATGAGCAAGAAAATGATCTAGATGAACAACCAAGTACAAGTTATGGTGGAAATCCTTCAGAAATAATATTAATAGATGAAGTAGGGAAAGAAGTACACAAAAAGTTAGAGAATCGAGAAGAACCCCGAGGAGCAATAGGGACAGATAGAGAAACAGAAGAACAGGGAAATTTAGAAGCAGAAAGGGAGGAAAACACCAAATCGGAAGAACACCGAGGAGGGACAGTAATAAGGGAACACAAGAAGGAGAAGACAGATCCACCAGTAGGAGATGACGAGATCATAAGTTTCAAAATAAGAGACAATAGTGAAACAGTTGAAACAGAAACTGAAGAAAGTGGAGAAGAGGAGAAGGCAAAAACTGAATCAAGAAAAAGAAATTGGAAATCAGAAAGAGAAGAAAAAGAAGGTGAAGTCAAAAGGCCAAGAAAAGGAGATAATTGGCCCAACAGCTATATAAGAAAATTGAGATATAGAATAATAAGAGCAGGAGACGAAAGTGCTGAACAAGTGAATGAAATAACAAGTCAAAAGGGACAAGAAAAACCCAGTGGAAAAAGATTACAAAAGTCCAAAAGAACAAAGAAAGTGAATGCAAAGTATAAGTCACCTGAGTGGCTGTATATTGCACTGACAGATTACAAAGAAGAAGAAAACACTCACGAGAACCAAAGACTAAGAAGTCGAATGGGAAAAGGTGAGATGCAACAAACCTGAAGTGAAGACTTATAGTGCTTCTGCCGGACATGACAATTTTACTGGATGTGACAAATCACCGGATGTGACAACGAAAGAATTCTGGAGAGAATTAAAAGAAAGTACCAAGCAAAGACTTTTGAAAGCAGAGTGGCATCTAAGTCATTTCTGAGGTGTAGTGACACAATTTTCTGAAACTTAACAAATAGAAAAAGAAAAATGGAAAATACTAGGGATAGAAGAGATAAATGTGAGTTTATAAAAAGATGGTGCAAAATGTGCTGCTTTTGTACAGGGTTATTAATGACCATATGGATAGTTTTAGCAATCACAATTCCTATTAGTTTAGCTGTAATAGAAGCAAAGAATGATACTAAACCAGAAAAAGAAACTAATATTAAAGAACCAGTTATTTTAAGAAGTAGTGCAGAGTTACATAAGGATAAGTCAGTAACAGACTTTTCTAAAAATGTTTTTACAAAATTGTTGTACGAATATGTAGAGAGAATGGATGTGAGAGATTGTTATGTTTGTATGCAGTTGCCTGCATCAGTGTCAGAAGGTGTGACTTATCATCACCTACCTCTAACTTATGGAATAACATGTAGTGTAATAGCAAGTTTATTTTATAAAACAGGTAGATTAGAATCTTATTATACTGACATAGATAAGATTTTTACAAACATTCCAGTAGTACCAGAACTTAACAAAGTAAAACCAGCAAACGTTTTAGGAGAATTCTTTTTAGAACATAGAAAATTAACGTTAGAAGAAATAGTTAGTAACAACCTTACCTGTGAATTAAAGAAAGAAGAAAAAGTATTTTTAGAAATGGTTGAAGAAAGAAGAATGAAATTTCAAAAAGAAGCAATAAAAGAGGAAGGAAAACATCTATGGACGTTTGAGGAAGGAAATCATGAAGGGAAAAAGATAAATGCAGCAATGACATTAGATTGGCCGCAAACAGGAAAGTTGTGTATTAGGAGAAATAAGACAGTCTATGACAATTACTTTGTAGGTTCCAGTATCTGCCATGACAATTATCAAATTCTGGGAGGTTGGGGATTCAAAGGTGGAAAAGATCCAATATTTCCAGGTATCTATTATATTTGTGGGAATAGAGCTTATTACAGGTTACCGGACCATTGGTATGGAACTTGCTATGTAGGCCTGGTCTTTCCAAAAATCTTTCATATGGACAGAGAAGAAAAGGGAACATACAAGATGATTAATAGCTTTACACGTAGAAAGAGGGAAAGTTTTTCAGAAATTGTAGGTGATATTTTTGGAGCATTAATACCAGCAGTGGGAATATCTTTGAATGCATTTAAAATTCAGAAGTTATCCACAGTAGTAGATCGTTTGTCTACAGATACTGCGGGAGGGTTCTTAATGGTAAATACCGAAATGGTTGCCATGAGAGCTATGGTGATGCAAAATCGGCTTGCCCTTGATATTCTTTTGGCAAAAGAGGGTGGAGTCTGTGGAATGTTGAAAGTCCAACATTGTTGTACTTACATTCCTGATAACAGTGAAAATATACAGAAGTATATTACAAATATTACAAATTTGCACAAAGAACTAGTTCCACTGGAGGTTGAAAATGTTTTGGGAAAACTTGGTAGAGGGTTTTCTTCAGTAGCAAATTGGTTGACCAGAATGAGTAGACTAATGATAGGGAAAGTTATAATAATAGCAACTGTAGTAATACTGTTAGCCATGGTGTTGAAAATAGTAATAACGTGTATAAAAAGAAAACTAAGACAAAATAAGATAAAAAGAAATAACAGAATAATGAAAGAGAGAGAGAAATGGGTGAAATTGAGTTGGAGAAAATGAAAGAAAACATGTATAAGGAGACAAAAAGACAAGATGAAGAAGAAACAGATGTGTAAATAACAAAAAGCAAAGGATAAAAGACATACTGCCTGAAAAGAAGTATAACTTGGGTTTTATGTGGTGATTTAAAAATCACCAAAAGGGGGAGTTGATGGAGCAGAGAAAAAATTTTTTTTTAACCCCTAACAAATTTTTATAAATAATTAATAAAATGTTCGTTTAAATGTATTAATCAACACTGTACGTGTGGGAAGGGTAACATGCAAATGTGTGTGCTAAATAATCTATTAATGGATGTCCGTGTGTCTAATTATAACATAAAAATAAATGCGTACTAATTTAAAATAAATGCATGTTTTTGTGCTTCATAGAAATAAAACGTGTTGTTGCAAAAACAATAGTGATGGTAAGTAAGGAACAGCTTAAATGTTGCTTTCTGCTAGGTAATAGCTAATTGGGGTACGTAGATGACGGGAGGGAAACGAAAAGGCTATTTTTCTCTATTTTAATTATGTTTTGTTTACTTCAAATTAGTGCTTCTAAAGTATAACCGAGTAGCGATATAAAATGGCTGCCAGTGGGTGATGTGCGCAGGCGCAAGGGAGACATGTGACACGGGAGAGAAGTCGGAGAAAACTAACCTCGTGATGTTGCTGAGAGGCTAGGATGCGAGAAATGGTCAAGGCTGATGTGACCTAATTGAACTGATAGTGTGCCGTGGTGATCAGCAGAAGACCCGTGGGAAACCAGTTTAAGAGAAAGGACAATGACTGCGGAGTTCTCGAATGTATCGAAAGAAGTTACAAATGTACTGATCGAAGCGGATGGAAACATGTCTTGAACGTGTGGGAAAGGAAATGATCCAAGGACAATTGGATCCAAGAGAACTTGATTAAAAGAATGAATAAGATGACATGCATGGACCAATGAAAGAAAAGCGTGTTATTAATGTTGTAACAATTAGTTAGCAAAGTTAGAATTAGGGTATAAGAGGGCCTACTCTTGGTGGGAGGGGGTCAATCGCAGTCAGTCGCTGTCACAGTCAGGAGCGGAGTTGGAGAGTCGTGTTGGTGTTGGTGGCTTCCAGTGCTGGGTGGTCCTGATCGATCCCTTACTGAGCGGGAGATGTTGAAAGACTGCTAGATGAGACGGGTTGCAGGTAGCTGATGCTGACGAGCTGAAGTTTCTGTTGCTGTCTTAATTTTCCAGTTGAGTATGAGAATCAGGTTATTTCTAATTCTTAAACTTAGGTTAGAAATCATTAGGCTAAATTAGGAAGGAGGCAGGTAATTAGGGTTTTGCTTCATGACGAAAATTTCCTTTCTGCAATAAATTGATTATGCTTAATAAATATTTGAATTAATAATGAATGAATAATTGAATAAAAAGTTTAAATTCTTTCTCATGCTTTTAAAATTATATAAAATGTAAGATTCTTTAAATCAAATGACTCAGTGGTTATTTTCCTAAATGATTGTGACATCAGTAATTGGTTATTGTGATTCAGCTGGTCTTAATCACTATGAACTAATTTTTACATGAATGATTCATCGACAAAACAATGAGCAGGAATATCTTAGGAAATAACTAAAAGAAAGTGATAAGTTAAGGTAATAAGATATCCCGGCTCCTTCCAGCGGTACATAAATGGTGTTTTCCATTTAGTTCTCATGCTTCTCCTAGGAGTACAGAATTTCATAAAGTTGTAAAGGAAATCCAGGTGTGTGCGTGTGTGTTAGGCGATGTTTATGGGCCCCATCGTCATGTGGATGTGAGAAAAATATAGTTTGCCCCTGGATGACCTATAAGTGACCTAGGAGGAGAATAGTTTTTATTGTACGCGCTGCATCAGACAGTAATCATCAATACCCAAGATCAGTGGTTCTTAACCTGTGGTCAGAGGAACCCTGGGGGTCCGTGAAGCCTATTCAGGGGGTCAGCAACTGTTTTTACAAAAGAGCAAGTAACTTACCTTCAGTAACACCTTATCTGATGCGACTATCTAGCCGCAGATTCCTTACCTTAGAATTATCCCGAGGTGCGAGACTGGATCAGTCGTTCAGGAACATAGGCCATAAAACTGCACCACGTCTAGAACAGCTCCGGTGAAAGGAAGTGCCTGAGCGAGAGTCAGATGTGACTTCAGCACGTTGATAGCGAACCCCAGCGAGTGCAGGAGGGCCGCTGTAGTATGGAGGTAGGAGACGACAGTCTGGGGCGAGCTTGTCTTCAACAGCCAGTCGTTGAGATAGGGGAAGACTGGTACCCCTGATCTCCACAGATGAGCTGCAACCACCGCCATCACCTTGGTGAACAGCCAAGGGGCGCTGGTAAAGCCAAAAGGAAGAAGGGTGAACTGAAACCCGGTAGTCTGAATTTATAGACCTCCAGTGGGGCAGGTGATGGGGTATCCTGTCTCCCACTAGGTGCCCATGATGGTAAGAGGGCACACTAAAGGGGTCTGCAGGCTGCGGCTTCTGGGGGAGTGGTGGACTGGCCTGAACTCTGGCTGCCCGACCCACAGGGCATGTGGGTATCGCTCCCTTGGCCACGCAGAGTCTGGGTAGTTTGCGCACAGTGGTGGCTGGGCTGGTAAGGGCCTGGTTGGAAGCCCCATCCGTGACCACGAAAGGAGCAAAAGACGGACTGGGGTTGGTGAGGGACAATGGAAAGGTCCCAGGACCTGGCCGTAGCTCTGCTATCCTTGAAACTATCCTGCTCGGAGTCTGCCTTGTCTCTGATGAGACAGGAGTCATCAAAAAGCATGTCCATAAGCGACGCTTGAACATTACCGGAAAAGCCAATCGTTCTCAGCCAGGCATGAACTTCGCTGCATTTCTCCCATCAGACATAGCCTGGAAGAGTATGGCCCGGGCCTCTTCCAGGCCCATGGGCAGTCCCTGCGCAACCATATCCCACAGGGCATAGGAGTAGTGGCCCAAAAGGCATGCGGTGTTCAGGTACCAGGCTGGTGGAAGAAAACATTTTCTTTCGCTAGGTGTCATGCCTCTTGGATTCCTGATCCAGTGAAGTGGTAGGAAGTGCCCCAGAATTTACTAGGGAGATGGAGGCTTGGACCCTCAAGCTCTCCAGGGAAGGGTGTTGTGTGAGGAAGTTGGGGTCCCCTGGGGCACAGTGGTGGGCAATCATCATGTTCACAGGAGCCCCTGTGCAGGGTTTGGACAAGTCCGAAGTAGGACGTCTGCGAGGGATTCATTATAAGGGAGAAGCGGTTCTGAAGGGGGTCACTCCCAGCTGAGACCCCTCTGTCAAGAAGTTAGTCTTGACTGCCACTGAGAGCAGGCAAAGGTCCAGGACCTCGGCCACCCTTCCACCACCATAGCAGACAAGCCCCCTCCTCCGTAGCCACGATAGGAGAGAGTATGCCAGTATCTGGAGGGACGCCCAATCCACCAGCAAATGCCAATTGCCATAAATTGGACGAGTCGCTCACTGTATCAGTGTTGTTTTTAAAACTTTTAATGGCTTTGTGTAGAAGCTCCATTTCTTTTTTTGTTGGGCAAGTGCCATGCAGCCACTTTCCACTCTGCTTTCCTTGTGGCTTTCGAGTTTCTTATTGAATGCTTCGCGGCTAGTGATTATATTCCACTCGCTTTGTACTCTGCATCCGTGAATCTGTGTAGCGTTGAGGTCAGAGTGAAGTAGTCTAAATACGAGTGGGTGTTGTGTACTCCTGAAAAGCAGGAGTAGGCCAGGCGTGTCCCATGTTCTCAAAATTTCCAAACTCATTATCTTCTTCCAAAAGGATTAGAAGACATCTTTTTGGGTCTGGGTGTGTGAGTGGTGGTGACTCTGTTTGAAATGGAGGGATTGGGCTGCGGAGTTGTGTGTGAAAGTTATGTTTATTTGGGGATATACAAGGGGATGGAAGGTTCTGAAGACTGTTGTGGAGTTGCTTTCTTTTGCGTATGTTGATGGTGGAAGGTGTGTAGGTGAGGGGTGGTGATGGAGCATGAATATCATGTTGAATGGCTCTGAACTGAGCAATAGATGATAGGGAAGTGTGTGGGTATTGTGCGTTTGTGGATTAAGCGCTTGGTGTATTTGCTGCATGGAGAGGGTGAGTTATAGATGGCTTTGAAAGTGGGTTATTTATGCTGGCATTTGGTGTACCCTGGGTGTGTGTATGTATGTTGGGATGAAGGTGAGGTGTTGGTTGAGTGAGACTATGCGGATTGGATTGACAATGTATGTTTGTAGAGTGGTGTGTGTTTGCTGTGACCGTGGCTCTTTCTTGGAGAGTGATTTTAGAATGCAAGTCAACATCATCTCTGGCCTTAGGCCTTTCCAGGTCCTAACAGGTAATACCCTTGCCCTTTGCCCGGACTCCATGAGCCCTAAGGTTATATAGCCCCAGTGATCAGGTGACCCTGAGCCAATGAGAACCTTAACCAATCAGAACCCCAGGGCTAAAGTTTAGAGCAGGCTTCTCCAACAAGTAGCTCATGAGCTACAGGTAGCTCTCCATCTACCCATAATAAGTAGCTCCCCTGTCTACAGCCCAGCCTATTAAATGTGATGCTTTTGCTTGGTTGAATAAATACATGTATGCTGAAATTGAAAACTGTATTTAAGACAAAAATGCGTGTATTTCCAGAACTCAAGAGTTAGTATGTGGAGAGACCTATTACTAATATTAACTTGGTGCCAGGGACATGAAAGCTTTGGCTGTTGTGAATTACCAATGTACAGGAATTCCACATTGACAAAGCATTTTTTTACATTATTGCTGGGAACTGGGCTTGATGCACTTGAAGTGATCACTGCTGGCAATCTTGCATATGGTGGGCACTAATGCAATCTTTTCTGATGTGGTCAGTATTAATACTCAAACTATTAGTAGATCAGAAGGATTTTCACCAAACATAAGTAGCTCAGGACCAAAACTCTAAGTCCTAGGTCACATAAAAAACCTAGCCCTAGGACTCAATGGGAAACCTAGCTCTATCAGCCAATCGAAACCTAAACTCTATACCCTAGGTCCAATACAAATCCTAGCCCTGGGAACCATTCAGAACATGTATGCAACAACCAATAAAAAATCTTATTTTAAGAGCATGTGACCTTAAACTTAAGGGGCTGTGCGAGGTGTGAAGGCCCGCTCAAGTGGCTGCAGCCCAACCATTAAGCAGAAACTGGTTTGCAAAGAGGAAGGGAAATGCTCTTCAGCTCACAATTTCCATGGATGCAAACTGGCCCAATACACACTTTGTAGTCCCTGTTCAACCCTGCAGGTAAGCCCCAAAAGTAAGGCCACTAAATAATGCTTTTCACGCACCTCAACCCAAAATAAGTCCTACACACACTTCCAAACACAATTTAAACCACAAAACAGATTAGATAGTCAGGAAGATACTGGAGCTTTGCTTAGGGGTGGATTTTTGCCTTTTAGGATTCTTTTTAGGGGAGGAGTAGATTTTAGTAGCTTTAGTACAGTTTTAGGGAAAAACAAGGAATCATAAAGCTATTCAAGCTAAATAGAGGAGACCATTTAGTCCCTAAAATCTAAGTGAGCAACACAGTACCGAATCTTATCAAGAAAACTATCAAAATATGAGAACAAGATCTGTCCTGGAAGCGGTTAAAGACATTTTTAAAAAAATCACAGCTGCCAGTGCATAATGAAAATCACTACTTAACAAAGTCACACATGTGACACACAAAAAGGGTCACACAAAAAGGTCTTGTTCTTGATAGTGTTTTGTTGACTTTGCCTAAACAAATAATTGATGTTTGCTCTACAAATGGAATTCTGGGACAAAGGGTGACCTGAAATCTCTTAGATAGCACACTAAGGTGGGCTAGATAAAAATCCACTTGTCCAATTTGGCAGAATGATAAAAGAGTTGCCCTTGGCCCTTCCAATAAACCCAGTAAAAGACATGTGATGCCAGACTTCATAGTCTTCATAGTCCCACCGATTTTCAAAACACCACAACCATCTAGTTTACATCACAAAAGAAACCCAGCAATAACGTTAGAGCGCTGTGCTCGAACCAATACATGCACGTATGATACGCATTTCTGTGGGTGCAAGGAGATATTCAAGGTTCATAATTATGCTGTGGTGAATGGATGCTGTGTGCTAGCAGGTTTCTGTCCTTGGCTTGTTAGTATATTGATGTTGCCCATGCTTTCAGCTTGACCATCACTCTAGTCACTCCATGCTGAAAATCACCCTTTTCTTTCATGTGTCCCTCAAATCACTGCTTCTTTCTCAAGTCGTGTTACCACCTAGCTCCATGTTTTTAGTCCTGGGCTTTCATTGAACAGCCTAATGGAGGTGTAACTAACTAGACTGACACCGGCTAAAAATGATTTGTAACAGGGAGGCCTATTTCAGGGAACACAATTTGTTTACAACATGGAATGAAATTGTACACTTCTATCTGGACCCCTGCTCCAGGTGCATCATACCTGACACGTCTGCAAACAGCAGCACCCCATGAAAGTTCTGGGTGTAAGGCAGCTTGTCTGAAAGGTCACCATATACCACCAGGTCTGGTACGTGGGCGGCCACTTTGCCTATCTTGTGGACCTCGCTGTGCTCCTTTGCCAGGCCTGCCATTGAAGTCATGGTGGCTGCAACCAACTCCCTCACAGGCTGTTTCCAGGATCTCCAGGCTCTTGACACCAACTGACATAGAGCGGAACCCTGGCCCCACTGCCAGGGAAACCAGAACCAAGAACCTCTAGGGCTCCAGAACCTCTGCTGTCACCGCTGCCAGGGAAACCAGAACCAAGAACCACCAGGGTCCAGAACCTCCGGTGTCACTGCTGCCATGGATACCTGAACCACCAGGGCTATAGAACCTCCAGTGTCACCGCTGCCAGGGAAACCAGAACCAAGAACCACCAGGGTCCAGAACCTCCGGTGTCACTGCTGCCATGGAAACCAGACCCACCAGGGCTATAGAACCTCCAGTGTCACCGCTGACAAGGAAACCAGAACCAAGAACCACCAGGGCTCCAGAACGTCTGCTGTCACCGCTGCCAGAGAAACCAGAACCAAGAACCACCAGGGCTCCAGAACCTCTGCTGTCACCGTTGCCAGAGAAACCAGAACCAAGAACCACCAGGGCTCCAGAACCTCTGCTGTCACCGCTGCCAGAGAAACCAGAACCAAGAACCACCAGGGCTCCAGAACCTCTGCTGTCACCGTTGCCAGAGAAACCAGAACCAAGAACGACCAGGGCTCCAGAACCTCTGCTGTCACCGCTACCAGGGAAACCAGAACCAAGAACCACCAGGGCTCCAGAACCTCTGCTGTCACCGCTACCAGGGAAACCAGAACCAAGAACCACCAGGGCTCCAGAACCTCTGCTGTCACCGTTGCCAGAGAAACCAGAACCAAGAACGACCAGGGCTCCAGAACCTCTGCTGTCACCGCTACCAGGGAAACCAGAACCAAGAACCACCAGGGCTCCAGAACCTCTGCTGTCACCGCTACCAGGGAAACCAGAACCAAGAACCACCAGGGCTCCAGAACCTCTGCTGTCACCGCTACCAGGGAAACCAGAACCAAGAACCACCAGGGCTCCAGAACCTCTGCTGTCACCGCTACCAGGGAAACCAGAACCAAGAACCACCAGGGCTCCAGAACCTCTGCTGTCACCGCTACCAGGGAAACCAGAACCAAGAACCACCAGGGCTCCAGAACCTCTGCTGTCACCGCTACCAGGGAAACCAGAACCAAGAACGACCAGGGCTCCAGAACCTCTGCTGTCACCGCTACCAGGGAAACCAGAACCAAGAACCACCAGGGCTCCAGAACCTCTGGTGCCACCAGTTCTGGTGCTCCTGCTGCCCTGACCGAAGCTGGCACCAATGTCCCCAGACAACACGCATAGTGGTTCATCAGAAACCAGTAATGAAGAAGATGATGATAACCTAGCGGCCCGCTGTAGAATTAACATTTTGTTGGTCGGTTTTGATTGTTTCGCAGTCACTATGGTTACTAGATACAGGAGATACATGTCAATAGACCCTATTTAGGCGAGAGAAGACCCCCCGATCTTTTAACTCAAAATCTGATTTATTTTTCCTGTCTTCCGCCTGAAATAGACTCAGCTTCATTCGAAGTCAATGCATTGTCCCGATTTTTAACCCCAATTATCCTACTTACCTGTTCCAAAATGTTGGCATGGATGCAACAGGTACCGGATTTCTGGCCCGTGTTCCTTTTTAGTAACTACTCTTTTTAAGCTTTAGTTGAATAGGTTTAATTGAACTGAACCAAAGATACAAATCCCAAAATGCACTGAATTGAAAGCAAGCCTCTAAGTAGATGCCGGGTGTCCAAGTACCGTGATATCATGCGGTAATGCCCGCCGTCCGTCACTCTGATCGTTTCTCCTGCTTAAATGGATGGAGGGGCATCGACTTGGCGCTTACGAATTGGGCGCTAGATTGTAGAGATGTGTAGCACTGTAGCGCCTCTGTCATAGCGCCTACTGACAGCGCTCGTGTTTCCAAGGTTCGAGCTTGCGGACCTTATTCGGGCCAGCTTTTTTCTGTGTATTATGGGCTCTGTAGTCTCTGCAAAAGTCAGGACTACAAGTCCCAGGACACAAAGCGCGCGAGGCTCTGATAACATCCCTCTCCTTTGAGGCTGAAAGGCATTTCTGACACCTAGGACGGGTATCTGTATATAAAGCTACGGTGGAATTTAATTTCCCTATTAAATTGCTTATGAATGTTGAAAGTTTGAGACGGAAAACAAAAGAAAAGCACTACATTTTTACCTCAGAAAACCGTGGCGTTCGGATGTACCTTTTCCTATACCTGCTGCTCTGTGTGCGTTCCCATGACTACAAGGAGCTCCCCTGAGGAACCCGCTAGCTACTGACTCAGACCCGCCGTGACTGGGGTTACTACGCACTTTAATTTGTTTTCCCTATAATTTTTATAACAAGCGGGGCCACCTGAGGATGAGCCGACTCGCAAGCTTGTCGCCAATCAGGTGAGTTGAAACATAATCTACGAAGTAGAGGGAATTTATGGTGGTCTTTAATTGGCCGCGTAGACGTCTGTGCTGGGATTGAATTGAGGGAGCTCTGTCCCGGTGATGATTGGCTGTTGTGCCTTGGAGACTGAGCAGCGGCGCCGTGCTATTGGGCGTGCTTGGAGTCGGTCTATTGGCTGAAGATGTCTCTGGCAAACGTTGTGCATCACCCTGGCTCAGCGCTGAGCTGCTGCAGGTCCCGGCTTCCGTAGAGTGACAGCCTCTAATGACGTCAGTAGAGGGACGTTGATCTTTTACCGTGCGGCTACCTCTCTGTCCCGGTGAGCCCTGGGTTCTGCGGTGAACGGGAACCACTCCGGTGAGTAGTCTCTGTCTTACCCCGCAGAGAAGGCAGCTTCTGTGCCACCATCAACCGCCGCGAGACGCCCGGGCTGTACCGACGTCATGCTCGCGACACCTCTTTTGGTGGTGGTGTTTTGTCCCTCGAACCCGCTCTCCCCTAGCAACGTCCCCTGATCACGGGCCTACGCCAGGGTGGAGCAGGTGCAAATCTATTCTAACTTTGAACGGAGAATGATGATGTTTAAATGTATTTTCCCAAGCTGGACTCTGTGTGTGGCGCTCTGTTAGTGTTGATGCGACCAGTGCGCGAGACGGCTGCCCCCGCGACACTTGATGCCCACTCCAATATGGCGGTGGCCGTGTAGACGTTCTTTATTGTGTCCCCGCGACCTCGTTGTGTGTGGGCGGAGCTTGCCGTGGGGCTGCTGTCGGCGGGAGTTTGCGCCTGTATTTGACGTCAGGCCTGACCTGTCACCCTCGGTCCGGTCTGGAAGGGGCCTTCCTTGTGCTCTGCTCCCGGGCTCGGGAGGCTCCTGGCCGGACGGGGGCCCGCGGCGCCGCTCTCGGTGAGTCCCGGGGTGTGGTGGGGGCAGGGTTGGTGGCGGTGCCAGTGCCCTGCCCCCTTCCTTGGGGTGGGGGCTGTGTGACTTGGTTTCGAAGCCTCTTCCTGGGGTGGGGGTGCTGGGGGTTGTCACCCCCCCCCCCCCCCCCGAGGCGCTCTCTAAAAGATCCGCCAGGGTGTTGGGGTCACACCAGTCTCCACCCGTGGTCCTGCAGTGTACCGAAGCACTTTGTAAACACCCTGAGCTGCGGATCCGAGATCGTCAGCCTGGGCACGGACGAGGGTCTTCAGCAAGGGGGGTCTGTGGAGTGGGGGACTCGGACGTGAACTCTGTTAATGAAGGACGAGAGGACTAGTGTCATATACTAGAATGTAATGCATTTAATACTCTGGTAATGTTATTTTTGCGTCTCTAAGATTAATGTTGCAGTTCAGTTATCTGAAATGAATGTCGGTATTAGAAATGAGTCCGCTTAGCTTTAAGAAGGTTTACAAAGTTAACATTTATGAACTGCCATTTTTATGCTTAAACGGGAGGCAGTGATTTTCGACATGTGCTGTGCTAATCCTATGCTTAAAGACTTTGATAGAAAGACAGACATTTGAGGTGAGCAGATCTAGAGTGTTGCTGGTGTTGAGTGCTCTATACAGGAGCTGCTTTCCACCTAAATTTGAGAATTACCCAGAGTTCTCTGCTTTTTTTGCGTGTGTGTGTGTGTGTATATGTGTGTGTGTATATATATATATATATATATATATATATATGTGTATATATATATATATGTGTATATCTATATCCTGAATCAATACGATCAAGTAAGTATGTTTTGCATGAGAAATACTTTTATGTTTAAAAAGTTGACACAGTGCATGTTATCCTGCCATACCAAAGGCGGTGGGGTCTTTGAAACTCCCCTGCCATTGGAATGCTAATCTGCAGGTCATCCTATGGGAGGGGGGTGTAAACACCCTCAGGCCGAACAGACTTTGTTTCTGACCTCCTGAAAGCAAAGGCCCTTTCCCTTGGGCTTCAGAACATTGTCTCTGGTGGCAGGCTGGAGAAAACCTGTCATTCAGCACACCAGTAGCTGATGGGTTTTCAGGGGGTACCGCTAAGG
This sequence comes from Calotriton arnoldi, assembly GCA_963921515.1. NCBI lineage: Eukaryota > Metazoa > Chordata > Amphibia > Caudata > Salamandridae > Calotriton > Calotriton arnoldi. Next base: position 1,163,389 of record CAWUFW010001702.1, on the reverse strand, counting down.
TCCCCTCTAAGTGCATATATTAATAAATCTAACACTGGCATCAGTGTGGGTTTATTAATAGGAGCTGTTTGATACCAAACATCCCTATTTTCTGTGAAGCCATCATGCAGCTGAGGAACTCTTTTTTTCACCGGTGTCCAGCACATGCTTTTAAAATGGCTTCCCTGATCACTTGTACTGACAGTAATGGAACTGACCAGCACAGGGGCATATCTGCTCAGGGAGTGATGCCCTTATATGCAGTATAGCACACCCTGCCTTAGGGCTGTAAGGTCTGCTGTAGGGGTGACTTGCCTATACTGCATGCTGTGTCTGCAGACATGGCACCCAGGCTGAGTGCCATCTTGTGTTTTCACTTTTGTTTGCACCAAGACATGCAGCCTGCAGTGGCAGTTTGCTTGAGCTTAGGGAAGGGTCCCTTATGGTCGCACAATTTGTGCTGCAGCCCGAAGGACCCTCTTTACCACCTCAGACCCTAGATACCAGGGGTACCTATTACTACATCTTTCACCATTAAAATATGTTCATCCACCCCAGACTGATCTTCATCCGAGGTAGACTCAGTCTGAGAATCGGACCCACACTGTACTTTTTCCCTCCTGTCCCTTTTCCTACATGAACACGCATTGTGCCCCATCAATCCACCACTTCTCATCTCTTGCCCTACATTTCTTACTGTTCGCCAAATGCTCTCGACTCCCAAATGGGTAGGAACTCAAACCATTTTGACCCTCACACTTACTAAAGTTTCTTGTAAGCAAGACCAGTCTTTTGACTGTTTATTCTCTGAACTTTTCCCACTTTCTTCATATTTGTAAAATGTTTTACTACTTTTCTTTCGACTCAAAGCACACACCTCCGTGCCTTCCTTATTCTCTTCTAAACAGCCCTTGCACATCTGTAAGAGATTTCAACCTTTCTCACTATTGCCAACCCTTATTCTTAAAGTTCCATCACCAGTTGCCCACAGTCTCCCTTGGACCCTCTAATTATTAGTATACATAATGACTTAGTCCCTAATTAATTCCTATTGAAGTGCTCCAAATCTGCAAGAATGTGCCAATTTGTTTCAGCGTCGGCACGTAATCATCAATTGATTCTTTCTGTTACTGTTTATGGTGGTAAAACTTGTATCTGTCAATAGCAATACATACAGTAAGTGCATAATATCTTTCCAAATCATCCAGTGCATTTGCATACACATCCGTTTCATCCTCATTCCTAAGTTTTTGTTGTTGTTTTTTTTTTTTTTCCCTTCAATCTCAATACAACCTACCAAGAGCTCAACAGTTCCCTCCTCCTTGCGCCAAATATGGTACGACAGGCGCCTAAAAGACTTGCAGCCCACGTCCCTCCAACAAATCCACTCTAGGCCCCGTGCAAGGATTATGGAAATGGTCAGAACCCTCCGTGTTTGGGGAAAATGTCCCCAAAGAGGAAACTAATAAAGTGCCTAGAGATCCCGCTATGCCGCCATACTTAGTTGTACCATTACCTGTAACTTTCAGCAACCTCGCTGCCTTGTAACATCTCCCATTTTCCCATGGATTGAACAACCTTGACTTAAACATTTAGACACACATTTTCCCAGAACACAGTTCATAGGTAAAAAATAATTCACAGATTGCATAACAACTGGTGCTGTGTGTTATCTACACTGTCTGCCCACTTTCTGTGTTTAATGATATGAAGGACAGTGGCGGCTGGCAGGGAACGTGGGTGAGGGGGTTTAAAAAAATAAAATAAAAAAAAACTTGACAAAAAACGACTTACCTTTTAAACAGCTGCCCTCTCTCCGTTGCGTTTGGCGAGGTCCGAACCAGGAAGCACCCAGGCTCCCCATAGCCAATCACAACGCTGCAATGCATTGCAGTGTTGTAATTGGTCTGAGCGCTGTGGTTCGGCGATCAATCTGGGACATGGAGCCTGTGCATGTTCCTGAACAGGCTGTGCATTACAGCCTGGTGGGGAAGATGCAAAGTGCGCATGACTCTTTGCCCTGCCCATGACGGCCTGCCAAACAGTCATGCCCACTTGGAGTGTGCAAACAACTCATCTCCCTGTGACCTCAGCCCTGCCCCGCCCTAACTTAGCCCCGTAGCAAAGAAAAACAAGCATTTGCAATGCAATAGGTCTCGCAATTGCGAGATTTTTTTTATCTATTAGCATTGTAAATGACAATGCCATTTATTTGTTTAAAAATCCTGCAGTAATAAAAGGCATTGTCATTTATAATGCAAATAGGTCATAGTTTTGAAAATGCGAGACCTATTACTTTGCAAATGCTTGTTTACAACTCGCATTCTGGACTCCAATATCTGAAAGTGCTTTCATACGTGTTAATGAAGAAAGTGTTTCAGTGAACTAAAATATTTGTCTAAGATCACACAATTTAAGCTGAAAAGCAGCAATTTATCCAGGTTTTCTAAATTAACTTTGTGCAAATCAGCCCGGAAATGGGCATCTAGTTGTTTTTCTTTGTTAAGGCTGTTTTAATCTGTTTGTGGATTTTTCAGCAGTTTTTATATAGCATGAACTGGACCCAAATGTATTTGAGCGCTTTACATGACTGTTAGTTACATTTCACAAGATTATATTCATTGTTTGTAGGCAGGGGGGGGGGGGTGATTAAGTGATTTGCCCAAAAACACAGGATGTTGAGCCGATTCCGAGATTAGAAGCTGGTCGGAAGTTCTGACCATAAAGCCACATCCTGGGTAGAGGGAGGCAGGCAAACGGACAGAAGCCACATGAAAACTCCCTGACACGGAACAACTTGAGGTCTATAAAAGAATGAAGTGAGCCTACCAGAGCACAGCTAGACCGTTGAACAGCCCTCACAAAGAGACGGACTTGTCTCTGCAGCCACTGTCCCGAGTGAGGTGGAGCCAGGGTGTGGCTGTGTTAGACCTATGCCCTACCTGAACTTTCGAAATAGTGAAGCCTTCGGTGTCCGTTGCGCCAGCCACCAGGGTACGGGCGGGCATCCCTCTTCTACTTTGCAGAGGTTGAAGTGAGGGTAACTTCGGATGAAACCTGCCCAGTTTAACCCCTTCCCTGCGGGGGTAATTCCCCCACGGGTGCGGGGGGGTGAGCGCGGCGCTGCGGTGCTCGTGACGAGACCAGCTCGTCATGAGTCACAGTGGAGCTGTGCTCATGACGAGCTGGTCTCGTCACAAACCCGCCCACTCATTAATTCTCCCGCACAGGCGGGGAATTAATCCCGCGTGGGCGGTGCGCACCTGTTATGACGAGACCAGCTCGTCATGAGCACAGCTCCACTGTGACTCATGACGAGCTGGTCTCGTCATAAGCACCGAAGGGGTTAAGACACTGCAGTGTGTGGACTTTGGAGCGTGTGGTAAATTTGGACTTGGGCCGCTTATTCCCAGTCGGCTGCACAGCCTCCTCTAGGACGATACGGTCTGTGTGAGGTAACTTTAGACCGGTGCCTGGAGATTAGTGGGGTAGTCACCGACCTCAGCATGGAGGTCGGTGTGAAACAACTTCAGATGCAGCCCTCATACACACAGCCCTAAAACACACGTATAGGAAAAGTGGGTGTCGTGTTTATAAAAAACCATGGCACGCATTTAGCCCTAAAACGCATGTATAGGATAAGTGGGTGCTGTGTTTATAAAAAGCAAAGGCACGCTTTCCACACTTATAATTATTAGCAAAGGCGCTGTACGGGCGCCATGCTGAGAGAGAGGCAGCGCGCGCTACTGTGAGCTGTAATAAGTCTTTAAAACAAAGGAACATCAGCCAGACTAAACAGGTGAGCAGGCATATAGGGATCAAAGATTCGAGAGCACAACAGAACAATTCCTGCAACAGAACAAATTAATTTGAGACGCATGTTTATAAAAAACAAAGGCATGCTTTCCGCACTTATAATTATTAACAAGGGCGCCGTACTGAAAGTGAGGCAGCGCACGCGCTACTGTCAGCTGTAAGAACGTGCGCAATGCAAGAGAATGCTGAACGTAAAACTGGATTAAAGAATAAGCGGGCGCCTTAATGATTCACTAGCCATATATAAAATAAGTAGTCCACTACAGAACACATAAGCACTTACCGTGCAAGTAAACTGTAGTTGGCTGGTGCTCCTCTGTATAAAACAGGAAATGATGTATGGGGAGACCAGCCAATCAGTCAGTAGCCAGGAAAAAAGAGCAACGCAGGAGTGAGCCAATAGCAAGCAGCAGGTGGGATTACCCTGGGATTACACTACGTACAGTGATTACCACAGGTCTGCCAGACAGCGCATGCGCGCTTCCAAGGCTCGACCTAATAAAATGATAATAACAGGGTTATTATCATTTTATTCTTTTATTTCTGCTCTGCGAGCTGTGGGACAATGCTCCTCCGCTAATGCGGAGGAGCTGCCCCTGTACCCAACCCAACATGACCAGTGCTAGATAGAAGGTGGCACCAAAAGCTGCTCCCTGCGCCACACCTTCTGGAAACTGCATAAACAGAGGAAACGTCTCCCACACACATTGAAGACAGCCTCCAGTACACTCAAACAAAAGTCTGAAAAGACAACATTCTAACACCAGTTAGACTGTAGTACAGGCATTAGCATGCACAAACAAGACCACCACAAATGTAATCTACCTCTACTACTATGCACCTGTCAAATCGTCCCATTTGCACAAAATGACTGGTCCCAGAGCGCACATAGGTGAAACAAAAGCACAGTAAGAAGCAAAGATTCGCTACATCTCACACTGATGTTGTCAGTCTCCGGTATCTCGTACCTGTCTAAACTTGCCATTCGTACACCGTGATGATTGGTCCCAGAGCACACTCAAGTATAACTTTTGGTTTAGGGCCACAACACAAGGGGTAGTACACATCCCCACATTTACTCTCGCAACAGGGCACTAGTCTTGAACCTGCTCCTATCCCCCCTTTTCACACAAGTAGTATCCCTTCCTGCAATCTCACCAGAACGGGTGTTATTCTTTCCCAATTTCATAACACGAGCAACTGTCAAGAAAGGATCAAACCGAGGTCAATAGGAGATCCCTTGCAAGGGCTCCCATTGACCATGGTTTGATCTGTTGAAGGATCTAGACACAGCCACTCAAGTGGTGCAGCATTTTTTTATCGGCACATGTTGGGTAACGCTGGTGAGAGCCAAACAAGCCCCCCCACCCAATCCTGGATTCCCCCAGGTGTCTAGTTTTTTTAAAAATGTGCAAGTTGCTAGTTTTCCCTAGGTTTCGGTTGAGCTAGGGCCAAAAATCCACAGCTACCCATATTGAGGGGCGGGGGCGGGGGCAGGGCAAGTTTTTATTGAAAAAGTGTAATGCATACACATTGTGTTTTTGGCCTATTTTCTGTCGCAGGCACTAGGCTACCTGCAAGTGAGGTACAAGGCAGGCATGTGGGAGCATAACATAGAACATTTGTTATTTCAAATTGGATTTTGCTGCATTTGTGTCTTCGAAATGTAAGCCAGTGTATAACCGGGATGTGTAATTCCTATAGCCAGACGCCCAGGACATATTGTTTGGGGTCAAGGGCAACAAGTTTTCATGTGTATTGTGTCCTTGGGACAAGTAGGCCCAACCCCCTACAGCACAAACCCTTTGGCTGCCAGTTTGCAGTACCACATTATGGATCAGGGAAGGGCACTGTCTGCAGTTAAGGTAATATTTTTGTCCATATGTTGATGCTGTTCAAACTTGTATTTATGGTTCATTAATTGAAAGCCTTTATTATTAGGGTGAGCTCTCTAAGTAAATGTTGTAAGCTCTGACTGCTCTACTGCCAGTGGTTCCAGTATAAAAATGTGTACACACGTTTTCAAAGTTTAGCAATATGAGGCTATGGATAATGCTCCAAGAATGTTCCCTGATTTGATGCAAATTTTTGCAGAAGCTTGAAAGCAAGATTGATGATTCTTTGCTTTCTAGGTTTGAGTAGATTTTGGATGAACCAGAGTCTGCTGACACTTGAATCAAGACGCGAGATTAAGTACACATTTTGGAACTTTATCAGGCACAAAGTTATCTCAAATAGTACACTGGAAAGGCTCACTAGGCAATTCTTACTGTTTAAAATGACCCCTTGTTTTGAGCCATTCTTGGACGAAATAGAACCTCAACTGGCAAAGTGTTTATATCTGAAATTTAGATACAAAATATTGCAGATAAACACTTTCACCTCCAAATGGGCAACGTCACAACCTAAGGAGGGGGAGTCCCAGTGTAATCTATGCCAATTGGGAGTAGAGGAGAATATTGCACATGTCTTGTTTTTTTGTTCAGTATATAAAATCGCCAGAAGGAAATGGATAAAACCGATTGGTAGGTTCCTGAATGTCAGGAAATACAATGAGATGTTGCGAATATTAAAAACAGACAACTCACGTCTCATCGTATTTTGTCTCGGCAGATTCATACTGGCCATCAACTTCATAAGGAAAAAGAGAGGGCACAAATTTTAAATAGCAGGACACAGGATTGATGCTCGTACTTAGCGAACATGGCGTTTTACCTTGTATTAAGCGGTTCTGCTCAAATTAAACCAAGTGGAGCAGACACACTAAGCACGTATTATACTGATGACCATGAATCATTTTTATTATAAAGATAAAAACTGTGTACCCTCGGAAAAGGTTGACCTGACATGCACTTTTAAGAATCTTTTCATAATATTGAAAACGGCCAAACAATTACTTTAGTGGGGAAGGAAAATCGGAAATGCCATTGTTTAAGTTCATATTGTACTTATATTGAAGATGACAGTTTTTATGTATCAACTAGTAGATTTTTATGTGTTACGTATTTTAAAACTTTTACATTTTTAAGAAATACTTTGACGATCCCTTGAATTGATTGGAATTGTTTTATACACACATTATTGAACTCAATTTTATGAGCAACGTAAATGCCATTATGCCCCGTATCCCTTGCATACGCACTTTACTATAACCTATAGCGATAGCCAAGCTATACGGACTACTGTATTGACCTCCCCGTTCTCTATGTATTGTACATGCGTTTTATTGAACTCGATCTTTGGAATAAGGTAAACACCATCATGCTGCTCATGTATTGCACGTGCACTTTATAGATTACTATGATTACAGGCTAGTTTCTGGCCCGTCGAAGCAATCTGGTGGGACTGACGGTAGTTCTATGTAAATCTACTGTGATTTTGCGTTATCTAGATGTATCTTGGTGCCTTGCAAAGAGCAATGATTGTTTGTATTTATTAACTTATTCGTATGTATTGTACTGTACTTGTATTTCTACTTTTATGGCCTTATAGGCCGAAATAAAGTTTTTGAATAGCTTTCAAAATAAAATGTTCATAAAAAAAATGAAAGCAGGAAAAAAACATTTTGCTAAACTACTGTAGAATATCAGGTACCATTTCTTTGCAGCATCATTTATTAACATGTGTTGATGCATGCTAGTATTTCCCAAATATATTCATAATGGAAAATCCGTATAACCAGTTTCAATAAGATTATGGGAAACACAAATAAACAAGCATTGGCAAAGCCAGTAGGTCTGAAATTGGTGGTCAGCTTTTTAGTTTTGTCAATGTGTGACGTTATTTGGCATGGTTTTTGTAAAACCTTTTTGGTGTGGGAGCTGCTGGGTCCTCACCATTATAACAAACATTGGCAAAAGCAAAAATAGTTTTTGGTCTCAAAAAGCACACACTGCCACAGTAGTTACTGGCACTGAACAAAACTATTTTGTGTGCCGATGTGCTTCTTGTGAAAGAGCAGGATGCTGTCACTCACACTGAAGCCAGCCGATAAAGATGGAGAGACAGAATTTTAATAAACACAAAAGGTCATGGTCAACGCCAGACCAAATTAGGGGCCCAATTATCAAAGAAAGCCTCAAAAGTGCACCCATGGTATATGTCCTTGTATTAAGTACAGCTATACGGCTTTCGTGAATTCCCAAGAATTTACCGAAGTAGGACCAGAAATAGTACTACTAGAAAATGTTTGTGAAGTGCATTTTAGCATGAGCAAATATGTCTGTGTAGATTTGCTCATGCAAAAATCTGAGTGTTTGCAAGTTCACTTTTCCTCCAACCACTTTTTTCCCAACTCTGGAAGAAGGTTTACGTCTACCATTGTCAGGAGTAAATTTCCCAAATTTCTCAGTATGGGAAACGTTTAGAGAAGAGTTGTTAAAGCCTTAAAACATGTAAGTTAGTAGGTTTGCACAGACTCAAAAGCGCATTCTAAGCCTAGAACTATTGCTTACCACTACCTTCAGCCCCAGAATGTAGATCTGCGGAAACGTGGCAACATAAGGGGATTGCAAGTATTCAAAGACTATTATGATATGAGCCCTGGCATAATCAGAGAGGCTATATCAGAGCGCTTATATAATGAGATTGCTGCCATAATTTGTCGCTGCACTACATGGCACCAAAGGGGCAAGTGGATTTTGTTACAGGACAAGTAGATTTATGAAGCAAACTGCCCCATGGACAAGTAGATCTTTTATTAAATTCCACACCCCTGGTATAAGAAAGAAGACATTTTGAAACATGCCCTCTAAATCATATGCTAGTACGGGTACCCACAAACGCAGAGATGTACAAACAACCACTGCTCCTAAACTCAATATCTTGAGCCCATTTTAGAACAAGCATTGGAAATGCAATAGGTCTCACATTTGGTTGTTAGGGCTGTTTCTGTGGTAAAAGACAATGCCTTTTACTCATGTGTTATGGAGTGTATGTATGGTGTGTGGAGTGGATTTATGTAGTGGAATTATGTGGCATGGTGTGCAATGGAAATATGTGGTGTTGAGTGTACTTGATTTATGTGGAGTGGGATTGTGTGTCATGGAGTGTAGTTATGTGAATAGTATTTTGTGTTGTGGAGTGGTATGTAGTAGAGTTTGTGCTGTTTAATTTTGTGGCATGATGTAGTATTCTGTGGTGTGGATTGGATGTATTTGGTGTGTTGTGTAATTGTCTTGTTGAATTATGTGGTTTGGTGTCAACTTATGTGGTGTGGATTGGAAATGTGTGGAGTTGAATTGTGTGGCGTCGAACTGTGTGAATAGCTTTGCCTTTTTGGTGGATAAAAAAAAAATGGGTAGGATCTAAGCTACAGATCCGTGCCCGACACCCCTCCCCCCCTTCGAAAAACTGATTTCTAGAGCCTTTATGGGGCTCCGGGTCCTCATGTTCATGGATAGGATGGAGTGGCGACAGAGGGAAAAGGTGCCAGCAGGGCTTAAAAAAAATAAAAAAAATCCGCTTGCCCACTCTCTATGGCTGGCGATCCAGATTTAATCAGTACGAACTATTTTTAGGACCTTCTGGCGAGCTGCTTGCTGACAAAGTGAATGAGCAATAAAGATGCCTTTAAATCTTGTGACATTTGCTACGCCTTCAGAGATGGAGGTCAAAAGTAAGTTTGTCTTCCTACATTTACTTTTCTTCCTGTGACTGGTTAGAGGATTTTGTAAAGTGAACTGTGTGACAATAGTACTGTGCAAAGCACGCGAAATGAAAGTCTGTAGGATTTTAGACTTTTTTTTTTCTAACACAACTCTGAAATCGCTAATAAGTGAACTGTTCAAACATTTCAAATATATTTCACTAGTTATGAAGACCTATTTTTATAATTCTGTGGTGGAAATGTTTTTTTTTTTATTGTATCATAACCAATCAGAAAACTTTACTTAGTGATGTGCAATTTCTAAAAAAATTTTTTTGTTGAAACCCAGTTTCCAAACATTGTTTATGTGCTATATTGTTTTATCAGTAAAACTACACATTAGTTGGAAAGTTTTGTGGATGTTTCAATGGATAATGTTCTATCTGTAAATGACAGTGCACTCCCACAGTAATATATTTATGAAAAGTGAGTTTTTTGCAGTGGAAACACAAGATTATCACGCAACCAAAGCAGCTCAAACTAATTTAATACCAACATAGTTTCTGGAATCTTAAAACCTGCCCGAAAATTGAATGTGTCAAGCTGTAATGCAACTGCTGGTGGTCCTGTAAAGCACTCTGATACCTTTGGGTCGAGTTTGTGCTATCAGCAGAGCATTTTTGTTTTTGAGAAGCATGCATTGAAACTCTACATATCTTGTTGTTTTTGAGATTATGCTGTCTGTAATTCGGTGTTCTCTGGCAGCTGGGGGCGTCGCAGGGAGGGGTCCTGGAGATCACACTCGGGCGCGCTTTTCAGACTGCTGCATTGCACAAGCAGAATGAGTTTGATGTTAGATATCAGTGGAACCACTGAACAGCTCACTGAACCTGCTACTCGCCGAACAGGTGCTGGATCACGGGGCTCTGTACCTCATCGTTAAGGCTACATACACCTCATTATGGGGAAAGCCAAATACCTTTAAAACTTCCCACGGATATGACCAGTGAACCTGGTCAAAAGCCTTTGCGGCATCTACTGCCACCAGCGTTACTGGAAGATTATAGGTTTCTGCTAGGTCTATCACTCCCAATATTTGAAAAGTTAACTCGTTGAGCTGCCTTTCGGGAATAAAGCCCTTTTGATCTTTATGTATTATATCCTTAATAACCTTTGCGATTCTGGCGGCCAGAATTCCCGCGAACACCTTATAGTCCATGTTTAACAGTGATATGGCCATATCTGTGGGAAGTTTTAAAGGTATTTGGCTTTCCCCATAATGTAATAAAAACTGTTCAACTTTTGTATAGATCTCCAAGAGCAAAGGTTTTGGTTAATGGGGAGCCAACTGATTGGGTCAACATATCACGGGGGACTAGGCAGGGATGTCCCCTGTCTCCGCTTTTGTTCGATATGTATATTGAACCATTAGCGGCTTGGATCAGACAAGACCCTGCTATTATTCCTTTTAGACACGGAAATTTTGAGATTAAGTTAGCGCTGTATGCAGATGACCTCTTACTTTACACTCTAAATCCGCAAGTGTCTATCCCCATATTAATGGCTAAAACCGAAGCATTTGGAAGAGTATCAGGATACAGAGTAAATATAAACAAGACTGAAATGATGGAATGGAACCAACCAGTTCAACAAATACAGGCAAAATCAAGTATGCGTTATCTTGGTGTGACAATTACGCAGAAGTTGGCCGAAGTCACTAAGGTAAATTGGGAAAAGATTAGGCAAGAAGTAGAGAAACTGCTGGTCAGATGGGCAAACCTTCCGTTAAATTTGTACGGTAGGGTGAATCTTATCAAAATGATTATTCTACCTAAGATAACGTTTCTTTTTAATTCAATACCATTATCGTTTGATAGAATGAAAATTGCTAAATTACAAGGAAGACTAGGAAGCTTCATTTGGGCTTCCAAGGGATCACGCATATCTTGGAAGAGATTGAGGAGGAGATTGGAGAAGGGTGGGCTGGCGTTAGTGGATTTGAGGACGTATGGATATGCTTTCCTTTTTAAGAATTGCAGGATGCTTTTAAATAGGGTTGACAGTTCGGCTATTGGCAGTCTGTTTGGAGCCATGCTTGGAGAACTAAAGGAGGGCCAAGACCAATTTTTGTTCAAGTTCGGAGACCCAAAGTTCTACAAAAAGTAAGGTTGAAGATTTTATTGGGTGTTTTGAAAGCTTGGGTCTATATTCGGAAAAAGCTAGGTATCCCATATTATGCGTCTAGGGCCCCGATCTGGGAGTCCCCAGGGACTCCAGAATGCTTGAATGATTCACTAAGTCTCCCATTAAAGGTTTCGGGTATTTCTTGCTGGGGGGATCTGAAGATGGGAATTGAGCTAGTCAATTGGGAAACTCTGAATCAAATTGCGGGGAAAATTTAACCAGGTTTAAATATTACCAGATCTCTGCATGGTGGAGGGGCCAAAATTGGAGTGAAGAGGAGGATGATACTTGGTTAGCTCAAGCGATTAAAACTGGCGTTATTAAGAAGGAGGTAGCTCTGTGGTACCAATCTCTGATTAATGCAGAAGACGATTTAGAAGGAGACATTCAGAGGCTTTGGGGCGAGGGAATTGTGAACATTAATTTGAGGGAAGCATGGTTGGCCTCCTTTGCATTGCTGAGGGAAAGTGTGAAACCCGCCTATTTAAAACTAAACCACCTCTTCACGGTTTATAGGGTATATTGGTCTCCGGCGAGATTAGAAAAGTTTTTAGGGATACATTATGAATGCCCAAGATGCCAAGATCCTGTAGCTGATGACATGCATATGTTTCTAACATGCCCGGAAATTGAGAAGTTTTGGTTCGGGGTATGCCAATTTTTAACCGAAGTCACAGGTATCACTGTGAAGGTCAGTCCTGCCTTGGTCTTCTTTGGAATTTGGCATGATAATATTACCATTAGTAGATTAGATGCAAGATTTATTTTTTACGTAATTTTATTAGGAAGAAGAGAGATTTGTAAATCATGGAAGGCAAATCTTCCACCGCACTTCCTGGAGTGTAAAAAAAAAAAAAAAAAAGTGTTATACATATAAGTAAGCAGAACTTAATGTGTGATTTTAGTAGCGGAGAGAAAGTATGGCTTAAGTTGGTAAATTGGTTTCAAAATCTGCGGCCCAATGATTAAGCCAATGTTGAGCAGTGGGTCCTGTGTTCCTTCTGTGCTATGGGCACTCCCGGGAAGGGTGGAATTGGATACGGCTTTTCTCTCTTGATTGGAAGGACTCCAACCTGGCCTGGTTTTTACCAGAGAAGGGGACGAGTATAGCCAGCAAGTAAATTGGCAGAATGAGGACTAAAAAAAAAAAAAAAAAAGGCTACATACACCTCGTCACTTATAAACCGACTCCCCGCCCCCCCCCACCCAACATCCAGTTATGGTTGTTTCTACATCAGAGCGCATCAGAGGTGAGGTTCACAAAGCCGCACTTGCTTGTTTCGGCATCACACTACGTAAACACCGCTTTTCTTAGCCGAATATGGAGGTGCGCCAGCTGCTGCTTTATGGTGGTGTTCCTGGCTGCTGAGATGCCGAGGGGTTCAGTTCAGAGCACCCATTGGAACAGAATCATGTTGGGGACATGCAGAGTTCAGTAAAGGACTCCTGTGTTGGCTAGCTTACAGGGGGCCAGACCACTATTGTATTGTAATTGTATTTGTATAGCGCTTAGTACCCCTGACGAGGCGTCAAAGCGCTTTTCGGCGAGTAGCACGCTACTCCGGGACCCATAGAGGATTAGTGTTGAATTAGTATAGTGAAACATGCAAGTAAATTTTAAGTGGTGGATATGTTAGTCAGTTATTTGGATTCGGAAGGATAGCAGAAGGATAGCGGAGGAAAAAAGGTTTGTATTTATATAGCGCTTCTTACCCCTGATGGGGTGTTGAAGCGCGTTTTCTGACGAGTAGCAGGCTACTCCGGAACCCATAAAGGATTAGTGTTGAAAATTAGTATAGTGAAATATGAAGTAATTTGAGTGGTGGATATGTTAGTAAGTTATTTGGATTGAGAAGGGTTGGGGAGGGGTAAAAAGGGAAAAAGGTTTGCATTTATATAGCGTTTGTAACGCTGATGAGGTGTTGAAACGCTTTGTTGGCGAGTAGCACGCTACTCTGGAACCCATAAAGGATTAGTGGTGAATTAGTATAGTGGAATATGGAATTAGAGAAGTGAACATGTTAGTCTGTTATTTTGATTGAAAGGGATAGTGGAGGGATAGAAGAGTGAAGGATTTCTTTTTTTAGGTCATTGCAGTAGGAGGAGGCTTTTGGATGAGTAAAAAGGGTTTTTGGAGGGGAAGAGTCAGAGGGAAGAGTTTAGAAAGGTTTGTTTTGGGGGATCGGTATAGTAAAAGTGGTGTCAGATGATGCAAGGAGGGGTAGAGTAGGAGAGAGTCAAGAAAGGGATATTTTGGGGAACATAGTAGTGGTATGGGGTTTGGGATAAATGAGAGAGTGGGTGTAGAGGATATAATGATAGATGTATAGGGTGAGAGATAGGGTAGTGCATTGGAAAGAGTAGTAGAAAGAAGTTTGAGATGAGTCAGAATGTTGGGCTAGAAGATATATGGCGAGAAGTATAGGGTGAGAGATAGGGTAGTGCATTGGAAATGCTAAATTAGAAGAAAGTGATAAATATATAGATCCATAAGTACATTGAAAGTATATAGATGCATAAAGGAGGTAAGTATATGCAGATTAAAGATCTTCATAGAGGTACAGGATGAGAAATAGGGTAGTGCATTGGATATGCTTTTTCAGGAGAAAAGTAACAGACACACAGATCCAAGTACATGGAGGTACATAGATGCACAATGAAAGCAAGTACATGTAGACCAAAGATGATTTTTTTTTAATAACGTATTCTACATGTTTATACAAAGCAATACACAAAGATGGGTACATATCTATAGTGGAAATAAATGCTTATATATAGAGAGACACATACATAGGGTGGGTATTAATGAATGGGAAAATGGGCAGCATTTCTGGCCCAGGTCCCGACCAGTCTCGAACAGGCACTCACCACAGGCTCAAACAGGCACTCACCATTGTCCTCTCCACCCTTAGCCTCGATGCCCGGGCTGAGACGCCCTAAGCCTTGGCTGTTTATAGCCCTAGTAGTCAGGTGACCCCTTCAGCCAATGGGAACCCTAGCCCTAACACTATCCAATCACAACACTAGCCCTAAAATCTAGAACCAATAGGAGACCAGGACCTTACAGCCAATCTTAGCCCAAGCACCCAATCAGTTTAAAAAACCCTGATCTCTACGTCCAATAGAGGCCCTAGCCCTACCAGTAGTCCCAACCCTAGTCCAAGCAACCAATGGCACAGAAAGCCCTAGTCCCTACTTCCAATAGAAAGCCTAGCCCTAGTCCCACCCTAGTCCCAACAACCAATAACACAGGAAGCCCTACTCCCTACTTCCAATAGAACTCCTAACCCTAGTCCCAACAACACAGGAAGCCCTACTTCCAATAGAAATCCTAACCCTAGCCCCACCCTAGTCCCAATAACACAGGAAGCCCTAGTCCCTACTTCCAATAGAAATCCTAGCCCTAGTCTCAACCCTACATTGATTGAATCACAGACCCAGAAACCAATCAGAACCCTCAAATACCCAACCAATGAGGACACTAACCCTAATCCAATAGAAACATCAGATACAACCACCAATAAGTGTACACATGTACCAAACAATATCGGACTATATAAGGTCCCAGCCACCTCAGAGAAGGTTTGCTGGCCAGGGAGTTGGAAGCTGCTGCTCTATTCAGAAATCTCCTAGGAGGCAGACAGGCTCAATCCACACTTTGGACTTCTGCAGGTAAGGCCCTAACAAACTTGTCCTCTAACACTATTTGTATAAAGCTTTACTCCCTCTCCTGGCCAAAAAACGAAGTGCACAGTCCCTATTACACACAGTTTAAACCGCTTACAGCAGATTACTGCTGTCTCAGGGGGGAAGGGAGAGGGGGCTGGTTTCACTACTTGTTAACACAAAATGGTCGCTGGGGGTGCACTGCTTAACAAACAGGTCTTAGCACAGAGCAAAAGAGACATTTGGAGGGAAAAACTGATAGTCACGGGGAATGAGAGGGAAAAACTACAGAGTTTGGACTGCAAATCCCACAATTCAACAGGTTAAATGGAAGCAGTCACGGGCAGGAAAAACCACAAGTTTAAACACAAACATGGGATAAATTAGGCAATCACTGGCAGGTTAAAACTACAATTTTAAACTAACAACCACAGGCAAAGACGGGTAAAGAAATTTAAAAAGAAAAAAATAAGATGATGCAATCACAGGTGGGGAAAATCGTTTTTTAACTTTTTTAGGAAAGAGATAGCACTAGGCTGCCTCCTTACCACTTCCTGGACTCTGCTCACTGCAATCTGGGCACAGGTAGGCTGCAACTCACAAGATGGAGGAGAATGATTTGAGGTGCACCCAGCAAAGCCTTAAGGGGCCTGTCCATCAACTGTTGTTTTTGCATTTGTCACCCCGAGTGGGACAGGTATGCCCAGACGTGGGTCCTGTGCTCTCCATGCCACTGAAATCAAGCTATCCTGGCTGAAGAGGGTGAAACCCCGAAACCGGTCCTAGGATGCTTGTTTCCAGTCCAGGGAGGACCTGGCTTGGCAGTTCGGGCTGGACTGTTCCCATGAGGCACAGGGTCAAGACTGATTTGCATATGGCTGGGTTCAAACTGGAATGGCATGGTGAGCAAAAAACGATGGATTTAGGCCCAGATCTCTGTACTGGGGTGAATGTATGACATTGTTCTGCATTCTGTCCATCAACTGTTGTTTTTGCATTGGGCAGGTGTGAAAGCACTGAGAAAGGTGGGGGTCTCACTGCACCATGTGCTAAATTTGCAAGGGTGCTGGGTGTGACCTAATGCACGTGATAGAAACAGGAGGCCCTTATCCTTGACTCTTTAAAGGCACGCGCTCTATAGATCCAAATCAAGCTAAAGGCATGCGCTCTATAGAGCCCAAACCCAACAGTACACCCTGTATGCTGTCAAAGTAGGATGGGCGGCTAGGGGTGCCTAGAAGAAGTGATTACGTGAGGAGGGGGGGGAGAGGGCGGAAAAGGGGAGAAGGGAGCAGAGGCTGGATGTGGCATAACGGCCAGAGCAGCAGACCTCGAAGCTGGGGGATCGGGTTCAAGTCTCTGCATCGGCTCAAGCATCCTGTGATTCTGAACAAATCACTTAATCTCCCCTGCCTGAAAGTTGAATGTGTCCCTGTGTAATGCAACTGGTGGTCATGTAGAGTGCTCTGATAACTTCAGTCGAGTTTGCGCTATATAGCACTGCAAGAAAAGAAGACAAACCGTATTATAGAGGGGGTAGTTGGATGGGGGGGGGGGGAAGATGGGCAAGCAGCACGGCAAATTAAGTGAGGGCCGCAAGCATTTTGTGAAGCCTGTGCGCTAAGTAAACAGAACACTTAACAAGAGCAGAGGAAGCTAACAAAAAGCTGTGCTCTCCAAGTATAAATAACCTGAAGAGCAAGAGCACATGTTACAGGGGCAGTCCTCATGGGAGGATACAAAAGTCCAAAAGGAGGGACTACTAAGCCTATACACCAATCAAAAGCAGGCATTTGCAAAGGACAGTTAGAGGAGCCAATTGAAATGATGGGCGGTGCTTAAAGCCCATATCCTAGAGAGACCGAGCATGCCCTGCGTAGGCGAGACCTATAAACAAGTTTCCTTGATGCCCATTTTCACTCTCCGTGCAGTTAAGGGGTTGACATGGATCTATATGTTTCAGACCTCAAAAAATCTACTCACAATTGCGACTAAAATCTTTGAATGAGGTCTAGCTATTTTCAGCACCCACTAATCCCATCTGGTGAGTGAATTTAGGCTGGAAAGGAGCAAGTGTTCTGTTCATTCGTAAAGTGAATGAGCAATAAAGATGCCATTAAATCTTATTTTTATCTTGATACATTTAATGTCTGTTCAAGGAAAGGGGTCAAATGTCAGTTTGTCTTTTTATTAACTGTTGCTTGGAAAATGGAGTTTATTTTTCTCTCTTACTAGAGTTGGAGGTTTTTGTCAAGTGAGCTGTCTAAAGATGTCAGTTATTTTTCTTTAACACATAACATTTAAATAAATAGCCTGTGAATTAATATTACAAATATTTCAAAATATGTCGGGAATTATGAAGGCGCATTTTTTTTTTTTTATTAAGAAGTGTGATGCAAACAGAGTTAAATAGGAGCAAAACAAACCAGAAAACTTTACTTGGTGATATGCAAATAACACATTTGCTGAAACTCTATTTCCAAACATTGTTTGTACACTATATAGTTTTATCAGTAAGACCGCATGTCAGTGGGAAAGTTTGTGGCCATTTCAATGTAAAATCTGCTGGTTACAAATGACAGTGTGCTACCACTTCATGCTTTCATTATGTATTTATTAAAAGTGATAGTTTTAAACATGATTTGCGAAACATTCCTGCCCCGTTCTGATGACCATGCTTTTAATGAACTAAGAGGCAAGTCGGGGGTTATGTGTATCGTGTGGCTAGATTTGTATTATATATGGAAAAAAAGTTGTCTATTAAATCAAATAAACGTTTTTTGTACAGCAGACATGGTGAGCTCGCACATTTGAAGGTGCTCTCATATCTGATAATGAAGAAAATAGCGGCTCAATGAATTAAAATAGTTGCCCATGTTCACATCATTTGAAACCAGTTTATGGGTCAAGAGCATTACAAAGAGGTCGAGGTAGATTATTTATGTCGTTAGACCTGCAGGTCTAGTAAAAAAATTTATGATTGTTCAAGGCATGTATTTCTTTTTTGTTCCCCCATAGTGTGAGTAGCGACCCCACATAAACTATTGAACCTCAAGGCGCTTATGTCTCATGACCTGGATGAGTCCCGGAGCTGAGTGCCTCATGCTCCATGCCGGCTATCATGTGCACAGGGTGATTTACGAATGACTGCTCATCTTTCAAGGGTCAGCGAACGAGCTTGCTCCTGAATAGTGATGGACTTTGCGTCATTTTACCTAGACACTTGTCTTGGTTCACATGAGGGGGAAGAGACGATGTGGAGCATCTTATACCGTCATATGCCAGTGCCTGAAACCACGAGTGCTGTACCATCATATGACAGTCCCTTTGTCGTATCGGTTGGGGAAAGTGCACTCTAATTTCACGCAGTTTCCCATCATATGCCTGTACGGCGGTTCTCGATCCTGTGTGGGAATCGGGCAGTGCATTTGGTGCAGGAACTATGCAGTTCAGAGGATTCGTAGACTCGCGCAATAAGGGAGATTGCTCCATATTACAAGCAAAATCCATGAGAAAAGGAGTATATCCACAGACTGACCATGTAGACAATGGAGTATGTCCGGAGGCGGTGACCAGTGACAACTTTTTATTATTTTAGTTTGTTATTGAAGGAGAAGAGAGCTAGTTGAGGGTAGTTGTGTTGGTGATCGTTGTTTGAGGATAGATGAGGAGGGTTGTTAGTTGATGGGGATCGTTGTTTGAGTGTTTGCGAATTATTCAAAATGCAATCTGTTGTACCCCCACCTACGTTTTTGGCTCTACCCCCACCCAAGTGAACCGGTGATTCCATGGGAACTTTGTCAAGAAGCATTTGAGACTTATTTAGAGGCTAATGGGGGAGATGTGCTTGTTGCAAAAAGGAAACTGGCAATGTTAAAGTACAGTTTAGGTATAGAAGGTAGAAAAGTTTTTAAAAATGTATCTAGTGGTACAAGATGAGGTGATGCTGATAAATGAGTCGGAAATGGACAAGTATGTGTCGACGATGAAGGCGCTTAAAGAAAAGTATGCCAAAAAGTTGTGTTGTGGCACAGTGCCACAAATTTGTTTCTCTGGCGCAATTCCGAAATGAGACCGTGGATCCGTATGTGATGGCATTGCAACTTTAGCTGCCACATGTAAACTCCAAGAACTACCCGAGGAGATCACTAGGGATCAGTTAATTAACTGTGCTTCTAATATGAAAATACAGGAAAAATTGTTGCGTTGAAGGAGCCATCGATAGAAGAATCTGTTATTGTTGCTAAGCGTATAAAGATACCCCATGTTATGTTAAAGAATTAAATTGCCCACTAGACACCAGGGATCTTTTAGTTGTATAGAGGTGGGGGCTGCCCAGCATGGTCATGCCGCTACCCCAAGTAAATGGGGAAACCATCTTACTGGCCCCCCCCCCACACCCCTGGGGAGGCAGGCCACTAGACACTAGGGATTTAAAAAAATAAAAAATACATAGGGGTGCCCCCACCCCAGGTAAACGGTACGACAGTCGTTCTGCCGATTACCTGGGGGCAATCGGGGTAATTACCCCTGATTCCACCCCCCGGGAGGGCCGAAATCCCACCAGACGCCTGGGAAGGTAAAAAAAAAAAAAAGTGTGCACACACACACATGTATATGGGAGACATCCATTACAACGCGGGCATAGCATCGCAATGCCTTTACATCGCGGGCATGACAACGCAAGTCGTTACGACTTGCGCTGGATGGCGCTCTAGACTAAGGAATAGTAAGATTTACTATTCCAACACCTTCCCTACTGTACATAGACTGGAGTTGGAATAGTAAATCATACTATTCCTAAGTCCAGGGCCCTCCAGCGCAAGTCGTTGTAACGAACGCAATGTAAAATACTGCGTTGTG
Organism: Calotriton arnoldi; assembly: GCA_963921515.1. Taxonomy (NCBI): domain Eukaryota; kingdom Metazoa; phylum Chordata; class Amphibia; order Caudata; family Salamandridae; genus Calotriton; species Calotriton arnoldi. The sequence goes on along the minus strand of CAWUFW010001702.1, from coordinate 1,143,294 downwards.
AATGTATGCGATGTAACGTCATACATTCCATATATATTGCTCACCACCCCAAATAAACGAGGCAACAGTCTTTCTGCTCCCCCTAGGGGGGCAGATTGGGGTAAATACCCCCAATCTGCCTCTGCCCCTTCCCCACTCGGGCGGGGCAGAAAGCCCATTAGACTAAGGAATTTATTTTGAAATATAGGGGTGGGCGCTGCCCAGCATGGGAATGGCCTTGGCCTCGCCCCAAGCGAATGGGGAAAGTCTTTCAGAGCAGTTAGCCCCCAAGGTTGTCCCTGGGGGCCAACTACCCCTCCTGTTACCTCCAGTAAGTCCCACACAGTGGTATTGCTAAGAGGTCTTCGGAGGCCACGCCCCCCTTTCTCCACCACTCTGCAAATGCGCCTTCTGGCACACTACAGGTTGGGGGATGAAGTCCACTTAACTCCTGAGGGACTTTGGGGGCCAAGAAGCCCTCCTGGTACCTCCTGTAAGCCCTACGCAGCTGAATTCCTGAGCGCTGGTCAGAGGCCCAGCCCCCTTTCTGCACCACTCTGCAAACGCGACTACTACTTTAGTTATAAATGAGCATTTAAAAAAAACATAGAAATTCATTGAAAAAAACCATAGGTTTCAGGGACTTTATAGTTGATAATTAGCATTTAAGAAAAACCCTTGAAATTCACTGACAAAACCATAGGTTTCAGCGACGTTATAGCTAGAAATTAGGATTTAAAAAACCATAGAAATTTACTGAAAAAACCACAGGTTTCAGGGACGTTCTAGTTAGTTGGGCATTTTACTCGTACAAAACCAGAGAGATTCGTCCGTTCTAGTTAGTTGAGCTAACTATAACTTGCGCCCCCGCAATGCACTGCTGATGACGTCACATATTGCATCACTCATGACATGGTCAGTGACATCACTCATGACATCATCCACTTAATATCTGATGCACATCCTCACATCCTAATATAACCTTTCGTACACCCACTCTAAAATACATACTACTGTTCTCGAAACCATAGACTCACTAATACCAGTTAGTACATACCCACTCACTGATTCATAGGTCTACATACATCCACTCACCGATAGTCACTCATCAATACAGCCTCTGATATATGCACTCATACAGACACTCTCATACTGCCACTCATCCACATAGATACTCGCACACCTAGTCAGTCACCCAAAGACTCCATCACACTGCCATTTACTCACCAATACAGTTATACACACCACCTCACTTATTCATACAGATACTAACATACTTACCCTCTTATAAATCACTGACACAAGCACACACATCCATACAGCCACTCTCACAATCACTCTCTCACATAAAGTCAGTTATATACTCCAACACTCACATATACTGACTTTTACATATGTAATTACTCACACATATACCACTGAGACATCCATTCACTCACCAACACAGCCGTATGCACACTCACTCACCCATAAAGCCCCTCGCAGACGCACTCATGAACCCATACACCCACTGAATCACCCACTCACACATCTATGCAGGGAGTTACAGCCCCCCACCCACCCACACAGACTCAGGCACCCATATAGGTACTCAGACAACCAATCATTAACCCAAATAGACACTCATGTAGCTACTCACCTTTGCGTATCTATATATAACATTCTTAAACTTTTAAAAATCACCCAGTCCCTGGATGATGTCGTCAGTGATGTCGTCAGTGATGTCATCAGTGATGTCATGAGTGATGTAATATGTGACGTCATCAGCAGTGCATTGCGGAGGCGCAAGTTATAGTTGGCTCAAAGTCTTTCAGGGCAGATGAGAGTAATTACCTTCGGGGGTAGGAAGCCCACTAGACGCCAGGGAAAGTGATTGTATGTGTGTATGTATGAATGTGTATGTATGAATATATGTGAACAAGGCAGGGGATCCTGCCGAAACGCGTTACAGCCCGAAAACAATTCAATAAAATTTACTTGAAGCTTGGAACGGCGGTGTCGTTGTCTGGCGAGGAGATTTCGTGTGCCAGTTGGTTGTGGAGATATATATGAATCATGGCAGCTATTAGAGGTAGGTGTTCCAACGTTTGGTGGATACATATCAGATTAGAATCCACAAATAATAAGATATTAATGTACTTCCAAAATTTTGTGAACTTTTTTTAATTTTATTTTTTTACCCGAAACACAGCGTGTTGAATTATATAATTTGTTGATATACAAAGATATATGTAAGGCAAAAAACACTTTGAGTTACAACTGTAATGCTGATGTATACAAAAATCAATGTATAATATTCAAAGTAATTGTACTTGGCGATCTGAACTTATTTTTAATTAAGGGTGAAGGCAATGTAGAGAGGGCAATAGCCCTTTAAATAGACACTCTATGAGAAATCACTCTATTGCCCAGCATAAGGCTTTGGCTGAAACGCGTAGGTCTGTTTGTTTTGTGAGCACAATGCACTTTGGCTGAAAAAAGAGAAAAATGACAAATAAATGAGCGTACCTGAAGCAACCACTCTTTGGCTGTGGCGCTTTTCTTCTGAATTGGAGCTTTGAGATTGGGTGGAATGGCGGGAACCGAGGTTGTATGTGTGTGTGTGTGTGTGTGTGTGTGTGTGTGTGTGTGTATATATATATATATATATATATATTTACATTTTAAAGTGGGGGCTATGCGCCCACCCCAACTAAATGGCTCCACAGTCTTTCTGCCCTGCTGCCCCCGGGGGGACAAAAAGCCCACTACATACCAATATATATATTTTTTCCTAAATATAGGAGTGGAGCTACCTAGCATGGGCCATGCCCAACCACGTGAATGGGGCAACAATCTTTCTGCCCCCGTGGGAGCCAGAAAGCCCACTGTAAGGCATGGATATATACTTTTAATAAAAATAAAGCGGTTGGTCTTGCCCATCCTAACATCAGGCCCCACCATCGCCCCTAAAACCTCAAGTCATTCTTCTCCCCTGCGGACTAAAGCATCCCATCGGCAAGCGACAGTACATTTTGGTTCTTTTGGGTGTTTTTTTTTTTATATGGGCCAGGAGAGTGTCCCTAACTCCCAATATCGTCCCACTTGCAATTTTGAACAATGTACTTTTTGGACTTGCGTAGGCTGCCACCTGGAAAAACCTACCAGACCCAGAGAGTTCTGAAAACATTATATCCGGGGGAGTCCAGGGTGGTGTACTTCGCATGCATCCCATTCCATTTACTTACCCATAGTGCCCTGCAAACCTCAAACTTTGATTAAAAACACACATTCCTCACATTTCTTTGAGGACACCTTCTGGAATCTGTGGGGAGCCACACATTTCCTACCACACAACATTCCCGAAGTCTCTTAATAAAAATGGTACATCACTTGTGTGGGTGGGTCAAGAGACCATGACACACAAGGCTGTAAAGTGCTACGTGGCGAGATCAGCAACAGCTGCAGGATTTGGGGCCGTGCTAGTCAGTCACCCATGCAAACCTACCATCCACAGATATTTTTGAAAAGTAGACAACAAGGGAATACCGGGGTGCTATGCCTTGCGTGAATCCCATGAGATTTTGTACCTCGCAATACCCTGCAAACCTCAAACTTCGCCTGAAATCATGCATTTTCCTTTCTTTTTATTGTGTTTGGAAAATTCCGGAATCCACAACGTTCCACCCACCCAGCATTTCCCCACTTGTGCCAATACAAACGCTACGCTACTTGTATGGTTGGGCTTGGTGCCCGCGACAGGACTGTAAAAAAAAAAAAAATTGTATGAGCTGAGTAGCTGTAGATGCTGGAATATGACGGGAAAAAATGGTGACTTATTAAACTATGCGAGTGTAAGATATGTAACTTGACTGGAACTTCCATTCTCTCCATGTTTAGTTTGTAATCAACAGAAAACCTCCATTTAAAGTTTAATATGGATGGCCGAACCGCGTTATCGCATGTACTTCTGTGCATGCTAATCCGAGAAATGCCCTGGAAGAATTAAAGTAGTCTTGTGTGAGGTTGTTGTAGCCTCCATCTCATCAAGGTATGGGGCAGGTGGTGGTGGTTCAGTCACTGGGAAGGCACCAGAAAGGGTGACCGCCCAAGATGCAGGCATGAATTGGATTACTGATCGTGAGTTATTGGGGGGGGGAGGGGGCAGGATTGAAAAAGTTTATGGTGTATTACTGCCCATGATGGCGGGACAGTTGCATGGCTTATGCTCAGTGTCTGAGATGAACTAGGTTATTGTGGTATGACTCCCCTGATAGACACTGATTACTTCCTCCTGTAGTGATGCGTTTTCCTCTTCATGTGTTTTTAAGGCGTCCTCTTTGTTGTGTACTGTAGGTGCTCGGAAATTCCAGAAGGAGCCACAGAATGGAGTTCCCAGACCTGGGGAAGCATTGTTCTGAACACACCTGCAAACAGCTCGGTGAGTATGAGCATGAAGACCTTGATGTAGGACTCCTCGACTGGTATTGGCCTCCTTCCTGTTCCACTCGTATAGTCAACCTGGGCTTGGGATCGACTGCAGCATGGATTTGTTCCTTCTGTAAGCACATCCTGACCCATTCAGCTCTAAAATAGAAGATTTGACCATTGGTAGTGTAAGGCATACGCGCACTGAGGAGAACTATTTAACCCGGCGGGAAGAGGGGGTGTTTTTTGCTAAATTAGACCTCTAAAAGCTGCAGTATAACTAAAAGAAATCCAAATCATTCTAAGCGTTCACAGTTTGCTTTCCCTCTAGATCCCTTGGCTTTGTTGGGAAGATCTGATGTTCGGAAGATCGCCTTGTGTGACTGGCGAAGCTTTTCCTGTTATGGCTTGGCTTGGCTTGTCTGTGACCTTTGTCAATAGACTGTAGGATATTCTTTGAGTTGCTAGAAGAAAGGGAGAGACTAGATATTCTTTACAAAGCTGTGTTTCTGCTTCATTACCTGACAGGTTCTAGCAAGATTTCAAAGTTTCACTTACTTCTCCATAGCCTCAAAAAAAGACTCCTGGTAGATTTGCAAGGCATGAAGACTACCATCTAAAATGGGGCCATATTAAGACTCCATTTCCTGTTCATGCATGTATATATGTCAAATTCTAGCAGAATAGCAGTACCTCATTTATGGTGAGTCATTGCCCATACCGCCACCTGTGGCCGATCAGCATACTTCATTCTAAGGCCTCCTTATATGTCCTTATCTAGAATTATAGGCCTCTAGTTGCAGGCAAATTATGCAACAAATCTATATTCATTAAACTGAAACACAATGCTGCACATTCATAAAACATCAATCAGAGCTCCAAAATGGCCCCATGCCGATTGTTCATATAACCTCTGGGTAATCTACCTACCCACAGAGCATTGTGAGATGAAACTCTCAGGTTTAACGTGAGACGCTGAAGCTTTGCTTAGATTATCTGCCGACAGGGGCAGGAGGTCTTGGGCACAGAGCAGCAGGGTGTGCTACTCTACACATTATTACATGTAGAATGGTGTGGGAGGATCCGCAGATAGGGTTTAGTAGGCTAGGACAGAGTTGTTGTTTGAGCTGCTCGTCGCTTCCAAAACTAGAACAGGATTGTGTAGGAGGGTTTCGCAACAGATATGCATTGTCTCCCTGCTGTTTGTCACACATTTCTAGCTAAGAGCTGCCAGTGAGCACCCCTGGTTTTTCAGTGAACTTCCTAGACCGTTTCAGTGTACTTCAGCCTTTGACTAAGCATCCGGTGCTTTTTCAGTGGAGACCCACACCCTGCTCTGCCAGTGCATCACATGCTTGTGCAGCAGTGGAATGAGCCTGCATTTTGCTTTACCAGGGCATCCAAGTGCTGACCTGCAAAACTTGATGATCCAGCACTCCAACCTCAACCTGTCTTGCCATTCTTATGCCAATAACGCTGCACTCTGTGTACCTACCAGCCCCACAGGAGGTCTCCAAATATGTGAGGATCATTGATAAATGTTTTATATGAATGTGCTTAAAATGAATCCTACAAAAAAAGAATTCCTGGTCCTTTGTCGATCACGTTGAGCAGCAGTGCTCCAAGGCCTCCCCACAAACCCATCTTTTGGTATGTGGTTGGCAACTGGGCTTCTTTGTAGTTGCTACCCCACTTTTTACCCCATTTAGAACTGCTAGATGCTGGTTCTTGATAGTGCACTGGAACCTGCTATCAAGGCCCCAGTGCCTGTGCTCTTTCCCCTAAAAGTGATGTGAATTGATGCATCAATCATAGCAATCAATCATAGCATTTGTAGAGCGCACTACATACCCGTGAGGGTCTCAAGGCGCGGGGGGGTGGAGGGGTGCTGCTACTGCTCGAAGAGCCAGGTCTTCAGGAGTCTTCTGAAGGTCAGCAGGTCTTGGGTCTGTCGTAGGCGGATGGGGAGGGTGTTCCAGGTTTTGGCGGCGAGGTGGGAGAAGGATCTGCCGCCGGATGCGGGGTATTGGGTCGCTCTTCGGATGCGGGGTATTGTGGCGAGGTCGGCGGAGCGAAGCTGGCGGGCGGGGGTGTAGAGGCTGAGTCGTCTGTTGAGGTACGCAGGTCCGGTGTTGTGCAGTGCCTTGTGTGCGTGGGTGAGGAGCTTGAAGGTTATCCTCTTGTTGACGGGGAGCCAGTGCAGGTTTCTCAGGTGAGGGGTGATGTGGCTGTGGCGAGGGATGTCGAGGATCAGGCGTGCAGAGGCGTTCTGGATGCGTTGCAGCCGTTCCAGGAGTTTGGCAGAGGCTCCAGCGTAGAGGGCGTTTCCGTAGTCCAGCCTGCTGCTGACGAGGGCCTGGGTGACCGTTCTTCTCGTTTCGGTGGGGATCCACTTGTAGATCTTGCGGAGCATGCGGAGGGTGTTGAAGCAGGCGTAAGAGACGGCGTTGACCTGCTTAGTCATGGAGAGGGTGGAGTCGAGGATGACTCCTAGGTTGCGTGCGTGATCGGTGGGTATTGGGGCTGCTCCCAGTGCGGTCGGCCACCAGGAGTCGGCCGAGGGGGTGGATCCGAGGATGAGGACCTCCGTCTTGACAGAGTTCAGCTTCAGTTGGCTGTTCCTCATCCATTCGGCGACGGCCTTCATTCCTTCGTGGAGGTTTGTTTTGGCGGTGTGGCGGTCTTTGGTGAGGGAGAGAATCAGCTGGGTGTCATCTGCGTAAGAGATGATGTTGAGGTCGTGCAGTCGGGCGACGTGGGCGAGTGGTGCCATGTAGATGTTGAACAGCGTTGGGTTGAGGGATGAGCCCTGGGGTACGCCGCAGATGATCTCGGTGGCCTCGGAGCGGAAGGGGGGGAGGCGGACGCTCTGTGTTCTGCCGGAGAGGAAGGAGGTGGTCCTGTCCAGGGCCTTCTCTTGGATTCCGGCGTCGTGGAGGCGTGTGCGTAGTGTGTGGTACTGTGTCGAAGGCGGCTGACAGATCCAGGAGGATGAGGGCCACGGTCTCTCCGTTGTCAAGCAGGGTCCTGATGTCATCGGTGGCGGCAATGAGGGCAGTTTCGGTGCTGTGGTTGCTGCGAAACCTGAACTGGGACGGGTCCAGGATGCTGTTCTCCTCGAGGTAGCGGGTCAGTTGTTTGACGGTCTTCTCGATGACCTTCGCCGGGAACGGGAGTAGGGAGATGGGCCGGAAGTTCTTGAGGTCCTTGGGGTCCGCCTTGGGTTTCTTGAGTAAGGCGTTGATCTCGGCGTGCTTCCAGCTATCCGGGAAGGTTGCTGTCTCGAAGGAGATGTTGATGGCTTTCCGGAGATGGGGTGCGATGGTGGTGCAGGCTTTGTTGAAGATGTGCTGTGGGCATGGGTCTGACGGAGATCCGGAGTGGATGGTGTTCATGATCTTGATGGTGTCGTCGTCGTTTATGTTGGTCCAGGAGAGCAGGCGGTTGGTGCGGATGTTGGTCGTGGGGGTGGGGATCTCAGTGGTTGTCGGGGCGATCGTGGTGTTGAAGCTGTCGTGGATGTCAGCGATCTTGCGATGGAAGAAGGCGGCCGACGAGTTGCATAGGTCTTGCGAAGATGGGGTTTCGTTGGTGTTGGAGCTGGGGTTAGAGAGTTCCTTCACGATGTTGAAGAGCTCTTTGCTGTTGTGTGCGTAGTTGTCTAGGCGGTCTTTGAAGGAGGCCCTTTTGGCGGATCTGATGAGCTGATGGTGTCTGCGGGTGGCGTTCTTGTGGGCTGCGTAGCTGTCCGGTGTTTGTTCGCGGTGCCAGTTCTTCTCTAGCTTTCGGCAGGTTTGCTTGGAGGCCCGGAAGTCTTCAGTGAACCAGCTGGCTTTCTTGCTGGTGTGGCTGTTGGGGGGGTTCTTGAGCGGGGCGAGGGTGTTGGCGCAGTCGTCGATCCACTGTCTGAGGTTGCGGGCGGCGGTGTCTGGTTCGGTGGGGTCGGCTGGTGGGCACTGGGCTAGGGTGGTGGTTAGCTGGTCTTCAGTGACTTTGCTCCAGCAGCGGCGAGGCATCTGTTGGGTGCGGTGGTGCGTGGTGGCTTTTTGGAAGGTGAAGTGGATGCAGCGATGGTCGGTCCAGTGGAGTTCGGTGGTGTGACTGAAGGTGACATGGGAGCTTGCGGAGAAGATGTGGTCAAGCGTGTGGCCGGCGGAGTGGGTGGGAGTTGTGACGAGTTGTCCGAGGTTGTCGATCAGGGTGGTAGAGTTGGTGTCGTTGTTGTTCTCGAGGTGGAAGTTCAGGTCCCCGAGGAGGATGTAGTCCGTGGAGGCGAGGGCTTGAGGGCTGACGAAGTCGGTGATGGAGTCGCTGAACAATACAAATCTCGTGCTGAGGTTGAGCTGACATGCACAGGGCTGCCACCCTGAGTGGGTGCCCCCATAGGATACAGTGACCCAGTGCCTTGGCGGGCTTCCCCCAGCCGTTTGCGACCAAGAAAAGGATCTTCCCTCCTGGTGGAATGTCTTAGCACTTTCGCAGGATGGAGACAAAGGCTTAGGCACTCTTTATGCGCTGCGAGCAGATTCTGGTCTTGAAACAACCGCTGCGATTTGCTTGCTTTTAAGTCCTGCGTTTGCTAAATGAAACGGTGATTAATCTGACCATTTTTCTGAAAACTTAATCTATCCACCAAGAATCCTGGATTACATATACTCTGTGGACATGCACCACTGCAGTGACTTACCATTCATGGTATTTCGGAATCCAAGTCTATTGGCCCCATATGGGTCTGAACACATCGTGTTTGGGACCCCATTGTCACGTCGAACCATAGGTCAACCTATAGAGTTCGCACTGTCCTGATGAAGACCCTCATGCTGAGGTTGTAATCAACCCTCTAGGCAGCAGTCTACATCAGCCAGTATCCATGTGAAGAATTACAAAATAGTTTCCCCCTTTTTCCATGATGGTTTTCTTTTTCCTATTTCAATTTGCACATAACCATCCTAATGAACATCTCTCTATGCACATCTTTTGAGCAACCGCCAAAATAGTTTCCTTTATTTGTATGTATTATTGTTTTATCTCGCAGAAAAAATGCAAATCTTTTTCCTCAAAAAAAGTTGTGTTTTCTCTCTGGTAAATATAGATTTATCTCTTGCATAAGGACCAATTTGTTTGATAGCAGACCTAATATATTTTTTGGTCTTTTTCCTTTTGATAATGAGCATGGACATTAGAACCATTTTGTTTTTTGTGTGGGCAGGAGGGAGGTCACACCTCCTCCCTCCCAAGATGGCTAGTGGTTACAGTCCTCAAGGTGGTGAGCCTCAAAGGCTTTCATTGCCCTTGCTGTGTAATTTCTTGTCCCCTACTTGAGAACAAAGCCCTTCCCACCCTGTCCGGCCCGACAGGTAGGAAAACTAGTTATTCAGGAGGCGCACTCCTCCAAAAGGCTATCCACACTTTTAGGGTGGGCTAGGAGGTCTGTACAGCCAAGGAAGGGATCTGCCATTTTGGAAGACCTTGAATTTGAGGACTGAGTAAAAAGGTGATGTACACCCACATGATGTTGTCACCCCAGGGGTGGGTTAGCCACAGGGACTAATAACCTATTGGCTACTGTCACTCACGCCCTTAACGCCTCCTAAAATAGGATTTAAAGAGATTCCCTTACACCAGAACCTCAGTTCTGACTTAGAATCCGAGAAGAGGCACAAAGACGCCGTCACCGACAACATGACTTTGGATTCGGCCGCAGCACAAAGAGGGGGCACTTAACAGCCCTGAAGAGACAATTTGCTGGAACTGTGTGCCGACGTGTGTCCATGGTGAAAGCTCATTGCTCCCAGCAAGACAGACGCCAGTGGATGCCAGAAACAGAAGCCGACTCCCCTGGATTGGTGGGACTAGTCCCCTGCAAGCTGCAGGAAAATAGACTTGCTGCGTGACAAGAATTGCTACCTGCTGGGCCTGTAGAGTGAGCCCGAAGAGAAGTGGTGTCCTGCAAGTCCGGAGTGGTAGCTAAGCTTTCACCAAATTTCAAGCCGCTACTCCACTCCTGTCGACCTCCAGCCGCCAAAGTAACCGTGGACTACATTTGCCGCAGCCAAGGCTTGGTGATCGCCAGTTGGGTGATCGAACCCCTTGAACGACATCTCCAGTTTGAGAGCACCTCACAGTGACTGGCGTCGGCTACAACCCCTCTGTTGTTTTCCTGCATCCTGATGTTGGAGTCGTCGAGAATGTAGTAAAGCATCTTTGGCGCGACATGCCCCAGTGATTGACAGCTGCCAGCTATCTCTGCACATGGAGCTGCTGAGCAAGTTAGTAGAAATCCAGCTGTTGAACCCAGGCCATAGAATCCCAAAGGCCTCAACTCTCTGTGGGTAGAGTGGAACTCAAACTCCAGGTGTGGTTTTGTCAAGTGCTGCAAGTTTGAGATCTCTTGCGGATCCGTTCAGTACCAAGGACAGCCAAGTCACCTCTGCACCCAAACTCCCTCGGCAAGGTAACAAAGTAACGACTGTTGGAACTTAGTCTAGGAACCCGCATGACCATATCCACAAGAGGGTTCGTTTGAACTAACCCTGCAAGTGACAGTCACCTGTGTTTTCCCCATTCATTTCAATAGGACCAGTTTGATAGATTTACTGCATTTATTTTGGAATGCTTAAAAAATTCACAACTCCAGTTGTATGTTTGATACAAAGCTCATTTTGGTGTCTATTTATGTAAAAATACACTCTATTTTTATAAATTGGTGTCAAGATTCCTTTCTAGTAGTGTCATTTACTTATCGTCAATGTTGGTGCATGAAATGCTTTGCACATGTTCCTCTGAGTAAGCCCGACTGCTCTTTGCCACTCTACCAGGGTTGAGCTATGGATTGCTGTGAGAGAATCCAAGGCACACCAGCCATATCACATAATACTTCTACCTTGCAACATATGCTGTTCAGCTCTTGACATCAATTAAGCAGAGTTTCACCGGCTTCAGATGCTGGTGGGAAACCTCAGGTGCACACTGTACTGAAAGTGAGATGTCTGCTCAGGAAAAATCCCCTCCAGCCTCCTAAGGGTTGGCACTCATGAGAACTCAAAGTTGGACAATATCAGCACCCCTTGCTCTGTCCTGCCTGATAATTTCATTGCCAACCATCCGAGCCTAAAATGAAGCAGTCGGTCTTATTAGTGACCTAAAAAAAAAATGTCCCAAGTCACTTGTCCTAAAGCACCTCCACTGGCTCTTTTATAAAGAACTATTCAAATGTAATATATTTAGGCTATCCTGTTTTAGGTTTAAACCTATTATAACTGATAAAACCCCACCGAAAGGGAAATAGCCCTCACCAGTGTAAACATATAAACACTGAAAACACCTGTACAGCCGTAAACTAAATGCCATTCAAAGAGGAAAAGAGATCGAAAGTCATTTTTATTTCTTCCTGAAGGGGCCAATAAAATGTAACTTTGTTATACAAGGTAGCTAGCAGCAAGAAAGACTGGGCTAACATTATTCTGCTTGAGTTTTGTTGTTTAGGGATGTCACTAAAATATTATTTCTTCTTCCTCTTTGCTTTTTTCAGTTTTGTGGTCTTTGGTCTAAAATTGCAGGGCTTAGAAGCATGTTTTAGGTCTAAATTATTTTATAAACTGTAGAGAATCAAGAAATATCCAAATCATATTTGATATTTTGGCTACGTTTGATTCTTTCACTTATAGGTAAAATGGCTAGTTTCATAAGAATCTTTTCCAATATGTACCATCACATTTACCCCCAGAGAATTGGTGAAACCCGTTGATATATCCGCTCCCTTTTCTAGCTAGTCAGTATTCATAGTAGGTGAATTGCCAAACACCCCAGGCTTTAAACATTCAATGCAAGGTGTAGTGACCGGTATATGTGAAAAGGGTGCTGTCGACGAGCATCTGGGATAGTGGTGGAAACATGACCCCAGACTTTTGGAAAACATGGAACACAGTATCACTTGGAATGCTTCTGCAAAAAGTTCATACCAAGTTTAACAAAGATTGGAGTGATATTGTTTGTGTTTGTAGTGATTCAGCTACTTATATGTAAAAGTTGTGTGATGAACTGTCCAAAATCGGTACCGGAGCTGAATTGCCTCCCTGTAAGACATGGGTACTCGCAAACATTTTCTCAGGGACCCATAAGTTTGGTCTGTGATGTGACCGGGGTCCGCAATGAGGCCTGCGTGGTGGCGGACTGGTGGAGGGAGTTGGCAGTAAGGTGGGTGTAGGGGAAGCAAAGCATGTACTTCTAGTGGCTGACTTGCACAATGGGAAATTAGAAAACCTGGGATTCATCCCGGCTTCACCACTTAATCAAATTGTGTGATCCTAGGCAATTGTTTTATTTCTCTTTTCCTCCTTTTTCTTCATTATCACAAATATGAGGACCGGAGGGAAGAACTAATGTTTCTAAATTCATATTTGAAAACTATCACTTTTAAAATAATTCTTCTCAATATAATTTGATTTCTGATGTATTAATGTGAAAAGGTTCTGCATGTTAAATACACTTTTTGAGTTTTGGGAGAATATCATATTTTCACACTTTTGCTGCAAAATATCTTTTAAAAAGATGTTCCTAAAGTTGAGCAGTGCAGAACTTCCTAGTTAATTCTTTCCTTTAACACACACTGGCATTTAAATAGATGCTTGACTGTTTATTTGTCATCCTTTTATTGTTAGTGCTGAGACGAGTAAAGAGCAGCTCAGAGATGCTGTTGACCAGAGGGCCGCACTTTGAGTAGCAGTGTAGTAAGAGATCCTTGCCACTTGCTAGATGCTATGCTGAGTTAATGAAGAATGCTCCATTATGGTCATCCCGACTGTCCTTTAGCCGGTGGTTCTCAGTCCTAGAGGTCGTGAATGCTATTTTATCCATGCGGGGACCGTTTACAGGATTTTTGCTTAGTGATGATGGCAAAGGCAAGAAATGTGAGGGTCTTCAGTCGCATTTGATAGTGATGTGAAAAAAAGTACACTCTACCGCATTCTTAGATTTTTACGGGAAAATGTGACTGCTGTAACGGACATAATAAAAACAATAGAGTCTGAAAACAGCCTTGTCTACCACGTTTTCAGCGTTAAGCGGTGTAGATGTGAAGCATCTCCTTGAGAGTAGCTGGGTGACACTTTACGTGACTTTGGCACTGCAACATGTTCCATGGTAGAATGCTTGCCACTTGGTAAGCAAAGAAATATTGATGAGCGATTCAGGAAATGTTATTTTACAATGCATGACAGGCCTTGAATAATCCACTTGCCTACTCGCAATTGCGAGTGAGATTTTATCAGGTTGAGCAATTTTCAGCATTTACTCGTCCCTGCTGGCGAGTTAACTTAAGCTGAAAGGAACAAGTGTTCTGCTCATTCAATGCCTTTAAATCTCGTTTGACACATTTGCTGTCTGTTCAAGGGCAGAGGTCAAATGTCAGTTTGTCTTTTTACTTATTGTTGCTTATCTGTTCCTGCAAAATGGTGTTTAATTTTCTTTCTCTTATTATAGTCTGTGCTTTTTGTCAAGTGAGTTATCTGACAATAATTGTGAAATAAAAGGCTGTAAAATGTCACAACATTTAATCCGCTTGTAAATGAATAGTACAAGTATTGAAAAATCTATCAGGAATTATGAAAACTTTTTTTTGTAATTCAGAAGTGTGATGCAAACAAAGATTTACATAGGAGCAAAACAAATCGGAACACTTTACTTGGTGATGTGCAAATGACAAATATATAAAGAAACTCTATTTCCAGACATTGTCCACTATATAGTTTTAAAACCACGTCAATAGGAAATTCTGTGGCCTTTTCAATGTAAAATCTGCTGATTGGAATTGACAGTGTGCTGCTACTTTATGTATTTATTTAAAGTGACGGTTTTTAAATATGATCTGCGAAACATTCCTGCCCCTGCACTGATGACAGTACTGTTAATGAACTGAGGAAAGTGAGCGGTCATGTGTATCCTATACGTGGCTAGATTTATATTATATATGGAGCAAAAGTTTAGTCTATTAAATCGCACAAAAGAGTTTTCTGTACAGTAGACACGCTGAACTTGCGTATTTGAAGGTGCTCTCATATGTGATAAAGAAGAAAATGGCGTCAGTGAATTATAATACTTGCCCAGGATCACATAATTTGAAAACAGTTTATGGGTCAAGAGCATTATAATTGGGTCGAGTGGATTATTTAAGTCACTAGACCTGCAGGTCTAGTAACATTTTTAGGATTGTTTGAGGCCTGCATGAGAAATGGCTTGCAGTGATGCATAGAAATGTCCCTTCACCAACCATAGCATTGGAAGTCAATGAAGCCTCACTGTGGTACTCTGCACAAGTTCTAGATCCCTTCTCTAATGGGGAATTTTCTCCGGAATTTGAAAAGTACTGCTTCATTTTTGACCGCTTCAATAACTCTGAGGGCATATGCACCCAGTTCAATGCATATGTTGCTGAACCCTTCCCAGAGAATCGCAGTCTTCAGGCGCACCAGTATTGACATGGAAAGCTATGTCAGTGGCCAGAGTTAGCAAATTGTGTACTGTCGTTGCTTGTCTCAATTGCCAATGTTGAGAGGGCCTTTTCACAGATAAGTTTACATGGGAAGGAAAGAGCGAGCACGTATGACCAAAGACTCCCTGAAGAAGTATTGTATAGTGTACTACAGTAAGTTTGATTTGTAAAAATGTATTTGGACCTCATATACTGTTCGTGCACTATCAGTGCAGAAAGCAAGCAACAATAAAAGCAAAACTTTCCATTAACACTGGAAAAACACTGTTTCTGTTGTTTTTAATGGTGTGAAAATGTGTAACCACTGATGACCTCTGTTATTTAAAGGTATTGTCTGTGTGGATGTGATACAATCACTGGTCCGGTTGGTACATAGACCCACTAGGTTTATTTAAAAGATCCCTCACACACCGACCTGGTCGGTGTCATGCTTCATCATTGGGGTCCCAACCGGGTGGCCGAATGCCGCCCGGTTGTGCTACGACGCCTGATTACAGCGGAGCTGGTTTGATGTGAGTATGTGATGTGATGTGAAATTAATTTAAAAATATCTCTGAGAATCCTAGCCTGTAAACTTTATTAGTGGCGGCTCAGGATATGGTTAAAATAAGTGTAGTGCAACTAGAATGGGAGGTTATTATCCCTAGTTGGCTATGTGAATGGTCTACATGTTTCAGCCCACAATGAGGATTATGAGGGGCTTTCTTCAGGACCGAGTGGTGAAACGTGAGTGGCAAAGTGAGTAATGCCACGTGAAAAAAATAAAAAAGTACCTACACACGCGCTAAGGTGTGTGGACTGTGTGTCAACGTACTTAAGGACACTGAAAAAGACACTATGTGTGAAATTGGCAGCCGATCGGGACTCGGGAGGGGTCACATCCGATGACAGAGTTTGGTATGGAGATGGAACCCGTCTGAGAACCTAGTGTGGTCTCCCGTGATCCCGGCTGGTGCCGATCGGCTGCCAATTTTCACACATAGTGTCTTTTTCAGTGTCCGTAAGTACGTTGACACACAGTCAACCATATCCTGAGCCGCCACTAATAAAGTTTACAGGCTAGGATTCTCAGAGATATTTTTGGAATATGCCGATGGAACATTCAATAAATGCAGCAGCAGAGTAATGTCTAAGAGGGCGTTGGTTGGCAGTGTATGAACTGTCAATTGTGTACATGTACAGCTGAGTATTGCAGTGAGAGAAACCTTTCTAGCCCTGTAAATGCACCAACATGCTGCAAACACTGAAGCCCCATGAAAGATACCAGTCCTGGGCACTGTTCCCAATAAGGTGCGTGCGCGCGCACCAAAGTCACCCCGAGCGCACAGTGTGCGGTATTTAGCACGCACACACAGCACATCCCTCGAGACCGTTCGCGCCGCCGCTTTTAAAACGCGAGCGGCGCGATATACGGTCATTTCCTGTTTGCAGGAGGAGGAAGAGACGATGACAACACGAGGGAGCGGCAGGTAAGTCTCTCCCTTATGGCTCTGGGGTTAGGGAGGGCTTGCGTTTCCGAGAAAGTGGCTTTGCACTTGCTCCATTCCTTTTCTTAATAGTGCGGGGCTGATTGTGGGTATTTGAGCTAGTATTCATGTTAATTGCAGCGCACAGGGGCGCTGCAATTAACACGAATACTAGCTCAAAGGCCCACAATCAGCCCGCAGCCTCGCACTATTAAGAAAAGGAATGCAGCAAATCTAAAGCACTACGTGTGCTTTCAGAGGATTCTTAGAGCACACGTGGCGTTTGAGACTCTGCTTTCCTTAATAGTGCTTGGCTACGGGGCTGATTGTGACCCTTTGAGTTAGTATTCATGTTAATTGCAGCGCCTGTGTGCGCTGCAATTAACATGAATACTCACTCAAAGGGTCCCAGTCAGCCCCGTAGCCGCGCTGTATTAGGAAAAGTAAAGCAGAGTCTCAAACAAAACGTGTGCTTTAAGAAGCCTCTGAAAGCACATGCCATCTTTGAGATTCTGCTTTTTTTTCTTAATAGTGCGAGGCTGCGGGGCTGATTGTGGGCCTTTGAGCTAGTATTCATGTTAATTGCAGCGCACAGGGGCGCTGCAATTAACACGAATACTAGCTCAAAGCTGCCAAAGTTTCAGATTGTCAAGTGTGACATTTTCATAATTTCAGTGTAATTATGAGTGACATTTTAACAACTATGATGACACGTGTGTGACAAGTGGGATAAATAGACAATGGCCACTACCTGCCCAACCCCAGCCACAGCGGCACCAGTGATCACACCAGCACCATCTAACTTTGGGATTATTAACGAGGACCCAAGGGACAAGAAAGTTGATATTGTCTCATTTAATAACGATCAAAACAATACTGTTTTAGCCCACAGGGGCTCGAGTGAGAACCCTGTTATTAACCAGGAAGATATGTCTAGTACTTCAGCCCATATGTAGAGCCACCTGGATCAACTTTCTATTTCAACATTGGAACCTCCACTTGAAGCATGGAAAAGTCAAAGGCATGATAAGAAGCCTTTGCTTAGTAATAGAGAAGAGCCATCTTCAACAAGCCGACTTACAGACTTTTTTTCTTAGAAAATATAATTCCAATGTGATTAACTTCGCACCTGAAAATCTGGGCCCATATAAGGCCTGGATAACTCAGGCCTCTATTAATCAGCTGGCCCATTCCACTCCTCATTTGAAAACATTGCAGGCAGATCGTTTATTAATGTTGCCTCCCTTTGTCATATTGGGACCCAGTTCCCACAGTTATCCCAGGGTCATCTGGGCTGTATCATGAAATTATCATTTCTCTTATTAAACATGCCGTAGTTTATACAGAGGCCAACCATCTGCTGGTTTCTCCTTCAGCCTTCTCGCCCTAAGCACTGCTAGCACAGAGATACAAAAAAGCCATGACGCAATATGATGGCACTTCATCTTACAGCCACTTTGCAACACGCTCTAATTTAAGAAACTTAGAAGTTTCCCTTAATTTAGCAGCATATCCATGATGGAAACAGGCCAATTTATATTAGTTCTCTTAGTAGTACGACACATTTTGTCCCGATCAAAGTTGTGGCAGAGCAGTTGCAGCTGTAATAAGCATGTGAATCAGGAAACACCAGAAACGCCTCCTGCTCATCCGATTCTCGCAACCATGGGATCTATGTGCAGGGCATTGAACACTATCGGCGGAGCATTTACTCAGTAGTCATCCAAAATAGACATCCACAAAGCGTTGGTACAAGAAATAGTGGCATGGTGCAGGGAGCCAGCCTGTCACTGAGCTAGGACAGCCGGCTCTGCTGAAGTGACGACAGACGCTCAGGCCAGCAATTTAAACAAGAAAGTAAAGATCGGTGACCAGCAGTGGGCGGCGGCTTATCTACGCAAAAATAAGTTAGTGCCATGCGACTCTGATCTGGACTCAGCCGAATGCGCTGAAAATGGTAAGGTTAAGCACAGGCGGCGTGGCAGCATAAATGAGCGTGATTGCGTGCTAAGAGTTTTTTAAATTAAGGATGAAATAGCGTGTCAATACAAACATCACTCCAGGCACTTACTACTTGCAGCGAGCTGCGGCAAACACGCCTGCTGGTAGCTGCTGCCCGCAAGTTCAGACTCTCTTTGCGGCTGGGACAGCCTGTGGCCCAGGCACAATTGATTTTGAGGGCTGCTGGTGTGCTCGGGTAGACTGAAGCTCAGCTGAGGAACCACTTCTGCGGCTAGGTTCACTCAGCTGCTGGTTTGGGGTCTACTCGGGGGGTGGGGGGGTGGTTGTCTGGTCGCGGGATTTAGTGGTGCGAGAACTGACGCTGGCGCACGACCCACGGCACTTTTAAAGACATCACTCAGGTGTGTCCATATTAATGCGGCGGCGCGCTATGCCAAGTGAATGTGTTACAGCCAAAGCTGCAAGCGGCTGAGCCTGCCCCCAAGCCTGGAGCACTCCGCAGCATGCACTGTGACTGCGTTCTGACTACTCAGAAAAGTGAGAATGCATGACCGGTTTAGGCATATTCCTATTACCCTAAATGTGTTTGTAAATACAGCCCAAATACTCAAGCAAACAAAAAAGCAAATACATTAAAAAAATATTTCACACAATTCATCTTTTCTTAGAGGTTGGTAATCATTGCACACCCCTAAACTAATGTATGGTAGCGTTCAATGGAATTGATAAATTGAGAGGCAATTAACAAGAACAAAACCTTTCAAAAAGGAAAAACAATGAAAACCGGTTGAAAAAGAATGAGACCATTGTGGCAGGTGTTGGAAACATTTAAAAACAATTGATAAAATGAGTGTGCACAATGATTGGCGTATTCAGAGCAATATGGAGAGAGAACGGGTTTGAAGTGCAAACAAGATTTGAGGCTTACAGTGGGTAAACCTGTAACACTTGCATACTCTTATAACTACAAAGAATAAAGTAATGGTTCTGCAGCAAATGATGGTACCACCGTTGGGAGTCTTGTGCTTTTCTAAACCCGAAGTGTACTTGCCTGTGTAACCACTTCATGTCATGGCATGTGTATCTAAATTGAAAACCTGCCTTCAGACCCTTCATGTGGCGCTGCATGTGTGGAAATGCACCGTCTTTTCACTTTTTGAAGCAAAAGTTTGGCGTGATATTTGGCGCTGCACCCCACAAGCAGTCAGGTTCCCGGTGCACATAGCCTTGATTGCAGCGCACAGAGGCCGTACACTGCCGCACACAGAGGAAAAAAATTTGAGGGAACATTGGTCCTGGGTCACTCCTCTCCCGACCCACCCAGTTCCATTACTGGGACCAGCCGCAGCTCTGCCAGGGTGCCTCTGTCCTGTAAGCAGGGTTCTGTTCAGCTCTGCTTTGTTGAGGCCAATGCAAATGTTCATCCTTTTAACTCTTCTCTTGAACAGGTTTTAAATAGAACTAATGCTGATTACTTTCTACAGCAGCTCACTTGATATTCTCGAAATGTAATTGCTTAACTTCTGTAGTCCTTGTTCCTAACCCTTTTGTCTGATGTGCTAAAAAGGATGTGCCCAAAAGGACCTCACAGCCTGACACGACTGCTGTCCATAACAACTAATTCCTTGTCTTGTTGAGCAGAATTAGTGGAACCCAACAATTCTCTGATAGGGTGTGTCTTAATAAGGGAATGGAAGTATTTACAGGACGTCAGCGTTCTTATATACTTCCCCCTTCAAAGAATTCAGATCAAGGTATTTGGTTAGTGCAGCTCTGCTCAGTAGCTGGTTGTACAATTCTACACTTGGTTGTTTCTGTTACTTGGACAATCCCCACTAGAATGTGCCCACTGGTCGGATGCTCCCGTGCTACATCCGGTCAGATAAGGCGGCGTTGCCCCCCAGAGACGCAAGTGATCTGTGTCCCTGGCCCCAGTGATGCACGGTTACTTGAGACCTACAGAGGTCAGTGAGGTAATCCTGGTCCGCATAAGGTCTGACCGAATGAAGTTGACTTCAAGTTGATCATTTTTAGGTCTCGCCTGGCGACGCAGCGCAGCTGCTCGCTTGGCGAGAGTATTGTCGTCGGGTTCTGTTCGGAAGGGGGACAGCCCATGTGCACGCGCACGGCGTCTCTTTGACTCGTGTGCTTCAGAGCTGTGCCCGGCGTCGGACAGCAGATGTGCACACGCACGGCGTCTCGCGGGCTTCAGAGCCGCAATGTCCTTTTCACTTTTGGATCACATCATTGGGATAAAAGAAAGCAGTGAGGGTGTGAGGACTACATTTTAATCAGAAGCAAATAGAAAAACACTTCCCTTCCCAACAATTATATTATGACAAACCACTCCTGTTTTTATAGTCAGGAGACTGCAGGTTCCTGTGAAAACGCCGACTATAGGCGGATGGTTAAGTAAATGCTTCCTGACGGCCAAGCAGAAGTGACGAAGGACTGCTGTAAGCATTTCACTCTAGCCGTCGACTGCTCTGCTTTCTGCATTTATAACAACTGGGCTTTGCCACGGCCCTTTATAGTCAAATGCAAGAGGAAAATGACTTTGACGACGAGCCAGACTACGCCTGTGTTTTTGTCACGTCAGATTGTTCGTTGTGGACAAAGAAGCTGTCCGAGCTAAAGCCGACAAGCAAAGATGTTCGAGCTGGAAGTGCGGTAACCTTCACGCTGCCGGCGGTGCAGTTTGTCACTCAGCAGGGCGAGCCGCTGCTCTCTGGGCAGCAGGACTACAAAGGCACGGTGCTCTTTCATGCCCATGGTAAGTTGTTTCCGTTTAAACAGGAGATAAACAGTGCACAGCGCAGCCCTGCGGCTGCTTCAGACACAGCCGGCTGCAGGAAGAGAAACAGCAGGATAGGGTGAGACGTGCAAGCATTGCTAGAGCAATCGTACTGCCCATAGTTATGGCTCTGAATAGATCTCGCTTTTAGACACACTTAAGCCGTGTGCCGTTTTTCGGCTGCTTGCCTTCTAGAGTTTAGCGATGTGAATATTAACCAATACAGAAACGTCTTAGTGTCAGTATTTTAGCCGGCCGCTGGACAAATGTGAATATTCTCTTCTATGCTATAATTTACAGGTAAATAGCAGAGATTGCATTCTATTTAATCGTCATCCTGCAAATTGCAAGGAAGCTTCACCTTTTACCCAGATGCTGGTTAATAGCAAAGATGATGTATTATTTGATCAGAGCAGAGGCTGTTCAAACGCAGGATAAGCAGATATCATGCACAATTTGGTCACACAATGCAAATCGTAAAGAAAACAGCAAGTTCACTATTTGCTCTGATTTAACAGAGATTATGTTTTCAGCCGTGCAAAAAGCAAAGAAACAAAATATCAAAGAGGTAAGTATCAGGCCGCTGTCTAAATGGCATGGATTATCATTTTTATCCTTACCCACATGTTAATTAGCAAAGATTATTTACTATTTGCTTTGTGCGGCAAGCCAGATAGCACAGAAATATATTTACCTACCTGTTGAGTGTTGAATCAATGGCAGAGATTCGTTACCGTTTGGCTGGCCACCACTTAAACAGTGGCGTTTCTCTGCCATAAACCAGGCTGCCATCCAAATACTACAGGCTTGATGCTATTTAGCTGGCGGCTGGGTAATTAATGAGGTTCCTCTGCCATTCAACCAGTCACTGACTGCATTTTTTGAAATTCAATACCTTTATGGATTTTGTAAACGCACATAACTGTACATCTAGGCGAAGATCCCTCTTAATAATTTATGTGGGACAGCTATCATGCAAACAGTAGAAACTTCATAAAGTTTTCAAAATTTAGAACTTTGATGACATTTCTACACATATTTGCACATTCAGCTGCCTGCTGATCCTGCCACAGGGCTAGAAAAGTTCGACAGGTGACATTTACAGTTGCTTCTCCCGGATTAAACATTCTCCGGTCCGTTCCATTCGTAGTTGTCAAATCTTCTGGGCCTGCAGATTTGGGGTAGCAGATGGTATGGTTGCCTCAGAGTTGCTCCTTGATGCTAAAGGTCAAACGTCAGGCTTCGTCGTCTAACAACTTGCTGCTTATTCGCAAACTGGTGTGTACTGGTTGTGTTTTACATATAATGCTCAGGTGGCATAATTTGACTTACACCCCCGTCTCATTAAATGGCTCCTTCATCTGAAGTGATTATTGTTTCGTGATTCTGTACTAGCAGCTGTGATTACAAGTCTGTCCCAACCAAGCTCAGTCAATAAATCAGTATTATATTCTGTTTTCTTCTGGTGAATATGTTTTTGCTAATTTGTAATATCGGTTACCTGGTTTTTGCGGGAAGTGTTAGGCTGTATCCCGGTGCCGCCTTTGCGAGAGTTTAAGCTATTAGTATTGTAAATGACAATGCCTTTCAGTTATGTTTTAAAACCCAAAACACAAATAAAAGGCATTGTCATTTACAATGCCAGTAGCACAAACTCACGTGAATGCGAGACCTATTGCATTGCAAATGCTTGTTATTGTTTGCTAGAAACTGATTTAAAAAATGTAATTGAAGGATAACAAACTTTATATGCTTAAATGATCAGTTTCAGCAAAATGTGTAATTGTTTAACAGATGGGCACACGCCATGGATTTCATTTTGCGCTATTATATTGCATGTTTCAAGTGACCCCTGTCATGAAAAGACTAGTACTAAACTGATGTTCTATCCGCATCACAGATCTGTTGACAGGGTAGCATGTGCGAGTGCTCCTCTGTTGCATGGACGGACTAACCCCTGCCTCCCCCTTGGTATTTGTGTTCCTCTGTGCCCATGGTGTTCTAGGATCTTTATTCCTGCTTTGCATTACCATCTCTACAGATTTCCTGCCCATGAAATGTGACGCGTGCGAACAGGTGTTCTGCAAAGACCACATCACGTACATCCAGCACTCGTGCACCTCTGCCTACAAGAAGGTAACTGCTGGTCGCTCTTGGCTGCTGGCTCCAGATGACCTCCTGATCACTTTCTTTGTCTTCATGTGCTGTTCTTGCTGTCACGCTTTTCACTATTCGCTCTTCCATCTTTAGCCCCACTTCACTCCTCATCCTGCCCCGCCCATGGATGCTGTGTATTGGCACTACTGACCTGTGCTATGTGTATGTTGCGTGCTCTGTGCCTGCTGCTCACTCTGCCCAGCTTTAACTCTGTAACTGTTTTACACTCTGTGCAAAACACTTGCTGCTCTTACCAACTGTCTCTGAGCTCAGAGCTCTTTCCGCACACTTTCATGAGCTCAAAGGATTCTTCTTTCTCACACCTTGCCAGGGGCCTACAGCAAGCTCCGTTTGAAGTCTTGCGTATGTCTTTTTTAGAGGGCGCTTTTGGCACTCAGGCCTGTTTATCCCTTCCCTTATCTTGCTGTTGTGTGCTGATTGTTGGATTCTTCCATGTATAGATATAGGCTGACCACTCTTTCCTGTACTGCTGTTCTCCTCCATGACTCTGGCTTCCTCCTGCCGAATTAAGTGTGGAGACAAACCCCGAACGAGTTGCATGTTGCGGGTACTAAAAACTCTGCAGTAAGCTTAACTCTGAGCTCGCAACATGCCTCTTAGTCTGTGTGCCAGTCCCCACATGCCGAATGTCACCTGGTCAGTCAATAAATGTACACCTCCTTTCCGCTCATGCCTTGCTCTGGTCCATTTGTTATTTCTTTCTACTAGCTAGAACCACTTTCTCCTTTCTCTGCTTCTGACCTTGCACCTCTTTCCTATATTCCTTGGGCAGTGACTGACTCGTCTGGCATGCCCAGTCTACTGTCTCTTCGGACTATTCCTCAACACAGGGCAAGGACTGGCTTACTCTTCCGTTATTTAGACTGGCGCTTTACTTATATCATTTGTTTCTCTTCTTTCGTCTGCGATTCCTTCTGCGCCCCCCTACCCCCACCCCCGATGCCCAAACAGCTTACGAAGGCTGGTGCGCTTGGTCGTCTCTTGTGATGATGCATCACTGCTCTCACCCGCTCTACACCTAGTGTGTTCTTATGCACCTGTGTGCTTGTATTTTCAGGATGTGCAGGTGCCTGTTTGTCCACTCTGTAACACCCCTATCCCAGTGAAACGAGGACAAATGCCAGACATTGTCGTTGGGGCACACATCGACCAGGACTGTAAGTCTGATCCCGCTCAGCGGAAACGCAAGGTAGAGTTTCTCTCAGCAACTTTCTTCCGCATGGTATTTTGTCCCACACATTTAATTTCAGGTGGAGAATGAAGCCAGAGTTGTGCCTAAGATAATTATTGACCTTCGGAAGCTGTAACATAAAATATCTCAATTTAGGTGTCGCAGATCACCGAGTATAGCTTGTTGAAACTAATTCCCCTTCTGGAAACCACCACGATGGAAAGTGTCTTAAAACTTTATTTCTCCACCATCTTCTGATATGCAAAACCTTTACATTCCACTCCATCGGGAGGAACACTGAATACACTTTCTTTTGGCTTCATTGGATAGCTAAGCAAAGAACCGTTGAAATTGTTAATTGTACAGGATCAAATGGCTTTCTGCAGATAGGATTTAAATGCCATCTGCATATAATTGCACGGGCTGCTTCTTTTCTTTGGACACTCCTAGGGCAGAAGGTGACTGGATGACGGATCCTTGCTCTGCTTCATTCCTCTGTGCATTGTTCAACATGTCTAATCCATCTCTCCCTTTTTACATTCACTGTTCGTGTGGTATTTGCTAGACAATCTCTGGGGCCTTCAGCCTGTGCTCTAAGGAGTTTCAGGGAGACTGTCACTTTGTGGTAAGCAGTGACCTTCACTTGGATGCTCACTACCTTCTACTCGATTGTAACAAGCCTCTTCCTCCGGAGGTTTCATGCTGGTTGATGGTTACAATAACATCATGTGCGAACCATCTTCCCCTTGCTTTACACTAAGGTGAAAATGAAACTAAAGTACTGGCTGCCATGCGCTGATGGGGATCTGGAATGTTCTTGGATAATAATGGGCCAAATAAGTGAATGTATTTAACGATGTGGGTGGGCCCTGCTCCTTTTACATCTGATGCACCTTGACAGGCAGGGGTATTCCAATAAGATTGAAGGTTTCCTTCATGGTCAACTATTGTTACAGGTAAGTAACATTTTCATTCTGCACATTGCTACTCGACTCTGAGGTGAGGTGGGAAGGGTTGTAATTGCCACTTTGGTTGGCATAACTCTTCTGGGACAGTGTGAGCAACAAGGTATCTGCATTCAGCATGTTTTGTGATTTTTCTTTTTTTTTTATTGTCTTTTTGGGGAGTTGTTTTTGTCTTTGGCTCTTTCTGCAGTTAGCACTTTGTGCAGCGATGCTCCATTTTCACATCTGAGCTGGACCTCTGTGATATAATTTGCTTCTGTTTAGATTTATACCAACAGGTGTTTGAAGCCGGGCTGCAAGCAGAAGGAAATGATGAAGGTGATCTGTGATCAGTGCCGTGGCAACTTCTGTTTGAAACATCGTCATCCTCTGGACCATGAATG